>JAPDVU010000014.1:8978223-9682015 GCA_026230045.1 Corynorhinus townsendii | reverse complement strand
GCCTGCTTCATTCTAGCTGGAACCACCATAGTGTCTGAAACTCTTCCTGCTCTGAGCCTCCCAAGGGCTCCATTCTTAGGTCCATGTGTTGTCTCAAAACCGGGGAAGTTGAGTTGCCTCCATTCAAAGCACTTCAGTGCTTTCCCATCACTCTGAGACTCAAGACCCTGCATGGATTGGCCCCTGCCCGTCTCTGCAGCCTCATCTCCCGTCATCCAGCCCACCAGCCATGCTGAGCATCTCTCTGGTCCTTTGTACATGCTATTCCCTCTTCTTCCAGGACTCTTCCTCGCCCTCTTTACTGGGTCAGCTTCTCTTTATCCTCAGGTCTCAACTCAAGGTCACTTCCTCTGAGGCCCCATCCTGACTTCTCAGATCCCTCTCTTATGAGTTCTCACTGCTACTCAGGCTTGTCCTTCAGACAACCTACTAGGAGTCTAATTATGATGGTCTGTGTGATTATTTAAATGACATCTGAGTCCCTCACTAGAATTCCAACTCCATGAGGGCAGGGACCTCATCTGTTTGCTCCCTTTTGGATCCTTACTGTCTACTTGGCAGGTGGCAGGTGCTCCATGAATATTTGTCAAATTAACGAGCAGCTCATCTAGATCCATTTGGATGGCAAGGTCAGACCAAGTTGAGAATCCACATCCCACCACCTCCAGAGGTCATCCATTGGTGCCCAGAGGAGGGGACATACCCTTTCTGGTGCCTCTGGGAGCATCCCTGGAAATGGGAGGTACCCACCAACTTTACTGAGTAACCAACAGCCCCCCTTCAGCACACAGCCTGGTGATGGATGTGTCTCCTGGATGTGAGGCGTGAGGGTCAAGTTAATTAGGCATGTAAACACATAACTAGAGAGTGACAGGCACTTATGCTTTCCAGCTAATTGGGCACTTAATATGGAGACATTAAACAGGCAAACAAAACCAGCCTGCCCATGCAGACAGGCCTGCTAGCAGCTTCACCACTTAGAGTTTGCGTTAGCTCATTGAATATCATGGGAGAAGGGGGTAAAGGGTGACCCCCCAGATCCTGGTTTGAGCAAGCCAGTGGGATGGTGGTGCCATTTTTGGAGAATAAGGAAATGTTTGCTGGGGACGCGGATGGGAATAGAGAGCTGCTAAGATGATGGCCAGGTGAATGCCCAAGTCTGAGATGCCTGTGAAGACATCCATGTGACAACGTCATGTAGACAAGTAGATGAACAGACCTGGAGCTCAGAAGGCAGTTTCCTAGCAGAGGGCACACGAGGTAGAAAGGACTAGATAAGAGTCT
Source organism: Corynorhinus townsendii (assembly GCA_026230045.1). Lineage (NCBI taxonomy): Eukaryota > Metazoa > Chordata > Mammalia > Chiroptera > Vespertilionidae > Corynorhinus > Corynorhinus townsendii. The sequence continues at coordinate 9,680,731 of JAPDVU010000014.1, read as the reverse complement.
TAAACTGAAGTCAGTAGACTAGATGGGCTTTGGGGGATATGGGAGGGGTTCTGTGATTTTCTGAAAATGCATCAGACTTAATGTGCTTGTTTCTTAGGGAGGTTCCAACAGTCATCATCAGATACTTAAGAGCCCATGACTCAGAGAAGAATTAGACCATCAGCCTGTTACTGTGGGAGATGCAGGTGGTCCCTGGTCCTATAAGGTCCTTAGTACCCTGTCTCTGCTTCCAGGCGCCTGGTGGACCGTCTGGAGAACATGAGGAAGAACGTGGCTGGGGATGGCGTGAACCGTTGCATCCTATGTGGTGAACAGCTGGGAATGCTGGGCTCTGCCTGTGTAGTGTGCGAGGACTGTAAGAAGGTACCATCACCCTCCTCTTCTCTTCCCTGCATCACTGCTCATTACATGCAGAGGGGCTAGGCCTGGGATCAAACCTTGGGGGACCCTGGGTCTTGGGAGTAGGGCTTGGATCCTGAAGGGTAGTTGCTAGAATATGATTCCTACTGGGATGCTATCACATCCAGCTGTCTCCGGAGGTAACCCTGATCCTGGTTCCTCCTATGAAATTCACTGTGACCCTTCTGTCCCCTCGGAGCTCAGGTCCATCCAGGATGAACTTGGGAGCTTGAGGTAGGACCTGAGCTAAGGTTGAGCCTGCAAGTATCCTGGTTGTGGCTTAACAAGTTACATGTCAGGTTGAAGAGCATGATGGACTCGTGTCTACACATGTGTGTATGTGAAAGGCTAACCCAGCATTCTCTTAACCTGGGTTATAGTACAAGTGACTTAGAATGCCCCTCTCCAGCCCAGTTAGGACCACTGGGCTTCGAGAGCCTTTATTCTTGAAGTGGGGGGTCTCTTCGTATTCCTCCACCCTGTACCCTCTCCTCAGCTGTCTGCACTTGACAATTCCAAGACACTGACAGAACTGTCCTTGGGTCTGCCTGATCCCCAGGAAAGGAACTTAGGAGAATGAGCCACCTGGAAACACTCATAGAGTCACTTGGCATCTCCTGCTTGGGGTCCCATTTAGCGTTTAGATGGAATATTGAGGGAAGTTGATCTATTCCAAAAATCTCATCTGCTGCAGTCAGCCAAGAGTGAGAATTTGGTGACCCATCAGGCTTTCCTATTTGCCTTGACTGCCAGGAAACAGCCAAAAATATAATGTCCCATCATGCAGTCGTGGTGTTTACTCACATAACTTCCTTCTCCTGGAAGATTTGAAGCTGTGGTTGTAGCCTAGGCGGTCTCAGATTGGCTTGGGAAGGGAGAAGAAATACATTAGTAAGCCATGTGAATACATGGCCTTTCCTCTTTAAAAATCCTCTCAGTCATCTCCCCTGTATGGATGCTGAAAACTCAGTCCCCACAGGGACTCCTGGAAAATTTCTTTATCCAGTGCTTGGGAATGACTCCAGTTCTTGGTATTGGAAATTAAGACTCAAGTTGGAACTTTATTCTAACTGAGCCTGGTCATGGACAGGAGGTGAGAGAAGGAAAGTTCTAGCTCTTTGCAATGGGCTTCCATTGCCACCTCCCCTGATCATGAGCACCTGGCATATCTGAGTGTACACTGGTCTCTATTTTGTCCCCAGAATGTCTGCACCAAGTGTGGGGTGGAGACCTCCAACAACCGCCCACATCCTGTGTGGCTTTGCAAAATCTGCATCGAGCAGAGGGAGGTGAGTAGACGTGTCCTTTCCAGTTTCTAGGGCACCCCTCCTTTTTATCCAATTCCCCCTTCCTCTCTAGAGCCAGGGAAACAGGGTGGCAGGTGGGGGCTGGAGAACCTAGGCAGGGATGTGTCTTAAGGGCTTGGTATAAAAGGAATCTGCTCAGCTGTGGACACTGGCAGAAGAGCCCCTGAGTGTTTGAATGATTTTCTTTTCCCTTCTAGTTCTGTGACTTTTCTCTTCCTAGTAATAGGGAGCAGCACATTACATTTAAGAGCTGGAAGACTTGGTGTCCAGTCTTTGCCCTTGCACTCTCTTGCTGGAAAGCCTTATACTAGCTCATATCCTCTGATGTCCAACGTTCTCTTTCAAGAAAATGGGTCTACTCAGGCCCTCTCTGTTGAGTGGTCAGGGATATTGTGTGGATCAAATAGAAATTCTGAAAGGCTGCATACTGGCGAGAAAAGTGTGCTGGCTGTTGTGTCCATGTGCTTAGGGGAGGGAGAAAAGTTAAAAACTGTCACTCGTGAAGGCAGGAGCAATATATTTGGCTGCCATGTCATTATCCTCTCCCTCTCCTCCCCAAGGTGTGGAAGCGTTCTGGAGCCTGGTTCTTCAAGGGCTTTCCCAAACAGGTCCTCCCACAGCCTATGCCCATAAGGAAGACCAAGCAGCCTGTCAGTGAGCCTGCTGTCCCAGAGCAGCCTACCCCCGAACCCAAGCACACTGTCCGGGCTCCAACTCAAGGTAGGACAAAATGATTGATCCTTTCAGGACCAAGGACAGCTCTCAGCTAACTGGTCTACCTGGAGAATGTCCTGATATGTTTGTGTTTCTACCCAGTTGATGGACAGGCAGTCTCTGGGTTTGGGTCTGGGAATCCTATGTCCCCTTCACAGCTCACCGTGAACCCTTATGAAGAAGATAGCACAGAGAACTCTTCAACAATGTCAGGCATTTTTGATGGAGTATTTAGAGATACAGCAGAGGTGGAAATTAAAATTAGGAACAAAGATAATATATAATGTTCACAACCAAACTACACACTGGAGCCTGGGGGCATTTGGGGCTTGCTGAGAAGGCCTTCCTCACCCCTGATATTTCTTATATCCACCATCAGCAAATCTGACATTGGACTAATTAAAACAGAAAGTTGAATAGAAAGGAAATTAGTAAAAGAGAATTATCACTACTATGGATACTATCACTATCATCCAAGTATTATTATTAGTTATTAAAATGATGATTAAAAGAGAGAGGCAAAAATATACAAAGAAAAAAGGCCACCACAATAAAAATACATTAATTGGTGAGGCCACTGGGACTGATCAGATAAAACCCTTGCAATAATTCCAATTAATACTAAGTGATCATTTTGGGATGACTCTGGAGTTGAGTGCAAGCAGTGCTTCTGTAAGGAAGGTCTCAAAAATTGAAGTGCCTGAGAATGTCTCCTATAAGATAACTTTTTAATGTACCTGGTACTGTGTCTGGCATTCAAAAGGCATCAACAAATACTTCCTGACAAAGGGAGAAATTTCTATCCCTTGCAGAGAATTACCAAATTGTCCATCTCCACTGCATTCTGAGGAGCCCTGCTTTCTACCAATAGAGCATCCTTCTTCCTGGTTAAGCACTTCCCCCTCTAGGTCAAGAAGATAATAGAGCATAACTGTCAAGATCATGGACATATGCCTGGCCAGTGTTGCTCAGTGGTTGAGTGCCAATCTATGAACCATGAAATCATGGTTTGATTCCCAGTCAGGGCACATGCCCAAGTGTGGGCTCGATCCCCAATAGGGGGCGTGTAAGAGACAGCTGATCAATGATTCTCTCTTATCATTGATGTTTCTATATCTCTGTCCTTTCCTCTCTGAAATCAATAAAAATATTTTTTTAATTAAAAATGAAAAGATCTAGGCATCTGAGGGCAGGAGGACCAGAATCTGAATTCCAGCTGTGCCACTGACCAGCTCTGTGAATTTGGGCAAGTGTCCTAACGTCTCTGAGATTCGTTCTTCATCTATGGGGTGGGGCAAAATAGATTTACAGTTGTGAGTGTGCAAAACACAGTTTATTAATTGTTTTACTGTTTTTCACATGAACAACTGCAAACCTACTTTTGCCCCACCCCATGTAACATGGGGCTAATAACTCATTGGATTCGTGTGAGTATTAAAATATTACATGCCAAGTGCTTCGCAGAGTGCAGCACTGAATAAATGCTAACTGATAACATATGTTCGTCACCTGTGCACAGACACATACACAGACACATGTAGGTGGCATGAACTAGATAAACTCTGGACAACACAGACCACTCTGGAAATGTGGTAGATGTAACCCCATTCACTTCACTGGAGAGAAGTAACATCACCAGCATTGCATAGTGATGCTTAGAAAGTTATTAGAATAACATCGATGCTGATGAATGTGTGGGGAGATGAGTACTCTCTAAACTGTTGGTCTAACCAGTGGTTGGCAAATTGCGGCTCGTGAGCCACATGTGGCTCTTTGGCCCCTTGAATGTGGCTCTTCCACAAAATACCACAGCCTCAGCGAGTCTATTTTGAAGAAGTGGCACTAGAAGAAGTTTAAGTTTAAAAAATTTGGCTCTCAACAGAAATTTCAATCGTTGTTCTGTTGATATTTGGCTCTGTTGACTAATGAGTTTGCTGACCACTGGTCTAGACTGTAAGTCACCTCCAGCCTTTTGGAATGTAATATGGCAGACTTTATTAAAATGGGGAATGTATATACCATTTGATCCAGCAATCCCACTCTGGGATTATATGGAACAGTAATCCAAGTACCATATAAAAGATATAGATATATTTGTTGCATCATTACTTATGACAGCAAAGCACTGGAAGAGGTTCGTTAGTAGGAGAATTGTTGACTGGAATATGATATATCCACACCACGCTATAGTAGGGATTATTTAAAATGGAATGATGTCAGTGTCACTTATGGATTTGGAATTATGTCCATATGTGCTTTCAGTATTCTCTTAACAAACATTCACTGGGCACCGAAGGAGTTCCAGACTCCATTCTAAGCCCTGGAGATTGAGTGGTGTTTGTAACAGACGAAGACTCCCGCCTTCATGCAGCTAAAATTCTAGTGGGGGAAACAGGTGCTCGACCAGCTGCCAATGCAAATGCAATATAGTATCGGGCATTGATAGGTGCTGGGGATGGACATGGAGCAGGTAAAGGGGCAGACAGTGACAGGAGGCTTCATTCGGGATAGAATGGGCAGAGAAGGGCTGTCTGAGGAGGATCTTTGGGGAGACACGTGACTGAAATGATAGCGAGGACCCAAAGAATCTTCGGGACTATGGTGTGCATGGGTCTTAAGGTTGGAATGTGCTTGTTGAGTCCTGGGAAAATTGGATTAAATGGGCAAAGCCCACCTAGAAGAGGATGTAGCCAGTGGTTCCAGTTTGGCCTGTGTGCGTTCACATGCTTGTGCAGGCAAAGGAAATATGTGAGATCATAAATGAAAGCTACGTTAAAAGGGAGGTCAGGAGGGGAGAGTTTTAATTTTAAAGAGCCCTTGAGAGTGGAGGGTGGGCCTCTTTGTGAAGCTGCTTACATAGTGGCCCTCCTGCACATAAAAAGCAGTCTCCCATCACTGCTCTCCCTCTCCAGGTGACGCTGAAGACAGGAGGGGCCCAGGTCAGAAGCCAGGCCCTGAGCTGGCCTCTGCACCTGGCCGAGGAAGCTACGGGCCTCCTGTGCGCAGGGCCTCAGAGGCACGAATGAGCTCAGCCAGCCGGGACTCCGAGGGCCATGGCCACGGCGGGGCAGCTGGTGACTCCAGCCGGAGCCCAGCAGGTGAGAGAGAGGTGCAAATCCGGGCAGGCTTCCTGGATGAGGAGAATCAGAAAGAATGGGGAGGGGCGTGTTTTTATTCATGTATCCATTTGGTGCTTATTGAGCACCTACTGTGTGCCGTGCTCAATGCCAGATGCTGGTTCTAGCCTATGGTAGAGGAAAGATAGGACTCAGAAACGATTCTGACTCCAGACATCCAAAATTTTTGGTTACATCCTTTTCTTGCTCTAACGCTTGCATTTCTTTTGTAGCGAGGTCATGAGCCTGCTTCTGATTAGATGGGCTGAATATTAGTTCCCTCGTGAACCTCTGGCCTTCTCTTTCTGAATAGGGGGTTCGTGGCGTGGCACCTCAGTTCCTCTTGGCAGGAGAGCTGGGGAGCAGTATCTGATGGTCACCAGCAGACTCTGGAGACTGACTGCCACAGACATTGGATGAACTCCTTAACCTTGCTGGGCCTCAGTCTCCCCATTTATAAAATGGGGTGTAGAGATTAAATAAGTTTCTTATATGTAAAGTCCCTGGCACATGGTGAGCGTTAAATAAATGTTAACTCATCCTTATCAAGTAGCCCCTGAAGTTCAGAGAGGGGAAGCGACCAGCCCAGAGTCACACAGCTTATAAAAGCGAATGCTCGGATGCAAAGTTAGGTTGATGTGAAGATATAGACCAGATTCTTTCAAGAATAATACAATAATATCAACACCTGCCAGATGTTGAGTGTTTACTACATGTTCTGAGCACTTTGCATGCATTGTATCGTTGCATCTCCACCATATGCTATGCGGTAGGTACTGTCATCCCCATTTAACAGACGAGGAGACTGAGGTCCAGGGAGGAGAGGTCATTTGTGCAAGGTCATACAGGTGGAAGCGATATCACAGAACTTGTGCTTTTTCAACACCCAGGTGACTGGCCCAGGGCGTCTGAGCACTGGAAAGAGTGAACCCACTAAGACGCAGAGAGGTCTGAGGAGCTGAGGGTGTTGGGGGGCTGCATTCAAATCCAGAAGGCCTAGCTTTGTGCCGGCTGCCCAGTCCCAGCTTCCTTCTGCTTCCACTGTGTGTGTGTGCGACATGACGGGCTGCTTCCCTTTCTTTCTCCTACAGGCTTGAGACGGGCCAACTCAGTGCAGGCCTCCAGACCCGCCCCAGCCTCGACGCCGAGCCAGGCCCCTCCTCAGCCTGGGCAGCCAGGTACTCGCCGCCCGCCCAGCCACCCCGGCTGTCATGTCAGTCAGTGGTGACCCCAATTCCTCCCATCCTTGCTGGCAGAGCCCCGACTCTCTGCAAAGCTGCAGCCACCACCGAATCCTAAGCTCTTCTAAGACCCTTAGACTGAGTAATCCTCGGGCTGGGGAGCCAGGCGGGGCACAAGCGAGCAGGGGACCCAGCTGAATGCAAGAAGGGACAGCACTTCATTGCTCAGCATTGCCCACCTTCAGCGATGGCCGCTCCACCAGCACAGTTTTTACCACGTGCACCTACCACCTACCCTCTTACTTTATTGATCTTTCTTCAGATGGACTCGCTTTGCAAACACGGCTGAGGGCCTGCTATCACAGACTCTCTCAAGGGGAATGTAAGGCCATGGGGCTGTAATAAAATGACACATGTTCCCAGAAGGGTTGTGTGAGATTCAGGAAGAAATGGTGAGCAAAGAGATTGGTAACGTGGGGAAATCTGAACACATATGGCTGTGAAAGACAAAGGAAATGATGTCTAATTGGTGCAGTGCAGGTTTTGTTATTTTAAAAGAAACCTATGAAAATGGCATCAATGGGAAACCAGTGCTCCGTACTAGAGAGAGAGTGTGTGAGAGCACCACAAACTGGGTGGTGTAGAGTAACGGAAACGGGTGGTCTCCCAGTTCTGGAGGCCAGAGGTCTGAGGTCAAGGTATCAGCAGGGCAGATTCCTTCTGAGGCTGTGAGGGAGGGTCTGTTTCATTCCTCTTAGCTCCTGGGCCTCGGGCATTCTTCGGCTTCTAAATGACGCCCTCCCTGTTCTCCCATCATCTTTCTCCTAAGGATGTCTCGCTCTCTCTGTCCAAACTTCTCTTTTATATACACTGAGTGGCCAGGTTACTATGATCTCTGAACGCATAATAATCTGGCCACTCAGTGTATATCCTATATAATAAAAGGCTAATATGCAAATTGTCCCCTGGACCAGGAGTTCGACCAGCAGGCAGGCTGGCCAACTGCCCATGTCCCCTCCCTCTGGTCAGGCTGGCCAGACCCCACCCGGAATGCATGAATTCATGCACTGGGCCTCTAATTAATAAACAAACAAACAAACAAACAAATGTGCACAAACACACATATACACACTGAGTGGCCAGATTATTATGCGTTCAGAGATCATTATTATGATCTGGCCACTCAGTGTATATATATTATTGATTTCAGAGAGGAGGGGAGAGGGAGAGAGAAAGGAACATGAATGAGAGAATCATGGATCGGCTGCCTCCTGCATGCCCCCTACTAGAAATCGAGCCTGTAACCTGGGCATGTGCCCTGACAGGGAATTGAGCCATGACCTCCTGATTCATGGTGGATGCTCAAACTCTGGAGCCACGCCGGCCAGGCCAAACTTCTCCTTTTGATAAGGACACAGTCATATAGATTAAGGCCTGCCCCAATGACCTCATCTGAACTTGACCATCTGCAAAGACCCTCTTTCCACCTGAGATCACGCTCACAGGTGCTGGGGATCAGGACTTGAAGATCTTTCAGGGAACACAGTCAAACCCACAGCAGAGGGTAATGATCTAAATGAATGTAATGAAAATTAAACAAGGCAATGAAATTCTCATGCCTCTGGCCTGAGGAGGTTCTGAGCCTGGGGCCTCTTCGCTTTTGTTCAAAGGGGAAACCCACCAAGCTTAGAGAAGTGTTAAAGACAGAGGCGCACTCAAATGAGACTTCCCAGGAGGGTCTTATTGAAAGGCAAGGGAAACCTGGGGACTCTCGTGGTGGTGGTGACTGTTATTCCATACCCCATCCCTGAAGTTATGAAGAATCCACTGGGTCAGTAATGACCCCACAGCATTGATGGATTCGAAGTGTAAACTTTCCCATCACCGCGCACACAATTCTCACTCCATTCGTTTATCAGCCTCATAGCCAGTGAAACGTGACGAGCAGGCATTATGATCCCATTTCAGAGAGGAGAAAGCTGAGGCTCAGGAAGGAAACGTTGGGGTTTGAACCCAGGCCTTCCTGACTCCAGAATCCTCCATGGGACTGTTCCTGCAGCCCCAGGTACCTCTGCACATGACCTGTTACCCCTGGGCCTGTGTCCATGCCCAGGAAACGAGGGGGACATGGGGCGGACACTACAATGATGCCACCTCCTCTGCTCTCTCTCTCCTCTCTTCTCTCTACTCAGGGCCCCCAGGAGGCAGCAGGCCCAGCCCTGGGCCAGCAGGACGCTTTTCTGACCAGAGACCAGGCAAGTGCTCGCTTCTTCCCATGCCTGCTCGAGTGACCACCTCTCTCCCGCTTCTCCACGAGAGAGCAGGGGGCTGCCTGACCTTGGCCCAGCCTACACCCTGAGACCTCCATGATGAGCTCTAAGGCTCCCCACCCTCATTCCAAAACTCTAGAAAACGACCACACGTAGAGTGATGAAGAGCGCACCCTGCCTGGATTCAAATCCCTGCTCCTTCACGTCCCAGCTGTGTGACCCGGAGCAAGTTACTTAACTTCCCTGAGCCTCAGTTTCCTTATTTCTAAAATGGGAATAATACTAGGACCTACTTCTATGACAATTGTGAGGATGAAACACACTAATACATGTAAAACCTTAGCATGTGGCCTGGAATGTTTAAGACCAGGCTAAGCGACAGTGACTAGTACATATGATATATATGCCTGGTCATCATCACACTCATCGCTGTGGCTACAGCGTAGTCATTGCTTCCTGATACACCAGGCACGATTTGTATATGTATTGGATAATTTTTAAAATAATAGCTACTACGATTTGAGTGACTTCGGTATGATAAATCCCATTTTACAGATGAGAAAACTGAGGCTCAGAGACATTAAGTAATTTGCCCTATACCACACAGCAGCGGTGCAAGCCCGGGTTATCTGGCTCCAGAGCCCACACCATTGATCAGTCCCCCTTTGAGGTCTGTTTAGCCTACATCTGATTAAGCTCGTGGGACGTGTTATAACACATAGACTTCAAGGCCCCGCTGCATGGGCTGCTGATTCTGCGTGGGGCCCAGGCACCTGCATTTTGCAAGCTCCCCTCGGTGGTTTTGACAAAGACAACACTCTGAGAGCCAGTGAACGGCACAATGTGGCCCCCCTGTCAACTGGAGGCGATAATTCTATGTTGCAGGGCTGTGGGTGAGTCTGGTGCACCTGGTATACAGTCGGTGCTCATCACTCGCGGTCATGCTGTAGCAGTTGTCACTGCTGTCATTGTAACACAGGGACTCAGCTGCCTCTTTCCTGCCCTCTCTCCATCTCCCCTGCAGACGTGGCCCCCAGTGACCTCTGCTATCCAGGGGCCTCCATCCCACCCTGGGAGGAGCGATTAGGAGTCGGAGCCAGGGAGGACCGAGCGGGCCACCCCCCAGGCCCTTATTCTCAAGTGTCTGCTGCTGCCCCCCAGCCCGTCGCAACCCCTGCCCGCCAGCCCCCAGCCCCGGAGGAGGACGAGGAAGAAGCCAACAGCTACGATTCGGATGAAGGGAGTATGTGGCACTTAAGGGAAGGGTGTCTGGGAAAAGCCCCTTCAGGGTCACCCCCCAGGGAAACGGGATGGCTCCAGGGAGGGCCCTATACACCCTCCCAGCTCCACAATATGCCAACCATGATCAGTGCATTAACCAAGTTATAAAGATACAAGCGTGTATTACTGTATTCACACGTGACATCAACTTACTAAAATATAGGTGCTATCTACTTTCTTATTGTGATAAAATACCTGTAACATCAGAGTCACCGGGCAACGCATTGTAAGGAGTGCAATTCGGCGATATTCATGTGGTGCTGTATGGTTGCTCCTCACCAAGTAGATCATGGGATTATCACGTGGCCAGCATCCACTCCTAGGTGTACCTACCTGCGTGTTTAATAGTTCCAAAACTCTCTAATGTGTGTCTTCAAGGAGCAATTTTTTTAACCCATTTAAAATTTTCTGGATGTTTCTTTTTGCATCCATGCAATCAGGGAAGTATGAAGTGCCTGCTCTATGCCCCTCCCACTGAGACCCAAGTCCTAGGGACACACACGCCCAAGAGCTCACGGTCAGGCGGAGAGATTGGACCCGCTTAGACGAAGTGGACCGAGGGCTGTGAGCGGTGGCATGGCTTTGGCCTACGATGCCACCCCTTCTCGTTGTAAAATGAGAAGCAGAATACTGCCTCCTAGGCGGGACCGAGGAGGGTAAACTGAGGCACCCCCTGGGAAGGTGCTCGGTAAGCTGGAAATCACTATCATTTTAGTGCTAACCACACACGAGGAACGGGGATCACGTAACGCGCACACCGGAGGTAATAGCCAGCGCTTGTGGAGCGCCTGTTTCGTGTCGGGCACTTTTCTAAGTGTGTTCGGGGCACGTGCTCCTGTGCTCTTCCCCCGGGGCCTGGGAAGAGTTGCTTCTGCTGCTCCTGTTTCACAGGGAGGGAGACGGAGGCTCCGGGCACTCAGGGACTTGGCCAGATGCTTAGGCCAGACAGGGCACATAGTCAGCGCTCGGGAAATGTTTGTTGAATGACTGAATGAATGTTCTCTTGGTTCCTGCCTCTGCCCCCTCCAGCCACCCTGGGTGCCCTAGAGTTCAGCCTTCTCTACGACCAGGAGAACAGCTCCCTGCACTGCACCATCATCAAGGCCAAGGTGGGTGAGGGGCCAAGCTGGGGACCGCACGGGCCGCCCTGGCTTCTCCAAGGGACTTGGGGAGGACACAGGTCACCAGACTCCTGTCTGTTGCCCTGTTTATCTGTAGCAATGACAGTGATGAGGAAAAGGCAGAAATTAGCCACAGCCCATATTGGGGTGGGGGGGAGAACTTCCTCCGGAGTTGGTCCCAGAGGGTCATGTAACTGTAGCTGCCTCCCAGGAGCAGAGGCAGCTGGGACAGAGCCCAGATCTCTGGAGGGGACGAGTGGTAATCCAACCTTGATGGAGCACTCACCATGTGCCAGGCACTTTACAGGTGAAAGCGTGTGTAAGTCTCACCCCTTCACGAAGCAGGATTGTTCTCGTCCCATTTGACCTGGGAGGAACATGAGGCTCAGACAGGTTAAGAAACTTGCCTGAGGACACACAGCCAGGAAGAGACATGACCCGGCTTGAAACCCCGTCTGCCTGATTCTGGGGCTCTTTTCCTTCTCTCTCTTCACAAGAGGAAGCACATGGGGTAGACCGACAGTCAGGACAGAGGCCAGGGGCAGGCTGCGCCCAGGGCTGTGGCAGCTGAGTGGCCGGCCCTCCCAAGGCCCTCGCACCACTGCCTTTTCTCTTGCAGGGACTGAAGCCCATGGACTCCAACGGCTTGGCCGATCCTTATGTTAAGCTGCACCTCCTGCCGGGAGCCAGCAAGGTACCATATGGCCTGGGCCTCTCAGCAAGCCAGGAACATGGGCCCTGGCAGGCACCCAAGGTTCCCAGCCCAGAGCCTAAAATAGCCCACCTGCCCCCAAACCTCCTCCTCCCTGAGTGGCCAAGTCCTCGCAAGGGGTGAGAGGTGGGCCAGGAGTCATTCTCCCTCAGGGGGCAGGGGCTCTGCCCATTTCTCCAACCCAGAAACCCGAAATCCAGGAGCTTCCAAAGGCCAGGAGAGAAGCAGATGCCCCCATGATGCCCTCGCCTGCTCACACACCTTCCATGGCTCCCCAGTGCTGACCACGGTCCCCCTCTCCCTCCCCCTCCCAAACACTCCTCATCTCTCAGGAAAAAGGAATCACTCTCTTTGGATTTCAGGGCTAAGCGCCTGAGATAATGCTCTGTTACTGAGAGAAATGTGCCCCCTCCCACCTTACAGCTCCCTGGTCATCACTTTGCTCTGGGGAGGAGACGTGGGGTTCGACCCACTCAGAGGGGTTTACTTTGTCCATTTCATGTGGATGCACTAAATACAAGGGTGACCGTGCACTTGGTTGCATGATCTCGGCAAATTGCACGTTAAAAATCTCTGCAAGTGTTAGATGCCCCTTAGGACAAAAGAGGACACCCACACGCACGCACACACACCCACACACACGCACACACACGCGCGCGCACACACGCACACTTTATCTTTTTCTTTGTTTAGATCAAGGAACAGCAGTCTCTCATCTGGCCATGGCCAGACTGTGAAGTGTTCGGCCACTTCTTCTAACTCCCCAGTGGCATTTGCTTCTCCTTAAGGCTCTTTCCTTTGCTCACTCCTAAATCCAAACTTGCTTTGCCAAAGAATCCAGTGAATCATGTCAGTCTGAATTAGATTTCTCACTAGGCCACCTCTTCTGAGGTTAGTACCTTTCTAGCCTTCTCTCTTAAAGTGAAAAACTCTGTCCCTCCCCCTGCCCCCTAACATATTTCAGGCATGAAGGATGCTATTTGGGGAAACCTATGGTATCCTCCCAGTATCCCCAGAAATTGTTCCTCCCCTGCCTAGGAGTGGGTGACTCTTATTTCAGCCTCCCTGACCTACAAATATTTTTCTCAAAGGAAAATGTCTCAGCTTTCTTTCTTATTTATTTATTATTTTTTAATCCTCACCTGAGGATATTTTTCCCACTGATTTTTAGAGAGAGTGGAAGAAAGGGAGAAAGACAGAGACAAATGTTGATGTGAGAGAAACACATTGATTGGTTGCCTCCTGCATGAGCCCCAGCTAGGGCCCCGGCCAGGGAGGAGCCTGCAACTGAGGTACATGCCTTTGCCCGGAATCGAACCCAGGACCCTTCGGTCTGCAGGCTGACACTCTATCCACTGAGCCAAACTGGCTAGGGCCCTTTCTTTCTTTTTTTAAATCCTCACCTGGGATATATTTTTCCATTGCTTTTTCAGACAGAGAGAGAGTGAAATGGAGGGAGGGAGGAAAAGAGAGAGGGAGGGAGGGAGGGGGGAGGGAGAGAGAGAAACATCAATGTGAGAGAGACACATCAGTTGGTTGCCTTGCCATGTGCCCTGACTGGGGACGGGGAGAGAACCCACAGTCCAGGTACATGCCCTTGACTGATATCGAACCTGCTGACACTCTAACTACGGAACAACACCGGCCATGGCACAGCTTTTTCATCTTAATGGAAAGTTCAGAGAGGGCCTGCTGCGTGGAGGGAGGGGTGGCTCAGCGTCCAGCCCTGTTGATGGCTGCAGACAGCACCCTGAAGATGCCCCCACTCCCTGAGATGTGCATTTGGGAGCCCCCGGACACTCCTAAAGGGAGTGCCTCCTAAACCACTCCTCCTACCCCCACCCCAAATCAGCCCAAAGGGTGTGGCTGCAGGGCTGGCTCCCCACTGAGGCTGGTGTCTGTCTCTGGGCTCTAGTCCAACAAGCTTCGGACAAAAACCCTGAGGAACACCCGGAACCCCATCTGGAACGAGACCCTCGTCTATCATGGCATCACAGACGAGGACATGCAGCGGAAGACCCTCAGGTACCTGCCGGGTGGGCAAGAGGGGGCCGAGGCTGGCGAATTGACACGTGTGCGGGTCACACGTTAAAACCTCTCTGCGTAGTGTCTTTCTTTCTTTTTTTACTTCTACAAAACAATACCTATTTCTGGTAGAAACTTCTAAAAATACAGATACGTGAAACTCTTAACATCTTGGTGTCTGGGCATCTGGTGTGTGTGTGTGTGTATGTGTATGTGTATGTGTATGTGTGTGTGTGTGTGTGTGTGTGTGCGCATGCAAAAGTTTCTTAGGAAATTGAGTGCTTTAAAAAATAGACCATCATGCCCAGCTGGTGTAGCTCTGCAACTGAGCATCGACCCAGGAACCAAGAAGTTGCCAGTTTGATTTGCAGTCAGGGCACAGGCCCGGGTTGTGGGCTCCATCCCCAGTAGGGGGTGTGCAGGAGGCAGCCGACCATGAGTCTCTCTCATTAATGTTTCTACTTCTCTCTCCCTTTCTCTCTCTCTAAAGAAATCAGTGAAAACATACTTTTAAAAATGGACCGTCCTATTCATCAGGCTGTTTTAACCATATGTTGATGCATCTTATCTTCTACAATGTTGTCTTACACTGCGTTTTAAATTATATTAGTGATACGGGAATACATTCTTCTTGTAAAATATGATAGAGGAAGGAACCCCCTTTTCCGTTAGTCCCCGCCCACCGCCGGGGTCTGCTTCCTCCCTCCATGAGCATGTGCATTCTCAGATCAGTGCTGGCAACTTGGACAGTTTCATGCTGTGTATGTGGAGCCTTCCTTTTCTCTTAACGATCTGTCTTAGAGTTATAGCCGTGAGGAACATTTAGATCTACGTCATTTTATCTGCTTCAGGGTTTTCCACAGAATGGATTGATTACAGATGTTTAAAAAATGTTTTCATTAATAAATATTACAAATATACAGAAAACTGTAGATTATAATAGAACAAACATCCATGAACCCAGTACTCAGTCTTTTTTAAAAATCTTCACCCAAGGATATGTTCTCATTGATAAGAGAGAGAAACATTGACCAGCTGCCTACCATACAGGCCCCAACCAGGGATCAAACCCACAACCTTTTGGTGTACGGAATGAGGCTCCAACCAACTGAGCCACCTGGCCAGGGCCTAGTACTCAGTCTTTAAAAAACAGACACACGCCTGGCCTAGTGCCCAGCAAACCGGAAACTACAGTGCTGCTATGCACATCACACATTCGTTGCCAGCATCCATCACAGCTCTCGGCACAGAGTAAGAGCTCACGATGTGCTCCTTTTCTCTCCCCACCCTTTTTGGGGACCGCAGGATCTCTGTCTGTGATGAGGACAAATTTGGCCATAACGAGTTTATCGGTGAGACCAGATTCTCACTCAAGAAGCTAAAGTCCAACCAAAGAAAGAACTTCAACATCTGTCTAGAGCGCGTGATCCCGGTGAGTGCCTCCCCGAGGGTGCGATGGGGGGCGGGGAAGAGTTCTGGGGGTGCTGCCTTCCTCTGGGCCCGCAGGGTGCCAGATGGGACAGCTGCTGAGAGGGGGTGAAGATTTCAGGTCAGAGCCTCGGCGTGGTGTCCTGACTCTGCCTCTTCCCAGCCCGCTGTTAGCATCACCTCTCTGACCGTCAGAGTCCTCTTAGATGACACTGGGGCGGGCAGAGTGGTGAGGCAGTGTGGCCGGCCTGGGTTCAAAGCCCAGGTCTGCTACTCTCCCCTGCTCCCGGCCTCGGCCAAGGGTCTGAGCTGCTCTGAGCCTCAGCTTTCCTTGTCTGTCCGTGGGCGTGATAACAGTGCCTGCCTCATGGGAGCTTTGTGTGGAAGACGCAATCAGAGCGGAACCTAGTACACAGTGAGCACTCATAAGTGGTTAACTGTTGTTCTTACAGGGGTAACACTGCCTGGCCCACCTGTCACTCAGGAAGGCAGAAAGCCCCATGCAGATGAGCAGGGGCAGGATAGCTCAGTGCTTGAGAGCACAGACTCTGGACCCAGAGTCCCTGGGTTGGAATCCTGGCTCTGCCACTTGTCATAGGACCTGGGCCAAATCACTCAACTTCCCTGGGCCCTGTTTCTTCCTCTGTAACACGGGGTGTTATTAGAGGATCCGTCTCCTCGGGGCTCTTGAGGGTTCACGTGAGAGTGCTTCTAAAGCCTGAGGACGTTCTTGTTAGGTGTGATTCTGGCCTCTTGAGAAAGAACAAGAGCCAACTTGAGGTTCTCCAAGGAGGCGACGGCTCAGAACCAACTGGAGATTTTAACACCAGATTTTAACAAACTGAGATCCCGACCTGGTGAGGCAGGGTGGGGCCAGCCACCTGCACTTTCAGACATAATCCAACCTGCCCTTTTCGACGCACGGGCCACCTCGGGCCCAGAGAGGGGCGTGCGTTGCCAAGGTCACACCGTGAATCCATGGCTGTGTTCCCCGACAGCCCGAGCCCAGGTCTCCCGCAGCTGCCAGCACGCCGGCTCCCAGGCAGAGGGCTAGCTGCCCACGGGGAAGCTGGGGCCGGCGGAGGGGGTCCTATAGCAGCCTCCCACCGGATGGCTGGCCTGAGGATGGAATGTCCGTGTGCCACGCCGTGTGTGTGTGTGTGTGTGTGTGTGTGTGTGTGTGTGTGGTGCAGGCGAAGGAACAAGACACAGCAAGGAAAATCACAAGGAAGAATGTACACCGCATGCCAGGCTCAGGAGACAGCCCAGGAGGGGAGCGTTTCCTCTGGGCCCTGCCCAGTAACAGCGGGCTCTTCAGGCTTCCGCTTCCTTCCTGCACTCAGTGAGTCCAGGTGGCCAGGACAGTGGCCAGGCCGCCGCCTATGTTGCCTGCTCCTAGGTCTACCCGTCTTACTGTGATGGGCGCGGCCGGCCCTAGTGGCATGGGGCTGGCAGGACCCACGGAGGCCTCAGTGGCAGCAGACCTCTGCTGGTCATCATCTTTCGCTCTGTGCCCTTCGTTCCCCACCACCAACTTTCCCCGTTGCCCCACCAAGGGCAGGGCCACATCAGTGCTGTGCCTTCCTCCCCCCGGACCTCACTTTTCCTCATCTGTAAAGTGGGGAGATTGTCTTTAACCAGCTGTTTTCACACTGTGTTACCTAGAGCCTTAGAGTCCCCCAAAGGACCTTAGGAGCCGCAGGGGAAGAAGCACCTGGTGGCCTGACCCCAGGACCCCTGTGCCAACGCCACCGAGCAGATCCAATCCTGTCGGTTTTATGCGTGGGGCGCTCTGCCACGTCTTGGCTGTGCATCCTGGGGCCAGTGGCTTAACCACTGTGCCCTCTGTAAAATGGGGCTGTGAATGCAACCTGCATCACAGGCATTAACACCGTCTGCCAGTGGTTCATGTTATGCAAACTTTAGCTGAAAGGGAGAAGCTGGGTGCTCAGAAAACCTGTCCTCCTGGCTCTGATGCTAATGGAGGGGGAGGGGCTTGTGGTCCTTTCTGGTAGGGAGACGAGCCCCATAGACGATGTTACATTTCCTTTCTGTTTCCTTCTAGATGAAGCGTGCCGGGACCACCGGGTCCGCCCGAGGCATGGCCCTCTATGAGGAGGAGGTGAGCACTGAGTGGATGTTGAAGCCCCAATTGGGGGCTGGCCCCTCCCTCTTCTTTCCCTCTGGCCCCACCCCCACTCTTTCTCCCAAACCCACCTGCCTGTTGGTTCACGTGAGAACTGCCTTGCGCATGGTGTTAGGACATGTGACCAGGTGGATGCTCTTCACACCTGGAGCCCAAGGTCGGGGAAGCCCCATCCTCTCCCACCAGGGACACCCTTGAGTTCCCCGGCCCTTTGGCAGAGGCCCTGCGGTGCTTCTGCAGGACGGGGCCATGCCACCTCCCTCCGTGAGGCTCTCTGAGCTCTGGGTGCCATGCCCTCAGGCTAGGTCTCTGTGCAACCCCAGGGACCACATTTGTGAGAAGATGGGTTCCATCAGGGGAGTCTGAACTCGGAGTCAGGGATCAGGCCAGGCGAGGGTCAAGGCTCAGTCCTGTGTCAGAGTCGGGGCAGTCGCTGACCAGGATCAAATTCTACCCATGACTGGAGTCAGGGCTTACTTAGCCCGTGTCTCAGTTGAAGTAAAACCACAGACCTGAGCCCAGACCAGTCCCCAGGGCTGTCTCCTTGGCCTTCTGCATTCGCCCCTCCCTGTAGGGCGGGGCCCGCTGTCCATGGTGCTGAGGGCACTAGCGCTGGCCCAGCTCCTCCCACTTCCCAGGGCCCGCCCCTGATGCTCCCAGCCTGGCCCGCTCTCCTCTGGGGCTCACGCGCCCTCTTCTCCTATTGCAGCAGGTGGAGCGCATTGGCGACATAGAGGAGCGCGGCAAGATCCTGGTGTCCCTCATGTACAGCACACAGCAGGGAGGCCTCATCGTGGGCATCATACGTTGCGTGCACCTGGCCGCCATGGACGCCAATGGCTACTCAGATCCATTCGTCAAACTGTGAGTCAATGCCTTGGGACTGTGAGTGGGCCCCAGAGGGGGCTCTAGATCCTTGCAAATGGGGAACCAGAGAGCTTCCCCAGGACCATTGTACATTGAGGCCCAGAGAGGGAAACGAGCCTGCCCAAGGTCACACAGTGAGACAGAGGACCAGAACTGCTGAAGTATGAGGCTGTAGTCCCACACAGTCCCACGGTGCGTCACTCGCCCATATGAGAGGTTTGTGACTGTCCCCTCCTGTGGCAAGGTCACAGTCACCCCATTTGTAGCCCCTCAGAACTAGCAACACACACCTCCAGACGTCCAGAGCCCCAGGATCAGATAAGCAATCCGGCCTTTTCCAGATTCAAATAAAAGACCTTAGACTTTGGGGTGATTCCTGTGATCTCACTCGTGGGGGGAAAGAGACTTTGTCATCTGTTAGTCAGGGTCCTCTGAGGAAATGCCACAGTGGGATTACACAGACGAGGATTTCATGAAAGGAAATGCTGTGTGAGGGGAGGCAGGGAGAGCTGGGGTGCATGGAGAGCCGTTAGGGAGCTCCGAGTCTGACCCTAGTGAGGAGGGATGAGCAGAAGCTTCCTAGACACAAGTTCAGCAAGGCCATCGGGGAGTCCTTAGGCCCCATGCCACCTTCCCTCCCTGGCCCCACCCCTACAGAGTGGGCCTGCCTTAGTGTCCCCACCACATCTGATTGTCAGCCTGGGGCATGGCCTTGGCACAAACATGGCATGGATTTCCAAGCACAGCAGCTGGGGCCTGGGTGGGTTATGCCCCTGTAGTTGGAGGTCCACCAGGCACATTCTCACAGCTGCCCTTGAATCAGACATGGGGTTCAACCCCCCTCCCATCTCTGGAAACTGCTAGCTGTGTGACTATAAGCAAGTTACCTAACCTCTCTGAGCCTCAGATTCTTCATTGGTAAGATGGAGACAATAGTTCCACTTCTTTCCAAGAATGAACATAAGGCCAAATGAGACATCATAGATAAAACAATTAGAATTGCTCCTGGTACAGAACTATTGAGCTACTCAAATAGAACTCTGCCTTGTCTCCTGGTAGCAAAGTGTGTATTTGCCTGGATGTGGTTGAAAGCCTGGGCTCTGGATCTCGACTGCCTGAGTTGGAATCCCAGGTCCAATAGTCTTCAATAGTATCTAACTGTGTGACCTTGGGCTCATGCCTTGACATCTCTGGGCCTCAGTGTCCTCATCTGTAAAATGGGAAGAATAATAGTGTGCATTGGGTCCTATTGTCCTAGAAGCAGGAGCCAAGATAGGATGAAATGTGCATGAGATTTACTGAGGAGAACACATGTGAAGGGAAATTGAGAGGGAGCCGGAGGAGGGCTGTGGAGACAACGGGCTTTGGCACAGTCTGCTCCCGGTGGGGGGAGAGGGAGGAGGATGAGGAGTCAGGAAGTCTTAGACTGCAGTGCCGTTCTGAGGAAGTTTCAGCCAGGGTGATGAGGAATCCAGAAGCACAAAGTCGCCCTTCAAACGAACCCTGCATCTCTCAGAAGCAGGGCTGCCTCGCATCTCTGCCATGAGAGCAGCCACAGGCAGCATGGCCACATGAGAACAAAGTGGGGAATCAGAGCCCAGCAGCTTGTCAGGCAGTCCCGCCCCCTGCAGCTGGGGACCCCAGAGGTGCATATGTGGTGTCTGGTGTATAGTAAGTGCTCAATAAAAGCCTGTCGTTATGGTTCTAAACAACTACCATCGTTGTTCTTACTCAAGGCAACGAATATTTATTAATGTTCTCTCCAGAGAACACTGCTGACCCCACTGCCTCTGAGCACCGACAGGGACACTTCCCTTAAGCCCTTGGTGAAAAACCAGGCCAGCATGGGCTTTACTTCAGAGTCCCTTTGAAGGAGGATGTAGTTAACAAAAGAACACATGTGGCAGCACTGAGTGTGATCTGCAGGAGTAATTCGGTTTTATTTTCCCACGGTCCGGTAAGGGTAACTCATGGGCTGCTGTCCTGCTCCCCGTTAAATCCCAGCCACCTGCAAGTTGGTTTTCTCAAATAATTCTCCCCACCGGCCCTTCTCCCGTCCACCCAATCCCACCAGAAGGAGCAGAGTCGCTGAGTCCCCAGTGAAACAGCTGACCTGGCAGCTGCTGTGGAGAGGGAAACAGGAGACCGTGAATCAGTTTAGGATCAAATGAAGATTTCGAAAGTCAGAATCGCCCTTTATTTCTGTCCAGCATTTGGGACCTTTCAATTCCCCATTTGTTTCTCCTCTTGAAAAGCATCCTCAAAAACAGTTTGGTAACTAGGAAACTGAGGCACGTTGAAGTGATGCTCGGGTTCAAAGTTGCACAGTTAGTGAGAACTTGAATAAGAACCCAACTGTCACAACTCCTTGGAGTTTTTCGCCCATTTTATTTATTTCCCCAGAAACTATTGATTGCGCATCTACTAAGTGCCAGGCATTGTGTCTGCACTAGGGAAGAGCCTTCCAAACAGAGGAAACAGTATGTGCAAAGGTCCTGGGGTAGGAAGGAGTGAGTGGGAAGTGGGGTGAAGAGCATGGGTAAGATATGGCTGGGCTAGAACAGGGACCCAACCTCGCAGGCTCTGAAGGCCACATCAAAGATTGTGCACTTGACGCCTAGGACAAAGGGAAGCCATTAAATGGTTCTGAGCAGAGGAGTGACAGTAATTAGATTTTCAGCTTATCCCTTTTGTCTACACACGCGGATGGCCTCTCCCCTGCAGTTGGGGCCAACATAGGGATGATGGATGGTAAAAAGCCAGGCACAGCATCAGGGTCTCAATTTGATCCTTTGAGAGCAAGTCCTGGCTAAGAGCACAGACTCCAGATGCAACAGCTGGGCTCAGTCCCTGCTGTGTGACCTGAGGCACCTGTCTCAACTTCTCTGGACCCTCAGTTTCCTTGTATGTAAAATGGGTGGTTGTGGTTCTGCCGTCCAGGGTTTGTGGAGGGATAAGTGCACCTCAAGTGCTTAGTGCAGTGCCTGACATCAAGCAGAGACTCTCATGCACACTGGCCATCGTTAATGCTGATTCACTTTCTCGTTTGCTCATCAGTTATTCCCCTGACACCGGAAGGAGCCTTTGGGGTCATCAGGGGCTGTTCTTATTCATTGAACTTCACTCATAACAGCTTCTCATCTCTCCTCTCAGCTGGCTGAAACCAGACATGGGAAAGAAGGCCAAACACAAGACTCAAATTAAGAGGAAAACCTTGAATCCTGAATTTAATGAGGTAAGGCTGCCCAGTTTTAGTCATGCTCTGGAATATTAACGGTGTGAGAATCGAACAAACTCCCTACCAGAATGCTCCCTACCAGGCACATCAAGAATGTGCTTTCTCTCAAAAATCAGCTTGAATGATCTTAGGGAGAGGTAATGAGTTTCTTGTCCCTGGAAGGAATCAAGCCTAAGACAAAAACCTATAGATTAGGCATGTCATAGGCAGGAAGTTGAGTTTGAAGATACATTAGAACAGTGATGCCCGTTACCATCCACCCAGCTGGCATTGCCCTCTCCCTTCCTCCCCATGTCCATCCAGGGCAGTGGTCGGCAAACTGCGGCTCACGAGCCACACGCGGCTCTTTGGCCCCTTGAGTTTTTAGCAAAGGCCAGCTTAGGAGTACCCTAATTAAGTTAATAACATTGTACCTACCTATATAGTTTAAGTTTAAAAATTTTGGCTCTCAAAAGAAATTTCAATCATTGTACTGTTGATATTTGGCTCTGTTGACTAATGAGTTGGGCAGCCACTGGTCCAGTGCATCAAGCTGCTGTTTAGATAGTCAGTGAATGGCTCGTCCTCCGTGTTCTCACTGCTGCTGCCTTGCCTTCGACCCTGGCATGTCACGCTTGGACTATTGCAATAGACTCCTGAGTCACCTCCACATAAGCTTTATAAAACATGAATCTGAATGTGTCACCCCCTCGCTTAAATAACCCAACAGTGACTCCCTAACTTCTTAGCACGACAGTCAAGCCCTTTCGCACTCACAGCCCACCCCTGCCCCGTCACACAACCCCCCTCCTCAAGTCACTAAATTCCGTGCAGGTCCCTGGCGCACCCCTCAGTCTTTTGCATCTGCCGTTCCCTCTCCCTAGACTTCCCTCTCCCTCCTTTCTTCTCTGGCGAGCTCCTAGTCATCCCTCAAGACTCAGTGCGTGAACCCCAGAGATATGCTTCCTCTATGCTCCCCGGCTTTATGCACCCCTCTGTCTAATGCTGTCCCTCTGGGTTTCAGTGATCTGCTGACAAGCCTGTCAGACTCTAGGGGTCCAGAAATATCTGAGGAATATCGTGATCTGATGTTGGGCCAGCCAGCCACGTTGGTTTTCACCAAATGTTACAAAGTGGGAAAGGGAAGCTACAACACAGTGTGTGTTGTGTCATTTCATTTAAAAATATATATTTTACTGATTTTTACAGAGAGGAAGGGAGAGGGAGAGAGAGTTAGAAACATCGATGAGAGAGAAACATCTATCAGCTGCCTCCTGCACACCCCCAACTGGGAATGTGTCCGCAACCAAGGTACATGCCCTTGACCAGGATCGAACGTGGGATCTTTCAGTCCGCAGGCCGACGTTCTATCCACTGAGCCAAACTGGTTAGGTCTGTCATTTCATTTTTAAAAAACATATGCCATCAGCACATGCATGGGGAACGTTCTGGGGAAAGAGAGTCAGAGCAATCGCTGGCCCGTGAGTGCAGGCCCCTCTGTCAGCCGGCCCCCTGGTTTCCTGACTCTGGTTCATGAATTTTGAGTAAAGAGCCAACTACTGCTGTCCTGCCCTCCCCCCTCCTGAAATCAGAGCAGGTCACAAAGTAAGAAATCCAAATCGCCTATCAGCTGGTTAGCAATAGAAGAAACACAGGTCAAGACCAGACCCCAGATCTGATAACAAACTGACACACAACCATTGTCAAATGCGGGGCCCGGTGCGGGTGCACCTGTGGGGAACGGCAGGCACTGGGCGAGGAAGCCAGCAGGCCCACTTCCAAGGGGAAGTTTGTCAAAACACTGCAAAAGCCTTGGATTTTTAAATTTAAGTTCCATTTATTTGGGGGATGGGGAATATAGTCACATGCGAAAATTCCAAAAGTCGTAGAGGGTATCCAGTCAAAACCCCCTCCTCCTCCAGCCTCTAGAACCCACTTCCTTTCTTCTGAAGCAGCGATATTATCTATTTCCAGGAGATTAGATAGGTAGATAGATGGATAAATAGACTGATTGACAGATAGATGCATATATGTATTTATGTATGTAGACATAGATACAGCAAATATATGTGTGGCTGACATTCTTAGTGGGTACCAATGGTATTGCAGTAAATATATCCACTCTTCTCTATCTTACAATTTTATAAACTCAGAACAGCACTTCTGGGATATCCTGGTAAGTCATCATGGGTGTACGCATGGTTTAGCTGCAAGGGTGCCTTTCATCATGTCATTCATGATCATGAAACATGGGAAACAACCTAGCTACTTGACCATCAGGCATTAGGTGACGGTACAGCCACACAGCCATTAAAGGCGCCATTAAAATGGTGATGCCTCCCTGGCCGGTGTGGCTCAGTTGGTTGAGCATCGTCCCAGACGCCCACAGGTCATCTGTCAATCCCCAGGAGGGGGCGTGCAGGAGGCAGCTGATTTATGTTTCTCCCTCTCCCTCTGCCTTCCTCTCTCACTAAAAAAAATCAATAAGACATGCTTTTTTAAATGGTGATGCAGAGAAATATTTGCTAGCATGGGAAGCTGGGCTCTGCCATGTGTTCTGTGCAATGGGAAAAGAAAGCCACAATATGATATATGCATGTTATACTTCATATAGTATAATACACGAATATTTCACTTAAAATAATATTCTAATGCATAGTCATATTCATTTTTTAAAACCCTGGAAGCATAAGCACCTGTTGCTCATGTCAGCCTCAGGCCCCTCAGCTACCTTGACTCTCTAAGTGGTGGCGGCCAGGGAGACCTACCGAATGGAAGGCCTGAACCCATGGCCCTCGGCCTCCAGGGAAACTCTGCCAGGACTGGCTCTCTAGCAAACTCCACTTGCCTTTCAGTTCCACAGTCACTGCAAAGAGGATTACAGGGCTCAGGAGATTCGTTAGGCAGAATATTTGTTGAAAAGGGGTTGTCACGCCCTGGCTGGTTTGGCTCAGTGGTTGGAGCATCGGTCCGCACACTGAAGGGTCATGGGTTCGATTCCCGGTCACAGGCATGTACCTCGGTTGCAGCCCCAGTAGGGGAGCATTCGGGAGACACATAAATCTCCTCTCTCTCTGTCTCTCTCTCTTTCCCCTCCCCCTTTCCACTCTGCCTGGAAATCAATGGAAGAGTATCCTTGGGTGAGGATTAAAAAAAAAGAAAGAAAGGGATTGTCAGGCCTGGAATAGAGGCTCAGAGTGGGAGGCCCCTTGTTCCCAGAACGCCTACTTCAAGGGCCTCCCTTGGTCCGTGAACCCCTCGGACTTGGCCTCTTAGCTCCCAATGCCAGAGGCTGGGGGACCCTCTCACTCACACGCCCCCCCCCCCCCTTTTCTTGTATCCAGGAGTTCTTCTATGACATCAAACATAGCGACCTGGCGAAGAAGTCGCTGGACATCTCGGTCTGGGACTATGACATCGGCAAGTCCAACGATTACATCGGTGAGTGCTCCCAGCTCCCGCGGAAACCTGCCCTCTGTCCTCCCAGGGCTGCGGGGGGCGGGGAGGGGTCGGGGGGTGGGGGGTGAGAACCCTTCTTTTTTGGCACCACATCATCCAAACACTGAGTCAGAAACCATGGTCCCCACTTGGGTCCAATTTGAGAAGCGGTTAGGTGAGAGAGCTTACGAAGTTGGGAAGATCTGGTCACGATTGGTTCTTTGCCAAACAGATCGCCGCTGGCGGGACAGTTAAATCACAGAGCATGGGGCCTGTGGCTCTGCAGAAAATGGGGTGCAAAGGATGTCTCCTTAATCCATGTGCAAGTCCAGGGTGAAGGCTCTGATTTTCCCAGGCGGCCTCCAAATACTGAGGAAGGACAGTCACTGAAGATGGATGGGGAGCCCAGCCGGTGTGGCTCAGTGGTTGACCATCAGCCCACGAACCAACAGGTCGCCAGTTTGATTCCCAGTCAGAGCACATGCTCAGGTTGTGGGTTCGATCCCCAGTAGGGGGCGTGTAGGAGGCAGCCGATCCAGGATTTTCTCTCTCCTCTTGATGTTCTATCCCTCTCTCACTCTCTCCCTTCCTCTCTCTCTCCAAAAAAAAAAAAATCAATAAAAACATTAAAAAAAAAAAAAAAAAAGATGGAGCAGGGAAGGAACTCCAGGCCAGGGACACAGCCTGAGCAAAGGCGTGGCCGCAGGCTGGAGCGGGCGATGAAAGTGACTCTTTGGCAGCAGATGATGCGTTCCCGCGAGTACAGGGAGGTGGGCTTCTGTGGGTGCGCAGTGGCCCATGGCCAGCCTTAAAAACGGGCCGCTTGGTGCGTCAGTCAGGAGCCACAGCAGGTTCATGAGCAGGTGGCCTGCGGGCAGAGAGGCCAGGAGTAACGGCGCGGCAGCATCCACCCGCAGAGCATGGAGGCCCAGGCGCTGGAGGGGCTCACTGCCTGGCGGCAGCTTTCCCCCAACTGGACATTCGGGTCCAGAGCGCGAGTCCCCTGTGTCCCTCTGCTCTGACCCCTGTCCCTGTCCGCCCTTGTCACCCAGGAGGCTGCCAGCTGGGGATCTCGGCCAAGGGAGAGCGCTTGAAACACTGGTACGAGTGTCTGAAGAACAAGGACAAGAAGATTGAGCGCTGGCACCAGCTCCAGAATGAGAACCACGTGCCCAGCGATTAGGATGGCGCCCGGCTTCCTAGCTCCATGCCCTGCCCCCTGCCCAGGTTCCCCCCCCAGCCTGCCCCAGCGGCCCACTGCACTCTGGCCTCTCTCCTATACGCCCCCTGCCCCTCCCCTGCCGCCTTCCCTGAACCTGCTTTTTAGGGTCCCCCTCACCTTGGGCATTGCTGCCAAAGACCTCCTCCTCCCCCTGCGAGGCTGAGGCTGCGAGGCTGCAAGGCGGGCTCTGAGTGCAGCCCCGCTCCGCCCGCGTCCCGCTAGGATGGAGCTGTGGGGACCCTGAATTGGGTCCACGGTGGTCAGCACCGGACAAGGCTGTGGGGACCCTGAATTGGGTCCACGGTGGTCAGCACCGGACAAGGCTGTGGGGACCCTGAACTGGGTCCACGGCGGTCAGCGCCGGACAAGGCTGTGGGGACCCTGAGTTGGGTCCACGGAGGTCAGCGCCGGACAAGGCTGTGGGGACCCTGAATTGGGTCCACGGTGGTCAGCACCGGACAAGGCTGTGGGGACCCTGAACTGGGTCCACGGTGGTCAGCACCGGACAAGGCTGTGGGGACCCTGAGTTGGGTCCACGGCGGTCAGCGCCGGACAAGGCTGTGGGGACCCTGAACTGGGTCCACGGCGGTCAGCGCCGGACAAGGCTGTGGGGACCCTGAGTTGGGTCCACGGCGGTCAGCGCCGGACAAGGCTGTGGGGACCCTGAGTTGGGTCCACGGCGGTCAGCGCCGGACAAGGCTGTGGGGACCCTGAGTTGGGTCCACGGCGGTCAGCGCCGGACAAGGCTGTGGGGACCCTGAACTGGGTAGACATAGAGTGTCCAGGCTCCCACCTTTCTGTCCCTCTCCGCCCCCATCTCTTTCCCCTTCTCCTCCCCCTCTCTAAGGGGGTTCAATAGCAAAAGCAAAAAACATCCTCACACAGCCTCACCCCCCTCACCTCCTCTCACCGGCCAGACCAGTGATTGCGGAGAAACTAGCAAAACCCGAACTTCCACGTAGACCCTTGCTTCCTCGGAATGCCCCCTTCTCCTGTGGGCACCACCCGGCGGCCTTGGGCGGAGGGGCCGGCTCCTGGCACTGCCCAGGTGCAGGCAGCAGCCCTCAGGCTGTGTAGGCGCCCGAGAAGGGCTTCCTCAGCCCCTGGCCTCCCCCAGCCCCTGGCCTCCCCCAGCCCCTGGCCTCCCCCAGCCCCTGGCCTCCCCCAGTGGGCACAGAAGGCGCCTGGAAACCAGAGCTCTGGCCCCGAGGTGGGAGGTGCGGCAGGGGCGGGGGGCCTCGCCAAAGCCAGCATCGGGTTCCTCCTTCCTCTGCTCTCAGTTCAGTGGACCCACGACCCCTGTCCCTGACACTCTGACTGGGCTGCTTTGACTCTCGCGCCTGTGTCTCACCCAGAATCGCCCCGAGTCTCTGTCTCTGTCTCTCTACCTGTCTCTGTCTCGCACCCCCCAAGTGTGCGGGAGGAACCCACCACCGCCATCGTGGGTCTAAACCTTCAGGGGGACAGGTGCCAGTGCCAAAGGCTTTGTTCCATCGGAACCACCCGGCCTTGCTCTTTACGAACCCGGCTTTCCAAAGGAGAAGGAGGCCGTGCTGACAAGCACTCCACATCCGAGGCTGGGTTCGGGCCGGCTTTGTCGCCCCGTGAAAAAGCCTTGGTTTTTCCCAGTTCCCTCCACACCTGCCCCTGTGAGGGTCGGCCCCTCTGTCCAGCAGCCCACCCTTAGCCCAGATGGACACGCAAACGCTCACTTTCTGGAAACACGCCTTTCCACCTTCCCTTGCCAGGCTCTCCACCCCCAGCTCTCCGCACAATTCAAGGAGAGTCCCTGATTTCTAAGCACCACGTTCCCCGCCTGCCCCGAGACGGCCAACAGCTTCCTGGCTGCCGTCGGCCGCCTGACCCTCCGCGGCCGCCTCTGCCGCACGGTTGGCCCTTAGGAGAAAGCATGCTGGCTGCGTCGCCCGAGCCTGGCGCTGGTACTGGCGCTGGAACCAGCATGTGGCGAGCTCCCAGTGCCCGCAGTCCAGGCGCACGCTCTCTCCGCTCTCCCCACAAATGTAACCGCCCCCCCCCCCCCAAGTCTGAGTACACACCCGCCCTCCGCCCTCCGGTGCATGCAGAACCCCAGAACCGCCCACCGCCTTTCTTTGTGATGATGTAGCCAAAAATAAAGTAGGAATCTCCAGGAACGCCAAGGCCTGCGCTCTTCCTTTCTGGTTCCCGGGGTTCTTTCTCCCGCCAGGGTACAGCCACCGCCTGGAGAGCCAGCGTTCAGTGAGCACCGGCCATGTTCCAGCCCCGGGGACGCGGCGGCCAACCAGGAAGGCGCCTCCGCCCACGCGGAGCTTGCTTTCTGTGGCTGTCCGCGTGGGCGGGTAGGCTCAAGGCCACTCGTCTCACCCCACGGCCTCTTAGAAGACGACTTTGTGCTGGTGCCCTCCCACCAGGCAGACAGCATCCTCCGCGTCTCCTTACCGCCCCAGCCTTGGGGGCGAGGCCCACGTGGTTGTGGGCTCAGATAACGTGAAAGCTGCCAGCTCACTCATCCCACTGGGGAATAACCCAAAGCCCAGGGGAGGAACAGTCCCCGGGAGGGAGCGAGAGCCTAGATCGGGGACTCCTTGTGGGCTCCTCTTCGCAGGTTGATTCACGCCAATGAGATCATCGAGTGCCTCCTTTGTATTCCAGCACCTTCCATCCTGCAAGGAGCCTTTCCAGGGGCCCCTCCCTCGAGGTTCTCCACGTCCCGAAAGTGAGCTGAGTAGGTAACGAACTTTCCAGCTGGATCCCTAATCCCACTGTAACCCGTCCCCAGAGCACTCGGGGAAAATGTATCAGGAATATTGGTTTCCTCCCAGAAGGAACAGTCAATTCCATCCGACAGAGGCTGGGCCTTTTCCAGGCCACGTTCTAAATGAGTTCCTTGTCTTGTCCCCCAAAAGGGAGGTTCCCAGTGTTGGGGCGGAAGTCAGCATAACAGGATCACCTGGGGAGATTTTTTTCAGTCTACCCAAGCTCTGCCTGCCAGAATACTGACTGGTTAATCCACCTGCCGTGGATCAAAATATTTCCCGGTTGATGTCTGTTGCCACCTCTATGGTGACTTGGCAAACCACTGCCCAACGTCCTGTTTTCTCCTGCAATTCAGCTAGCGGCCACCAGGTGGAGAGAGGTACCGATTAGAGCCATCCAGGCCTCCCAGGAATGGCAGGGGACACTTGCCACTCTCTCCCTCTGCTTATGGCAGACATCACTAATCGATCCGGCATCATTCCCACAGAGCCTCCTTGCAGCTTCTGAATCCTTTTTAACACAGCAATCCAGGCAGCCACCACCACTCAGTCATGGGCAGTTGAAAAGAAACCTCATTTCCTTCTCTAGACATGGGGACATCCCAAAGAAACAGATAAAGACACACAAGAAAAGTCCCCATCAATATCAGTACACCTGACTCGGCTAATTCTCTCCCCCGACCCCACCCCCCATTGAAGTAAAACAGAGGCAATATGATGTGGTAGAAAGCACCTGACCAAAAACCACAGCAGCTTTTTCACTCGTTCAAGTCCAGCGTTCAAATCCCGGCCGCCACTTTCTAGCTGTGGAGTCTCAGTCTCCTTACCTGGAAAATGGGGACAATCGTAAATACTTCAAAGTGGTGAGACCAAGTTGCCAAACTCTGGTCTCCCATCCAGGCTGACAAAGGCGAGGCCCGGGAAGGGGGAGGGCATCAAAGGGCTGGCGGCTCCTGGTGGAAGGCCTATGAGCTGGGCCCACGGGCCAGTGGATTCAACAGTCAGTATTCTGGTCCCTCCTCCGCTCAGATTTGCCAGCGACATTGGCCTAAGGAAGCTCAACAATACATGCCAGCCTCACGGAAATACGAATCACCACGCATGCACGTAAGCGGGATATTTCGCTCAGGTCTGGCCCAGTACTGCTGCATGACCTTGAGCAAGTCACTTCCCCCTGTGGGTCCTCAACTCCATAGGTAGGACATCCGAGTATCATAATCCTCTAACTCGGCTGCCAGGGCCCACACTCGGGCCTTAACTTCCCAGTCATTCAAGAAAGGCCTAGACCGGGGCGGGGAACCTTTTTTCTGCCAAGGGCCATTTGGATATTTGTAACATCATTCAAGGGCCATACAAAAGTATCAGCTTAAAAGTTAGCCTGCTGTATTTGGTCAAATATTTAATGAACTCACCCCTAATGCCTTGGCAGGGCCAGACCAAATGATTTCAAGGGCCTTATGTGGCCCACGGGCCGCACGTTCTCCACGCCTGACCCAGACCTTTCTACTGAGGGCAGGCCCCTGGAGTGGAGTCCTGCACCGTCTGTCTTGTAGGCAACACACAAGGATGCGCCATTTATAATTTCCTGTTCCTGTTTCTTTAAAGGGAACAAGAACTTAAAGCCACTTGCAAAAGCATGAGGACGTAATTCTGTATTCTTCCAATTGTTTCCTCAATCTTTTACGGTTGTAATTCTTACAACTCACACTTCCCTAATTCTAGGCAATGTTTTGTGAAACTTGCTTTTATAACATTTTCCCAAAGAAGTCAATGCTGGTTTCCTAAGGACAGATCTCTTTCGAACTCATGTTGGATCTGTCTCCACGTAGATTTAGCTAAAAGTATACATTTTATGAACAAGTACTTTTGCCATAAAGGCATTTGGGAGCAAACGAAATCTTTGATATATGTACAACCCAACTGGTGGGCAAAGTGAGTGTTGTGTAGATGGGCGCCCACCCCTTCATAGTTACATTTTGCTTTAAGCAAAAGTCAACATAGTGCACAGGAATGGGGGGGGGGGGTGCCCGTTAACGGAGGAGCTGGTGAAGAGGGGGTAATTAAGAAAGATAGCTAATGGGCATCTATACATGACTTCATCCAACAATAACAGAATACACATTCTCCTCAAGCTCACATGCAACATTCCCCAAGACCACATTCAGACCAGAAAACACACCTTAACTGATGCATCTCATCAAAGTATGCTCTCTACCATGATGGAATTAAACACTCTATCAATAACAGAAGGCTATCTGGAAAATTCCAAAATATTTGAAGACGGTAACACACTTTTAACTAACACATGAGTCAAAGAATCCTCAAGAGAAATTTAAAAACAGTTTGCACGGACTGACAATGAAGAAACAACCAATTAAAATTGTGGGATGCAATGGAATCAGTGATTAGAGGGAATTTTTTTTAATCCTCACCCAAAGTAATGTTTATTGATTTTAGAGACAGAAGGAGGGAGAGAAAGAGAAACATCGATGTGAGAGAAAAACATCGATCGGTTGCCTCCCATATGCACCTTGACCGGGGATCAAACCTGCAACCTGGGTGTGTGCGCTGACCGGGAGGCACGCCGGCAACCAGCATGTTCCTAATGGTCGTTTCTGAGGTTTGGGGTGTGGAGAAAGGGGCCACATGCTGACCTGACCAGCTCAGGGGAGGCCTGCATGGTGGTCTTGCAAACTCAGAGACCTAAAGTAACCACAAAGGACGGTCTGAAATTAAACTTTAACTAAAAGCAGTGCTGGTGGGTAGTCACCTCCTAGGCCGGTATCTTCACTGACAAGGTCAACCTTTACCTTAACTGAGCCTATTTGTCTTTTTGCACCTATGATAACATACCCTTGAAATGTCTGGGTAACTTGTAACTCCCCTTTTCCCGGACCCCTTGGGGCACAACCTAATGTGGTGGGCGCCAGGACAGATACCACAGATTCCTTCATTATCATGTTAATTGTTCCTGCACCCACCTAAGGATGTGTCCATCATTTCACTTTTTATCCAATCCCAGGGCTTTCACCCACTTTGCTTTATCTCACCTCCTTAATCTATCACCAGTGAATTTCATGTAACCCACCTACGTCCCTCCTTTGATCGCACTGTATAAATACAAATGTAACCCGCCATTCTCCGGAGCATTATCTCAATTCGTTGAGGTTCTGCTTCCCGGCATATGTCGACAGTTTGGCTCAAATAAACTCACAAAATTCTTTACAGGTTTCAATGGGGTTTTTTTGTTGTTGGTTTTTTTTGTTTACGTTAACAGGGGTTATGGATGGGGTTTTATGTTTCCTGAGTTTTCTGACTTTTTCCCTTTGGCCATATGCACGTACTAAGCACAGGAGACTATAAAACAATTTGTCAGCAACAACAATAACAAAACAAAAACTAGGCAGAAGAAAACCAAAAATTGGTTTGGGATCCTGGTTTCTCTAGGGTGAGGTACTTACCCGAGGGGGTTAAAGAACAGTGTTTCCGGGGTACAGCCTGAGGACAGGCCGCTGCTAAAGGCAGAGATAAGCTGCAGAACGTGGGGGCGGGCTGGGGGTCCCAGAAGGGAGTCATCTGAGAAGAGGCAAGGGCATAGCTCCCCGCTTCCCAGGAAACGAAACCCAGGCAGCTCAGACTTGGGCACCAGAAGAGAGAGACTCCCGCGGTTTCCTTCAGCCACTGGCTTTTCCTGTCCCTGTCCAAGCATCACAATGTCGCTCGAAACGATCCCAGCCAGGGATCTGGACAGGTTCGTCGAACGCCACCTCCTGCCAGACACTGCTTTCCGAATGCAGGGCAAGGAAGCCACTGACATCATCTGCAGTTTCCTGAAAGAGAGGTGTTTCCTCCTAGATAAAGTCCGGGTGTCGAAGGTTGTAAAGGTGAGCCCACCTGCCAGGCCGGGGAGGGGGTGGTTGTGGGCAGGAGTCTTCACAGAGAAAGCGATCTTGGGGGCCGGTGGTTTCCATTGGATCCATACCAAAGATATAACCACAGTTTGTGAGAATAGACTCTGTAATTTTAAAAATAAATATATTTTTATTGATTTCAGAGAGGAAGGGAGAAGGAAAGAGAGAGAGAAACATCAATGATGAGAGCGAATCATTGATCGGCTGCCTCCTGCACGCTCCCTACTGGGGATCGAGCCCGTAACCCGTCATGTGCCAGACGGGGAATCGAACCGTGACCTCCTGGTTCATAGGCCGATGCTCAACCGCTGAGCAACACCAGCCGGGCCAGACTCTGTAATTTTTTAACAAATGCCCCGGTGAAGTTCACGAACCACCATCCTAAGCCACGTCCACTTCAGAGATAGGGAAGCAGAGGCAGCTCTGATCAACAATCTGCTAATTAATGGCCAGGCTGAGGATTCAGCCTTCATGCAATCTAAATTTTGACAGGTTGCTGGTTACTAGGGGGATGGAGGTCGGGCAGGGTGAGGGGTGGCGGGGAGAGAATGAAGAGGATCAAAGGGTTCAAATACAGTGTGACACGAGGAGACTGGTCTTGGTGGGTGAGCACACAATAGAGTATACAGATGTATTACGAAGTTGTACACCTGAAACGTATGTGCTGTTATAGTGACCCACGTTACCCCCAACGAGTTTAATAATAATTGCAAAAAGAATGTAGCACCGACTGGCTGTGAAACCTCAAGCAAGGCACTCAGCCTGTCGGTGCCTGGGCTTCCTCATCCATACTTCCCAGTAGGTTATCGGCCTGTGCAGATTAGTAAACCACCCAGCACGGCCAGACTACAGTATATAATAACACAAGACAGTAAGAGCCAGGGAGCGAAGGCTGCAACTTCTAGAACAAGGTAGCTGGAGCTTGCACCGCGTCTCTGCCGCCTGTCAGCGGTGGCTTGGGCTGATAATCCCTCTGAGCATCAGTTTTCCCACCTGTGAAATGGGAACAAATAATACTAATAATGCCTGAATAGCAAAGTCCTTGGGAGCATCGTAGGAAGTAGGACTGGCAATGCCCTCAGAACAGTGGCTGGCGCCCAAGATGTTAGCAATGGGCTCGACCTTTTACGTAGGGAGGCTCTTCTCAAGAAACGCCAGTTCTCATGCTCCACTCTGTTCCAGGGCGGCCCCTCGGGCAAAGGCCCCGCCTCAAAGCCAAGTCTGACGCCGCCGACCTTGTCGTCTTCCTCAGCACCCTCACAAGTTTTCAGGAGCAGTTTCGTGGCCGAGGAGAGTTCATCCAGAAATCAGAAGTCAGCTGGAAGCATGTCAGAAACAGAAAAGGTTTACTGTGAACTTCAAGGTCCAGAAACCTGGATTGCGGAACCCCCGTGCACTCGGCTTCACGCTCAGGTGCCCCTCTTCCCAGGCGGCGGTGGAGTTTGACATGCTGCCCGCCTACCATGTCCTGGGTGAGCGTCCCTGACACGAGCTATGTCATACTTATTTGAAAGTATTAAATGGACATCTACATTAAGCTCTTTCACAGGGCCTGGCACATAGTAGGTGTTCAAAACTGGGAGTTCCCCAACTGTGCACCCATGCACGCTGGTCACCCCAGTGAACTGGCTCACAGGGGTGTGTAGGAATAGTTTAGATTTTAAATTTCTGAGGGAAACACAGCGACATCTGTCGGACACCGGGTAAACTGCTACTATTAAGTTGAAGGAACACAAAACTGTTAGGAATTTCTTTTGGCCTAGGCCAGTGGTCGGCAAACTGCGGCTCGTGAGACACATGCGACTCTTTGGCCCCTGGAGTGTGGCTCTTCCACAAAATACCACGTGCGGGCGTGCCCGTACAGTGCGATTGAAACTTCGTGGCCCGTGCGCAGAAGTCGGTTTTCAGCTCTCAAAAGAAATTTCAATCATTGTACTGTTGATATTTGGCTCTGTTGACTAATGAGTTTGCCTACCACTGGCCTAGGCCTAGGGGCTTAATCACAAGGAACAACAACAGCCTGTAATTATTGGAATCGGGACTCTTGAGAAAAAACGCCACAAAATGAAAAAAGTTTGGCAGTATCCCCTGGTTGCCATGTCCTGTGTTGGCTGCTGGGGTACAATGGTCCTAAAAGAGAGAGAGAAGGGGAGGAAGGGCAAGCCAGGCAGAGGGCACAGCAAAGGCCTGGAGGTTAGAGAAGATTTGAGTGTAGTGGGGGAAATGCAAGACGCTGAGGATGGATGGAGAGGAGAGGACAGGAGGAAGTGATGGAGAAAGCGGCCAGGACAGCGGATCCTGCAGAAGCCTGTAACCTTCATGGCATGGACCAGGTGATGGCAGCGGATGGGAGAACAGGGTGGGGGCGGGGGGGCTGGAAATGGCCGTTTCCACTGTATCCACAGCCAGCGAGCTTGTTACCCCAGAGCGATGGAAGTTATGGATTTGTCCCTAACAGGTCAGGTGACGGAGCACTACAGACCTCCCCCCGACATCTATGTCAGGCTCATCGCGAGTGTGAGAGCCTGAGGATGGAGGGCGAGTTCTCCTCCTGCTTCACTGAGCTCAGCGAGCCTTCCTGAAGCAGCGCCAGCCAAGCTCAAGAGCCTCGTCCGCCTGGTCAAGCACTGGTACCAAAAGGTGTGGGTCCTGTCCAGACCCGAGGAGGAGGGAGGGGACGGGAGAGAGACCATGCAGAGGGGAGCAGGAGGGAAGGAAGGGAGGGAGGAAAGAAGGGAGGGGGTGGGAGGGGAGGCATGGGAGGAGAAGGGAGCAGTGGAGAGGGAAGGAGGAAGGAGGGGAGAAGAAAGGGAGGGAGGGGCGGGGGAGGGGAACATGGAGGGAGAGATGAGAAGAAGAAGGGGGAGGTGTAGAAGAGGCATGGCTTCTAGGTCCCTCCTAGCTCATGCTCTGCTTCTTTGGAGCGAGTGTTCCCAGTTCTTTTCAAGCCAGTATTTGGCCCTGCAATATTTAGAGTTTCGGGAATTTATTACTATTTTATCTCTTTTTTTTTCTTCCTACTGGTCATTCCTGTTGGTGCCCTGTTTCATTGTGTGCCTGGTTATTTCTATGCTCGTCATAGTACTTGAAATTATTTGTGAGATAATTTGGAGCTTTGGATCATATATCTCCCTGCAGAGGGATTTTTTTTTTCTAGAAGGCACTTAGGAAGGGCTTGAAGTGCTTCCTCTGAATTATTTTTCATAATATCCTTTTTAAATTTTTTTTTTATTTATTTCAGAGAGGAAGAGCGAGAGAGAAACATCAATGATGAGAGAGAATCATTGATCAGCTGCCTCCTGCACACACCCCACCAGGTATCGAGCCTGCAACCTGGGCATGTGCTCTGACCAGGAATTGAACTGTGACCTCCTGGTTGTTAAGTCGACGCTCAACCACTGAGCCACACCGGCCGGGCTCATCATGTCCTTGTAAGGTAGATGCTATTATTACCATTCACTTGGTAAATGAGAAAAGTGAGGCTTCAAGAGTGGTCTGCCCAGCCGGGCGGGTGTGGCTCAGGGGTTGAGCATCTACCTGGCACCAGGAGGTCACCAGTCCCATTGCCGTCAGGGCACATGCCTGGGTGTGGGTTCTTTCTCATCGATGTTTCTATCTCTCTCTCCCTCTCCCTTCCTCTCTCCCTAAGAATCGATAAGAACCTATTTAAAAGGAAGGAAGGAAGGAAAGGAGGGAGGGAGGGAGGGAGGGAGGGAGGAAAGGATCCAGAATCAGACGAGGTTGGAGCCAGGATTCAGTCAGAATCCAGAGCCCCAGACCAAACCAGGGTCAGCGACCTCTTTTCATAAACGACAAGGTAGTAAATGTTTCAGACTGTGGGGCACGGTCTCTGTCTTAGCTACTCAGCGCAGTCTTTGGAGCGTGAAAGCCACAGACGATACATGCATGAATGAGCGTGACTTCGCGCCAAGAGAAAACGTTATTTACAAAAGCAGGCGGGAGGCTGGATTCGGCCACGGAGCCGGACAAGCCCATTTTTCTGGCTGTTTGTCCTCCTCCCAGTGTAAGGAGAAGCTTGCAAGTTCCCTGCCCCCTCGGCAGGCCCTGGAGCTCCTGACGGCCTACGCTTGGGAGCGTGCAGGCCGGAAAACGGACTTCATCCCAGCGCAGGGATTTCGGACGGCCTTGGAATTAGTCATGAACCACCGGCAGCTTTGCATCTACTGGACACAGAATTACGGCACTTCACATCCTGTGACTGGTCCATACCTGCGGAGGCAGCTCCGGAAATCCAGGTACTCAGGCCCCACAGGGCTTAGCGCCCCCTCCCCGCAGGCATGGACCCGGGGCTCCGCTCTGGTGCCTTGGGAATGAGGAAGGGGGAGGCTCCACGTCTGTGAGTCATCTGCTGCTGCCAGTCCCAGTGCCGGGCACCTTTGTGCCATCTGATTAGACAACAGGCAGCCCTGTGAGGCAGGCACTGTGCTCCCGCGGGGCGATAGATGAGTACCCTGAGGTTCTGAGAGGGGAGGAGCTTGGCCGAACCTTCACAGGAAATGAGCGCAATAGCTGAAATGTGGGCTGAAACAGCAACAGCGACAGCAATCCAACCGTTGTTCCCCGGATGAAAAGCTTGCTGTGGGGCTCACACACTGGAACAGTAAAGCGTGTTGTCACGAGGACTGATGCGGATGGGCCCCTCCTTAGGTTCTGTCCCAAGGACTGTGCGGAGCATTTCACATCCTTGGAGGTGGGCATGTTCAGCTCGCCCCCTTTCACAGATGAGGAAACTGAGGCTTAGGGAGCTCAAGTGACCTACCCAAGGGCACACCACGAATCAAGGGCACAGGTGACATTCCAGCTCAGGTCTGTAAGGCCCGAGGGCAAGGCTCCTTTTCCTGGGTTTGCTGGACACTCGGATGAGCCCCAGGTGTTTTGCAGTTACAGGAGCATCTAGACTCCGGAGACCCAGCCCAGCGCCTCAGCTGTCCCTCTCTCAATGTTGCTCCTTAGGCCTGTGATTCTGGACCCAGCGGACCCCACAGGAAACGTCGGTGGTGGACAGTCAGGAGGCTGGGAGCTGCCGGCGAGAGAGGCTAGGGACTGCATGAAGTAGCCATGCTTTCGCCAAGGAAATGGGCTTCCGGTGGAACATACAGGTGAGACCTCCTGCTCCCGCCCTGTCCTCCCTCCCTCTCCCCTCCACACAGCTTGGGGACCATTGTTTCCAAAGAAATTGCCTCTCACATTCATACAGCTTCAGGCTGAGCTCCCGATTTTACAGGAACTTTATAAGCACGTTGACTCCACTCCGAGGGTTCCTAGAATGTCCACGCCCTTTGTTCCAAGTTCATTCTTTAATTCAGGCTGCCTTGGCCGAAGGTCGCTTTTGTAATCGCTCCGGTTGTCTCATTCCTCTGATGATAACAAACAGCAAGCACTGCTCGTGGAAGGTTTGCGGGGCGCCCAGCTTCTGTCCTACGCCCTTTAACACACGTTATGGTATTCAGTCACCGAGCCTCGCAGCCCCCGATGAGGCCGGTTTCCCGCTCCCGTCTCACGGATGAGAGGAGGCTCAGAGGGGTGGTGCCGCTGCTCACGGCATTCAGCGAGGGAGCGGCAGAGCTGGGGCTCAAGCCTGTGGAATCCAAAGCTGGTGCCCATTCCCCTGTGTAAACAGCCTGCCTGTCCCCCCGCCCACCCCACCCACCCATCCCCAGCACCTGACAAACAGGGAACTCAGAGCAGCCGAGTGGGGAGGGCATGTCACACAGCTAATAGGGGCAGGCACTCCTGAACTGGGGGATCTTTCTCACACCAGGGGATTGGTGATGTCATGGTGAAGCAGACTCCGAGAGGGGGTGTGGTGTGCAGAACCGACACCCATGGAACGGAGCGGAAGGAAGCAGATGTGGGCACAGGGAGAGTCCAGCTGGGATGCAGCCCAGCCACAGTGTCAGCCCCCCTCACCCCCTGGGGCCCTGGATGGTTCCTAAATGGGGCAGCTGAGGAAGGGGCGTGGCCTTAAGCCCGGGCAACCCCAAAGGGCCGATCACTGAAGTCTGTTGCAACAGCCCCCCTGGCCCACCTGGATTTGCCCCCCTTCCCTTGAGGAGGAGCCAAGTGGCCTGTCACGGAGCCACCACAAAGCCAAGGTGGACAGCAGCTCTACAATGTGATCATGCACTTGACGCTGCAGGCCTAAGGAGGCAGCAGAGATGCCTGGGTAACATCTGCTCTCAAGACACATCAGCTCCCGGATTGTGGACAGCACCCTGGGTCCTTTCACAGCGGCATTCACCAGGCAGAGTGCCCCTCCCGGGGTGGAAGAGAACAGAGCACACTCACTCATTGCCTTTCAGATGCAAACCAGCCTAACAGAGCCCAGACCCCGACTCACCCAGGGCAGGTCCCAGACAACTGGGCAGAGCCCACTGGAATTATTCAAACTGGCCCATCCTAGGCCTGCTTAGCCGCCTTGCCTTTCCTGTGGGAACTATGATAAAGGTTCTTTTTTTTTGGTTAACCCTCACCCACAGACATTTTTCTATTGATTTTTAGAAACAGTGGAAGGGAGGGAGGAGACAGTGAGAGAAACATCAATGTGAGAGAGACACATTGACTGGTTGCCTCCCAGATGCGCCCCGACCAGGGCCAGGATGGAGCCTGCAACCGAGGTACACGCCCTTGACCAGAATCAAACCCGGGACATTTCCTTCCGTACGAGGGCCAAGGCTCTATCTACTGAGCCAAATCAGCCAGGGCTATGGTGAAGGTTCTTGTCCATGTTTCCCCTCACTCCCTGTGGCTCAACCCCGGTGCTTCCCGTGTGGCCCTGTGTGGGACCCTCCCTCCTGTTTCTAGGGATCTGTGAGTATAAACGCCTTCCTTCGTGGCAATAGTTAGTTATTGTCTTTAACATTCACAAAACAAATCATTCGAAATAAAGCAACAACACTCCCACAGTCTCCTCCTCCCACCTGGTAACTCTGGGGGCCTGTCTCCTCAGCCCTTTTCTTTGCCTCTGCCTGTCTCCCTGGGTATGTAGTGTCCTTTTTAACGGGGTTCTACTCCCTACCCAGCTTTGTTATCTGCTCTGACAGCTTTACCATAGTTCTCCATGCTGAGTTGAAAATTTTGGCATCACATGTAACGGCACCATTCTACCATGTGAGTGAGCCACCTGTGTTGTCTTACGAGAGTTTCATGGTTATAAAAACAATATTACAGTCACCAGCACATTAACTGAGTTAGCAATTAGTTGCTTAATTTGAAAAGCCAAAGACATCATACCGTAGTACTCATCTTAATTTCTTGGGGAATTCCCATACTGTTTTCCAGAGCGGCTGCACCATTTCGCATTCCCACCAACAGTCCAGGAGGGTTCCCATTCCTCCACATTCTCGCCAGCGCTTATGTCTTTTTTTAAATGGAATAGCCATTCGTTCCTAGCTGGTTTGGCTCAGTGGATAGAGTCCGGCCTGCAGACGGAGGGGTCCCAGGTTTGAATCCCATCAAGGACACATGCCGGGGTTGTGGACTCGATTCCCAGTAGGGAACATGCTGGAGGCAGCCAGTCAATGATTCTTTCTCATCACTGATGTTTCTATGTCTCTATCCCTCTCCCTTCCTTTCTGAAATCAATAAAAATATATTTCTTAAAAAATAGAATAGCCAGAGAGGTGATAGCTCATGGTTTTGGTTTGCATTCCCCTGATGATTAGTGATGTCAAGCATCTTTTCATGGGCCTATTGGCCATTTGTATATCTTTTTTTTTTTTTTTTTTTTTTTTTTTTAGAAATAGCTATTCAAGTGCTTGGCCCATTCTGTAATAAGACTATTCTGTTTTTAAAAATTGTTTTGCTCTTCACTTGTGGGAGCTTCTGATTATTTTGGAAATTAACCCCTTATCAGCTTTATGGCTTGCAAATATTTCCTCTCTTTCCAGGGCTTGCCCTTCCACTCTGGATGTCTTCACTTACTGTGCAGAAGTGCACTAGTTTGATGTAGTCCCTCTTGCCTAGTTTTGCTTTTGTCGCCTGTACTTTGTGCATGCAGTCCACTGATGTCCACAAGGCTGGGTAACTTCCTGCTGGGGAAACAAATGGTGCTGGGAAAAGTGGATAGGATGAATTTGTACCCCTACCTTACACCACACACACAAATCAACTCAAAATGGGTCAAAGACTCGAAGATAACATGGATTAAAATCCGACCTCGTCTTAATTATTATAAACTTAAAATAATTGAATAATCTCATAGCAAACTCTGTTATCTTTTTTTTTTAAATCAAAATCCATGGCTTCTCTTGGCCTTTCTATTTCCATGTTAATTTTATACTCAATTTGTACAGTTTCACCCAAAATATGGGGAGGCGTTTAATCGGAGTCACACAAATTAGATTAGGGAGGATGGCATCTGTGTAGTATTGAGAATCACAGTCAGTGAAGTCGAAGTTGCTTTCCATTTAAGTCTTTAATGACTGTATGAGTAAGTTTTAGAATTTTCCCTGAATTTCATGGGTTTTTTTTCCATATTATTCTTAGGTACTTGTTTCTATATTATTGTATGTAAGCATGTTTTCTTTAATTTCATTTTGTAATGATTGGTTCCTGGAAGACCTAAATGTTTCAGTGTGTATATTTGATTTTAGCACTGAGTGATCTTAATACTTTTCTGAATTTTCTGATGATATATAAATTTAAACTTGTATTGCTTGTATGACCACACACACACACACACACACACACACACAAAAACCACAATAAAGCAATTTTTCTTGCAAAAACATATTTTAAAATAAGGATTTCTCTCAGCTAAGCTCGGATTGTTTGTGAAATGCCAGCAAGACCAGGCTATAGAAAGATCTGGCGTGCTAGTATTTGTGGAGTTGCTGGTTCAAGGGCAAGTTCATGAGATTTGGAAATAGGGGAGCAATTGTAGAAGGGATGATGGAAATTGAAACACCTGAGACAGCCTCGCTGGTGTGGCTCAGTTGTTTGGAGCATCGTCCTGTACACCAAAAGGTGGCAAGTTCAATTCCTGGTCAGGGCACATACTGAGGTTGTAGGTTTGATCCCTGGTCAGGACTTCTGGGAAGCAACCAATGGAAGTTTCTCTCTCACATCGATGTTTCTCTTTTTCCCTCCCTTCCTAAAACAAACAAACAAACAAAAAACCCTGAGACATAAATTTCTGAGGCCCCAGAGATAAGGCTACTTTCTAGGTAACTTCCTGCTGGGGAAACGAAACTGAGAAAAGAGCTAATGGTTAGTCAGCAGAGATGAGGGTGGAGGTCACGGAGGAGATGAGAACACAGCTGAAAGGCTGTCAGAGAGGCTGTGTCGTGTGAGGTTTGTGGTCCTGAGTTCATGGGGGAATTCCCAGGGTGCTCAGGTTTATGCTGAGGTCCTCCCAGCTCAACTGGATTTTATTTGTGTTGATTTTTCCTTTTAATTGATTTTTTTAGAGAGGAAGGGAGAGGGTTAGAGATATAGAAACATCAATGAGAGAGAAACATTATTGATCAGCTGCCTCCTGCACACCCCCTACTGGGGATCGAGACGGAAACCCGACATGTGCCCTGCCCGAGAATCAACCAGTCACCTCTTGGTTCCTGGGTCGATGCTCCACCCCTGAGCCACATCAGCCAGGCTTCACTGGATCGTGATGTACTGATCCCTCTGAAGCCTGTGTGATCGTTCCCAGATACCCCTTCTCCTCCTCCTCCCACAGCCCCTCCCTCCTGCCCCTCACCTCTGTCTGCGATATGCCCGGATCCCTTCCCACCCGCAGAGTTACCGCCTTCCTCCTGTGCTCTGGGTTCTGATTTTCCCCTCCATCCAACCCCACATCTCCTTCAGGAGTCTCAGAGGACCCAGCAACAGTATTCGTTATGTTCATCTCTCCTGTTCTTCCTGGAGGTCTGGGTGGAGTGGAAGGCTTGGGCATGGGGTCAGTCCACCACCTTGTCCCAGTCTGGACCCTTCTGCTTTTTACTTTCTAAAAACTGCTCAACGTTCTGGTCCCTGATGGCGCGCTCTCTCCATTCCCAATCTGTTGAGTTGCACGATACTTTAAGCAATTCAGTTGGCTGAGCGTCGCCCTGCGCACCGAAAGGTTGCCAGTTCAACTCCTGGTCAGGGCACATACCGGGGTCTCAGGTTCCATCTCCGCGTGGGGCACGTACAGAAGGCAACGAATCACTGTTCTCTCTCACGTTGATGTTTCTCTCTCTCCCCCCCCCCTCCCTTCCTCTCTCTAAGCATGTCCTCAGGTGAGGACTAAAAACATTTAATACATCTTTGCTGTCATTTCAGTAGGGTTCTGGGCATATGTTCAGTCCACCGTCTCAAACAGATTTCTCACGTGGCCTGTGAATCGGGAAGACGACTGTGATTAATGAGTAAGTGAATCCCCTTCACAACCTCTAACCTATGATCCAGTCTTCCTCCTATACTTGAATACCCCAGTGACGTGGCACTCACTACTCAAAATATAAACTTTGTACACCCTGGCTGCCTACCACCACTCCCTCTGACCTCTGAAATGCTCTCACCCCCTGACCCCCTGTCATTGCCGCTCAGTTACGGGGGGCCTCAGGAAGCTCTTGTCAAGATTAACTGTCACCTGAGGTTTACTCAGAGGCAGAATAAATGCTGGATCCTTGCGTGACATGGCAGAGGACTAATGGTTTGCGTGAGACAGGGAGGAGGGGGTGGACCCTGGCACGGCCCCCCAGACAAAGAGCTCCAGAGTGCAGAACAAAGGGGGAGGGGAAGCAGCTGAACAGCGAGTCCAGGCGGGAAGCTAGAAACAGCCATGGGCTGCCCTGGAGAGTCCAGTGTCCCCGCTGCAGCTTACCTCCTGCTCTGGGGCCAGTCCCCAAAGGAGTTAGGCCTGAAGCTTTATAACGTGTTAATAGGTGATGCTGTGCGAAAGGTGCCGTTCTAAACTGACTTCCTTTCTC
The DNA here is from genome assembly GCA_026230045.1 of Corynorhinus townsendii. Lineage (NCBI taxonomy): Eukaryota > Metazoa > Chordata > Mammalia > Chiroptera > Vespertilionidae > Corynorhinus > Corynorhinus townsendii. Next base: position 9,636,689 of record JAPDVU010000014.1, on the reverse strand, counting down.
ATTTCTCCTCGTTAAAAAAAAACAAAAACGTAATTCTTAGTCACTTGAGAATGATGTGTTGGCAATGTTAAGAAACGGACTTTTTACTGGAATTGCATCCAATGTATAAACTGTTTGGGAAGACTTGGCTCCCGCAGGAATAGAGGGAGCGGTGAGAGCTGGCACAAACCGGTTTGAATCCCGTCGGACGACTTCCCACCCGTGTGACCTTTGGAGAGGCCCAGGTTCTCGTGCCTGCACTCCTGGCCGGTGAACGGTGTGGTAACAGAGCACGCACATCACGGCTGTCGGGGCACTGAGTGAGGTGATGTTTGTGGCGCAGGACCCGCTCTAATTGCTCCTGGTTGGCGGTGTTGAGAGCGCACCCTCCAGCCGAGCGCGGGCGGAGGCTCTGTTTATGGGACTCTCCTGCCATTTCCCCCCAGAAATCCTGCGGGGCCCGTCCACGCCCTGCGGTGGTCTGCGGACGTGCTGCTGTGAAGGCGTTTTGTTCCCTTGTGTTTAGTGCCTCGGGCCCCCAGGGAAGGTCGACCCGGAGCTGGGAGAGGGGTGACCAAGCAAAAAGAGGACTCGCGACTGGGAAGGCGTCCGGAGATGGAAGCACGGGCCCAGAAACGAAACTGAAAGCGGGAAAGGAGGGGAGCGGGGTGTGAGAGGAAGTGGGGGAGCTGGGGAGACTGGCTCAGTAGCATCGTTCCCTCTCGTGCTGGGCGCACGACCTGGACAGCGCGACGGGCACCTGGGGACGCAAACCCAGAGGCGGAGAGCGCTTCGGAGCCCGCGACCCCCGCGCAGAGCCCCTGCGCCCTGTCGCCCCGCAGGCCATGGACGTGTACCGCACCCCCGCCGCCGCGCTGGACAGCCTGGTGGTCAGCAGCCTGCAGCCGCCCGCCGAGTTCGTGGGGACCGCGCGGCGCGCCCTGGGCGCCCTGGGAGCGGCCCTGAGAGAGCGCGGGGGCCGCCCCGGACTCGGACCCGGATCCGCTGCCCCGCCGTGGCGGGTGCTGAAAATCGCCAAGGTGGGCTCTCAGGGGACAGGGGCGACCTCAGGGGACAATCCTCAGAGGACGCTGGGCACATTGAGATAGGGCACGGGGGACACGGCGGGGCTTTATCAGTCTTTCCATTCATTTTAACGCTTACATAGCACACTTACTCGCTCCTGGCGTTCAAAGTGGCCTGAACATAGACTACTGCTCACAACACCTCTGCACGGGAAGTATATGTACCCCCCTTGACAGATGGGGAAACTGAGGCACAGGGAGCCAAAGCAACATATCCACGCCTGTAAGAAGTTCAGTCAGGATTCCAAGCAGGAAGTCTGATTCCTGGATCTGTGCTGCTAAGGGCTGCCTCTTGTACCTTCATTCATTTATTTACTCATTCACTCATTCGTTCTTCACTTACATTCACCCAAACAGCATGGACCTCACTAGGCCTGCCCTTAAGGATGCGGCTGTGATAATTCTCTAGAATCGCTATCACAGCCCCATTTACTGAGGAATCCCGGAATAACAATGAGCATTGCCTCATTATCTTTTCTCAGGCAATCCTCCCATTTAGTCTGGGGGAGATGACTGTCCCTGTTTAATGGGTGGGGAAACTGAGCCTGGGTCATTTTTTGGCCTGGTCACTTTTGCCATGCTGACTCTGAGCTCAGGAAGCCCGCAGACTCGGGGAGAAGACAAGTGCCAACCACTGTATCCTCAAGATAAACTCAGGGGTTCCGGGGTGGATCCAGGAAACCTGGGTGGGAGAGAGGGCCACCTGGAGTTTATCAGGGGAGAGATGAAAGCAGGTGGGAGAGGGCCTCAGAGCAGCTGGCGGTGCTGGGGCTTCAGAGGCCAGGAGCGAGCGGTGTGGCCACAGTCCCCACCCAGTCCACTTGCCTCACTCACCCTGCCAGGCCCTGGGCACTAGGATCGGAGCGTGCAGAATTCTGAGGTTTGTGTCTTCTTCATAGGGAGGCTCCTCTGGCCGGGGCACCGCTCTGCGGGGTGGCTGTGATTCTGAACTTGTCGTCTTCCTCGACTGCTTCAAGAGCTACGAAGACCAGCGGGCTCTGCGGACAGAGGTCCTCACGGAGATGAGGGCGCTGCTGGGATCCTGGTGGCAGAAGCCGGTCCCTGGTCTGAGCCTCGAGTTTCTTGAACAGGACACGCCTGGGGCCCTCCAGTTCCGACTGGCATCCACAGGCCTTGAAAACTGGATGGATGTTAGCTTGGTGCCCGCCTTTGACGCCCTGGGTAAGACGCTCCAGGGTTGGGGCGAGGTCATTAGGAGTGAGCCAGGGCCAACAGTTCGAGTCCTGCCGCCAGCTTGCTGTGTGACCTGGGCCACCCTCTCTGGGCTTCCGTTTCTTTCTTTCTTTTTTTAAGTATATTTTTAAAATCAGTTTCCGAGAGGAAGGGAGAGAGAGAGAGATAGAAACATCGATGATGAGAGAGAATCATTGATTGGCTGCACACACACACACACACACACACCCCGCCTCTTACTGGAGATCGAGCCCACAACCCAGGCATGTGCCCTGACCATGAATGGAACCGTGATCTCCTGATGCTCAACCACAGAGCCACACTGGCTGGGCATGGGCTTCAGTGTCTTGACTAAACGTACCGGGTTTGGACCAAACAAAGGCCATTCCTCCTGGATCTGTGGTCCTTGCTCCAACAACTGAGGGTTTCCTTCAGCCACTGCCTCCTGCAGCACAGCTGAGCCCTTCCCTAGACACCCCACAGGAGAAGGCAGATGGACACATGCCGGCAGCAGGGGTCTGAGGACAAGGCCAGAATTCTGCAAAATCTCATCTTTTATCTTAAAAGCATCAATGGGATTTTTCATTCCCCTTTGTAATAAATCCATGCTTGATTTAATATAATAATATGCATCTGTGAAATGCAGATAATAATTATAGGACAATAGTAGTTTGTTCTGGAAAGACTTTATTCGTTAATGCATGTAATGAACTTAGAACAGTGCCTGGCACGTGATAGGGCTATATGAGTGCTTGCTATTCTTATTTTTGTTTCTGTTATTATCATTATCATCATCATCATTTACCATGATGCTCTGGGAGATAGCTGTCTTGAGTTTATCCAGGGTTCTGCTGACCTGGCAGACAGCCACACTCTCCCACACCTAAATACCCACCTTGTTATTAATCCTAATAGCTACTCCTTATTAAATGCTTCGCTATTCCAAGCACTTGACATGTTTTATCTCAGTACTCCTATGAGGTCTATGAGGTCTGTACTGTCTCATCTTCCATTTTACCAATGGGGACTCTAAGGCACAGAGACATACGGTAACTCATCCGAAGTCACACAGCAAGTAAATGATGTCAGGGACCTAGGAAGTTCCGGGAAGTGTTTCCTTTTCCCGAGCCTGGCCCAGGACAGCCAGGCACATACTGTAGAGTCAGCCGGCTCCACGTTCCAATCCTGTCTCCAGCTGTCTCACTGAATGAATGCCTTTGTGCCTCAGTTTCCACAGCTATAAAACGAGGTGGAGAACTGTCGGCTTTTAGTGGGGATATAATGAGGGGATTGGTGTAAAACTTGCAGCACAATGCCTGGCATGTGGTAAGTGCTCAAAAAATATTAGCAATTACTGCTAAGGAATCAGAACCTCTTGCCTTGTATTTCTCTGGCATCATTTCCTCTTCGCAGGGCACCGATTAATTAAAGGTCTGTGCAGTGGTATTTTAGTATGGCCTGCGGGGAGCCTCGGGGAGGGAAGAATTGCCAGGTTATAGAACTCCCGACTCAGCAGGAAGCATCTTGCCTACTAACCTGGGAATGAGGCTGCACTTCTTCCGACAACCTCTGGGGGCGCCTGGCCATTTGGGAACAGGAACCCTCCCTTCTGGTCCAGAGCTTTCCTCTCTGGCTCCCTGAGATGCTCCAGGCTCTCTTCCTCATCCTCCAGTGCCCGTGCAGGGGTACCCCACCCCTCAAATCCTCCTCGCTCTCCCCCAGCGCCCCAAGCTGAGCTCAGCACCAGCACTGCCCTTCATCCTGGGTCCTCAGCACCCTTCCTCACTCACAGGCCTTCACATCCCCAGGTCAGCTGGGCTCCACTGTCAAACCCAAGCCCGAGGTCTATGCCACCCTCCTCAAAAGTGGCTGCCAGAAGGGCGAGCACGCAGCCTGCTTCGCAGAGCTGCGGAGGAACTTCGTGAACACTCGGCCGGCCAAGCTGAAGAACCTGATCCTGCTGGTGAAGCACTGGTACCGCCAGGTGAGGCCAGTAGGGTGGGTCCCCGCTCCAGGCACGTGACTGAAGGAACCTGTGCCTCTGTGATAGGGAGACTGTTTCCCTATGTTTAGCAGCCATGCGTGTTTCTCTTTTTGGGAATTGTCTGTTCATATAATTTGCCCATTATTTTCTACCGGGTTAGCTGCCTTCTTGTTGTTGATTGGTTGGAGCTCTTTATATATTGTGGGTGCTGGTTTGTATTTCATTAACACAGTGCAAATCTATCCTCCCCATCCATGGCTTATACTTTCACTTTGTTCATAGATCTTTTGACACAGAAAATGTTTGGGTTTTAATGTAGTCAGGTGTGTTCACCCCTTTCTTATGTGATGTGTGCTTCGTGTATCTTGTCTAAGACGTCTTTGCCTTTTTGGACTTTCTAAAATTATTCTCCCATGTTCCCTCCCAAAAAATGTTTTAATGCTTTCTCTTAATATTTAGGGCTTTGAAACTATCTGGAGTGTTTTATGTACAGTATGAAGTGTGTGGAGTCTGTACACCTCCCACCCTAGCTCAGGAAGGCCCTGGCCTGCACTTGGCTTGGTCCTTCTCCTCCTAAAGCAGGTCTGGAAGGAGGAGATCCTGGAGGCCAGTTCTTGCTCAGCCAGGGACTCGCTGTGCTTTTCCTTGGGGGATAACAGTCTCAGACTACCTGCTGGCCCCTCCCTGGCTGCTCCCCTCTCCTAGGGGCTTGCATCTCATACCTCTCCCTCCCCCACCACAACATGAGCCAAGTGCATTGCTGAAGCCCCAACCGTGAAGGAGGGTGGGAAGCACCAGGCTGCTTTTGGAACAGGCTTGGCACACAGCATCTCGCCCCAGGCTCAGCCTACTGGTGTCCACCCGGAGACTGGAGATCCTGCAAAATTCTCCAGAGAGCTAGCTCCTCCTCCCCTTCCTCCTCTAAGCCTCCCACCCCCACCCTGTCCTCTTGCAGGTGTGCCCGCAGGCGGGGCGGAACGAGATGCCCCCTGCCTACGCCCTGGAGCTGCTGACCATCTTCGCCTGGGAGCAGGGCTGTGGGAAGGAGGCCTTCAGCCTGGCCCAAGGCCTCCGCACCGTCCTGGGCCTGATCCAGCAGTACCGGCACCTGTGTGTTTTCTGGACCACCAACTACAGCTTGGAGGACCCTGCAGTTAAGAAGTTCTTGCAGCGCCAGCTTAAGGGGCCCAGGTACCTCCTCGTACCCAGCACCCGCTCTCGTGCCTGTGCCTGTGCCTGAGAGAGAATGAACAATGATAAGCAGGTTGTAGCTAATGAGAGTCAAAGCCAGCTGCTAGCAGGGCACTTCCTCATACAGTGCATCCAGCCCCAGGTGCAAATTAGAATCGCTTAAGCCTTAAGGGATGTTTTGTGTGTTTTTTAATATATTTTTATTGATTTCAGAGAGGGAGGGATGGAGATACAGAGAGAGAGAGAGAGAGAGAAAGAGAGAGAAACATCAATGATGAGAGAGACTGCTAAGTGCTGCTGCTTCCTGTACGCCCCACACTGGGGATCAAGCCCACAACCCCGGCCTGTGCCCTGATGAGGAATCGAACCGTGACCTCCTGGTTCATAGGTTGATGTCAACCACTGAGCCATGCTGGCCGAGCGGGGGTAGTTTTTAAAGCGTACCACCCGTTTTGTGTGTGAGCGTTTTAGTGGTGCATAGCACAGTTTGATGCCTTTCTAAGAAGTGAGCTCACCTGGGAACCCCCATTAGATCACGGCAGAGTATCCCGGCACCCCAGGAGCTTCCCTTGCGCCCCTCCCACAGGGAACCCCCTTCTGACTGTGATCAGTACAGCTGTGCTGTTAAATCACATTTAAGTGGGGCCACACAGCATGAGCTTTTGTGTGCGCCTTCTCTCTCCCAGAATTAAGTCTTTGAGATTCTCCATACGGTTGCGTGTAGCTGTGGCTCCTTCTCTTCCGCTGCTGAACAGCATTTCATTGTGTGAGTTTATCACCATGTGTTTTCCACACCACTCACCATGCGTGTTTGGGTTCTTTCCACTCTCGGGCTCTTACAGAGAGGGCTGAGGCACGCGGCCTCGGATTGCAGGGCAGACACTGGGTCCTGGTATCTTGTGATTCTAACGTGCAGGTGGAGTTGAGGACCATCGCTCTCATTCAGTCTCCACGGCAGCCCATCAGTCAGCTCAGGCATTGCTGCGATCCCCATTCTGCAGATGAGGAAACCGAGGTGCAGAGAAGCCAGTCATCTGCCTCCGGTCACACAGCCGGAAAGGAGCAGAGTTGAGATTGGAACCAGTCGGCCTGACTCCAGAGCCCCTGACTTTGGCCATCTTGCTAACCAGAATCTTCTTGTCCCTGTGGATTTGCAGGCCCGTGATCCTGGACCCGGCTGACCCCACGTGGGATGTGGGGAGCGGGGCAGCCTGGCTCTGGGACGTGCTGGCTCAAGAGGCAGAGTCCTGCTATGACCACCCGTGTTTCCTGCAGCCGGCAGGGGGCGCTGTGCAGCCCTGGGAGGTGCCAGTGAGTGAGGGGCTCCTGGGATCCGTGGCATTTACGCCTAACTTGTGTGCTCAGTGTTTTCTGAGCGTCTGCGGTGCGCGGGAGGCCATGGGTGTGGAACGGAGTTGAAAAGTGGGGACTGCGGGCGTGTGAAACCGTCTAATCACCAATGTTTGTGTGGTGATCGTCTGCTTTCCAAGCGTCCCACCTCAGGGGACCGTTTTATTATTTTTTAATTAAATCTTTATTGTTGAAAGTATTACCTATGTCCCTCTCTCCCCCCATTGACCCCCTCTAGCCTGTCCTGGGGGTAGTTTTTTATGATGTGTCCCCTTCATGAGGGCACCTCTTCTCATTTGCACAAGGCACCATATGGGCTACCTCTCCCCCTCTCTGAGCCTCAGTCACCCTGACTGAGGTGGGGGGCAGGGGCTGCCAAGAGAAGGAACGTAGAAACCTGCATGTGTAAGACAGCTCCTTCCCCAACCTTCCAGGGCCTTCCACGCACTGGGCGCTCAGGTGTGGACCAGCCCATCCTGCAAGTCCCTGCCCAGAGGACCCCCAAAGACAGCAGCGGTGTTGATGCTGGATGCTCAAGGGCAGGGAACAGGCAGCCCTTATGCCCAGCTCCCAACCCCTCGGTGGACGGCATCGCCCCCTGTACACCGGAGGGGGTCCCGGATCTGCCTCAGGTCCCCGCCAAGGAGCTGGACCGCTTCATCCAGGACCACCTCAAGCCGAGCCCCCAGTTCCAGAAGCAGGTGAGCAAGGCCGTCGATGGCATCCTGTGCCGCCTCCGGGAGAACTGTGTCCACAAGGCCTCGAGAGTCGGCAAGGTGAGCGGCAGGTGGAAACACCCATGGGACCCGATGGGGGGACCGCCGTGGGGACCGGAAGAAGTCACAGAGACACAGCTGAGGGCAGACAGAGGAAGTGGACATCAGGGAGGGCAGTTTGCTGCGGGAGGGATATAGCTATAAGAGATAGCTACTTTTTTTTTAAATAGTAGTTTTTTTTTAATTGCTATTACCATAATGAGGTCACTTCCCTTCTCTACACAAAATCCTCCAAGGTTTCACAAAGGACTGTGGCCTCAGGCTTGTGGGGTCTGGCCCTGGTCTCTCTCTGCCCCTCACTTACTCCACACTGGCCTCGTGGCTGCTTCTTGAGCTCCCCAGGCATACCTCCCCACTGGCTGTGTTCTCTTTCTCGCATGTTCTTCCTCCATCCACTTGGCTCTCTGCCTCTCCTGTGTGTGTGTGTGTGTGTGTGTGTGCAGTTGATTTCAGAGAGGAAGGGAGAGGAAGAGAGAAATAAAAACCTCAGTGATAAAAGTCATTAATCAGCTGCCTCCTGCACACCCCACACTGGGGATCGAGCCTGCAAACTCGGGCATGTGCCCTGACCAGTAATCAAACCGTGACCTCCTGGTTCATAGGTCAGCACTCAACCACTGAGCCACAGCAGCCGGTCCCTTCCCCCCTTTAAATCTGTGATCCAAGTCGCCTTCTCAAGGATCCTGAATGCTCATTTACAATTACAACCTCCACTCCCCTGCCAGGCCCCTTATTATTGGCCTCTCTACAGCAGCTAGGGCTTTTGGGGGCGACTGTTTGCTGACTGTCCCTGCCTCCCCCTCCCTCTTCTCTTGGTACAATATAAATTCCAAGAAAACAAGTATTTTATCCACTCACATACCCATACATGTAATTGCTCAATAAATATCTGTTGAATGCATGCATGCATGCATGCATAAATGAATGAATGATTGATTGAATGAAATTGACCAAGTACATCTGTGGGCCAGAAGCCCCATTTGCAACCTCTGATCCAGATGTGCAGTCAGTAGGTGCTGCAGATGTTTGGCTAAAATCTTTGACCACTGCCCTCTCCACCCAGCCGTCCCTGTTATCTGCTGCTGCATGTTGTCTGACTTAGTGCAAGCTTCGTGGGTTGGAAGGCAGATGCCTTCAGATATAGTCAGATATAGCCCGACTCTGTCGGGCTTCTGGTAGTCAGAGGTCACAGCCTGCATCTGTCATGGTGCCCCAAAAGCCAGCATCAGTGAGTGAGCAGTTCCAGGGCTGCAGCCGGGGGTGCTGGGGGGGTCCCAGGCTGACTTAAATCGAGTCACGAGTCTGTGATGCTCTTTTCTCTGCAGGGCGGCTCCTTGGGCCGGGGCACAGACCTCAAGGGTGGCTGTGATGCCGAACTCGTCATCTTCCTCAACTGCTTGGAGGACTACAAGGACCAGGGGCCCCGGCGGGCGGAGATCCTCACTGATATGCGGGGCCAGCTGGAATCCTGGCGGCGGGATCCGGTCCCCGGCCTGACCCTGAACTTTCCGGAGCAGACCATGACCGAGGCATTGCAGTTCCAGCTGGTGGCCCCGGCCCTAGCAAGCTGGGTGGACGTGAGCCTGCTGCCTGTCTTTGATGCCGTGGGTGAGGGGTGCCCAGCCTGTGCTGTGGGGGAGTCGGGGAACATCTCACGGGCTCTTGCAATCCTCTCTGTGGCGAATTCCCCTACCTCACCAAGCATTGGGACTACTATGCGATCCCTACAGTCATGATCATCAACGCATAACTATTTAGTGCTTTTAACTTTACAGAAGTTTTAATTATAAACTATTTCAAACATACAGAAAACTATAGACATCATATGACCATGTTCTCCAATTCCGATTTCACACGTGTTAACAATTCTCCATGTCTGCTTGGAACTTTTTGTTTTTAAAGAAATTACATGTAATTTCCTTTCTTTCTTTTTGTTAATCCTCACTTGAGGGTATTTTTTTCCATTGATTTTTTAGAGAGAATGGGAGGAAGGGGTGGGGCAGGAGGGAGAAAGAGAAACATCAATGTGAAAAGGACACATCAATGGATTGCCTTTCGCAAGCGCCAGGGCAGGTGATCAGACCTGCAGCCCCAGTATGTGCCCTTGCCTGGAAATCGAATCCACCACCGGGAATTGAACCGTGACCTCCTGGTTCATAGGTCGCTGCTCAACCACTGAGCAACACCGGGCTCTTTTTCTATTTTTAATTGTAGTCAGAAAATATACCCCCCGACATATCAATTCTTTGGAATTTGTTAGCACTTCCTAAGTTTCCCGTGATGGAAAAGAATGCATGCCCCCCATTGGGGAGTGCAGGCTTCTGTACAGATCCTTTAGGGTTCGCTTATGATCTTTGTTCAGATCTGTATTCCTTACTTTTTCCTTATTTTGTCTATCAGTATATGAATGGGCTCCCAGAATCTCCTGCTCCGAGGAGAGATTTGTCAGTTTCTCCTTGTAATTCTGGAAAGTTTTGATTTTAATATTCTGAGGCAATGTTATTAAGGAACGTGTAAGAATATAATTATGTTTTATTGGATTGTTCCTTTTATCATCAAGTAATAATCCTCGTTATTTCTAAAAAAAAAAATACAAATTTGCCTTCAAGCCTGTTATCTGACATTGATAGAGCTGCACTGGTCTTGGCAGTGTTTTCCTGAAATACCTTTTTCCATTTTTTGTTTGTAAGGATATGCTATCAGATTTTAATTGTACCTTTCATAAGTAACGTAAAACTAGAAGACAAAAATGGAGCAAACAATAATAATATGATCATTTTGAGGGGATTAGTAATCTATTAGAACTAACATACAAGACACTAGCAATAAGAAAGATTATCTTTGCTTTTGTTTTTATACCTGTGTAAATTAAAACCTCTGAACATAATTAGAAATATTCCCCCCCCCCCCCACTAATGCTTCTTAATTTCCAGTTCTTCCTCTGCATTCATTTCCTTCTTACAGAAATACAACCTGTAGCTTTTTCAGAAGGGGTTTATAAGTGATACATTTTCACAGACTTTGTCTAAAAAACCTCTGTCTCACCTCCCTCTTGGAGGAAATATTTGACATTTGTTTTTCTCAGTTTCTATTGTCTTCTGACCTTTATAGTTGTTAATGAGAAGTTGGCTGTTTACTTCTTTGTTGGTGTGTGTGTGTGGGTGTGTGTGTGTGGGTGTGTGTGTGTGTCCTTTTTGACTTTTTAAGACTTTTCTTAGTCCATAGAATCCTTCAGTTTCTGATGTTTGTATATTGATTTCTTTTTAATTATACTATTTGGAATTTGTTGTGCTGATTGAATCTGAGGACTCAATTCTTCCTTTAGTTTTGGGAAAATGCTCTTCAAATATCGCTTCTCCTCTGTTTTCTGTATTCTCTACTTCTGGAGGTCTATTAAATGGTGTCTCACTTCATCCTCCATGTCTCATCGCTCTCATTTTCCCATCTCTCAGGGCTGCCTGCTGCTCCGTTGCTCAAATATATCTTCCAGTTTACTTTCTTGCTGCCTAAGCTTACATTTCAAAAATCCCAGTGACTTTGTTTTTCACTTCTATAAGGCCTGCGGACCGTCCTGGGGCTTGTCCAGAAGTTCTGGTTGTTATTTTGTGCTCTCGATTGTGTGTCATTGATTGCAATGTTATAAAACTAATGTTTAAATAGTAGAGGCAGGTGAGCGGCTGGGTTGGGAAATGCTGCTGGCTTCCGTTAGAAATGCATCCTCAGCATCTTTCAAACATCCACAGGGCAGCTCAGTGCTGGCACCAAACCGGACCCCAAGATCTACCGGACTCTCCTGGACAGCGGCTGCCGGGAGGGGGAGCACAGGGCCAGCTTCGCAGAGCTGCGGAGGAACTTCGTGAACTCCCGCCCAGCCAAGCTGAAGAACCTGATCCTGCTGGTGAAGCACTGGTACAGCCAGGTGAGGCCTCTCTGCCCCCTTGCTCCTCCCAGAAAACAGTCGCTGTCATGGCAACTGCCTCGGCCAATCAGCTCATCCCCGACACAGCGCCCCTCCTTTGAGTTTTATTGGCCATCCCAACCAGAAGGACTGCCTCCTCCACCCTTCATTCCCTGGTAGCCCCTGGCTGAGAGAGAATCTTCTCTATCAAGTCCCCAAATCCTGTATCTTGTGAGTGGGTTCCCCGCCCCTCTCTAGCCTTCTCCCCTCACACTGCTAATGCTTTCCCTGTTGTTTCTCACCTCCAAGCCTTTGCTTATGTTGTTCCTCCAACACCATCTCCTTTGCAAGCTACGCTAACGCCGAGCATCCTTCAGAGCCCCCCCAGCAAGTCCTCTCTGAAAGCCAACTCATTCAGCCGACTTCTACTGACCACCCACTATTGCTAACTTGTTATGGGTGTTGAAATGCCAAGATGACTTTGTCACGGACCCCACTCCTGTTCGAAAGACTCTAGGCACAAACCAAGTCTGACCTTCTTAGTCTCGCTCTGTGCCGTTGGACAAGTCACTACCCCCGCTCTGGACCTCAGTTTATTCTCCTGTAAAACGAGAAGGCCAGGCCATCCCCAAGGCTCTATTCTTTCTGTTGTCTGTGTTGTGTTTTTTATATGCCCCTCCTTCTCCAAGGAGGGCCATGCTCAGCAGACAGTAAGCGCTCACTCCACTGCGTCTTTGATTTGGGGGGAACATAGGTTGCCGCCGGGAACAAAGGAGAATGGCCCGCCCGTGCCTCCCTGCCCCCCGCCTACGCCCTGGAGCTCCTGACCATCTTTGCCTGGGAGCAGGGCTGTGGGAAGGACCGCTTCAACACTGCCGAAGGCCTGCGGACCGTCCTGGGGCTTGTCCAGCAGCACCAGCAGCTCTGTGTCTTCTGGACCGTCAACTACAGCCCTGAGGACCCAGCTCTCAGAATGCACCTTCTTGGCCAGCTTCGGAAACCCAGGTGCACACCCACTACCTCATCTTCCACCCTGTCATCCTCCCCCTGCTGTCACCGGGAGTCACTGCATCCAGGAGGGGTCCAGGGTGGAGTTTGGGTGCCCCAGCCCCATCCTCGCTCTGCATCCTTCCGGACTCTTTGCTGAGGAAGCATGGAGACATGACCCCCAAAGGAAGCCAGAGCCAGTTTCATTAATACAAGACAATCCCCATCTCAAACTAAGGGGTCACCCCATAGCTTCCAGACCAAGGTGGCCAAGCAGGGACCCTGCTGTGCGTGGGCAAGATTGCACCAACCCTAAGGTGCTGACATTCTCCTCTCTCTCCCTGCCCCCACACCCCTTCCCAATGTGTCCCACCCCCCTGCTCCTTCACTGATTCTCACCTGCCTCCCACCCACTCTGCCCCCAGACCCCTGATCCTGGACCCCGCTGACCCCACCTGGAACGTGGGCCTGGGCAGCTGGGAGCTGTTGGCCCAGGAAGCGGCAGTCCTGGAGACACAGGCCTGCTTTATGAGCACAGATGGGACACTCGTGCAGCCCTGGGATGTGATGGTAAGAGGTGGGTCCCGGAGGGGGAAGACGCTGCTGGTGCCCCATCCCAGATCCCCTTTCCCTGCCAGGGCCCCATCCCCGGCTGCTAGGAGTGTTGGCTGCTGATGGCTTACTGCCAAGGCACCGGTTGTTCCATCCTAGCCAGTGCTCGGGTGACATGCGCATAAAAGGCCCGCCCCATTGCAAGGCAGGACCAACTCTGTGATGCAGTTGCTGCTCCAGAGCCCGCTCTGGCTTTCGGAAAAACCTTCCTCCAGCTGAGCCTCCCCACCAGCTCCTGCTCCCCTCGCTCCCCTTCTGCAAGCCCGGTCTCAGTTAATCACATGCACAGGAATCCCCGCCACAGCTCCGCTCCTGGGGAAGCCCCCTCACCACAATAGCCACGGGCAGCTCCCCAAAGGATAGAATGCCATCGCATTTGCTATTTTGCAGAATCTCATAACCAGTGATTAACAATCAAGGCAATCTAGTGAGGCATGGGCTTCGTTCTTGCCCCCATTTCTCGTTCTTCCCCATAAAGATGGGGAAGCCTGAGAAAACCAAGATGGCGGCATAGGTAAACACCTAAACTGCTGCCTCGCACAACAATTTCAAAACTACAACTAAAAGACAAAACAGACACCATCCAGAACCACAGGAAGGTTGGCTGAGTGGAAATTCTACAACTAGAATGAAAGAGAGAGGCACACTGAGACTCAGAGGAGCTGCAGAAGGCAGAGGTACAGAGACACACGCGAGGAGAGGACTGGCAACTGAGTACGCGGCTGACTTTCTCAAGTGGGAGGGAGACAAAAGCTCCCAACTGCGCTGAACTCCAGTTCCGGGCAATACTCTGGGGATCCAGATTCATACGGGGTGAAACTGGACTGTCGGGAAAGAGAAAAGCACACTGAGACTCAGAGGAACTGCGGAAGGCAGAGGTATAAAGGTGTGCATGCACGGAGAGGGCGGGCAACTGAGTACCCAGCTGGCTTTCTCAAGCGGGAGGGAGACAAAAGCTCCTGACTGCACTGAACTCCAGTTCCGTGTGAGACTCTGGGGACCCAGACTCATTCGGGGAGAAACTGGACTGTCTGGCAGTGGGCAAAACTTGAGGGCAGCTTTCTCTCACAAGAGCTTGCAGCGATTACCGCAGAACACTGAGACCCAGGGGCCTCTTAGGGCAGGGCTGACGGGAAGCCAAGGCTGTCTACTCTGCCCTGAGACTCCGCCCCATCCAAGCTGAGCACAGAGGCTTTTCCAAGTCTTGTCTCATAGGATGTCTCCAGCACAGAAGTTCTCCCAATGTAGACACAGCTGAGCCTCACAGCCAAATGGCCTGGAGGTCAATTCCTCCCTGTGATACCAACAACAATCAAGGCTTAACTACAACAAGACTGTGCACACAGCCCACAAAGGGGTGCACCAAGAGTGTCCACCTCAGGTAACTGGGGAGGCTGAGCCAGTGGGCCCTATAGGATACCTAGCACACAAAGCCACTCTCTCAACCCAGGGAAGCAGCCAAAATGAGGAGACAAAGAAACACGTCACAAATGAAAGAAATAGAGGAAAGCAAATGACTGGATATAGAGTTCAAAACCACAGTTATAAGGTATTTCAAGAATTTTCTAGAAAAGGCTGATAAATTTAGCGAGACCATTGAGGATATGAAAAAGGACCAACTAGAAATTAAGCATACATTGACTGAAATAAAAAATAATATACAGAGATTCAACAGCAGACAAAATGATTGCAAGAAACAAGTCAAAGATTTGAAATACAAAGAAGCAAAAAACACTCAATCAGAAAAGCAAAAAGAAAAAAGAATCCAAAAATATGAAGATAGTGTAAGGGGCCTCTGGGACAACTTCAAGCATACCAACATCTGAATTATGGGGTTACCAGAAGAAGAGAGAGAGCAAGATACTGAAAACCTATTTGAAGAAATAATAACAGAAAATTTCCCCCACCTGGTGAAAGAAATAGACTTACAAGTTCAGGAAGCGCACAGAACCCCAAACAAAAGGAATCCAAAGAGGACCACACCAAGTCACATCATAATTAAAATGCCAAGAGCAAAAGACAAAGATAGAATATTAAAAGCACCAAGAGAAAAACAGTTAGTTACCTGTAAGGGAGTACCCATACATCTGTCAGCTGATATCTCAACAGAAACTATGCAGGCCATACAGGAGTCTAGGGCAAGAAATATTCAGTGATGAATAGCGAGAACCTACAACCAAGATTACTCTACCCAGCAAAGCTATCATTCAGAATTGAAGGTCAGATAAAGAGCTTCACAGATAAGAAAAAGCTAAAGGAGTTCATCACAGCCAAACCAGTATTATATGAATTGCTGAGAGGTATTTTTTTAAGAAGAGGAAGAAGAAGAAAAAGGTAAAGATAAAAATTATGAACAACAAATACATATCTCTCAACAAGTGAATCTAAAAATCAAGTGAATAAAAAATCCGATGAACAGAATAAACTAGTGAATATAATAGAATCAGGGGCATAGAAAGGGAGTGGACTGACGATTCTTGGGGGGAAAGGGGTGAGGGGAGTGCGGGAAGAGACAACAAAAATCGTACACCTATGGATGAGGTCAGTGGAGGGCGGGTAAGGGCAGAGGGTGGGGTGGGAACCGGGTGGAGGGGAGCTATGGGGTGGAAAAGAGGAACAACTGTAATAATCTGAACAATAAAGATTTATTAGAAACAGCAAACAATAATAATAATAAAAATAAAGATGGAGAAGCCTGGCCAGTGTGGCTCAGTGGTTGAATGTCGACCTATGAATCAGGAGGTCACGGTTTGATTCCCAGTCAGGGCACATGCCCGGGTTGTGGGCTTGATCCCCAAAGTGGGGCGTGCAAGAGGCAGCTGATCAATGATTCTCTCTCATCCTTGATGTTTCTCTCTCTCTCTCTCTCTCTCTTTTTCTCTCTCTCTCTCTCTCTCATCCTTGATGGTTCTCTCTCTCTCTCTCTCCCTCTCTCTCTCTCCCCCTTCCTCTCTGAAATCAATAAAAAATATTTTTTAAAATGATAGAGAAACTGAGGCTTGTGTGGTGGTGGTAGAACCAGAACTTGAACTCTGGTCCCTCTGATGCTGCAACCTGACAGCCAGTTGAGAAGAAAAAGAGCCATAGGAGAGCATGGGAGTCTTGTTCTCATGGGAAGCCAAGGGGCGGGGCCTGGGCATTCACAGGCAATTCTTCTCCACCTGGTCCTACCTGTGTTCTCTCTGCAGCCCACACTCCTTTACCAGACCCCAGCCAGGGACCTCGACAAGTTCATCAGTGAATTTCTCCAGCCCAACCGCCAGTTCCTGGCTCAGGTGAACAAGGCAGTTGACACCATCTGCTCCTTCCTGAGGGAAAACTGCTTCCAGAACTCTCCCATCAAAGTGCTCAAGGTGGTCAAGGTGAGCTCCGGAGAGCTGTGGGCCCAGGGCTGCAGGCCGGTGATCTCGTGTGGGCCCAGACCAGTCCTGACCCACTTCTGTGGGCTCTGCAGCAGCCAGCACAAGGCCAGACATAGAAGAGAAAGTGGAACAAGGTCACGGATAGATGGCCAAGGGAGGGCCCATATAGGCCCAAGAGGTTTCTTTGGGTTGCTCATGGCAGCCAACTCAAGAGAAGCATCAAAGGCATGTGTTGGCTGATGTGAATGGAAGGCCCTGGAATAGACTGCCTTCAGGCACAGCTGGATCCAGGAGCCCATGCCGGATCATCAGGACTCGGCTTTTCTTCCTAGCTTTGGGCTCTGCCTGCTTCTGCTTGGATGGGGCCTGTCCATGGGATGGTCCTTGGCATCTCTTCTAAAAAGGGGAATTCTCTTTTCTCAAAAGTCAAAGAAGTTTTGGAATTGAGTTTCATTGGCCTTGCGATGTAGCCCTTAACCAATCACTAGGGCTAGGGAGACACCGTGTGCCGGCTGGCCAAGCCTGGGTCAGATGGTGGAGTCAGCCCTATGTGGACCTCCTGGGTGGAGTGCGGGAGAGCAGTGATTCCCCCGAAGAAAGCCCAGTGCTGCTCCCAGAAGCAGGAAAGGATGCTGGGGGTAGGCAACAAGTCACAGGATCTGCTGTATCAGATATGACCTCGGTTCACCATTGGAGTCACCGGGAGGCACAGGTCACCTCTGGAAGGAGTGTCAGCATAGAGTCGCCCAGTGACAAGTCCTAGGCCTGGTGACGTGCTGTGTGACCCCAGGCAAATCCCTCGCCCTCCCTGTTCCTTGCCTTCCTCCTCCATAACACTTGCGGACAGCAGCCTGGTTCACTGCTTCTCAACTGTGGCTTCACTTAGAATCACAGAGAGGCTTTTAAAAAATATACTGATGCCTAAGACCCCTCCCAGGACAATTAAATCACAGTCTTGGGGACATAGGAACCAGGCATGAGTCGTTTTTAAAAGATCACCAACCACAGGCCTAAAAAAAAAAAAAAATGGAAGAAAGAAAACTCTCAAATCCCTCCCAGCCCCCAAACATGATGCAATGGAGATTTTGCCTTTGTTGGAGGATTGCAACTTTTGTCTTGCACATTTCTCTTCCTCACAGCTATGCCATATATTAACCCCACATTAAAGAGCTAAGACAGAGGCGTTAGGTGACTTGCCCAAGGTCACACAGCAAGTTCCTAACTCAGTCCAGAGCCCATCGGCTCGGGCAGGAGGACATCAAGCAGGACCTCAGGGCTCAAGCCACCTGCCATGTCCTCCCCAGGGCGGCTCTTCCGCGAAGGGAACGGCACTGCGAGGCCGCTCAGATGCCGACCTGGTGGTGTTCCTCAGCTGCTTCCGCCAGTTCGTGGAGCAAGGGAACAGGCGGGCCGAGGTCATCTCAGAGATCCGAGCCCAGCTGGAGGCGTGTAAGCAGGCACAGCACTTCGAGGTGAAGTTCGACATCCCCAAGTGGGAGAATCCCCGCGTGCTGAGCTTCTCACTGGCGTCCCAGACGATGCTGGACCAGAGCGTGGACTTCGATGTGCTGCCCGCCTTCGATGCCCTCGGTGAGGTGCCGGGCATAGTCCCGAGAAGGGAAATGCGGAGGCGGGGCCGCCGGGGACGGTGGTAGAGGTTGGGCGCCTGCTCGGTCGGTCGTAGGCATTGTCGGTGTGTATGTTTCTCACCACTTCCCCGCAAAGGGCCTGGAGAAAAGGACTCCGAGCTGGCTTCTAGTTCCACCAACGTGCTGGGTGACCTTGACTGGGGACTCCTCTACCTTGAGCTCCAGTGTCTTCATCGAAGTGTCTCAGTGCATCCCCAGCTTTGAATATTTGTGTGCCACCTCCCCCACCTGCCACAGACCCATTCGATCAGTCCAATCCATAAGTGCACCTACTGTGTGCCCAGCACACTTCCAGGCACAGAGGAGGGAAAATCCCTGAACAAAACAGACACAAATCTCTTTGTATCTATTCAGTTCTGTGTCTGGATAGCAGAGTTTGCAGAGTGAGAAAATCCTCCCCCCCCCCCCCGCCCCCCCATATCTCAATGTATCCAGTGCCTGCATTTTGCAAAACAAGTAGCAAGGGAGAGATTGGTCCAGAAATGTCTCTGAATCTGTTCAGTTCCTTAGTTCAGAGAGGGAGAGCTTGGATACCAGGGAATGCCTTCAAGTGCCCTGGGACCAGGGTGACACCAAGTCTCACCTACAATTCTGTCACCTGCAGGGGCCACTCCCTTTGTTAGAGTCAGAGAGTTGGTAGAGAGAGATTAGCCGTGAACGGAGACTTCCTTCATGGTGGGTAAGCAGGTGGGGTGTGAGGGGGCAGAAAAGGGAGTCAGGTCCTCACCAGGGGTTCAGCTCTGGGTCAGGCCGCATCTGTGTTCCACCTAAATGAGGTGAGGGTGACCATCTCCCTGCCTCCAGGCCAGCTGGTCCCTGGCTCCAGGCCCCCGTCTCAAGTCTACGTGGACCTCATCCGCAGCTACAACAGCCCGGGCGAGTACTCCTCCTGCTTCACCGAGCTGCAGCGGGACTTTGTCATCTCTCGCCCCACCAAGCTCAAGAGTCTGATCCGACTGGTGAAGCACTGGTACCGGCAGGTTCGGCACACGGATGCGCCCCCCCTCCACCCCCCCCGTGGCCCTGGGCTCTGCCTCTGGAGCTCCTTCCTGGGAGGAAGCAGGCCCAGCCCTGGCCGGAACCCTGCGTCGGTGGAGATTTGTCTTAGTGGCGGGACCTTACTTTTCTTACCTGTGAAATGGGGCTGGCATTACTATGTCCCAGGAGTTGATGGAATAGTGCAAGGGAAGGCATCCGGCATAGTAGGTGCTCTGTAATTGTTTGGGGTGGGTTTGCCGGCTCCTCTTCATTACTGTATGGACCATACATCGTTTTCTCCTCATTTCTTAGTGCAACAAGATGCCCAAGGGGAAGGGCTCTCTGCCCCCCCAGCACGGGCTGGAACTCCTAACGGTGTATGCCTGGGAGCAGGGTGGGCAGGACCCCCAGTTCAGCATGGCCGAGGGCTTTCGCACTGTCCTGGAGCTGGTCACCCAGTACCGCCAGCTCTGCGTCTACTGGACCGTCAACTACAGTGGTGAGGACAAGACCATCAAAGATTTCCTGGAGCAGCAGCTTCAGAAGCCCAGGTTCGGACCCACCCCACATCCCAGAGTCCCGGATCCAAGGTCACCTTTCTCCCCGCCTCCTGAGGGCACAGAGCAGAGATGGAAACCCGCTTTCTAGGACTGAGCTCCTTCCCAGAAGTATATCCTCAGCGCTGGGGGCCAGCAGTCAGCTTCCTGGTCACCTGTGAATAGGGTTGCAGGTGAAATGCAAGACTCCACGTTAAATTTGAATTTCAGATAAACGATGAAGAACTTTTTAGTATAAGAATATCCCATAGTAGTCATTGGGATATACTTATGCTTAAAAAAACCAACACCCTTGCCTAGCAGAGAGGCTCAGTGGTTGAGCATTGACCTATGAACCAAAAGGTCGCGGTTTGATTCCTGGTTAGGGCACATGCACATGCCTCAGTGTGAGGGGGTGCAGCAGGCAGCAGCAGATCGATGATTCTCATCATTGATGTTTTGATCTCTCTCCCCCTCTCCCTTCCTCTCTGAGATCAATAAAAACATATATAAAATTTTTATAAAACAAACAAACAAAAACACACCTGTATTCATTGTTTATCTGGAGCTCAAATTTAACTGGGCATCTTCTGTATGTGTTTGCTAAATCTGGCCACCCTGCCTGTGAACCACAGGTAACATAAGCTGAAGCTGTCCCATTCTGTGGGATTTTGCCCGCCTCTGAAATGCTACAGAGATGACAAAGATGCTTTCACAACTTTGTGATGTATTTCCAGTCAGTGGGTAATGGCTACGTAGAGGGATGTGTTGATAAAGACCCTGAGGTTGTGAATGAGCTCCACTGAAAAGAGTGATCTCATCAGTTAGTGGCCATGGATCGGGGAGAGTGATGGAACCAATGCTGTGGTTGATTAACAATGCCTGCTTTACATGCAGGTGGGGCAAGCATGGCCTGAGCTCTGTGGTTGATTAGTAATGTCTGTCCTGGATACAGAAAGCAGAAGGGGCTCCTGTGTAGCTTATTCTCCATCCTGCCCTCAAGTGTGTGCCTGGAGCACAGATGAGTCTCTGGGCCCTGCCCCCTGCAAAGTGTTGGGTGAGGGGGAGAATAGTTCAAGCAATCCCGCAGGTAGATACCCAGATGTTGCCAGGAAGAGGACTGACCTTGGATGGGAATTGCAGGCCCATCATCCTGGATCCGGCAGACCCGACAGGCAACCTGGGCCCCAATGCCCGCTGGGACCTGCTGGCCAAGGAAGCTGCAGCCTGCATATCCTCCCTGTGCTGCATAGGCAGAGATGGCATCCCCATCCAGCCATGGCCAGTGAGGGTGAGAGACCTGCGGTACAGCAGGGAGCATCTTGGTTGGGGGGCAGTGTGGTCGGGGAGGGGCATGATTCCTCCCAAAGGGGCAGGGCCCAGTCATGGCCCAGATGTGCCCCCACGCCTCCATGTCCTGTCTGTTCCCATTGTCTCAGCTTCTCTAAGAAGGTTAGAGGTAACCAAGATATTCTATCATCTTCCCCAGGCCTCTGTGTGAAGCCCAGAAAATCAGTGGTCCTACCAGATGGACAGATGGACACCAGCCCTCCATGTGGGGAGACTCAGGGTCACATGCCAGATGTGTGTGTGTGTGTGTGTGTGTGTGTGTGTGTATTGTGTGTGTGTGAGAGAGAGAGAGAGAGAGAGATTCAGTGAATCCACCCTCCTTCTCAGTCCAGCCTCGCAACTGACATCCTTGCCTCCCACTCAGCTCTCTTCCCCGCAGCCCCCTCTGCTAACCCAGCCCCATTGAATCCTCCCTTGTAAACAGTGGGCACGACATATCTCAAACACTGCCCTGCCTCCTGTGGCCTACACACTGAGTGCAGCCTGCATGGGTGGGCACCTTCCTGGGTTTCCAGCTTCTTCATCACCTGGTGACCCTCTGGTTTCAGCTGCATCTGCCCCTACTGAGAATGTCCACCTCCTCCCCGACTTCCCTCTACCCATCCACACCAGCTCACATCCTTCCTCCTGACACTCATCTCTGACCTCCCAGTGGCTGCTCCTTCTTCCCTAATCTAAGAACTTTTCACAGGGATGGTAGAGTTTTAACACTGGTGGTCATGAACCAGCATCTAGAAGGGTTCAGAAATCTGGAAAAGGGATGTGCATAAATTAAATAAGAGTCCAGAGACTAAACATAATTTTGAAAGGCATTATGGGGGCCAGATGAGACTTAGCTGAAGTCCCCTTGTCTCAGGACTCCTTGTTTTTTATTAACATGGTTTGTCCTAAGGCAAGGTGGAGATATACACATCAAAGGGTAGGGTTAGTACACAAATCCCTTGTGAGATTGGAAGAATTTGCCTATGGCTGTTCAGGTGTTTGGCCAGGAGGAGGCAATAACATGTAGATTAAGATGCCCTGAGCTGTCTGGCAGCAAGTAATCACCCTTTTCAGGTTTAGGGAAATGCCTTTAGCCATTCCCAACAGGCGATAACATATGTGACTCAGCCCTTGTTGAGTCCCCAAGTTCCATCAACCTTTTGATGAAACTCTTGCAATTACAACATGCTGGAATTGGCTTCCGGCAGAGTTTTCATCTCATTTGTCGGCCACACTCAGTTGGTTGTGGCTGTCCAGAGCCCTATGTGTTAAAGGGTTTTGAAGAATGGATGCCTAGCCGGGAGGAGTGACCTAATCAATTAGTGATGTCTGCCATGGATGCACTAGAAAAAAGTAGTGGCATGAGTGCCGTGATTGATTAGCAATGTCTGGACTGCATACAGGAAGAAGTGCTCAGAGACCTACAGTCTGTACATGTCTGGGCTATTGAGAAGCTTTCTGAGCTCAGCTGCTAGAAGGACAGTATTCTGGAATCGGCTACTTATGTCTGCCACAGACACAGACACTGTCCTTGAACACTTCACCGGATGCCTTTTCATTGGAGGCCTCCTTTTGGTCACCTTTCCCCAGTTTGTACATCTTAATGCCATGCCATACTTCCTTTCTGAATTTGTACCAAGTTCCTGTCTTTTTTCTGCCCTGCTACAATGCCCCCAGTGGGATCCTCCATCCCCAGAGCCTACATGTGAGCCAGTGCCCTAGTAACAGTGCCAGGCTGCCTCTGCCCTCCAGAGCAAACCCACCCGGCTCATTCAGGGGGCTCTCTGACCTCCAGTGCAGTCACAGTGTCCCTCTCAGTCCCGGACCAGCACGGAAAACCGAAAGCACTCCGGAATCGGAAGTGGAAAGGGATTCCATCTAAACCCTGGACCGGCAGCAGGAGGCCGGGGCCACCTGGATGTTACTTTCATTATTGGACCACCACCACTGAATCAGAGGAAGCTGCTGCTGCTCTGCCCACTGCCTCCCTCCCACAAAGCTGGGGTCCAGACCCAGGGACATGGACTCCCACAGCCACAAACACCTCCCAGGACTGGGCCTCCAGGGCTGCGGGGGGTGCTTCTGCGTCTCTTCTTTAAAATAAACTAAATTACAGCCAGAATCTGGCTCAAGGGGGTCTGAGAAGTGAGCATCTGTCCTCCACCCCGGGTAGCACAGGGAGGAGTGGATGCTGAGGGCCGGGGGCAGCGTCCGGGACCCGGGACCACATTCCCAGCATAAGTACCATGAGTGTCTATTGAGTGGGTGAGGGTGTGGTCCATCCAGAGGGGAGGCCCAGGAGGCGGAGAGGAAGCAGCCTGGTTCTTAGGGGATACATATGGGAGGATTTAAGAGGAAAGGGTCCGGGTGATTATGATGTGTCCAGGTAGATTCATCGATTGTAACAAATGCCCCACCTTGGTCGGGAGGCTGTGCATGTGTGGGGGCAGGGAGTACATAGGAATCGCTGGGCCTTCTGCCCAATTTTGCTGTGGTCCTAAATCTGATCAAAAAACCAAAGATTTTAAACAAAGAAGAGTAAAGGGGTATAATATCTGCAGCATACTCTCAAACGGCTCAGGAATGAGACTGCTGATAAGTGCATACAGAATAAGGGCAAATGTGAAATGTTCTGGGCGAGGATAGAAGAGGGAGTTCTTTGTACTCACTTCACACATTTCCTCAGTATTTCAAAGAATCAAATCTTTAAAAAGTAAAAAAAGCATGGACTTTGGAATCCGGTAGTGTGGAGTTAGAACCTAGCCAGACAATTTACTAGCTCTGTGATCTTGGGCAAGTGTTTCCACCTCTCTGAGCCTCCACATTTTTACCTAAAAAGGGAGCCTTATGACCCCTGCCCAGCTGACCTCTAAATGTTACAGTGAAAGTCAGATAAGGGCAAGTGAGGACCTTTAATGGACAGGTGTAATAGGCAAAGTCCTACCAAAAAAAAAAAAAGAACCAATAGGATATATAGATGTAGATCTAGAGATTTCTTTTAAGGAATTGGCTTGTCCAAATTCTGCAAGGCAGACTGGCAGGAGGGAGACCCAGGGAGGAGCTGAGGCAGCTCCAGGCTGAAGGCATCTGCTGGTGGGATCCCCACTTCCTCGAGGGGAGTCAGTCTTTTTTTACATAGAGGCCCTCAACGGATTAGACGAGGCCCACCCACATACTAGAGAGTAGTCAGCTTTATTCAAAGTCCACTGGTCTAAATGTTAGTCTCATCTTTGAAGCACCTTCCCAGAAAGATCTAGAATCATGTTTGACCAAATGGGTACCTCGGTCCAGCCAAGTTGACGTATGAAATTAATCCTCATGGCAGAGAGGGGCTGCCACGGGGGTGACGAACCCACCCCCGGGGATGTTTGCTTCTGAGGCAGCCTCTGGGAGTTTCGTTTTCATCGCTCTGGGCAGGACTTGCACATCTTTCTCCCCTCCAACCGGTGTGCTTCTGCGCTTGTTTCCGTCCGTGCTGGGTGGGGCAAGTGGCTGATGAGGCCATGCGGGTTTCCAGGAATGCTGCGGAACGGGGCACACGGAAGCTCCCACCCACCGACCACGCTGAGCCCAGCTCAGCCCTCGTCTCGCTGCGTGTCCCTGAGCGAGTCTGTCACCTCTCTGAGTCTCTCTCCTTGCCGCTCTCAAGGAGTCTGACTTCTCAGGCCACTGGGAACAGGAAGAAGGTGAAAGAGGCTTAAGGAAGAACCCTGCCGCTATGCAATTTTATTTGCTTAGCAAACACTTCTATAGCCGTGGTGACCTGCCGGCCCTAAGCACTTGGCAGGTACTATTTTATCCTTGCGTTTGCCCAATAAGAGAGACACCATGGCTATCCCCATTTTACAAAGGGGAAGTCGAGGCTCAAAGAGGCAGGCGGCGTGCTCAAGGGCACACGTCTAGCACGTATCAAGCTCCAGCAGCTGCGTGTTTCTGCATGAGGACGCCTCCTCGGGAACAGCTGGTAACCAGAGCTGAGGGGCGGGCAGAACTCTGGATTGAGGAAGTCAGCTGAGAATGCTGTGAGTTTCGGTTTCCTGGCTCTTGCCCGCTTCCAAGCCCTCAGCCCAGAGATCCTCTTTCTCCTCTGCCTCCTGCTCTGCTGAGAGCCGTCACCCCGGGAGCCAGCGGGAGCAATGGGCAACTGGCTGTTCAGCACCTGCCCAAAAACGGTGTACTCGGTACCTGCTGTGATACTGGATGAGTACATCCAGATCTTTCTGAGGCCGACGGAAGACTGTCAGAAACAGATCGATGAGGCCGTGGACAGCATCTGTGACGCCTTGCAGGGAGCCGCGGAGCCTCCCATGGTGACAGCTGTGGCCAAAGTGAGTGGAGGGTCGGGGTCGGGGCTCCTGGTGATCAGAAGTCAGAGTGACTTGGTGCTGAGCACCTACTGTGTGCCAGGCCCTGGGTGCACCATACATCATCCTGTCCTCCCACCCTTGGTGAGAGGATGGGATATAGTTTAGAGTTTAGGAGCACAGACCTGCTCTGCCCCTTATTACTGTGTGACGCGCGGTACGTTGCTTAACCTCTCTGTGCTTCAGTCTCCAAATCTATAAAATGGGAGAGGAATAATACCCATCTGAAAGTGTTACGAGGCTTGAGCATATAATGTTCTTAGTACAAGGCCTGGTACATGGTTAGTGTTCAGTAAATTAGCTGTGATTGCTCCCTGTTATTGTTCTATCCTTCCCATTTACAGAGCAGTAAACTGAGGCTAAAGGACTTCGGCAAAACTACCCAAAAGTTTCTCGGTGGCTTTTCCAGCAAGAGGGGATTGGGAGCCCTCATCAGTTAGAAATGGTTGGTGCTATGGGCACAAACCCTAGGGCTGAGGCTAAAGATTCTGGGCCTTTGGGGAGGAAAGGGTGCTGGGAAGGTGCCAGGACCCTAGGTGAGGGAGGAGGTTGGAGAGCCTCACTCCCACCCCCATGCTCTCGGGCGCTGGAGACTCGCTTCTCTGCAGCCACAGTGCTACCTAGCCTCTGCCGTTACACACACGCACACACACTGGCCCCAGCAGTAAAGACACTCTGATACTGGAGCCTCCTGCCTTGGCCCAGAGGAGGAAATGGAGGCACAGGAAGGTATTTCATAGCTGGGAGTTATTTAATAGCACCATCCTGCCTCTCAATATTAATTAAATTATTCTAATTAAAATAAACATACAAAAAGATAAATGCACGGAGCTAAGTATGCAGCCTGTTCGGATTGCCATGAACAACGGAGATGTGTAACCTACACCCGGCTCGAGGAGCAAAACATCCCCAGCCCCTGAGGGCTCCTGCACTCCCTGTCCTGTCACAGGCCTCACCCAGGGCAGCGCCCTCCTGCCTCCTAACAGCAGAGATTGTTTTGCCAGTATTTTAACTTCGTCTACATGTAAGGTGGCCAAGCATCCCAGTTTGCCTGTGCTGAGGGGTTTTCCGGGACATGGGCCTTTTGACGCTAATACTGGGAGCACCGGACCAGTTGGTCACCCTGGATAAATGAATCCACGCCCTGTGTGGCTTTCGTATATGGTCTCTTTGACCCACCCTGTTCATGCAATGTCTGTCATGTGGGCAGGCGGTGTTTGTCATTTCACTGCTGTGTAGTATTCCACTGCATGGATACACCGCATTTATCCGTTGGCGTGTCCTCCAGGCTGGGGCTAGTATGAAGAGCATTGCTATGGGCACCCTGGTCTTTGGGTGGACCAATGGATGCCTGCCACTCAACTTTAAGACTGTGGTGACATTTGGGGCTTTTTCTCAAGTGAAGTAGCACTACTGCCTCCTGGGGAGTGCCGTGACCCCCAAAGGGTCCAGACTCTCACACCTGCTTCTCTGTTCCTGCCAGGGTGGCTCCTATGGCCGGAAAACGGTCTTAAAGGGCAACTCCGATGGTACCCTTGTCATCTTCATCAGTGACCTTGAAAAATTCCAGGATCAGAAGGAACACCAAAATGAAATCCTCAGCAAAATCTGGCAGCGGCTGAGAGCTTGTCAGCTCGAAAGGAAGCTGACAGCCAAGATGGAGATCCAGAGGCCCAGCGGTGGCCTCGCCATCCGGCTGTGCACAAAATGTCAGAGCATCACTTTTGACGTGCTGCCTGCCTTCGATGCTCTGGGTGAGCCCTCCGGAGTATGTGGGGGTGGGTATGGGTCTTGAGGGGTGTGTGGAGAGAGCAAAGTCAAAGAGAGGGATGGTGGATGGATACCTTTGGTGCTTTCCGAAGTAGAAGGCCTTCAACAGAGGAAGTCCCTCCTACCCTGGCTTTCTCTCTTCTCTAGGACTTCTCCCCATCTCCTCATTGACTTTTTATTGTTGTTGTTAATCCTCATCCGAGGATATTTTTCCATTGATTTTTAGGGAGAGGGGAAGGAAGGGGGAGAGACGGAGAGAAACATCAATGTGAGAGAAACTCATCGATTGGTTGCCTCCTGCACAAGCCCTGACCAGGGCCTGGGCTGGGGAGAAGCCTGCAACCAAGGTACATGCCCTTGACCTGAATCGAACCCAGGACCCTTTGGTCTGCAGACCGATGCTCTATCCACTGAGCAAAACCAGTTAGGGCTCCTCATTGACTTTTTAAAATATTTATTGTATAAAGTTTTACATATGTCTCCTTTTCCCCTACTTGACCCTCGCCCCACAAGCCATTCCCACCCTGGGCAAGCCCCCACCACCCCAGTGTCTGTGTCCATTGGTCATGCTAATATGCATGCATACAAGTCCTTTGGTTGCTCTCTAACCGCCCCCCCTTTCCCCTACCATTTGTCTTTGGATCTATTCTTGTTCATCAAATTATGTTGATCATTATATCCCACATATGAGTGAGATCATGCGATATTTATCTTTCTCCGACTGGCTTATTTCGCTTTAGCGCAATGCTCTCCAATTCCATCCATGCTGTTGCAAATGGTAGAAGTTCCTTCTTTTTTATAGCAGCGTAGTATTCCGTTGTGCAGATGCACCACAGTTTTTTAATCCACTCACCTGCCTCGTCAACACAGGAGGCTCCTGCGCCTGTGTTCATATTAGCTGTGCAGCAGGATTCTGATTGGCTCCCAGTATGAGAGCCATTGCCCTGCATCACCCTACCTTACAGGTTCAGTGCTGTGGGGAGTGCACCTGCCTGCACCTGCCTCCTCAAGGTGCCTCTACCCTTGACTCTGAACTGGAGCATTCCCTGGATGGGCTCAATAGCGGAATATTTTGTATGCGATATATAAACTTCATTTTCTTCCAGGTGTAGGCCAGTGCCATTTTTCAAAGAAACCATCTTCTCCCTGCTTATTTGGAACTCTTTCTTTTTCACTTATACTTGTTTCTCCTTTCCTCTGTTTGCTCTCACTGGTCCTGTCTTCAACCAGCACCATAGCATTTGCATGATGGTCATTTTAGACTTCATCTATCATCAAGCAGGGCAAGCCACCCCTCGCCTTTTAAGCAAACATACCTGGCTTCTGACAGAGGAAGCACTTTGCTATCAAACCACACCCAACCTTCAAAGTCCTTTTTCTCTTTCCTGCTAGGCTTAAGTGGCAAGCCCAGCCCCTCGACCTATCGAGACCTCAAAAGAGCCTTGGACAAGACAAAAGCCAGCCCCGGGGAATTCTCAGTCTGCTTCACAGAACTCCAGCAGAATTTTTTTAACAACCGTCCCAGAAAGCTGAAGGATTTGATCCTCTTGGTAAAGTACTGGTACCGACAGGTAAGTTGCATATTGCATTACCTCTGGCTGGCATCCATTTCCTTTGGGTCACAATAACTTGCAATCCAGTAAAGTACAACAATCTTAAGTATACAGCTCAGTGCATTTTATATTGTTTTAAGCAAAACTCAGGAAGTGGCCTCAAGCCCACTCCCAGTTAAGACTCCCCCAAAGAGCCCACTATCCTCATAGCTGTCACCACAAATTCATTTTGGTTGTTTTTCAACTTGATATGAATGGAATCTGACTGTATGTATGTTGTGTCTGCTATCTTCTGTTCAATATTATGTCTGAGAGATTTGTCCAGGTTGGTGCATGTGGTTGTCATTTTTCATTGTTTTGTAATATTCCATTGTATTACTATACCACACATTTACCCATTCTACTACTGATGGGCATTTGGGTCATTTCCAAATTGGAGCTACTATGAATTATGTGACTGTGGGTATTCCCTGCATGTGTTCTTGTAAATTTGAGACTCCTTTTTAAAATATGCATTTTCTTTTATTGATTTCAGAGAGGAAGGGAGAGGGAGAGAGAGATAGAAACATCAATAATAAGAGATAATCACTGATTGGTTGCCTCCTACATGCCCCCTACTGGGGATTGAGCCTGCAACCTGGGCTTGTGTCCTGACCAGGAATTGAACTACTTGGTTCATAGATCAACGCTCAACCACTGAGCCACACCAGCTGGGCAAGCACTCCTTTTTCTTGAGTAAATACGCAGGCATGGAACTGCTGGGCTATAAAGTATATGTACGTGAAAACATATGTGTGTGCACATACATATACATGTGGCATATATGTATGCATACGTATGTGTCCACAATGAGGAATAGTTACATATTTAACATTAGGAAATACTGCCAAATACAGATGGGCCTTGACTTACAATGGTTTGACTTAAGATTTATTTTTAAATATGTTTTTATTGATTTTAGAGAGAAAGGAAGGGAGAGGGAGAGAGAGAAAAACACCAACTGGATGCCTCCCGCACACACCCCACCCAGTGACCAAGCCTGAAACCAGAGTCTGTTCCCTAACTGGAAATGGAACTGTGACTTCCTAATTCATGGGTCAACATTCAACCACTGAGCCACACCGGCCAAGCTGGTTTCTTGATTTCAGAGCCCTGACATGGGAAGAATGGGGTCTCTAAATTAGCTGCTGCCCCATTCTTCTCCCACAGTGCCAGAAACGGTTGAAGCATCGATCCCTGCCACCCTCATATGCTCTGGAGCTGCTGACGGTCTATGCCTGGGAAGAGGGGTGTAGAGAGGAAGACTTCGATATCGTCCAAGGCCTCAGAACCGTCCTAGGTCTCATCGAGCAGCAGGAGCAGCTGTGTGTCTATTGGACAGTCAACTACAACTTTGAGGATGAGACCGTCCGGAACGTCATGCTGGGCCAGATCCATTCCTCAAGGTACCAACCTCCACGGCCCTCTCTCTTTCCCTCTCCATCTGCATGCCAGACTGTACCCCTTTAGAATGAGCGCACACCCCTGTCCTTTCCAGCCAGGGGTGCGCCACACAGATGCCAGCAGCACTGGGCAGGGAAGCAAGGCGAGGTCTGTCTGAGGGAGGGAACCCTGACGCATGCTGTCACATGACAAACCATCATCTCACTTTGTGCCCCAGACAAACCCTTGCGAGGTACTTCCCTTTACAGAAGGAAGAGGCTAAGCAAGAAGAAAGGTCTGCAGGTAGAGGCCATCGTATGACATTATTGATCGTACGCCTCTCTCTGTCGACCAGAGAGCACAGGACCAGAGAGGCTGGACATTGTAGACAAAACACCTCAGCAATTGAGAGAAACCACAGGGGTTACCAGAAGCCCAGTCTAGGCCTCTTTCCCTAAAACTCATTTCTCTTCCCACAAGCAGCCCAACTGATTTTTTTTTTTAAATAATCTAATGGAATTCATAGGCCAGTAATCTTGGATCCAACTGACCCCACCAATATGGTGAGCAAAGATAAGACGTGCTGGCAACTGCTAAAAGAAGAAGCTCAAGTCTGGTTATCTTGTCCCAGCCTGAAAGAGTTACCTGGACCATCTTGGAATGTTCTGGTGAGAGGGCGTTCCAAATATAGCTCCTGTCATGCTTCAGGGAGGGCCCCCTCGACATCCAGGCTGCAGTCTTCCTCGAGATCACCATGTGTCTGTTTCCTAGAGCTGCTGTAACAAAGTCCCGTGCCCTGGGCGGCTTAAAGCAACAGAAACATATGCTGTCACAGTCCTGAGGATTAGGAGGATTAGAAGTCCAAGTTCAAGGTGTGGGCAGGGCCGTGCTCCCTCTGAAGCCTCTAGAGGAGGAATCTGCCATGCCTCTCCTGGTTGCCAGCAATCCTTGGCTTGTGGCAGCATCACTCCAATCTCTGCCTCTGTGGTCTCATGGTCTTCCCTTCTATGTCTTCACAAGGTCTTCCCTCCATGCTGTCTGTCTTGGTGCCTCTCTCCTCTTCTCATTAGGACCCAGGGCGAATTGGATTAGGGCCCACCCGAATGACCTCATCTAACTCGATTGCCTCTTGCAAAGACCCTATTTCCAGATAAGATCACATTCATCGATTAGGACTTCAACGTATGTTTTGAGGGGATATACTTCAATCCCCTTCCAAGAAAATGATGGTAAAGAAAAATTGAACAAAAAGCAAAGGGGGAGGGCCCCTGCAGGTGAGAGATTGGATTCATTTCTGCAGGTGGGAAGGTGGTGACGGAAGAAATGGAGCAGAGCCCAAGGGAAGTGGGTGACTCTCACCCCTGTGGGTGCTGGGACAGGCTCTGAGCGCCATTTGAGCAAGTGTGCAGGGCCGGAGGGAGAAGTGGGGCTGGAGACAGGAGAACTACTTGAGGGGCCGGCTTTGAACCCAAGACATTCACTTTGTCCCTTCCAACCCCCAAAGGAGAAGCAAATCGATCGCCACAGAACCCCCTGCACGCCCAGAGCTTATGAGAGAAAGGCAATCCTGTGAGAACCTCCTCGCGTTAGACTGCTGACTCCGTAAAGCATTCCTTGGGGTTGTAGGGCGGGGCGAGGGGACACAAACCCTTCAGTGAGGCCAGAGAAGTCAACGAAATGCCACATTTCACAGACACGGGACTCCTTTATACCCAAATGAGGGGAGACAGCGTCTGTATTCTACCTGCACAGAAACTTGAGGGCCAGTTGAGCAAAGGTCTGGGATGTAAATGTAGATGTAAATGAAC
The DNA here is from genome assembly GCA_026230045.1 of Corynorhinus townsendii. Classification (NCBI taxonomy): domain Eukaryota; kingdom Metazoa; phylum Chordata; class Mammalia; order Chiroptera; family Vespertilionidae; genus Corynorhinus; species Corynorhinus townsendii. Next base: position 9,604,859 of record JAPDVU010000014.1, on the reverse strand, counting down.
TTAGGCCCCAGAGGTGCAGCTACCTGTGAACAGGAAACCCCTAGTTGGATGCAGAAGGATGGGGACCCTCTGAGCGGTCACCCCTGTGCCTGCACCCCTCCCCCTACTTTCACCAGACTCCTGGTCTTTGCTCCCAGGCTCCTAAGACAGCTTTTTAAAACATGTTTTTCCCAACATTTTATTCTGAAAACTTTCAAATGGATAGAAAAGCTGCAAAAATGGTCAGTGCACTCCACCTTAATGCCCTCCACGTAGATGCCCTTCACCTAGGTGCCCAGTGTTTAGCACTGTCCACACTTGGTGGGACAGTGGGTGTGTGTGTGTGTCATTAGTTGAGATGAGGCCACCTAGTCTCGCATGGGACCTGACTCCAATAACCAGTGTCCTCCTAAGAAGATACACAGAGCCCTGGCCGGTGTGGCTCAGTGGATAGAGTGTCAGCCTGCCAACTGAAGAGACCCAGGTTCAATTCCAGTCAAGGGCACGTACCTCGGTTGCAAGCTCAATCCCCAGCCCCGGTGGGGCACGTGAGGAAGGCAACTGATCGATGTGTCTCTCTCACATGGATGTTTCTCTCTCTCTGTCTCTCCCCGCTCCTTCCACTCTCTCTAAAAATCAATGGGAAAATATTCAGGGGTGAGGATTAACAACTACAACAAAAAGAAGACACACACACAGAGGGGAGAAGGTCATGTCCATGCAGAGCCAGGGTTCAGAGTGACGTGCGTACCGGCCAAGGGGCACAAGGGTGACTGGTCCACCAGAAGCTAGGAGAGGCCAGGAAGGGCCTCCCTGGGGGCTTCAGAGAGAGCATGACCTGCCCACGCTTTCCTTTTGGATCTCTAGTCTCCAGGTTGTGAGAGAAGGAACTTGTGTCGCTTTACGCCACCCAGTTGTCACTTGTCATGGCAGCCCTGGGAACCAATCCCCGGGTCCCCGCATGTTTAACAGAAGCCGATAGAACCTGGGAAAAGAAATGAGTGTGACCATCAGAAATCTGTCATAGCCACAGGACACAGGAAAAGAAGGGAGGAACAGAGGGGGAGGGGAAGCTGAAAAGTGACTGACGGTGCCACAGCTGGAAACAGAGTAGAGTCGGGGGCATGAAGGACCCCTGGGGAGAAGGATTCAGTTCTCAACTAGGGGAGAGTACCGTTTCTGGGTAGGCCCTAAACTCAAATATGTCCTTGGGATATCCTATATAATAAAAGCCTAATATGCAAATCAAACGAATGGCGGAATGACCGGTCCGGTAGGGGACGGGGCCTGCGAGCAGGCAGCACCAGGCCAGCCAAGGCGGGTGCCAGCAGGCAGAGGGAGGGGACGGCAATGGGAGTTGGGGCGGTGACTGGCCCACCCGGCCCGCCTATTGCCTCCCACCGAGGGAGGCCAGACTGTGGCTTAGGCCCGCTCCCCACACTGTCAGTTGGACATCCCCCAAGGGCTCCTGAACTGCAGGCAGGCTGAGGGGACCACCCCCCCGTACATGAATTTCCATGCGCCGGGCCTCTCGTGTCACTATAAGAAGTAAGGACGACAGAGACACCTGGATTGGAGAGCAGGAGGGAGAGACGGGAAGAGAACCTGGGGCCAGCTGGCAGGGGGCCGCTCACAGCAGGGTTCTTCCACCCGCCCCGCCCCCAGCCAGCACCGCTCCACGAGACCCCAGGCCACCATCTGGATAAATTCATCAAGGACTTTCTCCAGCCCACGAAAACTGTCAAAATTCAGACCAAGACAGCTGTTGGCATCATCTCGAAGTTCCTTAAAGAAATCTGCTTCCGGCACTCAGCTACGAAGGTTCAGAAGCCCATCAGGGTGAGCACTGCCTGTCTCTCCACGGGGATTACTAGCAAGATGCTAAGCAGGGGCTGGCGCTGTCCCCCAGCAGAGGCAAAGGATGAGGAAGGGCAGCTGGGGAGGGCAGCAGCCAGGACGCTGATTCTCCGGTAGGGGTGGGGGTGGGGTGGTGCCGAGGGACTGCTTACGTCATGGACAACATACTTCTGATTCTGGAAGCTTCCTGGGGCAGCCGGCAGCCGTGGCGGTCCTGGGCTAATAGCTGCATCCCTCAGGTCTCTGCCTCCATCTTCCAGTCACCTTCTCCTCTCTGTGCGTCTTCTCCCTTTCTCTTCTCTTAAGGACACTTGTCATTGGATTTAGGGCCCACAGATCCCTAATTTAGTTAAATCTACAGAGACCCTTTTTCCAAATAAGATTGCATCCCTGCAGACTTACCTTTGCAGGGCCACCATTCAAACCACGGAAGATTCTAAGCTTGGTGTGTATAATGAACCAGAGTGACCTCTTTCTTGCTTCAGTGACTGGGGCCTGGTTCCTCCCATCAGCTGAGCTAGCGATTCCGTGGGTCAGTTCACATGTGTCCATGACCTGAAGGCCAGGGGTTGACACTCTTCCCTCTGTCTGCCTGAATGAATTGGGTTGGAACAGGGATTAACTGAAGATCTGGATACAGGAAACAGAATACTCCCCTCTCACCCCTCACCCGCATAGCCAGGCATTTACTACCTGTGGGTAGTAAATGCCTGGCTATGCGTGGCTCAGTGTTTGAGCTGACCTCTACACCAGGAGGTCAGGGTTCGATTCCTGGTCAGGGCACATGCGTGGCTCAGTGTTTGAGCCGACCTCTACACCAGGAGGTCAGGGTTCGATTCCTGGTCAGGGCACATGCCTGGGTTGCAGGATCAATCCCCAGTGGGGGCATGCGGCATGCAGCCAATCAATGATCCTCTCTCATCGTTGATGTTTCTATCTCTCTCTCCCTCCCCCTAATCTCTTTTTAAACACACACACACACACACACCATGGAATGAGCCTTCTAGAAGCAGCCAGGGCAATGAGGGTGAAGGCTGATGCCCAGCATGAAGCCCAGCCCATGGCGGCATCGGGAAGGTCCTTTGTGAGGCAGCTGGCTTCTCCATGAGAAACGGCTCACCTGTCCGAATTTCAAATGACCGCCTGGGAAACAGAAACGTGGCAAAAATGAGACTTTTAATAACTCTCCTGGAAGGGGCTCTGTGGTACAGGAACACACGGGGGGCAGGGAACATAGCCTATTGATTTAGTCCCTCCTCCGGTTCCTCATTGGCTGAGTACTATTTGGCCACCTGTTTCCTAATAGGCCGCCTACGTCCTGCTGTCTCCCATTGGGCCATTTAAAATATTGGCCTGAGACCTTCCTAGCCATCTCCACCTCCCTTTGTGTAGGGGTCGGCAAACTGTGGCTCGCGAGCCGGAGCCGCGGTTTGCCATTCTATTGACTAAAAAGGAGTTTGCCGACCACTGGTGTAGGGGAATCTTCCTGGAAAATGTGCTCTCAGCTGTGAGCGCAGCTCTCACACCCTCCCCCACCCCCCACATCCTGTTTGCCCTGGGGAACTCGGTAACCGCCTGGCCACATGCTGCTGCTTTCCTGTGAACATGAATCACAGGCATGTTTCTTACGTGTCCCCCACTGACCCTCAGGGAAGCCCATCAGGCAAGGAGCTGTGCCTTCTGACAGAGCCCCTCAACATAGAATGGGCCTGGCAGCTCCCCGGGGGCTGTCAAGCCAGGGCCCCTGAGCTAAGACTAGTTTTTACATTTTCACAGAGTTGTTGAGAAAGGAAACGGGGTGGGGTGGGGGACAGGCGGCAAGGAGGAAGTGGAGAAACCCCTTATCAACAGTTCACCAAACCCGGTCTCTAAATTATGAACATTCACCCAACGATGCCCGGATTGCAGGAGAAAACAATGCATCAGGGAACCGATGAGAAATGCCAACACAATGGCTGCATCCAGCGGGATTTCTTTCGGTCCCAGGGACTGACCGTGAAGTACGCTTTAGGGTAGGAGACGGGGTTAGGACGCTGACTTGGGGCATGAGTGGTTTGTAACCACCCCGTGAGTGCACATAAGCACCTCAGGGGGTGGGGGAATTGCCGCCTGCGGAACCCCATCTTTCTATTGGTGTGAAAAAGCAAACCGTCTGCTGGGGACTCAGCCCTCACTGGACCCCAACTTGGAATCTCATTACTCAGTCCCATCGGTGGGAGCCGGGGGAAGGAGGGGGGGCTCTGGCTGTGTCTCAACCTGCCTGTCCTCGATAGGCAGGGTCGTCCGGCAAAGGCACCGCCCTCAGGACCGGCTCCGACGCCGACCTCGTGGTGTTCGTTGACTCGCTGACCAGCTACCCCTCCCAAAAAGCTGAGCGGTACGACGTCATCAAGGAAATCAAACAGCAGCTAGAAGCCTATCAGCAGCTCGTGGCCGAGCAGGACCTGGAAGTGACATTTGAGATCTCAAAATGGGAGGCTCCCAGGGTGCTGAGCTTCTCTCTGAAATCCAAACACCTCCCCGGACCTGTTGACATGGATGTGCTGCCGGCATTTAATGCGCTGGGTGAGCCCCCCACGCCTTGGCTCCTGGGGGAGGAAGGATCTGGAACGATGGTGGGAGGGGGGTGGAGAGAAAGCCACAAGACTCAATAATGGCTCATGGGGCCGGGGCCCCCACAGGTGGCATGAGCAATGGAAGCAGCACCCTGGATAAGTAGCGCCCCCCCGCCCCTCCCGCCCCCCGCGTCCACCGCCCATCCATGGTTTTGCTTTCCCCAATTTCAGTTCCCCATGATCAACCATGGTTGGAAAATATTAAAGGGAAAATTCCAGAAGTAAGCAACTCATCAGTTTTAAATCGCATGCCATTCGGAGGAGCATGATGAAATGGTGCTCCATTCGGCCTAGGATGTGCCTCCTCCCTTTGTCCCCCGTGTCGCGCTGTCTATGCTCCCCGCCCGGTAGGCACTTAGCAGCCATCTAGATTATCAGACCAAGCGCTGTGTCCACGTCGCCCTTTTCTACTGCTTAATGTCCCCAGAGCCCAAGAGCAGTGTTGCTGGTCATTCAGATATGCAAGAGAGAAGCATGAAGTGCTTTCTTCACATGCAAAGTTCTGTATGTACAGGAAGTACATAGTATAGAGGCCTCTTAGAGCGTCCCCTGGAGATAAGGGAGAACTGAGTGTACCTTACATTTTCTTATTTTTCTTTATTTTGTGTGTGTGTGTGTGTGTGTTTGATTTGATTTCAGAGAGGAAGGGAGAGATTGAAACAGCCATGGAAAAATATCCTAGACTGAGGATTAACAGGAACAACAAAGAAAGTCCCTTACAAATTCCATTCATGGGTGACAGAAACATAACGGGGTATTAAAAGAACCCGAGGAGCCCTGGCCGGCATGGCTCGGTGGTTAGAGTGTCAATCCAAGTACCAAAGAGTTGTAGGTTCGATTCCCAGTCAAGGGCACATATCTGGGTTGTGGATTCGCTCCTTGCCCCGGTCGGGGCACGTGCGGGAGGCAACCAGTCGATGTGGCTCTTTCACATCAGTGATGTTCTCTCTGCCGCACCCCTTCCCTTCCACTCCTCTAAACACCAGTGGGAAAGTGTCCTGGGGAGAGGATTAACCAAGCATAAAAATAAAAATAATAATAATACCTCCAGTAAAGATACAGACCACATCATTTGTAATTTCATTACTCCAGAGATGCTCCCGATACCTTACAAGTAGTACACTAATAGAATTCCAGCTGGTTTCCCAGAATTGAGTTATAGTTGTCAAGCATGTTTTGAAACTGTTACTTCCTGTCTCTGTAGATTGAGGCACCATGTCATTCTCTCTCCCCCATGTAGAGAAGCTGGGACCTCTCTGCAGTGTCTACACCAACCTCATCGCTCAGTACCAAAAGCACCCAGACACCCCAGGGGGCGAGTTTTCTGCCTGCTTCACAGAGCTGCAGCGAGACTTCGTCAGCTCTCGGCCCGCCAAGCTGAAGGATCTGCTTCGCCTGGTGAAGCACTGGTACAATCAGGTCTGCCTGGGACGGTGAAGCCAGCACTTACCACGTCCCCGCGCGCCCACACTCTGCCAGGCTGGGGCCCAGCCACCTTCACCCTGGGGACCTTTGTGGAGGACCCCCCTCAGTAACCCCATGGAGTCGGGTTGGGTGTAGAGCACCTCCTACCATCAAAGCTGCTGCCTGGGGTCTCCTTGGCCCTTGCTCTGCCACCCAAAGCATCCTGCAGGGTGCCAGTGACCCTGCCTGCAGGCAGATGCCATGGGCTTGCATGCCTCCAAGGTGCCAGCCCAGCTTTCCTGCTGCTCTGAGCCCCTAACGAACAGACACTGGTGCCATCTCCTGGAGGCAGGAGGCAGCTACAGGTGGTCCCAGGGGCTGCATTTTCTATAGTATTGCTTAGCCCCCCTTCACTTTTTTTAAAATATATTTTTTATTGATTTCAGAGAGGAAGGGAGAGGGAGAGAGAGATAGAAACATCAATGATGAGAGAGAATCATTGATTGGTTGCCTCCCGCACGCCCCTTACTGGGGATGGAGCCCACAACCCAGGCATGTGCCCTTGACAGGAATCGAACCTGGGACCCTTCAGTCCACAGGCCCACACTCTATCCACTGAGCCAAACCAGCTAGGACCTGCCTTCACTTTTATCATGCCTTGCAGACAGGGTCGTTTCTGAGTATTTTTTGACAGCAGGAGCCCAGCATGATATCCATTCTTGCTAAACTGTCTCCTTTCTGTGTCCGGCTCCCCGAAACCTGAGCTGAAGCCTGAGCTCTGTGGCTCCCAGCCCAGAACATTCGAGAGATCCCTCCACACCCCGCCAGCTGCAGGGTGCTCCGAGGGCTGAGGCTACAGGCTGACCTGGAGCAGGTCACTCACTTCCTGAAGCCTGTGGCTTCATCTAAACCCACAGTCACCACGCCTGCTTTGTGGGGTGGCTGGGAAGGTTAGGAATGACGTTGGCAAAATGCCCGACCCCATCATTAGCAGGCGGTGGGGTTCAGCACCCAATTGCCACAATATAACTCTAGGAAGTCACGATAGTCAAATCACAACAGAGCAGCCTCCGCATGCTGCCAGGGAGAGGCTAAGTGAACGCCTGCAGACCTGCACTGCTCACACCTGCCCAGGCCACTCCCACCCACACAGCCTGCTCACACCTGCCCAGGCCACTCCCACCCACACAGCCTGCTCACACCTGCCCAGGCCACTCCCACCCACACAGCCTGCTCACACCTGCCCAGGCCACTCCCACCCACACAGCCTGTTCACACCTGCCCAGGCCACTCCCACCCACACAGCCTGCTCACACCTGCCCAGACCACACCCACCCACACAGCTTGCTCACACCTGCCCAGGCCACACCCACCCACACAGCCTGCTAACACCTGCCCAGGCCACTCCCACCCACACAGCCTGCTCACACCTCCCCAGGCCACTCCCACCCACACAGCCTGCTCACACCTGCCCAGGCCACTCCCACCCACACAGCCTGCTCACACCTGCCCAGGCCACTCCCACCCACACAGCCTGCTCACACCTGCCCAGGCCACTCCCACCCACACAGCCTGCTCACACCTGCCCAGGCCACTCCCACCCACACAGCCTGCTCACACCTGCCCAGGCCACTCCCACCCACACAGCCTGTTCACACCTGCCCAGGCCACTCCCACCCACACAGCCTGCTCACACCTGCCCAGACCACACCCACCCACACAGCTTGCTCACACCTGCCCAGGCCACACCCACCCACACAGCCTGCTAACACCTGCCCAGGCCACTCCCACCCACACAGCCTGCTCACACCTCCCCAGGCCACTCCCACCCACACAGCCTGCTCACACCTCCCCAGGTCACTCCCGGACTTGCTGCCCTGCTATGGCTCCTTAACGTACACTGTGCCTCCCTGCCTCGGCCAGTATCATCTGACAATCTCCCTCTTCCTTCAGTGTGAAAAGAGACTGAAGAAAAAGGTGTCGCTGCCCCCCAAGTACGCCTTGGAGCTGCTCACCATCTACGCCTGGGAGCACGGCAGTGGGGCCACAAGTTTTGACACCGCCCAAGGTTTCCGGACGGTCCTGGAGCTGGTCACAAGGTATCAGCAGCTCTGTGTCTTCTGGACGGTCAACTACAACTTTGAGAATGAGACTATGAGGAACTTCCTGCTGAGCCAGCTCCAGAAACCCAGGTATGCCGAACCATACCCTACCCTTTTCTTAACCTGATTCCCTCCAACCCTACCTCCTCGAACTGGGTTCTCCGTGAAACTGGGGGGAGGGGAGGGTGGTGCCAACCAACAGAACCTCCTGCAGAGATAATCCCCAGGGAGGTGGGAGGAAATGTCACCCAGAATGGACACGAGGAGGCCCCAGGCTCCAGGCTCCAGGCCCCTGCGTGGCATCCATCTTTTTCAGTCACAAGGAAAAGGGATTGGTTAGCAGGCCTACGAGGTAGAGCAAGTGTGCTCCTGAGAACTAACGGTGTCATTCACAGGCTGACGGATCCTACAGGCTTGCTACTGTCGGGTTTTACCTACCCTTTCAGGACCGCATCCCACAAAACCTTTATCCTTCAAGGATAAGAAGGCATCTCGGTCCATCTGCTCAGAGTCACCAGCCAGGGACAAAAACAGCGGAAGCAAAAGCAAAGGAAATGGGAGAAAAGGAAGGAGTATGGAGAGAGTCTAGGGAAGAACAGAGAGAGAATAAGATGCCCTGGGGTGCCTACCCTGGGGGTGGCCGACTTAGTAACATTCTATTGGCCTATAATTATGCATCATCGTTCAGTTGGCCTGGCATGGAGGAGATGTTTGTATGATGCCTTCACATATATAATAATTAGTAGCTTTCAAAACATTTTCGACAATTATTATTTAATTCCAGAAAATTACTTTGCACAGTATTAGTACACTTGAATTCTTTTTTTTTAAATATATTTTATTGATTTTTTACAGAGAGGAAGGGAGAGGGATAGAGAGCTGGAAACATCAATGAGAGAGAAACATCGATCAGCTGCCTCCTACACACCTCCTACTGGGGATGTGCCCGCAACCAAGGTACATGCCCTTGACCAGAATCGAACCTGGGATCTTTCAGTCCGCAGGCCGACACTCTATCCACTGAGCCAAACCGGTTAGGGCAGTACACTTGAATTCTTGACATCCAAGTAATAAGGACACATTGTTTTATTGCTGAGAGGAGAATGGGCCCCCAACTCTGAGACCACAGACACTAAGAAGCATGCCCCTAACTCATCTAACCCCTTGTCCAGGCCTGTGATCTTGGACCCGGCTGATCCTACTGGCGACGTGGGCGGAGGGAACCGCTGGTGCTGGCATCGTCTGGAGAGCGAAGCTGCCGAATGGCTGTCCTCCTCTCTCTGCTTCAAGGATGGAGCAGGAGGTCCCATCCCATCGTGGAAAGTGCCTGTAAGAATAGCCTCAAGGCCGTGTTGTCCGTGGACTGCTCTGTGACAGGCTTGGATCAAAGAGCTTCTCCTGCTCTCGCAACTTGGAATTTATTCAACCACAAAGGACAGATCCGGGGCTGAAGCATTGTTTGTTTGTGTTTCTTCCCATTATAAGAAATCCTAAGGCAGGCAACCGAGGACTCTCCCAACAGCTCCACTGTGCTTCCACCATGAGCAGTTTCTCCGCTGCGGCACTATGTGCATTTCGGGCTGGACCGTTCTCTGTGGTGGGGGCTGTCCTGGGCCGTGTAGGATGCTGAGCGGCATCCCTGGTCCCTACCCCCTAGATGTGACGGTGTCTCTGGACAGGGCCTCCGTGCCTCCAGGTGGCAGATTCACGGTCCAGGCAGGAAGGATGGGAAGGGAAAGGTACCTACTCGGGGCATCTTCTCAGAAGCCTTATCCAGCAAGTTCTCTTCATGGCAATGCCCAGAACGGTCACGTGGCATCTGTTACTTAAAAGTGACTCCAAAAGGGGGGCGGGGGGGGGCCACGGATGGGGTTGGGTCAGCAACCAGGAGTGTGCCGCACCTGCTCATAGTGCCCCTCCTACCAGGGTCCCTGCCACCACGTACTCTTGGCTCTCCCGCCAGAGCCTGCTCAAGGTCCCTCAAAGCAGGGTTTCTCAGCCTCAGCACGAGTGACATCTTGGGCCAGGGAGCCAGGTCATTCTTTATCGCGGGGGCTGTCCTGTGCGTTATAGGGTGTTGAGCAGCATCCCATCTCCACCCACTTGATGCCACCCAGTTGTGACCATTAAAAATGTCTCAAGACATTGCCTCATGTCCTGTGGGGGCAAAATCGCTGGCTCTGAAAGACCCCCCCCCACTCCACTCCAGGGTCAACTTTAGTTATCAAGATCTGTGCTATCAACAAGCACCCCAAAATTATCCCTGATAATATTTACCCTCTCAGATACACTTTCTTCTTTTTTTTTTTTTCTGACCCTTTTAACCAAGGGGTTTTTAATGCTTAGAACACATATTTTTCTCACATATCTCTTTCTTTCTTTCTAGACAGTGCAGACACCAGGAAGTTGTGGGGCTGATGTCCGTCCTGTTGTCAATGAGATGCTCTCATACAGAAGTCGTGGAATCCTAGACTGAAAATGCTAGGAGAAACTTCTGGAGGTCACCTGACAATTGCTTCTGAAGAATCAGTTCATTGTGTTCACTGTGTAAGCGCGTATCCCAGGTTCCTTCCTCCCCCCTCCCCCTGCTCCCCCCCCCGCCCCCCTCCCCCCTGCCGCCTTTTCTGGTTTCTTGGACGCCTCTTCAAATCAAGACTGCCATGTCCTTCTCAGAAAGTCTCGTAAACTCTCGCCTTGCTGGGCTCTCACTCCGTGAGTGGCCTGCTTTATTAAAAATATTTGCTCTCATCCGTATTTTCCCCATTAGCTCCTTCCTTTTCCTTCACGTTTTAGAAGAGGATCCTCTCCATCGTCTGAGAGTGAAGCCCTTGACCTGCCCCTTGGTTCCCATACGTCAGCGAGCCTGCTTTCATAGTCTCCCACCTCACCCACCTCCCTCTGGACGCAAACCCTCCCGGTGCCTGCTGATCGAAGGCCTCCTAAGCCAGGAGCAAATCAGCCTCTTTTAAGGCCTTCCGACTGTGGAAATACATTTCTCTCCTCTTTCCTCCTGCCGAGCCTACCTTTAGTCCGCCACCCGTGAGTATCTTCTGGCCAGATCTAAAGGCTTTCCCTTCAAAGATACCTGAAGGTCAAAGTGTTTTAGCCTCATATGTATCCTCTGAAAGCCTCATTACTGTCACATATGCCAACTGTCATGTAGTAAAAGAAAATGTCTGGCCCTGGCCGGGTGCCCAGTGGTTAGAGCGTAGGCCCTCAGACGGACGGGTGGGTTGTGGGTTTGGTTCCCAGTCAAGGGCATGTACCTCCATTGCAGGTTCCCCACCCCCGGGGCACGTGTGGGAGGCAACCAATCAATGTGTTTCTCTCGCTTCAGTGTTTCTCTCTCTCCCCCTCCTCCCTCCCTTCCGCTCTTTCTAGAAATCAGTGGGAAGAATATCCTCGGGTGAGGATTAAAAACAAAAAAAAGACCATGTCTGGTGACCCTTCCAGACCTCATCCCCTATGTACCTCTTCACCTGGCTATTCCTCTGTGCCCTTGACCATAAAATGGTGCCTGCAGGTAGAATGCTTTCCTACGTTCTATGAGTCATTCTGGTGAATTACTGAACTTGAATTTGGAGTCAAGTTAGACAGAAGTACAAGTGGTCTGGGGACCCCACTTGTGACTGGCATCTGAAGCGGTGAAGTGTGGACAGTCTTGCGGAGACCTTGCCGTGGAACTGTGGGGTCTGCACTAACTCCGGGGAGGGTCAGGATTGAGTTGAATTGTAGGGTACCCAGTTGGTGTCCTAGAGTTGGTTTTAGAATGCACCACTGCTCCCATCTAGAAAAAGACAAAGAAAACAGCTATGACTTGAGGTTAAAGAATGAAAGAATGACCACCCTAAGTTGACATCTACTCAGTCTACAACTAGGTACCATTCCCTTCAAGATGCACAAACTTGCCCCAGATACATAGAGAGGGAACTCTCAGACACTGCCCCCTCCTCACAGGGCGAAGAGGACCCAGAGGGACTAGAACACTCTTCGTTGACCCTTAAACAAAAATGAAGGGCCACTTACAACCAGGCGCTAAGTGACTTCCCCAGGCACCTCAAAGGCAGGAAGGGACCCTTCCGTCTTTCCTGCCAATGTCTTCTCGGCATTCAGTAGACATTGAAGTGCCGCAAGAGCAAAGACACGAAAGACTTCACAGTGATCAAGAAAGGTGAGGTAGGAAAACAAAAGAAAGAAAGAAACATGTTATTATTGGTCATCATGAGAAGTAACAAGGGCACCAACCCTTTTTTCAAAAAAAAAAAAAAATTGGCAACTATCAACAATGAAGAGGAAATCTTTAAACCCAGCCTTTCTTGCACAAATTGTATTTCAGGGGGGGAAAAACAGCCATGACTGTTAAGGAAAACAAGTTTAACAGGAGAATTATACTGAGGAGCCAGATTATTATGCTCTCTGAACACAGTGGTCCGGTGCATGAATTCATGCATGGGTGGGGTCCGGCCAGCCTGGCCATGGGGAGGGGACATGGGTGGTTGGCCGGCCTGCCTGCTGGTCGAACTCCTGGTCGAGGGGACAATTTGTATATTAACCTTTTATTGTATAGGATATACACTGAGTGGCCGGATTATTATGCATTCAGAGATCATAATAATCTGGCCACTCAGTGTATATTTACTACATGTGAAAGGGATGACACATTACAAGCCACCATTTTGCAACTTCTGGTGAAACAAATGGTTTGGGCAGAGATGACCAATGGAGGAGACCATTTGACGACCTGCAGCTGGGGCAGACCGTCACCTCCCAGATCCACGGTTTCAGCATAGCATCCCTAGAAGGACAGCCAGACACGGTGGTCCTGCTGGCGCGAGGCACACAGCACCATTCATTAAGTATTTTTGCCAAACCACCACCATAGAAGGCTAATCATAAACAAAAGGAATTGCGTTAGAACGTCAAAAGTTCCAGAGAAAATGTGTAGCCCAGACAGACTTCAGAAGAGATCAGCAGAGGAAGGAGAAGGAGGACAGAAGGTGGAAGGGTGTGCCCTCTTACCCCGAAGGGAGGTGAACCTGGCACAGAGCAAGAATCCAACTAAGTGGGTTAAAGGTCAAGATTCCGGACCATGGTCCACTCGCAGTTACCCTGGCAAGGAGGGCCCCTCTACATCAGAGAAAGTCAGAGATGACTAGAAGCAGGGCCACACGTGGCGAGTGGCCAATGGCCCAGGAGGAGTTTGATGGGAAGACCATGAATGAGACCACAAGTGGGGAGAATTCATGGGTAAAAGGACTTTCTGGAGCCTGTATGCTGGGGAGCCACAGCTGCCCTGCCATGAGGCTCCTCTGGCTGAGTTGGGTCACATCTGAGCGTGCAAAATGTTGTCACTCTTCGGTGCTATATCTTTTTTTTTTCTTTTAAAATGTTTTTATTGATTTCAGAGAGGAAGGGAGAGGGAGAGAGAGAAACATCAATGATGAGAGAGAATCATTGATCGGCTACCTCCTGCACGCCCCCTGCTGGGGATTGAACCCGCAACCCCAGCATGTGCCCTGACCGGGAATCAAACCGAGACCTCCTGGTTCATAGGTCAATGCTCAACCACTGAGCCAGGCCGGTTGGGTTCTTTAGCTCTTTGTCTTGGCATCAGTGCTGGGATGAGCCTCGGAGCCGGGGAAGGGAAAAAAACTCTCCCTGTGTGAGCTGGCCACTCGGAGTGGGACCTGATCGAAGGAAGTCAGCAGAAGCAGGATGTGAGGATCCTAGTGGCCTGACCCAACCGAGAGGCACGGCAGGGCCCTGCTTGCTCGCCTTGGGCGGAGTTCCTCAGACAGGAGCCGAATCCCGGCCCCGTCCCTTCACTGCGGGGCGGGCTGGGGGTTGTCAGGGTAACATCTCTGGTTCTGAGGAAGGAGGCGTCAGTTGATGGAGCGGGAAGGCGTCCCCAGGAGGAGGGGAAAGGCTCAGTTTTGGAGGGGGGGGGGGAGGAGGGATTTCTGGAAAAGAGACGCTTCTCCAAGGCCTGGCCATGGTAATGTCCGGAATAATGGGAGAATGAGAGAGCCAAGCAGATGACTCTGACAGGGGAAGAGAGAATGCCACTGAACCCACCGAGGCTTGGAGAAGCAGGCAGGGGTGTGTCAGGCCCCGTAATAGCCCCTACCCCCCAAAGATGCCCATGTCCTAACCCCAGAACCTGCGACTGTTACCGTATGTGGCAAAGTTAGGGATCTCGCAATGGGGAGTGTCCTGGGTTACTCAGGTGAGCCCAATCAATCTCCCAGTCCTTAAAGCAGGGATCCTTTAGAGACCCAGTGGAGGAAGAGGCAGAGCCACGAGCCAGGGACGGTGGGCGGAGAATGACCCCCAGCTGGCAGCCAGCTGTGGCACAGGGAAGGGACCTCAGGCCTGCAGTCACGTAGAAACCGACTCCAACAGCCCGGGGCCAACCTGGAACCCAGGCGAACCCGGAGCTTCCAGTTGGGAACGCAGCCTGGCCAACCCCTTGATCACGGGCTTGGGGGACCCAGAGCAGAGAAATCAGACAGGCCTGCTGGGCTTTCACCTACGGACTGAGCCTTGTTCACCTATGAACTCGCCTTGTTTTGAGCCACTGGATGTGTGGCCATTTGTTTGGGCAGTTGCCAGGCTCACAGGCCGGCAGCAGTGAGCAGCTGGGGGCTGGGCCCGGTGGGGAATCAGCAGTGCCCACAGCGGGCAAGTCACATGCCAGAGGGAGGAGTCTGCCCTCCATTCTTCTGACACCAGACTGGGGAGAGGGGTCCCCACACTGCCCAATCCCCCCAACACTGGTCAGGTGTCCTATAATTCAGTTAACCTCTGACACAGTCCACCTGGAGTTCATGTCAGAGGCCGCAGGTTAAGGACGGAGTCCCACAAGACGCCCTCCCCTCGCCACTCCTACAGACACAGTCACGAGTCCTGGCCTCCAGGGTTCCTGACCGACGTGTTACAAATCGGGGTCCCCCGCCCCTCCTCAGCTTCAGTCATTTGTTAGAATGGCTCACAGGCCTCTGAGAAGCAGCTTGCTTGCTGGATCACCGATTTCTTATGAAAGCTGTAACGCAGGAGAAGGCTGTCTTCCTGGCTTGCAGGTAGCTGCCTTCCCCCACGTCTGCACGTGTTGGGGGGGGAGGACGGGGGAGGAGAGGAGAGAGGGTTCTTGCTCTCCTAGATTCCCCCTCGCTTCCCCATTCCCACTGTTAAAGGAAAATACTGGATCTCTAACAATCTCATGTAAACACACTTGTGTGAGGTAATTCGCACTCAGAGTCAGCATCCCCAGCTACCCCCCCTCCCCCAGCCCCCACCTCGCCCCAGGGTGCAGCTCCAGGGCGCCACCCACAGAGTTCTGTCTTCCCCACTCACACCCTCCTCCTCCGTTCTCAGTCCTTCTCCCTCATCTCCCTCCTTTCTCCTGCAGGACCTGTGGGCTACTCCTGCAGCTGCCCTTAGCAGCCCAGCTTTGACTGCCATCATGCGGTATCAGAATGAAATTCGCCTGAGCAGGAAGCAGGCCAGTCCTGGGACACAGCGAGGCATGCCGGAAGCCCCGGTAACGTGGTCTGGGGCGGGGGCTCATCATGATCCCTGCCGTGCGGCATCATTGAACAAGCTGTTAGTTCCACATAGAGCCCACGTGCTCACTAGGAGCAGAGAAGGAAAAGCCAGCCAGTGGCCCTTAAACAACTTTGTTTTCTTTTTATAAAGATTTTTATTGATTTTTTAGAGAAAGAGAGGATGCGGGAGAGAGGAAGGTCTACTTATTGATGCATTCATTGGGTGATTCTTGTATGTGCCCTGACTGGGGATCAACCCACAACCTTGGCGTATTAGATGATCTCTAAGCAACTGAGCCTCCATGCTGGCCACTGGGATGTGGAGGGACATGAGGGACAGTCAGCTGGGGTCTCCAGAAATCTCCTATGCTCCTGACACAGGGGCAGCCTCGGTTGGCCACTGCCACACAAGGCCCCCTCACTTTGCCGCGAACACGCTATCAAGTCTGTAGGTGCGAGAGTCACTTAGCAAGGAGAAGGGACAAGCTTGAGTCCCGAAAGCCACCACTCAGTATGGCAATTCACCAGTGCCAGCACGGGTCATCCGTGACATGCTGGAGCAGCTGCTAGAAACAGCACCCACCTCCATGCCAATGTCTGGTCCCTGGAGACAGTATCCCCCAGCTGAGCCGGGTCCCCAACATCCTCCCCCCCTCACAAACTATGGGAATCAAGGCCTGTCACTCACCTGTTCGTGGAAGCCCATGTGCATCGCAGCACTATTCCTAGTCGAGAGGGGGAAGCAACCCAGGTGCTCATGGACAGGTGGGCGGCTGAGCAGAACGTGGTGTTTACAGACAATGGAAGGTTACTCGGCCTTAAAAGGAAGGAAGTTTTGACGCATGCTACAACGTGGAGGAACCTTGAAGACATTATGCTAAGTGAAAAAGGCCAGACACAAAACGGCCAATGCTGTATAATTCCATTTCTATGGAGTATCTAGAGTAGTCACACTCAGAGACAGAAGGTGGAGTGGCAGTTGCCAGGGGAAGGGAGGAATGGGGAGTTAGGGTCTAAGGGGTACAATGTTTCCGTTTTGCAAGATGAGAAGGTTCTGAAGATGGGTTGCACAATAATGTGGATGTACTTAACACTACTTAATGCACACTTAGAAACCGTAACACAGCGCTGCCATAGCTCAGTGGTTGAGCATTGACCTGTGAACCAGGAGGTCACAGTTCGATTCCAGGTCAGGGCACACGCCGGGGTTGCGGGCTTGATCCCCAGTGTGGGGCGTGCAAGAGGCAACGGATTGATGATTCTCTCCCATCATTGATGTGTCTGCCTCTTTCTCTCACTCTCCCTTCCTCTCTGAAATCAATAGAAATATATTTTTAAAAAGAAAAGAACTGCTTATAATGGTAAATTTTGTGTTACTTGTTTTTACCACAATAAAAAGTAAATAAAGACGAATTACCTGGAAATCCTTCCAGCATTAGAGCAAAATGGCCCCAAAATGACCACCAGGGGGCGCTGTGCACCCATTTCAATGGTGGTTTGGGGGGGGGGGCGGGACTCTAGGGTCCCTGAGAAAGTTAGCTCTCCTCTCCCCCTCTCCCCCCACCCCTCATCTTCTCTACCCCTCTTCCCCTCTTCCTCTCTCCCCCTGCCTCCCTCCTCTCTCCTCTCTTCTCTCACCCTGTCTCCAGGTTGGACCAGATCTGCTCAGCACTCCAGAGACATCCTGTCCCTTCCCACTCTGAGCCCCGTCTTCCCTCTGGGTCCCTTCCCTCTGTGATGGAGACACAGCGGTCCTGGATGTTGTGTGCCCACCTGCCCAGCTGCACTCAGGCCTCCAGATGGCCCAGGCGCTGGCGAAGAGGGAGCGGGGACAAGGACTCACCTGACCCAGGTTACCCAAAGATGAGGGCACATCGCACTGGGAATGGGCCACACACCTCCTGTCCCAGGGCCAAGGGCGCCAAAGGGTTTCCTGGTTCGGCTGCTCACTGTGCATGTCACAGCCTCCGTGGGCATCAGTTTCCTCATCTGTGAAATCTGTGATAATACCTGGGAGGATTGAAATTGCTTAATAAAGTCCCCAAGCCCAGCCGGCGCGGCTTAGTAGTTGACCTATGAACCAGGAGGTCATGATTCCAGTCCCAGTCAGGGCACATGCCTGGGTTGAGGGCTCGATCCCCAGTAGGGGGCGTGCAGGAGGCAGCCAATCCATGATTCTCTCTCATGGTTGATGTTTCTCTCTCTCTCTCCCCCTCTCCCTCCCTCTCTGAAACCAATACAAATATATTTAAAAATAATACATATGATGCCTATGGGTAACGTGGGTCAGGTGAGTCCCTGTCCCCGCTCCCTCTTCTCCAGCGCCTGGGCTAGGAAGCACGCCGTGAATGGGCTAGTTCCCGTTCCACAGCCACATCGGTGCTGGCCTGGGTCTCCGCCCGTCGCCCAGTGGTGGTCCCCAGCACAGCGCCTGCTCTCCACTTTGCATTTTCTCCTAAGGAACCCGCACCGGGAGCTTCTGGCCACAGGGTCAGCCATTTAACCAGGTAGGACTCAACTAACTTGCAACCCAGTTAAGCCACCTCAAGGCAACTGAACTGCCTCATGGAACCCAAGGAAAAAACTGAACAGCACATTGCTGGGAAGAGCGGACTCCGGATATGGACTCTTTGGGGAACCCATCCTCCCTCTCCTCCCCTCTCTCTCCCTCCCTAAGCCGGCTTGATTCAGGACACACACGTAACTCCCTCCCTCCAGCCCACAGACCTCACTGCCCTGCCTAGAGCACGCCACCTTAGGGCCTTTGCACTTGCTGTGTCCTCGGCTTGTGGTTCACTGACTCCCTCCTTCAAGTCTCTCGGCTCAGCTGTCACCTCAGTGGCACCTCCCTTGACCGACGGATTGAATATTGCAACCCCCCATCCCACATGCTCTAGCCCCCTCTCCTGTTGCTTGTTCTTTTCCTTTTTATTTTAGTTCAGAACAAAAAAGGAGTAAACATAGTCCTTGGTTCATAACCCACTCTCATCAGCTTTTAATGATTAATTTTAATAATAAACCCTGTGAAACCACCACCCCAAACAAAAACCAGAATTTTGGCGGTAACCTACATCTAACCATGTGGTTCCCCCACCATAGCACCACATCACCCCAACACCATCATCCTCATTTTGAATCCTGTATTTATTCTTTTTAAAGTGGGTATTATGACATATGCGTGTGTTTAATTAGTTGCTTTTAGCTTTATATAAAGGGTGTCATGTTTATGTAAGGGGCCGTTTTCATTGGCTGTTCTGAGATCCATCCATATTGTGCTGCATGGCTCTCGCTCCTTCATTTTGACTGCCGTGTAGCATTTCATCATGGAAATTCATGCATCTGCTCTCCCACAGCTGGGCATTGGGTTTGCTTCATGATTGGGGGCACTGTGAACAGAGCCCCTATAAATATTCTCCCATGTGACTCTTGCTGGAGGTGGGCAGGAATTTCTCCAGGGTCCATACTTTAAGTAGAATTGCTAGGTCAGGGGGCCTGCTCTCGCTCAGTTTTAGGAGATAAAGCCAGACTGTATTCCAACAGGGAGGCGCCAATTTATGTCCCCACCAGCAATGTCTAAGATGTCCATTTTCCTCCAGGGCACTCACAATTTATGATATACTAGAGGCCCGGTGCACAAAATTCATGCACAGGGGACAGGGGGTCCCCTCAGCCCAGCCTGCACCCTCTCCAATCTGGGACCCCTTAGAGGATGTCCAACTGCTGGGGATCGGGCCTAAACTGGCAGTCGGACATCCCCCTCACAATCCTGGACCACTGGCTCCTAATTGCTCACCTGCCTGCCGGCCTAATCGCCTCTCACTGCCTCTGCGTGCCAGCCTGATCCCCGCTGCCGGCCAGGTTGCCCCCAACTGCCCCCTCCCTGTGGTCTGATCGCTCCTAACTGCCCCCCGCTGCTGGCCTGGTCACCCCTAACTGCCCCTCCCGCTGGCCTGGTTGCCTCTTACTGCCTCCCTCCACCAGCCTGGTTGCCTCACACAGCCTGCTTGTTCAGTTGTTTGGTTGTCCCTCCCTAACCCCCCTGCCAGCCTGGTCATAGGCAGCCATCTTGTGAGGGCATGAGGGTCAATTTGCATATTACATCTTTATTATATAGGATTATGTATTTTACTTATGAACTTGTTTGTTTATTCTCTGTCCCTCCCTCCCCCCCTCACACACACACACTCTCTAAAATGACAGCAGCAGGAGGGCAGAAATTTTGGACTCTTGTTCACTACTCTGTCCCCAGTGCCCAGATTGGTGACTGGCACATAGTAGTTGCTCAATAAATATCTCTGGTTGTATAAACAAGGAGATGGCCCAATACAAGCTGAGAGCTCATATTTGTACCGTTGGCCCAATTATCAGGAGATGGGCTAATTGAACCCTCTCTCCGTTTCCATCCTCCCCGCGCCCCCCAGTCCAAGAAAGGACCATCGGCCAAAATCTACTGAAGCCTGGACTCCCAGGCCAGCTGAACCGGCGTTTCTGAAGGGGGGGCCGCCCCTTCAGTCATTCCCCATGGCTCTTAGGGTAAAACTCCCCAACCCATGCTGGGGTGTCTGGGGCCCCACGTGGTGGCCCTGCCCACTTTGTCTTGCTCCACACTCACCCCTGCTCCATCTCTGGCCTCCTCTCTGTTGCTCTAACACACCAAGCTCTTTCCCACCCCTGGGCCTATGTGCATCCCTGTTCCCTCCAGTCTTCCTCTGCAGAGCCTATGAAGACTGTGAATCTTCTGGGGAGTAGCTGAAACATCATCTCCTCTGAGAGGCCCTTCCTGGTTCCTGAGACCCAGTAAGATCCCTGTTAGAGACCCTCAGGACATCTATGGCTCTTGCAACATTCTGTAATCACACTTTGTGCAATTCTTTGATTTGCCTCTCTCTCTCCCACTAGACCCGTGGTCTGCAAACTGCGGCTCGCAAGCCACATGCGGCTCTTTGGCCCCTTGAGTGTGGCTCTTCCACAAAATACCACGGCCTGGGCGAGTCTATTTTGAAGAAGTGACGTTAGAAGAAGTTTACATTTTAAAAATGTGGCTCTCAAATGAAATTTCAATCGTTGTACTGTTGAAATTTGGCTCTGTTGACTAATGAGTTTGCCGACCACTGCACTAGACTATGCTGTTTTGGTTTTCTCTGTGTCTCAGCACATAGCCCAGTGCCTGCCACGGAGACAGAATCCAGTATTTGGGGATGGAGGGATGGTTGAGCAGGAGGAAGGAGAGAGGGGCGGAGGGTATGGTCACAGATGAAAGTTTAGATGGGTGAATGAATAGAGGGATGACTAGATAATGAATAAGAGAACAAAAGAGAGTTCATCTCTCTCTGCCGTCTTTCCAAGCCGCCATAATGGTGCACTGAGTGGCCTGGCCGGCGCGCTCAAGAACACCCACAATGCCGAGAAGAGAGGCCATCTCCAGCTTCCTTTGGATCATGTTCAGAGTCATCATCTGGTTTCTCCCTGTGGTAACGAAGCATGATTCCATGGGCAAATTGAAATCATTGATGACCACAGAGTGAGACCATCACTGTGAATGTCACTCACAAACAGCTGGGATAAGGGTGATCGGCCCCAGATTTGATGTGAAGCTTGAAACCTAGGACAGTGGCCGAATCAGCTGCTCCTGTCTCATCAGTTTGACTTCGTCATACTGATGACGTACGAATATCATGGCTGCAAGGAAGCACAACGAAAACACGCAGAAGAGAAAATCCCGGGATTCTTTTTCTAGGGATTTAATACATACACTTTTTTTTTAAGTTCACAATTGAGGGTTTGTCCCATTGGCTTGTAAGTGCCTGGCACATGATAGGTACTCAGCACCCGATAACTATCATGTACAGAGCACCAGCCACATTGTACACGATGGATAAGACACAGTCCCTGATCTCCTGGGTGCCTCACTAGCAGGGGCGGCACTGAAGTGGCTAATGATGATACAGTGTGTCCCATCAAGGTATGGGGAAAGGAGGAGAAGGGAAAATGGAATGAGTTCAGGGAAGGCTTCCTGGAGGAGGTGGCATTGACTCAACCCTTAAATGGCATTCTACAGTCTGGTGTCTTGGGTTCTTCTTTGCAACTTCCTGCTAAATTTCCATGTGACCCTGAATGAGGTTTTCCCCCACCCTGGGATTCCCCATCCCCTTCTCTAACATAAGGTTGTTGAGCATCACAGCCTCCTTGAAGAAGAATCTCTGAAAGACAGAGCCCTTCTTCCCAGAAAAATGCACAGGCATGTCTGTGTGTAAGGGGGGAGGAGGCCTTCACGGACCCCCCGGAAAGCCATCGGTGGAGCCTAGGCTCAGACCCCAGAGCTCAGGGACCCTGGGGAGCCTTATCCCTGTAGCGCTGGCCCTGCCCCAGACAGAACCTCTCTCGCTAGATTGTGCAGGCCCAAGCCAGCAGCATCACTGACCCAATCTGGAAAAGCCGTCAGGCATGGGGCGGCAGACAGAGCAGGGGCCTGGGGAGGGGCGGTCACTCTCGCTGGCTGGGGAACCGGAGTTCAGGTTCTGGGAAAGCGCCCCCGAGCAGCCTGCCCGTGACCTTGACTAGTTTATCACCATCTGCCCTGGGGAGGAAGGGGAGCGTGGGCCGCCCTGGGCAGGATCCCAGACAGGCCACTGACCCCCATCTGCTGCCCAGACTGGAGTTCCCGGATGCATCCTTCATCTTCCCTAATCTAAACACCCACCGGCCCCGGTGGCCCACCCCTCCCAGCTGATGTGTGTCCTCGGCTGCATCCAGCTTGCCGGAGGAGAGAGAGTGGGCCATCTCATCAACACTTGAGCCGCTGCCGTCACCTGCATCCCTTTCCAGCCAGCCAACCCTCGCCCAGCATTTATTGAGCACCTATTGTTTGCAAGCAACTGTGAATGAGATGAGGAGGGCTTGCACTTGTCTTCTCCGAAAGTCTCTGCCTCCTGGCCTGGGCCCCCCAGCACCGCCCCCCCCCCCCCAGCAGGATGCTGCTGCTATCCCACTCACCTGGAGCAGGTGTGGGTGTTGGGGAATTGAGCTCTGGGCTGGCAAATTGGATTCTAGGAGAATCTGCTCTGGGTTGGTGTTTGGGCATTGCTCTTAGCTGCTGTGTGATCCTGGGCCTGTTTCTTACCCTCTCTGGGCCTCAGTGTCCCTCTATGTACACTTCAGATTCCATGATTCCCTTGGGCCCCAAAATGGGCCCCACCTCACTCCCCGCCCCCTGAATAGTTGAAGGAGAAGAGAATGCTCCTCTAGAATGGTATTAAGATCCTTCTTTAGACAATCTCTGGATCTTATTAATTCAGCCAAGCACTTACTGAGCACCTAGTATATGCCAGGCCCTGGACTGGGCAGTGGGAATGTAAAGATGACCTAGCTTCAAGCAGGCGACCCACAGGCACCTCACTCCATGCCAGCGCCTGCTTGGGGTAAGGAGACCTCCTGGGTCCCGGGCGGGCCTAGCGAGGATTTAGGGCACCCCAGGGACTCGTGTGTGAGCGCTCAAAGCTGTGATCTGTCTCCTCCCCTTCCTCCTCCGCCCTCTCCTCCTCCCCTCCCCTGAGCGCGGCCGCGGCCGCCTCCCACCCGCGGGATCCCGGCGGCCGGCAGCCGGCTCACGAGTCCGTCCGTCGGCGGCGTAGTCTGTCCGCGCGTGGAAAGCCCAGCGACCCGGCGCGGGCGGCCGCGGGAGGAAAGGGCGCGGAGGCGGGACCGCGGCTCCCTCCCACTCCGGGAGGCGGCGGCGCTGAAGCGCGATCGGGAAGACAGAGGAGAGGCAAAGGCGAGGCGGTGAGAGCGCGGGGCTGCGGGACCCCACCCCTGGCTCCTGCGTGCCCACGCGCGCTTTGGGAGGGCTGGGCTCGGGGAGGGGGCTCTCACCCACAGGGCGAGAGCCAGGACGATCCAGCTCCGGCTTCGCCTCTCCCAGGACGCGACCCCCGAGGGGCCTGGGCCGCGCCTGCAGCGCCGCGCATCCCCGCGCACCCTGCATCCCTGGCTGGGGGAGGAGCGCGCTCGGGAAGCTGAGGAGGGGGCTTCGCAGGCGAGAGTCTCCGAAAACCCTTCCCTGGCCCCAGCCCTGCCTTCAGGCCTGCCCCTAGGGACCGCGGGCGGGACCCCTTTCACCCCCTTGCTGCCCACCCCCATCGGTTCACCATTGTTCTCCCGCGATCGCTCTCCGGGGAAGGGAGAGGGGGTGCCGCGCTCTATTCTTAAAGGGCCCTCTCTCCTTCTTGTCTCCCGGCAGGTCGCGAGCACGAGTGGGGTGGGGCGTGCCCGCGGGCCCCCGCCCCCTGGGCCCTCAGCGCAGCTCGGGAGCCGCAGCCCGGAGGCCGGCTGGGGACACGCCGCACCCCTCCCCCGTACATGCTCCAGCCACCCAGGCCTTCCAGGACGCGTGGAGCAGGGACCCCGGGACAGGGACACCCCTGTCAGCAGGAGCCGTCGGTGGGGCGGCCGAGAGGAGGCCAGCAGCCCCACTGGACCAGGAGCAGGGCCTGGGACGCAGTTGAGCGCGGAGGGCTGGCTGGGCGCTGCAGAGAGCAGCAGGCTGGGCCCCGCCTCCGGGGACAGGCCCTGCGCTGACCGGGAAGAAGGACAGACCAGCCGGCAAGAGACTGGACCGAGAGCAGGGGCGGCTGCCTCTCTCCCTTCACCAAGCCGAGGGATCCAAGGAATTTAGAGCGACGTTTGTCATAAGAAAGACACTTGCTGTCGCAGCAGCAGCACCGTCATCTAGACAGGCCGCGGAGAAGGGTCCTGGAGCCTGGGACACCCCATTCGCATGTAACTGAGGCCCCTGGGCCTCCCGGAGGACAGGCAGTTAGCACGGAGGCCACACAGGCCTGGCTGCTTCCCTGGGGAGAGGGGCAGTCCCCCGTCTGCTCCCCGGCCCAGGCGCTGGGCCAGTCACGGTGGGGTCCTGGCCCCCGAGGCGGCAGCGGCCATGTCCCGGCCAGGCCAGGGTGCCATGATGCAGGTGAACGGGCTGGGCTTCCCGCCGCAGAACGTGGCCCGCGTGGTGGTGTGGGAGTGGCTGAATGAGCACAACCGCTGGCGGCCGTACTCGGCCACCGTGTGCCACCACATCGAGAACGTGCTCAAGGAGGACGCGCGCGGCTCCGTAGTCCTGGGGCAGGTGGATGCCCAGCTGGTGCCCTACATCATCGACCTGCAGTCCATGCACCAGTTTCGCCAGGACACAGGTGAGTGGACTGGCTTCCCACCCCACCCCACCCCACCCACGGGCCAGGCTGAGACACTAACGCCACCAGCATCACTCCCTCACACCACCTCCCCTGGTGAGATGCCGAAATCCCCCAGCATCCCTCAGGAGGGAGTTTGGGGCTTCAGGAAGGCCAGTCTGCTGATCCAACCTCCCCCCGCCTCCCCCCACAAAGGGACAGCCTGGCCTCGTCCAGTTTCCAATCCAGCCTCTTAGTTGCAGGGCCTTGGGCAAGTGACATCATCACCTCTCCGGGGCTCAGTTTCCTCATCTGTGAAATGGATTCATAGCTCTCACCACCGTGTGAGGATTGAATGAAATTGGGCTCACTGAGCACAGAACATAGAACACTAGCGCTCAATTATCGCAGTAAAAGGACCCCATGCACTTCCTCACTTGATTTTTTCCATCACGGGCAGTTCCGTCTTATGATTGTGTTAGTATTAGCCCATCATCCCATTTTACAGAGGAAGCAACTGAGACTCACAGCAGCTAAGAGATTTAATCTCAGAGCTGGGATTCCAGCCCAGGCTACTGACTTCCACAGCCCAAGCTCTGAACTGGTACCCTAAACTGGCCCCACACCTTGGTGGTGTCGGGATGGTATGATGCTGGTGGTGTTGATGGGGGGCGGGGCTGTAACGATGGAGGAGATATCGAGTTGGTGGCGGGAGTAGTGACTGTGGTGCTGACGGTTGTGTTGGTGATTGTCTGGGGGTTGATGAGATGGGGCGGTGGTGATGGAGAGAATGAGGTTGGTGGCAGTCTTGGCGGTGGTGTGAGAGGTGACAATAGTGATAAAAATGGATGGTCCAGTCCCGGCATTTTTGTTCCAGAGATGTGCCATCCGTGGCCATCTCCCCGAGTCGTTGTTGCCTGGTGGTCTCTGTGACAAGCTGGTGGGCAGTGGGGGATGGTGAGGCCCGGCCTCCTGGAGGCTGCCGACGAATCCTTGTCCTGTTCGATCCCAAGGGCCAGCTGGTGGGGGCTTGGGGGCTTTCCTGGGAATCCCTGGATGGCAGAACCACATGGAACAGACAGTAGGACATGTCCCTTCTCTCTAGAGCTGTGCCGTCCAATACAGCAGCCACGAACCCCAGGTGGCCATTGAAATTTACATGAATGAAAGTTAAACACAATTTGAAATTCAGTTCCTCGGTCCTGCTAGCCACATTGCAAGGGCTCAGTAGCCACCTGCGTTGCGTGGCTGACACACGGGACAGGTGGATCCAGAACGGGGCCATCGTCGCAACGTGCTGGAGGGTCACTCTGTTCTGGTGCCCGCCGAACGGTCTCCGAGTATGGAAACCAGGCGAACCCACAACAAATGGTTTATTGATGTTACTTCTCAGAACATCTATGTTCCCATAACTCCGGGCACTGACTGCGGTCCCTGGTGTGCGAGCTTCCGTTCACGCCACCGTGTGATCGGTTATTCATTTCCTGCTGTGTGTCCCTGTGCTGGGCACGAGGCCACGGCAAGGAGCCGGCCCTGAGCAGAGGGTTACCACGGGGGACCTTGGCTGGAGGTCCCGGTGTAGTCGGTGTAGTCGGAGAGCAAACACACACATAATCTCACAGATAGTCAGCTGCAGGTCTGGGAACATGAAATAAACCCGGCCTCGGGGTGGTCACGGAAGGCTCACTGAGGGAGGGATGTTAGAACAGGAGTTTGAAGAGTAAGTGAAGGGCGCCAGTGTTCCGGGCGGGGGAACAGTGCAAAGGCCCTGAGGTAGGAAGGAGAGGACGTTCAAATCCATTGCATTTGGCGCCGTAATTGTGGGGAAGGCGACACAAGATGAGGCGGGAGCCCGGCCTGGACGGCCACAAAAAGGACTTTAAATCTTTCGAACAAATCACCATCGCGTCCTCGCGCCCATTCCTCCTGAGGCCTGTGCCGCCGAGAGAAATGGGAAGTGCAGGCGCCCCTGCCGCATGCTCTGGTTTCTCCCGGAGGCTGAGGTCGGCCGCAGGAGGTGGCTTTTCTCGTGGCTCCGCGTTTGGTGTTTTCTGCAGATTCAGAGCTAGTGCCGGATGGAAATGTTCCAGGGTCTGGTCTGGGGAGTTGGGTTCCTTAGAACAGGGGTAGTCCCACCAAGGCTGCCTAGCTGGCCAATTTGTCTTTGATCCCCCCATGTTGGGGCCCTTTTCTCTTTACAGCACCCCCACTTGGGGTCCTCACTCCTCCATTGCCCCCTTCAGCAGGCCCTTCCTCTCCGCCGCACCTCTGCCACAGTGCAGCTTCTCTGGGTCCGCCAGAGGTTCCGCGTCAGCCCCTTCCCCAAACCCCCTCCCGGAACTGCTCACTCCACTCCTGCCCCTGTTTGCCAGAAAAGGGGAAAAGCCCACATCCCTCGGTGGGCTCCTGGGAGCCTGCTCAGACCCCAGCGAGGGAGGAAGACTGGGAACCTATGGAGCTGGTGGGGGACCTCGAAAGCCTGGCAAACTGCTAGAGGGAGGGGCACGATGCGTCCCCACTGGACATGTCATAGTGTGCGCCCCACTTCTCCCAGGACATCTTGTCCTCATTGCTAATGGTCCAGGGAAGACCCTCAGGCAGGCGTCCTCACCTCTCCAGGCCTCAGTTTCCACATCTGTGAAATGGACAAAAGTGTCACTTTGCAAGGAAGGTTGTTGGGTTGATGGAAAGAACCAAGCCTATTATTTTATCCCACAAACCTTGACTAATCACCTACCATGTGCCTAACATGTGCTAAATATTATAGATGCACAAGACGAGTGGCAGATCCTAAATCTTAAAAAGATTCTTCCTTCTCTTCCCTTCTCTTCCCTCCTCTCTCTCTCGCTCTCTCTCTCTCTCTCCCTCCACCCTCCCCCACAAAACAATATAAAGTTGCAAAACCCAAAGCTTGCATATATGTACTGAAATAGACACAGCTTCTATCTAGATCTTGTCATTGTAAAATTCTTGATACATCCATTGAGGCTGAACTTGAACTTGGGGGATACAGCAGCATGCCCAGCTTTGCTAGTGCCCTAACATTGGAGCCAGCAGACTTCCCAAGAAGGTCAGATAGGACATATTTTAGCCTGTGTGGGCCCCACAGTCTCCGATGAAACAGCTCGATGCCGCGGTAGTGTAGGAGCAGCCACGGATGGTGTGTAGATGAATGAACGCGGCCGTGTTCTCACTCTCAGCGTGCGAGCTGCGCAAAAGCAGGCGGAAGGCAGTGGCCTGGGCTGCAGTGTGCCAACCCCTGCCCATCATGTTCTTACCCTGCATGTGGGGCAAGCCAGTGCTGGTGCCATGGCACGCCCAGCGTGGCGTATGCTGAGATGCATGCCTGTGGTGTGTGCCGGGGTAGGCGCCCATGCATGTGCAGGCACACACACAGCACCAGCCCGCGTGAATGCCGCCAGGAAAGGAAATCCAGGTGACAGGCTTGGACCGCAGGCCAGGGCTGCTGTTTGTTCAGCCAGCGCACCCTCACCTCTCCCTCATGGGCTGCTGCCTTTGCTCCCCACAGTATGTGAGGTTCCCTTTGAAGCCTGGCAGGTCCATGTAGCGGGGAATGCAGTGACCCTGGGCCACATGACCCCCTGTGAGGCCACAGCTTCCCTGAGGGGCATTTACCAGCCCCACCCCATCCCCCGGAGCCTGGCTTTTCCATGCAGTCCCCACAGCTGGACAGAGATGTGACTTAGCCGCTTTCCAGGCAATTCCCAGATTCCTCCCTGGACTCCTGTGGCGGAGGCAGGGCGGAGGGGCACCTTTCTGACTGCCGGTCTCTCCCATCCTCCTCTCCCTCTGCGGCTGGGGGAACGTATGGCAGCCTTCTGCCCATTCTGTAGCTGGGACAGCTGAGGCTGGGGGAGGCCAGGCTGGGGACCATCCACAACTGCTATCCCCAAGGCTCAAAACACAACTGTGCCTGCGCTCCCAAGCTGCCAGGCTGGAGTAACAGGTGGCCCCTGGCTTCAGCATCTCCCAAGCCGACATCATTCCTTGGATGGGGGGCCTGGGCTCCACTCAGGCCTGGTCCCCGCCTTTATGGGCACATCTGTCTGAAGACACGCTCGGGCTGTTGGAGACTGGGTGGAGCCGCATGGATGGAGGAGCAGTCATCACCAGGGAAAACACTGCCGGAATGTAGACTCCTAGGCAGGTCATTGTACAGATAGAAGACTGAGGCTCAGAGAGGGTGAGTAACCTGCCCAAGGTAACACAGCCAAGCCATCCCAAGCTGGAACCCAGGCCTTTCAAACAGTTCTCAGGGATAAAGAACAAGGTGACCTTCAATGCTGGGCTGAGAAAGTCCCCTCTCCCTTCCCTCTTGAGATCTGAGTTGGGATTTGTTGTCAGGGTTTCTACCAAGTCAGGAACAGCCTGTGCAACCCAGAGGCCTCCAGGGCTAGCTCTCCAGTTGCAGGACCCTTTGGGACCCTCTCCCAGCCAAGCACGGAGGCACAGGGCGCTGGGCCTAACATCAGGGCAAGAGGGTTATGCATGTTTGGCGGGGGGAGGTGTCTGTTCCATGTGGCGCAGGTTCATCCACACATGGGTGTCTTTCATTCCCACCTGTCACACTGCCTCCATTTCCACCATTGCAGAGCTCCCCCCACCCCCACCTTGTGGCCTCTGGCTGCTTGTCTGGCTCCGGAGTCTCTTCTAACACCATCAGTCCATCCTCACTTTTATTTACAGTCAGAGGTGCCTGCTCAGTGCCAGGCCCTGGGCTAGGTCTTGGGGACCCCTGCCTAATAGATATAGGAGCCCAGGGGAGGCAAAGACAGAGAAAATGATGGGAATAGCAGTTGAGCCCTCTGACCATGAGGCCACAGATAGAGATCTTGGCTGGCTCTGTGACCACAGGCAAGCCCCTCCACCTCTTGGAGCCTCAGTTCCTTGCCCTAAAATGGGAACAAGAACAGGCCCTGCCTGAGAGGGTTGTCATGAGGATTAAATGAGGTAATACAGGTAAAGCACAAAGACCATCACTTTGCACATAATTAGCATTCACGCTCAAGTAGGAAAAATTGAAGTGCCTCAGAGGAGAGGTACCTTTGGCGGGCAATGGGGGAAGTGTGTGCCTGAGGCCTCTGAGAGGAAGGACTTCCTGGAGGGGGAGTCCTCAGAAGGTCTGTATGGTTTGAGGAACACTTTGAGGTGGAGGGAACAGCGTCAGCAAGATCCCGGAGAAGTCCTGGGCCCAGGTGGGAAGGGAGGCTGTGACAGAAGAGAGGAGGAGGAGGGAGGGTGGAAGGGAGGCCTCTTGGGTCCCATGGGGCCTGGATGGGCTGCCAGCTGCTGCTTTTTAGTGGTCAGGCCCCAAGGGACCCAGAGCCACGCTGCAGAACCAGCCCTGTTAATTATGGGTCCTCAGAGGCCGGAGCTGGAGCTGAGGCAGACACTTCCTTACAGCCCGCAGGCTCTCTCCACCAGCCAGCAGGTATCGCCCCATTTGTCACATAGCAAGGCTGAGGCTCAGAGGGAGCCACTGGCCCAAGCAAGGTAGAAGTGGGCTGGAGATTCAGATCCAGGTCTGCAGCGCCCACCCCACACCCACCCCACCGGTCCCAGCACCTTGGACAGCGCCATAGGGCTCTGCCCACTCCTGCAGGGTTAGGGGTGAGGGATCCTGGGTCAGATCCTCCTCCCGACCCCTCTCTCTCCTCTCACGTTCCTGTCCCCCTTCTCCCCTCTCCATCCTCTCCTGCTCTCTCCCAGCCCTCCAGCCTCCTGGGTCTAAGGGAGCTGTAGAGTCCCACCTCGAGATGAGGGAGGTGATAGAAGCTGTGATGGGAGGTGAAGGGGATGAGAGCTGGGGTGGGTGAGGGATGGGAGGCGATGGGCTGTGATTGGAGCTATTCATGGTAAGGTGGAGGGAGGGGGCACGAAGAAGGAGTCAGATGGGGAGGGTAACAGCGCTGTCTGTCCTGGGGAGGTGATGGGAGAGGTGACAGGGATGCCGTGGGGGCTGTGACCGAGGGCGGTGAAGAAGGTGAGCGTGTAGGGGAGGCATGGGGTTCTATGGGGAGGTGACAGAGGATGTGGAGAGCAGGTGGTGAGGAGGGGCCAGCGTGGGAAGGCGATGGGCAGGGCTGGTCACAGGGGAGCTGCCCATTCAGGCTGTGAACAAGGACAATGGGTCCCTAGCTTCCTCCTCAGTGTGGAGTTGTCAGGGTGTGGAGATGCCCAGAGCCCTCCAGACCTCCCTCCCCCCCACATCTGTCTTCCTCCTGCCTCTCATGCTGTTATCACGCTCCCCAGGACAGCGCCCCCTCCCCCACCATCCCATCCAGCCTCCCAGCTTCCCCTGACTGATACCAGCCAAGAACATGGGGTCCCAGATCTGGAACTGTCTGCCTCAGGGAGCCTTGTTGGTGAGGCCCAGACTCCAGACTTCCTAGCTGTTCTCCATGGATGGGGGGGGGGGGGGGTAGGGGGGTAGGGGTGTGACTTTGGGTAAACCACATTCCCTCCCTCAGCCTCAGTTTCCTCCTCTAATATAGGTCCAACTACAGCCCCCATTTCATGGGATTTGGGTCAGTATTCATTCATTTATTCACCAGGAATTTAATGAGCACCTACTGTGTGCCAGACACGGTCCTTAGTACCATGGGTGCAGAGTGAGTAGGAAGACACCGACTGCTGCCCTCAAAGCCTTCTGTTCTGGTGGGTGAAGTGGCAGGTGCCACAGGAGGCTGCACACTGAGGAGGTGCTGGGATGCGGGACTATTCCCGACGCTGGGGCCTCAGGAGCCCCAGGTCCTGTGTAGCTGCGCCCATTCGAGCCAAATGCCTACCTCTCTGGGTTCCCCCATTGTCTCTCTGGAGTTGTGCTAGGCTGCCACCTCCACCTGTCCAGGCAGGAGTGGCCGGCAGGTGATGGGGTCCCGGAGGGAGTCGGGCACCAGGCCTGGAGCTGAGCGCCCTGAAAGGCAGAACAAAGGATGAGGCAATCAAAGGAGGCAGCACTGGCGGCCACCACGGTCCTGCCAGCAGCCGCGGCACAGCCACCTCCTCTCCCGGTGACAGGCTGGCCCTGCCGCCACTAGCCCTCGTCCCATCTCCCTTCGACTGCAAGCCGAGCGCCAGGGGAAGCCTAGAATTTACCCAAGATCGCACCATTGTGGAGCCTTTCCCATTCTTCTCTTCTGGGGAACAACGCTTCACTCATTCCAGGTGCTGGTCACCTGGTCCTGTGGGAATGGGAGTCAAGGGGCCTGGATCAAGGTGTAGCTCTAATTTGTAAGTGATTTGGGCCATGTCTCTCCCTCCCTCTCTCTCTCTCTCTCTCAACCAGTTTCCCCATCTAGGCAGAGACTGGGAATTCAGATGGTTACAGGCCTGGGCAGCTAACAGAAGTGTGTGCAGTGGTGGGAAGGCAAAAGTTTTCAAATGTTATTCTCTAGTACCCGGTACACAGTAGGTGCTCAATAAATACTTGAAGACATGCATGAGGCCACTTTGACTCAGCTTCCGTGAACTGTTCCCAAGAAGGCCAATTCTTGTGGCCACATCTTTGGTTATTTTGGTATTGTTGAAATCCAGGTTTGAGCGAGTCCACCCCAATTTTTAAACGCCTGGTCATTTCCTGCCCTTCGATGTTGCCACTGGGCCAGGGGATCTAAACCCAACTGGAACCCAGACGGCGTGGCTCAGTGGTTGAGCATCAACCTATGAACCAGGAGGTCACGGTTCAATTCCTGGTTGAGGCACATGCCCAGGTTGCAGGCTCATCCCCAATGGGGACTGTGCAGGAGGCAGCCAATCAATTATTCTCTCTCGTCATTGATGTTTCTATCTCTCTCTCCCTCTCCCTTCCTCTCTGAAATCAATAAAAAATATATATTTTTTTTTAAATAAAAATAAGAATAAATTTTAAAAACCAAAATGGATTGGGAGCCAGATGACTGGGAAGACTCCCCCACAGAACCATAAAGTGGGGAGAGCCAGCTTCCGGCTGCCAGCAGCCTCCAGGGTGAGGGCCTTTCAAAACCAACTCGAAGGTGGTGACCTCTCTGACTGCCCTGCAGCCCCTCGGCCTCCCCGGGCACAGCTGGAGACCCCCTCCTTCTCCTCCTCCATCCCCACTGCCCTGGCCCAGCAGCCAGCGGACCCTGAGGAGCCTGGCCAGCCTCAAATGTGCAGAAACCGCTAATGGCTGCTGCTCAGCCTGACAAGCCCACTGGGAGAGTTTGGTGGAAACAGAACACTGCGGGATTATTGATCACAGGGCGGAGGGGTGGCGCCTGGCCACAGACTGCAGTTCTGACCCCAGACAGACCTCCGTGTCTCCCAAGGAATCCTGGGAGTCAGCCAACCCTGAGGGTCCTCAGTTGGGGGGCGGGGCTTAAGGGAGAGGTGCTGGGTCACAAAAGTGTGTTCTCTGAATGCAGACAGTTGTTACCATTACTTCTGGGTTGGTGGAAGATTTGGTCAAGTCCCTTCTGGGGGCCCGGCATCCAGTGGGTGCTCACTTCATGCTTAACCCTCTGCCCAACCCCTAGTCACAGGCCTCCGCCTGCAGCGGGACTCCCCCACCTGACAGGATGTCCCATGACTGCCTCCCACAGGCCCCCTTCCCGTCAGGGTCTGCGGGCCCCCAAGCTGAGGTCACTTCCCTCCGGGAAGCCACCCCCGGGGGAGGGTTCCCTGCTGGGCCGGGGAAGGAACCCTTTGGAGGCTGAGGGGCAGGCAGGAGGTCTCAGGGCCCCCCCCCCTTTCTCTACAGAGATAGCTTCTTCTTAAGGCTGAGTCCTGAGACACCCACACACCCACCTGCAGGCAGAGGGTCAGATCAGGGACCACGTTCTCAGAGCAGGAACCTCACAGCAAAGCGGAGGGCAAAGCTGAGATAGTGAGTTCCCCGTCGCTGGAGGTATCCTAGTCCGGGCTACCACTAAGCTGAGTTGAACCCCTTAGAACCAGTCCATTCCTGGCCTTTCCTTGAATGTAGCATCCTTCCCAGCCCCGCAAGATTACACTTCTCTAGGCCTTGGTTGCCTCATCTGTAAAACAGAAATAAATGCTGGTCCCTCCCTGGAAGAGACCATGTGAGCATAAAATGAGTTCGCGCAAGGAAAGTACTGAGCACAGCACCTGGCCGTTGTGGGTGCTCAGTCAACACTGGCTCTGTTGACAGTCCCGTAGCTACTCTCCACCTCATTGTCTCTCCTCTCTGCTCTCCCCAGCTCCTGGCCTCACTCTCTTGTTCTCACTCTACCGTGTCAGCCTCGAGGTTTGGGGATTTTGTTTCTTTATGTCTCCCAAACTGGCTCTCTCTCCGCAGCTGTCCTATATCTGCTTCAGCGGCTCCCACTTTGATCTTGGCCTCTGGCAGTCTTTCTTGCATGTGGTCTCTGTCTCTGTGCCTCTCTCCCTCTCTCTCTGGGTCTCCATCGCTCTCTGGTCTCTGCCCCAGGCGTGAACTGGTCCCTGGCTGCCGAGGCTGCGGCCGCCCCCACACCCGGTCTCAGGGGCCCAGCTCCTGCAGTCCTCCCGCTGACATGTGGCCAAAGCCTCTCTCCCCTCGGTTCAGCTGGAACAAGATTGGAATGTTGCAACCAAACATTCCTAAGGAACGGAGGAGGGGGTGGGGGACAAACAACAAAAGCAGATGCACAAAAACAGGCCCAGAAATGGTGCGTGCCTGACCCATGTTCCTAACCGCCATGGGGACAGGCCCTGGCGGCCAGCACAGCTGGGTGCCCTCAAGGCCCAGGAGGCGGGAGGGGCGTGGCCTGCTCAAGGACACCCAGCAGAGTGGGTCAATGAGAAAGCCCAGCCGCCCTCCAAGCCGCCGGTCTGAGGCCCTCCCCGACTCCCAGGCTGAAGAACCTCCAGCCCCATCTTAGACCCATTGTTCTGGCTGAAAATCTAGGCCAAGGCCACAGTGAGGAGAAGGCATCTTTCCGCCTCTGCTCCTTTGAACATCTCGAGATTGCAGTCCAGGCAGGTCACCAGGGAACCAGCTGGCCCCCCTTGGCCTGGTGCGGGGGCCAGCACCGGCAGGAGAGGTGGACGGGCGGGCAGCAGCGGGCGTTGTGGGTCGCAGGGCCCGACGGGAGGACAGCAGCTGCCCTAATTACTCCGGCTCTCCAGGTTCCAATCTCGTTTGAAAAGGACTCCAGGGACGCAGCCTTTAATAACTACCAGTAAACAGGCAGGAAAATCGATACCTGGTAAATAGAGCCCTGGAGAGAGGGCTGACTGGCGGGCTGGCTCTGACCCGGCCCAGAGGAGCTCCCAGAGTCCTTTGTTGTAGAGCTGGCCAAGGCTGCCCTTAGGAACCTTGTCCCCACCCCTAGCCCCAGGGGCCCCATGTGTGCTTTGGCTCCTGATCCAGTCTCCACTCCCTCTCCATGAACACGACTCCTCCTTCCTACTCCATCTGAGCCCCGACCTGTGCCAAGTAGGTTGCCTGTTTCAGTTGCAGATGCTTCCTGTGTGCCAGGCTTTGTGCCTGGTACTGGAAACACCGATCTGGTCCTCATCCTCCTGAAAGCCATCAACCAGTGAGGAAGATTCAGAACAAAAACGAATAACTGAATCACAGTACAAGGATAGACATGCAAACACGCCGTAGATAGCAGTGAACAGAAAGGCACTTCCTGGAGGAGATGAGCATGTGGAGGGTTTTGTTGGATGAATAGGAGTTTGCAAAGTGCACAAGGGCTGGGAGAGGGTGAATGTGGATAAGTGTATAACAACAACAGGCATCTTAGCTAACATTCATCTAGCACTTACTCGAGCCCCGCGCTCTGCTAAGCACCCGTGACATACATTATCTCACTTTGTCCCACAGTTGGTGTCACTAGCCCCATTTTACAGATGAGAACCCTGAGGCTATATGCGGATCCAGAATTTGCACATGGCCTGTGAGACTTCTGAGTTGTTTCAAACCACTTCACTCCATCTCCTACACCTGACCCTGCTCTGCCGGTCCCAAGACTTGGCACAGAGAGGTGGTTAAATAAAGCGAGTTCCCATCCCTTCTCTTTCCTTCCCTTCCCAGCCAGGGCTCACACCTTCCAGGTAACATAGCACCTTGACCCTCAGCAGGAGGCTAAGGGTGCTACTTCAGGCATATCATACCTGAGGATCATCTCTCACGAGTCCCCATTTTGCAGACAGGGAAACTGAGGCCCTGGGAGGAGAAGACCAGCACTCGGGAGCAGAGGCAGGAACAGGACCTGGGATTTCCCCTCTAAGTCATCCCTTCTCAGGCCTGCCCTGGAAGAACACTGTTGTCAAGGGAAAAAATCAATATGCACACACTCAATTAAAATGATAAATCAGACATCAGAAGGAGGCTGCCTGGAGGCCCTGGGGAACTTTTCGTATGATTGGTTGGAACATTACAGGAGCCCAGGACCCATCCCCTCCCTGCTTCTCCCACACCAACAGCTGCAGCTCTGTGCCTCGCTTTCCTCGGATCTTGGGGTCTAGGCAGTTGACACAGGGTCGAGAAAGTCCATAGCCCTTGGATTCTAAGTTCTAACAGAGAGAGCCAGCCAGTGTGGCACAGTGGTTGAGCATTGACCTATGATCCAGGAGGTCACAGTTCAATTCCTGGTCAGGCCACGTGCCCGGGGTTGTGGGCTCGATCCTCAGTGGGGGGCGTGCAGGAGGCAGCCCATCCATGATTCACTCTCATCATTGATGTTTCTATCTCCCTCTCCCTCTCCCTTCCTCTCTGAAGTCAATAAAAATATATTTGAAAAATAAATTTGAACAGAGAGAGAGCAGGACCTAAGTGAGGTCAGAGGAATCTGAGCAAGTGGAGTGTGGGGAGGGGGGGTCATGATGGGGTCCCCACCCATCTGGCTGCAGATTCCTGGGCCAGGCTCCCTGGGGGATGCCAACTACCAATGGAAACACGGTCGTGAGGGCCTGCTGTGTGCCGGGCACTGTGCTAGACCCTTGGGATACAGCAGCCATGAGCAAAGCAGTCAAGATCTCTGTCCTCGTGGGCTGACAGCCTAGTGGGAGGTGACAGAGAGTGAAGAAGGTATGCAGATGATACATCAGGGCAGGCAGTGCTAAGTGCCAGGAGGATGGGAATGGGAGGGCAGCCATTCCGGGGGTCTGGGAAGGTCTTGAACAGAGATCTAAAAGAAAGGAGGGAGGAAACTATAGGAGCTTCTAGGCGTGGCTAGGTCTTCCCCCCCCCCCCCGCCGCCCCGAGGGGACAGCATATGCAAAGGCCCCGAGGCTGGCAGCATTTGGGATGTTTGAGGAACAGCAAGCAGGTGAGGGTGGCTGGAGTGGAGTGAGAGGGGGGCTGTGTGGACCACGTAGGGCCTCATAGGTCACGGCCAGGACTTATGCCAAGTGAGCCATGGGAGCCAGGGGAGGATCTGGGGCAGAAGAAGGATGCGAGCTGACTTGCACTGAGCAGGGTCCCTCTGGCTGCCATGTGGGGAACATATTACAGAAGGCAAGGCCAGAAGCAGAGACCAGCCACGAGTCTACTGCAATGGTCCAGGCGGGGGACATACAGTGGCTTGGACTGGGTAGAATCGGTGCAGTGGGAGAGGAAGGGTCCGATGTGGGATGTATCTGAAGGTAGAGGTGACTGGATTTACTGGGAGACTAGACGTGGTGTATGAGGGAAGAAGTGAGCCCACGTTTGGGGTTTGGTGGCGCCAGCAGCGGGAAGGACAGAGCTTCCAGGAACTGCAACAAAGAAGACTTGAGGAGGAGCGGGTTCGGGTGCAGACAGATCGGAGCTGTGCCTTAGCAGATCTGAGGTTGAAAAGGCGCCAGGAAGGTGCCGAGGGGGCAACTGGACACACGCGTCTGGCTCTCAGCGAAGAAGATGTGGCTGGAAATAGCCAACTTTAGAATCATCAGAGACAAGGCAGTATTTGTCTTGATGTTCCTTTTCTCAGCCCCACAAGGAAGGCCTGCTTGCGCCCATTTTAGAGATGAGAACAGGGAGGCTCAGAGATGCTGAGTCTCCTGACCATCGTCACAAAGCTGGCAAGTCAGGCAGTCAGGACCTGAAATGAGGTCAGCCTGCCTCCCAGCCCCGGGGCCCTGCCCACACCCTGTTCTCTGTGGCTCTTCTCACCAAATTCTCCCGGCAGCCCTAGGTGAGAGGGGCAGGGTGAGTCACAAACTAGCATCACCTTCGTTTTCGAGATGGGGCCACTGAAACCTGGGCGGGGGGGGCTTACGGGACTTGCCCACAGCGAGGAGCAGGCAAGTTTGCCATTTCCCGCGGGCGTGCCAGATAAACCCAGCTAAAGGGTCTTTCCACGCTGGCCCCAGGCCAGGGCAGGCCAAAGGCTCTGAGAAGCCCTGCAGCCTGGACATTGGGTTATGTCTGCTTAACCCAGTGTCCCATGGAGCCTTGCTCTCAGGGAGCACCTGGAGCTTTGGAAGCCCAGGAGCAGGGGCTGGGAGCGAAGCCTCAGTGCCCTCGTCTTTGAAATGGGGGCATGGGTATCCACCTGGCTGGGCGACCGTGTGTTTTTTTATGTTCTTTTCGAGTGAGCACTCAGCATGGAGTCCCCCAAAGAGCAGAAGTCAGCGAATGTTTGTTAAAGGAAGGAGCAAGCGAACTAACAGATGAAGGAAAAACCACATAAGAGGACCAAGGAATGGGCCAGTGCAGGGATTAGCAAAAAGGCACGAGGGAAATGAGAAGAAGGGATCCATGTCTGAGCTCATGAATTCACTCTTACATTCAACCAGTACCTATGAGCCCCGACTGTGTGTAGGTGCTGGGCATACAGCCGCGAATAAAACAAAGTCCCTGCATTGTGGCGGTGGCATTCCAGCCAGAGGAGGCAGAAAGCAAGATGAGTAGGTAAAATAGAAAGTATCCCGGATGGAGAAAAGGGAGGAAGGAGAGAGGGGAAGGAAAATGTGGACGGGCGCACATTTTAAAATAGGATGGTCCTGGATGAAGGAATGACCGTGCATGGATAACGGAGTGAGGGAAGGGGCGAGAGTAAATGCAGGTGTGAATGAAAGCATGGTGGCTGACCCAGGCACGGGGGAAGGGACCAACGGGAGGACTGCTGAATGAACGAACTGAGGAATATATGAATGTGTGGACTAGGGCAGGAAGAAATGAATGCGCTAAGGAAAGAATGATGGAATGAATGAGTGAACTAATGAGGGTCTGCATGCCACCCACGTGTCTGCATGGATCTCTGCCCCCACTGGGTGCTGACTCGGCTTGACCTTGCCTGGGGAGCCCCCCTACCCCCACCCCAGGGCCGTGTAGTTCGGTGCCTGGCTGGCCCCTGGGAGGGGGAGGGAGCCTGCCCGTCCTGCCCTCGCCCTGCCTTGCTAACGTGCATCGCGTGCTGCCTTGACACCACCTTTGTGGGCCCGCATCCCCGCCCTGCACTGACCGCACCCACCCCGTCTGTGCTGCCCCTCCTGCCCCTCCGCGCGTGCCTCAGCCTCGGCCCTGACTCCTCCCCTTGTGAGCGCAGGCACCATGCGGCCCGTGCGGCGCAACTTCTACGACCCCTCGTCGGCGCCGGGCAAGGGCATCGTGTGGGAGTGGGAGAACGACGGCGGCGCCTGGACGGCCTACGACATGGACATCTGCATCACCATCCAGAACGCCTACGAGAAGCAGCACCCCTGGCTTGACCTCTCGTCGCTCGGCTTCTGCTACCTCATCTACTTCAACAGCATGTCGCAGATGAACCGCCAGACGCGCAGGCGCCGCCGGCTGCGCCGCCGGCTGGACCTCGCCTACCCGCTCACCGTGGGCTCCATCCCCAAGTCGCAGTCGTGGCCCGTGGGCGCCAGCTCCGGCCAGCCCTGCTCCTGCCAGCAGTGCCTGCTGGTCAACAGCACGCGCGCCGCCTCCAACGCCATCCTGGCCTCGCAGCGCCGCAAGGCGCCCCCCGCCGCGCTCCCGCCGCCCCCGCTGCCCCCTGGAGGACCACCCGGCGCGCTCGCCGTGCGCCCCAGTGCCACCTTCGCCGGCCCCACGCTCTGGGCCGCGCCCGCCACCAGCCCCACCGAACCAGCGCCGCCCTCCGGGGCACCCCTGCGGAACCCGAGCGCCCCCAGTGGCGCGCCCACCCCGGGCCAGAACAACCTCAACCGGCCCCGACCCCAGCGCGCCTCCAGCGTGAGCGCACGTGCCTCCATCCCTCCCGGGTAAGACGCCCCTGGCGCAGGCGTGGCCGCCCAGAGGGCTAGGAGCAGAGAATTACAATCTAGTAATAAGCATAAGCAATATTTAACATCTATTAAGTATTCACTTTATGTCAGGCCTTAACTAAGCGCCATAATGCGTTTCCACTCATTTATCTCCACGCACGAGGACCCTGTGCGGTAGGTACCGCTCACTCCCAATTACTGATGAAGACCCTGGAGCGGGAGGGTCTATAACTTCCAAGATCACACAGTTCACAAGTGGTGGGACTGCAACAATAATAAGGGTGTGCATTCCATGTTTATTTGCTAAACCTGATCTGCATGGTCTAGTTTATTACTCCAGCTAATCCTGTCATGCCCACATGACAGATGGAGAGGCTGAGGCCGGAAGAGGTGTGGTACCTGCTGTGAGTCACCCAGGTGGAGAGCAGGGGTGGAAACTCAGGCCTGTAGGGTCCAGAGTCTGTGTTGTGCTGGCTTCCAATTTTCAGATGATTTCCACTCCCAGCCCCGTCCATGCCCGTCTCACGGGAAGGCTCAAGCGAGCACAGGCCACTTATCCAAAATAGTCCCCCAGAGGCCGCACCTGAATTATCACCATCACTTTGGCCTAATACTGTGGTTTGCAAACTGGGTTCCAGGGACTCCTGGGGTGACCAGAGATAGTGGCAGGAGAGGGTGACGGATAAGGAGAAGTCACACACAGGAACCGGCCTCTGCTCTTGTTTTAACCAAAATGGCCCTTTTTTGGGAATCTTTTATGAACTAGCAGGATTTCCCAGTGGGATTTCATCAAGGAAGGGAACCCAGGTCAGACCAAGATTGGAAATTCCTGTGTTAAGGCATCCAAGCCCAGGATGGGGACGCAGTGAGCCTGTCGGCTGCTCACCCAGACTAGTTTCAGAAGAAGAACAGTCCCTAAGGGGGTGGGAATGAGAGCCAGGAGCCACGACTTGACCTTAGGACAGCCCAGAACGGAAAAGACCAGGTGGCGTTTGGATCATGATGCCCAAGAGGAGGGGCGGGCACCAGAAGCCAGCACTGCTTGTATCACTATGGCATGGCCCAGGGGATTGACCGTGATGACCTGAGACCAGCAAAGGTCATATCTGGATACAGTCTTTGAGGTCACCTCCTCCAGACCTCCCCTTTCACCAAGGGAAACTGAGGCCTTGAGAAGGGAAGGGACCCTGAAGTGAGGTGGCTTCTGTTCTCTTGAGAGTCTGCTTAGGTTCAAATCCCCTCTTAGCCACTTCTGAGCTGTGAGATCTGGGCCTGGTCACCTCCCCTTCGTCGAGCCTCAGTTTCACCATCTGTGAAATGGGAGCAGGACTCCCCATCATGTAGAGAGGCTGTGTACCTGAACATGGTGTCTGCACACCGCAGCCATGACTGGGGACTTTTTGGTATCTGGGAGGAAGGTTGGTGTGGGGGGCGGGGGCCGTAACTTTCCATGGGAAGATCGCAGCTGCCACCTGCCTGCCTCACCCTTCCCTTCCCCTCCAGGCCCCTCCTCTCGGCCAGGCCCAGTGCCAACAGACAGGAGACCTCAGGAGGCCCGGAGCTGGAGTGTTCATTATGGCTCCTTGTCCTTAGCAACCTGGCACCGGCTCCCTGATGAGGAGGAAGGGTTGGGGGGCCCCAGAAGGACAAGAAGAGTGGGACGACAAGCTGGGGTGGGGGTAAGAGGGGGCAGAACCAGGGAAGGTCCAGGGACCTCGGCAGCTGGAACGGGGGACCTTCCCTTTGGGGCTGCACTGTGTCCGCACTGGTGGATTATGGGATTGGAATGGAGTGGAACGGAAGAGGGTGTGGCAGCAAACACGGGTCTGTGTGGTGCATAGCAATAGTAAGAATTGCTCCGTGAGCCTTTCGCATCATTTCTGCGTGTGTTTCATGGGTTGCCCGGTAAAGTGAACGTCTTAGTCACGGATGAGACTGGTGAAAGCTGCTGTTTTAGAGCAGGCTGGGAATTAGTCGGCTTTTATTGCACAATATTAATCCTTCACATGTGGACTGTGGGTGCAGGTTCACAGAGCACACGAGACAAATAGGGTCCAGACTGCTGGGGAGACAGACAGAGAGCAAGTAAACGCGGAAATGAACACAATCCCTGGAGAGAGAGGGAAGTACTGGGGAGGCCGTGGGGCGGGCAGTGCGGCTGAGAGGGGTGGGTGGTCGGGCAGACCCCTCTGAGGAGGCAGCCGGATCGGAGAAAGGCTGTTCCCGGCAGAGGGGCAGCGTGCATGGCTTCAGTGGCGCTAGAAGGACGTGGCTCTTCGGGGAAGGGCTAGACGTGAGAGGAGGGGGGTGAGAGGGCAAGGCCCCCAGGCAGGGGCGCTGTGAGTGCAGAGGGTGGCGGTGGGGCTGCAGCCAGCAGGTCCGGGCACCTCCTGCC
This sequence comes from Corynorhinus townsendii, assembly GCA_026230045.1. Taxonomy (NCBI): domain Eukaryota; kingdom Metazoa; phylum Chordata; class Mammalia; order Chiroptera; family Vespertilionidae; genus Corynorhinus; species Corynorhinus townsendii. Next base: position 9,562,643 of record JAPDVU010000014.1, on the reverse strand, counting down.
GGGACCTTAGGAGCTGAGATGTTTCCCCAGTGGAACTACAGAGCCAGGCTGGGGGGCGTCCGGGGAGCCTGGGCTTGGTGCTGCCAGCAGTGGGGAGCCATAGAGTGTGCTGGAGCTCAAGAGGGCTGTGAGGAGAGAAGAATGGTTCCTGAGGGCACTGATCATTAAGCATGTCCCCCAAGACATACCAGAACTCCGTTCTCCTTAGCCACGCGCCCCTATCCCGCCTATATCCTTCCGTCCTCCTCCTCCTGGGAGCTGTTTGTGACCCTCAGACACCAGACAAGGGCTCCCTCATCCCTCCCTAGCCTCGCAGAGCCGACCTAGTCTCACCTCCACCCTCTGGCCTACCTTCCCCAGCCAGACAAGCCTTGTGGAGATCCCCCAACCCTCATCTCCAAGGAGCACCAGTTAAAAATACCCCTGGCTCAGAGTGGGGGTTGGGCAGGACCCATGAAGTCTGCTGCCCGTGAGGGGAGCAGGGGGGGGTGGGCAGACCCTGGTCCCTCCCATCTGCAGCGTCCTGTTGCCAAGGCAGTCCAGGCCCAGGTGCAGCCAAATGAGGGGATAGGGATGGGGTCTCTGAGGAGCCAGGCAACCAGGCTTCCCACCCCCACCCTGGTCCCCAACACCCCCCTCCCCCCCCGGCCCCCAGTCCTCATGTCCGGCCCACGGTCTCACCTCTGTGTTCGAGTGTCCAAATGTCCTTCTATAAGGACACAGTCATGTTGCTCAGGGCCCACCCGAGTGACCTCATCACACTCACTTCTGCAAAGCCCCTGTCCCCACAGTGTCTAGGGCCTGGGCATCAGAATTCAATGAGAGAGGCCCGGGAACACCATGCACCCAGGGACAGTCCCTGTGACTCTCATAGCTGAGTCTTGGTCTCTTTCCGTCCCTGACTCCCTGGCTCTATCTGCCTGTCTGTGTCTTGTTGCTCCTTCTCTCCCGCCTTTTTCTTCTCAGCTCCTTCTCCCTTCCCCTGCTCCCTGCTCTCCACCCTCCCTCTCTCCCACGCGGGACTCACACAGACCCAGAGTCCAGTCCTACCCTGTCCTTTCCCAGCTGGGCGACCCTGCGTGCCCAGCTTTCCCTCCCTAGCCTCCGGGGCCCCCTCTGCCAAACAGCTAAAACCACGCCACTCACACGGGAACCTAAAACGCGGAGTGTGACCAGCGTGGAAGGGAGTGGACTCTTCAGAGCGCTCTGAGGTCATCCTCATCCCACCCTCATCTCAGCCCTGGGTGGGCCACAGCCTGGAGGCCCAGAGACAGCCACTGCCTTGCCCCAGGCCACACAGCCAGTGGGGGCAGTGTCTCCATGGCCGGGGTTTTTTCCACTCCGCCTGTGCGGGGGCAGGGAGCCAGCTGGCGGCCGGGCCTGGGGGACAGCAGGGGTGGGGGAGATCCGCCCTGTCTCCCGAGAGGGCAGCGTCCAGCGCTTTGGAACACAGCTGTGGGCAGACTCAGAGTTTCCACCCCATGCGGTGGAGGGAGGGAGAGGGGGCAGCTGCAGGCCTGTTTTTCTGTGCTGAGCACTCACATGTCGTCCCAGCCTCCTGCTTGTGACTGTGACATGCGACCGCCTCTCTTAGCTCCCACTTTGCGGGGGGCAGGTCCTGTGATCCCCATTTTGCACACGAGGAAATGGAGGCTCCCAAAGCGGGGCGCTTGCTCGAGACCACACAACTAGGACCCTGATTCAGAATCCCCCTCAGGATATTGGGGTGTCCCACCCTCCTGCCTGCCCGCTCCACATTGTGAGCCATGGTCCCAAAGACACCCCAGCCCCCGCCGCAGCCCTGATTCCACAGGGTGTCAGGGGCCCGGAGCAGAGGCTGCGTTTGGGCCCTGCTTTCAACATCTCCTCTCCCTGGGGGCCCAGCGGAGCCATGCCCGCTCTGGCCCTCAGCGTTTGCACCTGTGGGGCGGGGCTGACAACCCCGGTCCTGGTCCAGCCTGAGGCCAAATGTCAAAGTGGCCGCCTTTTGAAGTCTGCACCACTGACAGCCCCTCGGTGGCAGCCGGAGAAGGTGCGGCTTGCTCCCCCCCCTGAGGCGTGCACATCACCAGCCTCCTCGGTGCCCCGGAGATGCCGTTGGCCTTTTCAACCTCTAGTTCTTCCTGTTTCCTGGGCGCCAGCGGTTCCTGCTTTTTCAATCCTTTGTTTCTTTCGCTGGCCCTTCTCTGGGGCTGTTTGCTGCTTCGTGATCCATCCGCCTGCACTCCTTCTGTGTTAAGGATGCTGACCCTGTACCTGTCATCTTTTCCCCAGTTTGCTGTTTCTGGTTACCTTCCTTCTGCCTTGTGTTGGTCTGTTCCCTAATTAGGTAATCCACATACATCAAGCAACTACTGTGTAGCAGGTGCTAGTCAGGACCCTGGAAATACATCAGTGAGCAAAACAGACCAACCCCACCCTCCTGGAGCTCTCAGATTTATTGTTTATACGCAAACAATAAAAATAAATTCTCGAAGATGGTAGAGTTGTAACTGCTACAGAGTAAAAAAGAAAATTTTAAAGGGATGTAGGGAGTGGTGAGCGGGATGTCATTTTAAGTAAAGAGGCCAGAAAAGGCCTCCCTGAGAAGCTAACATTTGAGCAAAGATTGACGGAGGTTGAGAAGTAGTCCACTCACAGAACTGGGGTGAGAGTTCCAGACAGAGGGAACAGCATGTGCAAAGGGCCTGAGGCGGCAGCAGCTGGTATGTTGGAGGAGGCCAGTGTGGCTGATGAGGCTGCAGGGGGTGAGCAGGGGGAGAGGAGGTCAGACATGAAATGGGGCCAGCTCTCCGGGGCCCTGAGGGCTGTGTCGGGGACTTGGGCTTTGACTTGTGTGTGAGCTGGAAGCCCGCAGAGTTGTGAGCCGCGAGAGACGGGTGTGACTTTGTTGTAACGGGGTCACTGGACATTGAGAACAGCCTGCAGGTGGGGCTGAGCAGGAGGCGGGAGCGGTGGGGAGGTGGGCTTTGATGTGGTGGTTATGCTTGAGTGTTTTCCTTCTTCTTTTTTTTTTTTACTCCTAGCAGTGATTTTACGTTTTCACTTAAAAGAGTCCACATTCTGTTTCTGCAGTTCTTTAATCGGCGTCACATCTAAATGCTTTAAAAAAAAAAAAAAAAAGAACTGAAAAGCGCAACATGAGGAGTCTCGCCCTCAGTGTGTCCCCACCTGGCCTCCCGCCTGCCCACCCTCCCCCTTCGGGGTGTGCAGTGGCTGTAACTCCACAGCTGCTGTTTCCCCACCGCCTCAGCCTCATCACGAGGTCAAACCAAACACCCCCACCCCACCCCACAGACCTGAAGCACTTCCTGCCCCGCTCCCTGGGAGGCCAAACCACACACTCCTGTCTGCACAGGGCGCCCCAGGCCGTGGGAACCAGCCCAGTCCTCCTCTCCTCTCCCCTCCCCTCCTCTCCCTGCGGGCTCCCCCCACAGAGCGCTGCACTGGGCAGGCAGAGAGACTAAGAAGGTGGGAGAGAGTGACCCTGATCCCCAAGCCTCGGGGTAAATCTGACCCCCAAGTGGCACCCGCCCCTCAAAATGTCTCCCCGGGGGACTTTTGCCCCTTTCATCCCTAGGAGTGGACGGGTGTGCAGGGGTGAGATGCCCTGTTTGACAGAGGGAAACAGGCCCATAGAAGCTCTGGGCTTGTCCAGGCAGACAGGTGCTGGAGCGAGGAAAGGGGAAGTGAGCAAGGCCTCCAGGCAGCAGCCAGACGGCTTGCACATTTTGCTGGGTCCGTGGGGCACCCAGTCTTCCCAGCACTGGCCGGGATGTCCTCAGGCTTCTGGCTTCTGGCTTCTGCAGAGGGGGTGGGCAGGACCTGGTGGGGCCCAGGACTGTGGAGGGCAGGGTTGGGTGCAGGTGGATTGGGCACTGGAGGGGGACAGGGGACAGGAGCAGGCCCAGGGAGCATGGAAACCCCATGGCATGGCTCTCTCACTTCTGCCTCCTCTTCACCCTCTTGGACCCAAATGCCTGAGGCCTGGGCTCCCCTAGGCCTCCCAAGGGGCCTCTGGGTAAGTGCCAGGTGCTCTGAGGGCTCCTGATGCCCATGGGGGGGCCTGGAAACCATCATCAGAGAATGGTGACACCGTTGACAGGGCGTCCAGGGGCAGGGAAACCAGATGCGGGTAGAGGGGTGGGAACTCAGCTGCCCTCAGGGAGTATCAGTGTGGCTTCCTGCTGTCCCGGGGCCCTGAACTGCCCTGATGCCTGGGCCAGAGCCGGGTGGCCCGAGCAGACAGAGGGACCCACTGTGCAGCCTGCGCAGGGCTGAGCCAGCTCCAGGGCACAGGGCACAGGCTTCAGCCCACCTGGGGGGCACAGAGGTCTCAGAAGGCTGGCACCTTTCCAGGTGGCCCACAGATCAGCCTGGTGGGATCATCCTGCCCACTGACTCAAAACTCCAGGACCCAGAGCCAGTTGGGTGACCCTAGTGAAGTCGCTTCCTCTCTTTGAGCCTCAGTCCCATCATCTGCAAAAATAAATGACGAACACATTCCATCCTGAGCCACCTCTGCCCACATGGCAGCGACTCCCTGGAGCAGGGTGTTGAGGAGGATTCTGCAGCTGCATTTCTGGCTCGTGGGAAGGAGTGCTGGGATTGATTGGTGATGCCTGTTATGGGTGTCATATATTTGCCATCCCTGCTCCAATTTTGTGTCGGGTGCGGGGGGTGGGGGGCAGCACATTTGGCATTGGAGCCACTGTTTCTAAAGATACTGGACCTCCCTCTGAAGAGACCACAGAGCTAGTAGAGCACTTCCTTATTGGGCTCAGCTTCCCCATTGAGTACTTACTGAGAACCCACGTGAGCGAGTTTCATCCTCGATCCGGGGTCACAGGGCCAGGTCAGAGACGCTTCCAGAAGTTCACAATCTGGGGGAAGAGATAGGGGAGGAACCACACAACTAGAAAGCAAGAACGAAAATGTCTGCGTCCTCAAAAGAAGAGAAGCACAGTCCCTTGGGAATGAAAAGGAAGGAGTGGCTGTGAATTCGCCTGATGGGGATCCGAAGTGGCCTCCTGAAGACAGTAACCTTTTACCCTGTCTTCAGAGGGCAGATGTGACATGTCTGGGCTCCCCAAACCCTTGCATGGGACTCCTGCCTCGGATTGAATGGGGAGCATTTCCGGGAATTGCTTTGAGAATGTTCGCTTGGGCTGTTCCCACCGGATGCCACTGAATGTGGTCACTTAGAATGCATGTTGGCCGAGACCCTCCAGGATCAGCAGCTGCAGGGGTGTTTCTCTGGGACTCCTGCTAAAGGCTCACTTCAGATTTGTAAAAAATTCATGCGGACAATGTCCCTGAGCATGTATGTGCACAGGAGTCTTCTTGGAACTTCCCCTCAAAATCCGGGCTGCCTTCATTCATTACGAAATAAGTGTTTACTGAACATCTACTATGTGCTAGACGTTGGATAGTCAGGAAGGGGCTCTCTGATGAGGTGGGGTTGCAACAGAGACAGAAGTGAGCCCTTCAGCATCGGGGGGCAGAAGGCACAGCAAGTGCAAAGGCCTTGAGAGGGAACCGTGCTCGGCAGGTTAGAGCAGCAGCAGGGGTGTCTACAGTAGAGATGGAGGGGGTAGGAGTTGAGGCCACAGAGGCAGGGAGGCCTGGTCATGCCACGGAGTTTATGACATCAGGTCACCATCAGTGCTATGGCCAAAAAAGTAAGTTAAGAGCAAAGACAGAGGTGCCCCTGGAGTAAGGTGGTAGGGAAGGCCTCTGATAAGAAGACATTAATTAGGACAACCGGCCAGAGTGGCTCAGTTGCTTGAACATCATCCCACAAACCGAAAAGTCACTGGTCAGATTCCTGGTCAGGGCACATACCTGTGTCTGGGGCTCCATCCCCAGGAGGGGGCGTGCAGGAGGCAGCCGAATGATTCTCTCTCTCTCCTTTTCTCTTCCTCTCTCTCTAAAATCAACAAAGACTTTCCCTTTTTATTTAAAAGAAGACATTGGGGCAGAAGCCTGTGTTAAGTGAGGAAGCAAGGCATGTGGCTGTCTGGGAAGAGCATACTGGGCGAGGCATCAGCAAGTGCAGAGGCCCTGGGTGGGGATATGCCTGGCATGTTTGCGGAGCAGCAGGGAGACCAGGGACACGGGGGTGGAGAGATAGGGGCTGAGCAGGGGGAAGTGGAGTTCCAGGGGTCAGTACTGGCTATACCGTGTAGGGTAAGAAAGCCACATTTACTCTGAGCAAGGTAGCAACCATCAGGGATGGAGAGCAGAGGACAAACAGGATCTGATGGGGGTGGGGAACGAGCAGGAAGACCAGCGTGGCTGCGGGACCCACTTCTCCCCTGGGGTGGCCAGGCCTGGCTTCTGGTCAGAGCAGATTTCAAGGGGATTTAAAGATTCCTGTGACCCTTTGCCAGGCTGAGCCCCAAAAGGGCGGGGCAGAGAGTGAAGGGAGGCCCAGCTTCCGGGAGGCCTTCGGGCAGCGGTCTCCTGTCCAGGGCAGGAGGATGTTCTCACTGACTTGGAGGAAGCAGCACATCCCACATCAAAAGGGGGCCCAGGTGGCTCCCACGCTCGGGTTTCGTGGGAACCCTGCTACCTTGGGTTCTCGCAGGGAGCCTGCAGATTGAGGGGGGCTGGGGCTGCTTTGGGACTGTCCCCCAGATCCCTGATAGGTAAATAAAAACCTGCCCCGCCGTCATGCCCCACTCACCACCCTCTTCCCAGGAGCAAGACTGACTTTGGTAGCCCAGGGCTCTGTGGCTTTTCAGGGGTGCCAGAAATTGTAAGAAAGCCGAGACCTAAAACCTTCCCAGGCCAAAGGCGCAGCAAGACCAGGGCCAGGAGCTGCACCCACGTCTGCCAAGCGTGCTGTTTGCTTGAAGCCAGCTCCCTGATGCCAACTGTGCCTGCCAGGGGCTGGTGACAAGGCAGCATTAGGCAGGCTCAGTCCTCAGCAAGCAGGCTGTGGGGCTGGAGCAGCTTCTTCCCCAGCTGTCCCTGCCCCCCCCCCCTTCCTGCACCCTTTCCTAGCACAGCCCCCAGGCTCCTCGGGCTGCCCCTGGCTTTCAGAACACACTTCTTTATCAAAATGCACCCATCCAGGGACCATGCCCATCCACAACTGAGCACCGAGGTCATGAAGACGCAGGCAGACACACTGTGCAGGTCACAGCGGGCTTCCTCTCACCCGGCTCTTATAGGTGAGGTATCATTATCCCCATTTTACAGATTAGGAAACTGAGGATCACAGAGGTTAAGTGACTTGCCCCAGCTTGTCGCTGCAATACATTCATGGTTTCCTCTCCACCATGGAGAGAAGTCACACCATGATTCAGGGGGTGGAGGTGCCAGAGGTGTCTCCACTCATCCGAGATGACACAGGGAGGGCGACGGTGGGGACAGTGATGGAAATGCTATCGGAGTCTTTCTTAGGTACCGGGAATGGTGATCGGCCCTTTGACTCTTCACATTACACAGAAGGAAGGTGCCACATTATCCCATGTTACCCAGGAAACAGGCTTAGGAGGAGGAGCAGGGGGTGCTGGGGGTCACCCAGCTGGTCAGTGGTTGAACTGAGATATGAGAGCAGCCCTGGGTGATTTCCCAAAGTCAGCGCTCTCTGGGGAGAGGGCGAAGAGGACAAGCAGACTGCATGTTCCTAGGGTCTCTTCATTTGAAGAGAGGACAGCGCCGGAGTCTCAGGCCCTGACGACGGTAGATATTGCAGAGACGCAAAAAACGTTCGTTATCAAATGTCTTGGGGAAATCCTGGGAGTACCATCGCTAACCATATTTCCTTATGCAGGACTTATCAGACCTTTAACATGCTCATATATGATGTGAATTTTCCAAGAGGGAGATTTGGAAGTGTTTCCTAACTTACTGGATCCCTGAATCCTTCTTTCCCAAAACCTTTGATGGGGGTTAGGCCTCATACAGCAAACTGTGACAGGCGGGAATGCCTAAGTCACTGATGGTTGGGTTTCAGGCACAGTGGCCCGTGAAAGGGAGCCGTTGGAACCCAGGTGCTCTGACCAGGGAGGAGGCCGGCTGAAGAATGGGGGAGAGTCGGTACCAAGTCTAGGGGTTCGTTTCATTATAAACGGGTGAGGCCCTGGCCACACCCACCTTACCATAGAGGGATGTCGGAGTAGGAATGCAGTTCCCAGGGGATCATTCTGGATGACTGGGACAGGCACAAAGCTGTCACACTATGCACAGGGTCCCTTGATCCTCTGGTGGGGACTGCAGCCTCTTCTCGTCTCTCCTCAGGGTCCCCGCGCTCCCGGTGAAGAACTTGAATGGGACCGGCCCAGTCCACCCGGCCCTGGCAGGTGAGATCCAGCCCACGAGGAAGCGAGGAAGCGAGGAAGCGGGTCCACCTGTTGGCTTCCTGACTCCATCCCTTAATGAGCTTATGGGCGGGGCCCAGAGGACACACCCTCTCTCTGAGTGGGCGGGGCCCGCAGAAGGCATTCTTCTTGGCTTCAACCGGGGGTGGGATTGAGGGGGGAGGCCCAGGGCACACCCCACTCATCCACCTGAGAACCCCAAAATTCCTGGGTGCAAGCAGGTAGGCGGAGTCTGAGAGAGAGGCCCATGCGTACGCCCCATTACAGAAGGGTGGGAAGTGCAGGGTGGGAGGGGCCTGGAGGGCGCCCACCCCTGACTGCCCAGGCCACGCCCCCAGGGATGACCGGGATCCTGCTTTGCGCCGCTGGGCTGCCCGTGTGCCTGACCCGGGCACCCAAACCTATCCTGCACCCGCCCCCGGTGAGCAAGAGCGACGTCAAGCCCGTGCCTGGTGTGCCTGGGGTGTGCCGCAAGACCAAGAAGAGGCACCTCAGGAAAAGTACGCCTTCCATGCCCCTCCTCCGCCCCCCCCCCAACTGAACCCTCTGACGGTCAGCTCCAATTTGCTCTTGGACTCACCTCCATGTCCCAATCTCAATTCCCTTTCCCCGCACCCCTCCTGCACGAACTCCAATTACATCCCACCTGCAGCAACCCCTGACCTTTCACCCCTGCCAACCCCACCTCTCCAACCCTTGACTCCATCTGAGCCGCGGCCTGTGGGTAGACTCTGGGCGCCCTCGAGCCCACCCCCTTGTGTCCTTGCAGGTAAGAACCCTGAGGATGTGGTTCGAAGGTACATGCAGAAGGTGAAGAACCCACCTGATGAGGTGAGTGCCAGGGGCCATGGACCTGGGCTGAGGGCAGCCTTGCCTGCAGAGAAGAGAGCCCTCTCTCTCCCCTCCCCGCCCCTCCCCCCAGCCCTCCATAGGAATTCCTCCTGGTTCTGTTACAGTCCCTCCTCCCTGTTTGTGGGTTTGCCTTTTCACTTTCTTAACAATGTCTTTTGATAAACAGAAAGCTGAGTGTAATAGAATCACAGGAGTCAATCTTTTGGTGATTGACAGTGTTTGTATCTTATTTTCACCCATAGTTTTTAGGTTTTGCTGCTGATAGTCCTTAATTCCTGGCGGGGGGGGGGGGATTTGGTAGGGCGTCCTCTCCCTGTGATAGATGGGTGCCCAAAAAGGGACATCCTGCCCTGCCCAGCCCTCAGCCTGCCCTCTGTGCCCCGCAGGACTGCACCATCTGCATGGAGCGGCTGGTCACGGCATCAGGCTATGAGGGCGTGCTGCGGCGCAAGGGTGTGCGGCCCGAACTTGTGGGCCGCCTGGGCCGCTGCGGCCACATGTACCACCTGCTGTGCCTCGTGGCCATGTACTCCAATGGCAACAAGGTGGGCTGGGGGCAGTGCGTGGGGAGCTGGCAAGGGAGCCCAGTGCAGCTGGGACCTCTGGGGACCTCACCCCGCCTCCCCCGCTGCAGGACGGCAGCCTGCAGTGTCCTACCTGCAAGGCCATCTACGGGGAGAAGACAGGCACTCAGCCCCCCGGGAAGATGGAGTTCCACCTCATCCCCCACTCGCTACCTGGCTTCGCTGACACCCAGACCATCCGCATTGTCTATGACATCCCCACAGGCATCCAGGTGAGCCCCTCGGACCCCGACCCCAACTCCTTCCACCCCTCCAGAGGCCCCCCACTCCTGTCTGTGGTTCCAGCCCCTGCTGCTCCTTCCCACAGGGCCCTGAGCACCCCAACCCAGGCAAGAAGTTCACCGCAAGAGGCTTCCCGCGCCACTGCTACCTGCCCAACAACGAGAAGGGCCGGAAGGTGGGTGCTGTGAGGGTGCAGGGCTGTGGGCCAGGGCTGCTCTCACATGCCTCCCCCACCAGCAGGGACATGACCAGCTACTGTGTGGCTAGCCCTGCCAGGCACTGCTGAGGTCAAGGTCTTGACTTCATGTTACAGATAAAGAAACAGCCTCAGAGAGGGCAAGGACCTTGCTCAAGGTCACACGGCTAGTAAGTAGTGGAGCCTGTATTTGAACCCATGCAGTCCAGGCTTTTCACCACCTCGCTATAGGTGTTGTCTGCTTCTACTTACTATTTTTCGAGAGAAGCCAGAAATTCTGATTTTTTAAATATTGCCAACTAAGTCACATAGTGTGTGGGGTCCAAACCAACTGCAGAGGGCCATCGCTTTGAGACCCTTCCTTCACCCCAGAAGAAACAGGCAGATAACTTGGAAAGAGTCTATTCAGAAAAGAAAATGGCCAAACCCAGCAGCCACAGGGCATCCTGCTGGGCTCAGTAGGCCTCATGAAGCCACAGCCTGGCAGGGAGGGGAGGCGGGGCTGGAGGGAGCCATGGGCGGGGCTGCCTATGACCCCGCCCATCACCTGGCTCTCCAGGTGTTGCGACTGCTCATCACCGCCTGGGAGCGGAGGCTCATCTTCACGATCGGCACCTCCAACACCACAGGCGAGTCGGACACCGTGGTATGGAACGAGATCCACCACAAGACCGAGTTCGGATCCAACCTCACGGGCCACGGCTACCCGGACGCTAGCTACCTAGACAACGTGCTGGCTGAGCTCACAGCCCAGGGTGTGTCCGAGGCCACCGCCAAAGCCTGAGGCCCCAGGCTGCCCACCTTCCCTCCTGCTTTGCCATGGCCCAGCACAGGCCTCCCTCCACCAGGTGTGTCCTCCTCGTGGCCCAGGTTCAGGGCTGGGGAGGAGCCTGTGGAAAAAGCCTGAAGCGTTCTGGAAATTGGGCTGGTGGCCGCTGGAATGATGGGAAGACGGCAGGCCAGCCAGCTCCGACCCTGAGAGGGTCGCAGGGAGAGCACCAGAAACCACAGCGACCTCCCTACCAAAAAGACGGAGTCCCACCCCTCACACAAACACGTGTCCTGTTGAACACATGCACGCACACCCACGTGCCTCTACTTGCCCCCAGTCTGGGGGGGAAGAGACAGAAGACCCCTGTGACACTCCATGTGGATCCCATGTGTGTCTGTCACCTCCGTACAAGCTTGTCTGCCAGCAGGAGGATTCAGGTCAAGCACTTAGGGACCTGCTGGGGCTCCTGGGGGACAAAGGGGCACTTGGGGCGCTCAGCTGACCCCGTCTGTGTCACGGTCTCTGCGCCCAGCTTATTGAGCAGTTCTGCAAAGAGGCAGGCCAGAGAGAGGGGGCGCTAGAGGTATCTTATTTTGTGCTCATGTCTCCTCATCCTCTGGGACCCTGACCTCCTCCTTCTCCCCTCCCATCCCCCAGACCCTTGTCTGTCCCAGATAAAGGCACTGTTCGCCTTTCCTCCCCCCCACACCATCCTCTCCACCAAATCGTTTCCAATGTCGAGATCCGAAGGCTGGAGCTTCTGGCTTCAGGAGCGAGAGGAGGAGGCCTAGTTTAAGCCAGCAGGTCTGAAAAAGCAGACTGGAGAGCATAGAGTCCATTTCCCTTACTTGGAAGTGGGCAGTGGGGTGGCTGATGGTCTCGACCAACCAGGGGCCTGTTGCCCAGGCAACTCACCAGCTCCGCCTCTGTTGATTGGCTGCCACGGTGGAAGTCAGCCAAGAATTAAAGGGACGCCAGAGTTTGCTCTTTTGAAAACCTACCAGTCCCACTGTGGGTGGAGAAATAAACGGTCTTTCTCCTCCTCGCCCTGTCTTTTCCTGCCAAGGAAGGAGGGCGGGGGGTAGCTCTGTTCCTGGGGACCTTGCAACAAATGACGACCCTAGGACCATTGCCCCTCTGGGCCTTGGCAGCTGGCGAGGCAGGGTTCCCCATAATTCTCTTGTCGTGGGGCAGAGGGTGTGATGGCGGCAGAGGCAGACCTACCCAAGAGGACAGAGGTTAAGGTTCGTTCTCGGTCAGGGGCACCAAGCAATGCAGTTTCCCCTGGTACAATTACTAGGAATGAGGGGCTCGGCTGGGAGCTCAGAGCCTCTGGGAAAATATGGGAGAAAGCTGGGAGACGCCATGACCAGCTCCTTGGTACCTCAGAACCCCAGTCTCTGCCCTGGAGGAGAAGGGCCAGGTCCTGTCTACCGAGAGAAGAGCCAAGCCAGGGACACATCCCAGGATCTGCAACAAGCTTCTGATTAGCGTTTGCAACAGCCAGGAATGCCCAGGAGGCTGTTGTGGGTGCTGCGGCTCCAAGCGACCCCTGCTGGCTACACATGGGATAGCGCCGCATCCTGCTCCACCTCCCAATTCAGGTAGGTTGTTTCTGTCCCACCCTATACAGTAGTCGCACAAAACCAAAGTCCTTCGAGGCCCTACCAGTCTGCCCGATGGGTGTTTCCAAACATTTTATCCTCTGGGATTCATTCTTAAACAGACTCTCGCCCCAAACTCGAATAAGTAAAATCGCCCAGCCCCGTGATCCTCAAATACCATGATCATCCAGGTCACCTGAGGAACTTGTTAAGAATCCTGACTCCTCCCACCCACACTCCTTCAGATTGTGATGCAGTAGATCCGGGTGCAGCCCAGGGAGCTGCATTTCTAGCAGACACCCAGGGGGAAGGGGAGACTTTGGGCCACAATCTGAGAAACTCCTCCCTGGTCCCGGAGCTATTTCTAAGTCACTTCCTCGTTTTATACAGGGTAAACTGAGGCTCAAAGAGGGGAAAGGAGCTTGGCTGAAGGTGTCCCAGACTCCAAGGGTCTGTCTGGGTCTTGCACATTGCGCACCTGATTCTGGAAGCTTGTGGTTAGGACAGTCAGCCAAAGGCATGGCTCAGGAGGATCAATGAGGTTATAGTGATTGGCAGTCATGAAAACAGGAAGGGCTGAGCCCGTTTAGTGCTTGCCTGGGGCAAAAAGGCCACATGGGCATTAGGGATTCAGGTACAGCTGTATCCAGCAGCCTCGTGGGGGTGGGTAGAGGCCAGTCCCATGAAGCAGACCTCAGGCTGAGCCAAATGAGTCAGGTCCCTTATCCCAGCCACTCCAGTCTGCCTCAACCAGGAGAGTGAGACTCGTTCGGGGCGAGGCTGGCCCCCTGCCTCCAGGCGCCAGGTTTTGGGCTTAGAGCACATGGGACTAGAAGGTCTCCAGAAGCCTCCAAGCCTCAGCATCGACAGACAAGGTACAGGACAGCCACAAGGAGACTCCTGGACCAGGGTGTGCTGAGACTGGCCCAGTGGCTCCTCATTCTTCCTCCCAGGCTGGCTGTGGCATTTCCTCAGGGCCCGCGGAGACCCAGGACTGCCTTCCCCTGCTCCTGCTGCTGGAACTCCTCGTGGGCTCGATCCAGGTCCTCCAGCACCTCCAGCAGGCGGGCAGCTGCTTCTCTCTGCCCGGCCAGGGCATCAGGACAGGCCCCTGGGAGGGAGACAAGGGGGCCCCAGGGGCTTAGCCAGGGCAGGGCAGGCTGCCAGAGCCCACACCCCGTGGCTTTCTCGGGCTCCAGGTTTGCCTTGTGCTGTGAGAATCCTTAAAGGTACTAGAACCCACACACACAGCCTTGGGGCCTGCTGGTGGATACCGGAGTGGGGCTTGGAGGTCTCAGGGATTACGTGCAGGTTGTGGGAGGTGTCAGAGCGCGCAAAGGAAAGGGAATGCCTTAACTTCACCCTTACCTTCCATGGCACCGGAGTCCTCCCTGTCTGCCTCCGGGCTTGAATCCATGTTGAAATCCTCCAGGAATTTCATCCTAGAAATCAAGAGGGAGAAAGACAAAGCTGACCCCTGCCTTAGGGATTCTCTGCTGGTTGCAGGAGACATTCAGGTTCTCACTAACCAGCACCACCCACATCCTCATCACAGCCAATGTCTATAGAGTCCCAGACACTATTCTCAGCCCTTTGCATGGGTTAACTTTTTCAATTATCACAAAAAAGGACCTGAGGTAGGTGCTTACTATTACCTCCGTTTACTGATGAGCACCGAGACACAGAGACACAGAGAGGCAACATAACCTGCCTAAGGCTGCACAATAGTTACCATTTATCGAAAGCTACCTATGTGGCCAGCACCTACACAGGGCTCTACCTGTATTAACTCATTTGATCCTCAGGACAACCCCATGAGGTGGGTACTGTTACTAACCCTAGTTTCCAAAAGAGGAAACTAAGGTACAGAGAAGGTAAGCAACTTGCCCAAGACCACACAGCCAGCACGTGGCCAGGCCAGGATTTGAACCCGCGCAGGCCAGCTTCAGAACCCACTCTGTAATGAGTTGGAACAAATCTCTGTCGCTGGGTAACAATGACCCTGCGACCAGGAAGGGGGAGAGACACAGCCAAGGTCTGGGCCAGTGTCTCTGGAGCCCCAGGTATCAGAAGATGCTAAGATCCAGGGATTAGGGTCCACCTGAGGGTGCTTCCCACCCTCACCTTGAACTTGCCCCACCCCCTGCCCCACCCTCAGCAGATGCGCATGGAAAGAATGACTAGTTGAGTAGGGGAGGCCTCCGTGGGCAGCTGGCCCAGCTGGTTATGGGGTGAAGTGGGGGTGGGGGGGTACCTACCTGAGCTGGTCCCGCCCCAGGAGCAACTGCCGATACACCATCTGGGTCTCAGCATCGGGATCCAGTGGGTCACTCCAGTCTCCCAGGGTGACAGCTGAGTGTGTGTGGCTGCAACCGGCAGCTGAGGGGACACAGCATCACCCATAACCCTTCTCATCCCCGCCCCCCCAGAAGCCCCCAAGGCAGGCTGTCGCCAAGCCCTGCCCCTTCTGCCTCTACCTCAAGCCCTGATGCCTCCACCCTCGCCCAGTAGAGCAGTGGCCTCACCTCTCTCCAGCCTCCCACAGTCCAGGCGCCAGCCACACGGAGCCCTTTTAACCCTTCTGCTCTCTCTGCCTCCAGTCCAGGCCTTTGCTCTCATTTGCTCGCTGGCAACATCCTTCCTTACCCCATCCCTGAACCCAGCTTCGCTGCTCCACTCCTACTCTTCTCAGGTCACATCTAAGCAGCACCTCCTCCAGAAAGCCCTCCTTGATCTCCTACCCATTCTCTGGAGTCCCAAAAGCCTCATCTTGGCACTTGGGAAGCTGTATTACAAGTGTCTGGTTATTCACTTGTCTTCCTTGAGAGCAGGCCTGATGCCTGTCTGTGTACCACTAGATGCCTGGTGCGTGGTGGGTGCTCACAGGATAATACCCCACATTTAATCCTCACAAAACTAGGAGGTAGGCACTGTTACAACCGCATTCCACACTTCAGGAGCCTGAGGCATAGAGAGGTTAAGTAACTTGCTCAATGGTGCTCAGCGAGCCCAGACAGCTGATTGGCAGGTGGGGAGGGCGGAGCCTGAGTGCGCCCTGCCCCCTCACCTGAGAGCTCCGCCTGGAGGCAGCAGGTCCAGCGCGCGCTGCGGAAGGCACCGGGGTGGCAGGTGGCCAGCTTGTCCGGGTTGGGGGCGCTGGCCTTACGCAGAGCTGACAGCCATTGGTTGAGGTCGTTCACATTCTGCAGGGAATGGGGGTCAGACGTGAGGTGGGATTCAAGGGACGCCCCGCGCCCCCCAGCCTGGCGGCGCCTCACTTTGCACTGGAGGTAGGTGGTGTGCAGCGTCCCCGAGCCGTCCTGCGTCACCACCTGCATCACGTGTGGCAGCTGGAAGGCGCCCTCGTCCACACGCTCCACGGCGCGGATGTGCGACACGGGAATGGAGGAGCGCACCTGGGAGACAGGATTGTCGCGGGGTGGTTTGGGAGCTGAGGGGGCGGGGCGGGGTGGGGACAGCTTTCCTCTGGGTGGGTGCACCACGTGGTGTCCCCGGAGTGGGGACATTCAAACTCGCGTATCTGATCTGTGCGCATCTCCACTCAGCTGTCCCATGACTCCCTGGTCGTGCCCTGCGCTCTAATTCAGTGACAACTTCTCTGGGCCTCAGTTTCCACCATCACCACCGCCATCCTCCTCCTCACCCTGACATGGCACTTGGGATGTGGTTGTAAGCACTTGACATTTACCAACTTGTGTGGTCATCCCAACACATTCCCGCGGCTGGGTCCGTTATTCTGCCCAGTTTGCAGATGAGGAAACTGAGGCGCAAGAGGTCATTCAGCTGGTGGAGCCAGAACTGGCACCCAGGGAGGTGAACTCTAGAATCTACGCTCTGCTGACCAAGCAGAGACACCAAGTTGGCCCCTCTCCGCTGTTAGCCGCTAGTTATGTTGCGCACACAGAAGTGGGTGGACCCAGTGTGTGTGTCTGTCTGTGCTGGACGTGAATGGCAGCCCCATGAGAACAGGGATTCTGTCTCGTTTGCTGCTGTGTGTCCTGTCCGGACCTAGCACACTGCCCCGTGCATAGTAGGAACTCAATAAACGTTTAACGAATGAATGAGAGTGAACGGATGCCTGGCTGTGTGTGCTCAGCAGCCGGGCATGGACCTCTCCGTGAGCAGATCCGACTTGATGTGAGTCTCCATGGTACGTGGCAGAGACCTGGCTGGGAACAGCTGAGGGTGCTGAAGCATCGGCACTGTGTGTGTCCACATCGGGGAGGCTACGTCTGGGGAGAGTGCACATTCTGAAGGGCGTTTGCTGGGGAGTGTGTGTCGGTGTACGCCTGTCCCTGGCCTGGGCCCTCACACCTGGGCCCAAGGGTGTGAGCAGAGCCTGGCCTGAGAATCTGAATTTGCTAAGTTGCTATGGGGCCTTGGGCAAGTCTTTACCCATCCTGGGCCTCAGTGTCCCCTCAGGTGCAAAGGCCGCTTGGTGAGGGGCCACCACCGGAAGTGCCTCCATGGTGGACTGCAGGCCCACCTGCCACTCAGGACTCTTGGAGTAGGAGAGGGTCTCCCCACTGAGCCAGAAGTAGCGCTTCTTGAAGGCAAAGCGTGTGGCCAGACTGGCGGGCTCCTCCTTGCGCTTCAGCAGGTAGCCTTCTCGGACAGTCACGGAGGGCGGGACCAGGGCCCTGGCTGGTCCCTCAGCCGCTGGGAAAAGGGGAGGGGGACAGTGAGCCTTCCCATCCAGGCTCTGCGTGGCCAGGGCCTCGTGGGTGAGCATGATTCCTGTTCCCGTAGAGGCAGGAGGAGGAGTCCACGCCTCCATAGGGAACAGGTGTCACTGATGTCTGGGCGGGGAGCACAAACTTGGCCTTGATTCCTCTCTACCTGAGGGACCTGCAGGCAGTGTCGCAGGCAGCCAGCAGGGGGAGCCATGCTGTGCGGAGTCAGTCCAGGGAGTGCCTGAGATCCAGACGCTCTCTGGGAGGCCAACACAGGCTCCTCCCCAGCACCACAGGGACCCCTCCAGCCACACCCGGGCTCCCCATTTCAACAGGTTGCTCCTATGCGACTTGGACCCAACTCTCCTGTGACCTGGGCCCCACATTGTGATATGGACGCAACCCCAACTCTGCTTAAAACTGCCCTGCGGCTCCATTTCACTCCAAGTCAAAGCCAAAATCCTTCCCAGTGCCTACAAAGCCCCACCCAACCTGGCCCCTCACCTCTCCTCACTCCCCGCCCCCACCCCATCCACTCTTCTTCACTGGCCTCCTCACTGCTACTCTCCGTCCCTACCTCAGGGCCTTTGCACATGCTGTTCCCAGCCGGGAACTCTTCCCCAGGATCCTCATGGCTTGCTCTCCGTCCTCTTTCAGGGTTTTACTTTTACTCTAGTGAGACTACCTCTGGCCACCCCCACCCCAACATTCCCTTCCTTTATTTTTTCTCCTTGGTCCTTGTCACTGCCTAACACACCATGATTTGCAGAGTCAAAATTTGTTGTCTCCACTGGAATAAAACTTCCACGAAAGCAGGACTTTCTTCTGTCTTGCTCACTGCTGTTTCCCCAGCTCATGGAACAGTGCCTATTACATAGTAGACACTTAATAGATATTTGTCAATTGCGTGAACACCATGCCACAATCCCTACCTACATCTCCACTTCGGCTGGAATGGCACAGTAGGTGCCAGGAAATGTTAGTTGACTGACTAGCTGACGCACAGGTCCACAGGCTCAGTGCTAGGGGTGGGGGAGGGGTAGAGAGAGGGCAGGTCCCAAGGGTCTAGGGGAGTGACAAGCCAGACGTGGCAGGGCCACCAGAACTCACCCTCCTCCCCATCCACGTCCACCAGCTGGTCCAGGAAGTCTCTCACACGTAAGATACTCTGCAGCAGGAAGGGGTGCAGGGGGGCCATCCACAGCTCCTTGCCCTGGCCCAGCTGCTGGCCCAGGTTTCCGATGCTCTGCACAGCCTGGAGCAAAGAAGCAGGGGATTCCAGGGTCAAGGTCACTGCAGGGGCAGAGCCCTCTGTGGACCCAGAACAGAGTCCCAGAGTCCTGGCTCCCACATCAGTATTCAAAGAAGTCTCATAGCAGCACCTGCTCTGGGCAATATCTGTCACTCCTTGTGGACAGACATACACCCCCAGAGCCCTTATTCTGTTCCCTCCTGAGCCCAGGTCCCCACATCGGGGAGTGCCTGATCTGATCATGCATATCTGGAGCCCATCAGAACCTCAAAATGTGGCCACTTGGCCAAGGAAGGTCTAATTCATACTAAAGTGTAAAGGACTACTAGCCTGCTTCCCACTTTCCTCCTGGAAGAGTGGGTCTTTGTTTCAAAAGAGGAAGTGAGTGTAATGGATGCCTTCACCCTCGGAATGAGAGCTAATGGTGGCGTTTCAGACAGGTGTTTCTGGGTCTCATTTGGGTCTCCTGCAGGCCTGGCCTCCCCACTCTGTTCCCACATGCTTTCCCCTCGCTCAGCGCCCCCAGGATGAGGCCTCCAGTGCCGGCACCTTGGCAAGCAGCAGCAGTGAGCGGCCAGTCTGGGGGTCTGCATGCTGGTCCCGGAGGTCAAACAGCTTCGGGGTGAGGATAGCGGGTGCGAAGAATCGCAGGAAGAGAAAGCCGCTTATGGCCAGGTACTTGACGTCCTGCCGAGAAACGCAGCAGGTGAGAGCTCCCCCACCCCAAGACCCATCCCCTCCCCCGTGGAAACTGGGGAAGTGAAATGGGAGAAGGGTCAGAAGGCCATCCTGGTCTGCCCAGGAGGCTTCTCCTTCGGGGCCTCAGTGTTTCCATCTGGAAAATGGAGTAATAATTCCAATTCTGCACAAGCAGGTGTAGCCAAACCTCTGAGTCTGCTAAGGTCGCCGTCTTATGAAGGGAGCATTGTCATTATTCCCATTTTACAGACGAGGAAGCAGAAGCTCAGAGAGGTCAACTGACTTGCCCAAGGTCACACAGCGGATGAGCAAAGGAGGCAGGATTCAATCTCAGATCTATGATTTATGATAGTGAATAGCAACAAGCCAGACACTTCTCCATACATTTGTTTATTTAATACTCACCCAGTGGCATTTCACCCCCATTTTACAGAGGAGGCAACAGAAGCCCAGAGAGGGAAGGCTACTTGCCCAAGGCCTCACAGCAGTAAGCGGCAGAACCAAGTCTGAGCCCAGGCAGGATTTGAACTCTCAGCTCTCCACCACACTCTCTTGCATTCAACACTAGCTACTGTGGAGGGCTCCCTTAGTCAGGAACTAAAGCCTGAACTATCACATTTAATCTTCAAACATCCCATGGGGTAGAAACCATTCTCTCCTTTTTCTAGATGAGGAAACTGAGGCTTCAGAGCCTGTCCGTGGGCTCCCGCAGCCCCAGCCTCTGCCCTGTACAAACTGTAAAGCGTGGCCTGTCCATTCGAACCCCGGGCCTGGCCCCCCGCAGGTGAGGCTGGTTCCCCCGACACAGCAGAGGGTGTGTCTCCAACTGGGTGCATCGGGCTCCCCCCAAGCCACTCCCCACTCGCCTCTCCTACTCGGGCTATATTTAGCCTTAGAGTGTTCCAGAGTTTATTTAGGGGCTGTGTTCACACAGGAGACAATGCCCTCCCTGGTGGGTGCCAACTCCTTGGCCACAGTGAGCCCTGCCAGGGGCTGGGGACCTGGAGCTGCCCCTCCCTCCCTCCTCTGGAACCCTGAACTGCCCCCAAGGGTAATTTTAGCCTTCGGCATCAGCATGTGACTTCCTCCTTTTTGAGAAGGAGGAACAGGTGTCAGAGAGGCAGAGAAAGGGGTTCCCCTGGCCCCATCCAGACTTGTGGGCCTGAAAAAGTCCCTGCTCCTGCCCAAGGCCTTTCCCACTGTGGGAATGAGAACTGGGGACACTTGGGTGTCACTGATACTGGCTCCACCCGCAACGGTCGGACTGTCTAGGGAGCCTGCCTCCCTTCCTCCCGCCTCCCTGTCTCTGTCCCACTTAGCACCTCTGCCGGCAACCCAGGCGAGAGCCCGGCAAAGTGGGGTGTAAAGCAAGCCGCGTCCCAGTTTGGAGGCCACTCCTCAGCCAGGATTGAATGAGAGAAAGGAGACACCCCAGCTGGGAGTCTGGAGGCCAAGGCTCTTTACCCCTCTGGGCCTCAATTTCCCCATCCGTAAACAGGAAGTGGGGAGCAATGTGGCATAAATCAAGAGCTCTTAACCCAGGCTCCAGGGATGAGCCACAGAGTACTTCAGCGTGGCAGTCCAGTTTCTGTCTGCCTGCCTGTCCTGCCTCTCCACGTGACCCTGGACAAGCTACTGCCCTCCCCAGCCTCAGTCTCCCCATCTGCCCAATGGGAGCACCCGGCCCACCTTGTGCTCGTCCTGCGGGAAGCGCTCCTCCACACGCCGATGCAGCTGCTTGAAGGCGAGGCGCATGGCCTGCGGGCAGCGCCCCACGGAGCCCACAATGGCATCCACGATGGGCCCCAGGTAGCCCATCAGCAGCCCCAGGCTGGCCTCCCGCACATGCTCCTCTGAGGCTGTGCCCTTGAAGGAGAGCCTCCTGGGGGAGCAAATGGAGTGACTGTCTCAGAGCCCAGACTCTACCCACCCTCCACCGGCCCCCACTGGGCTCAGACAGCGCCCACCTTCCCACCTTCCCACCCCACCTTCCCACCTTCCCACCTTCCCACCTTCCCACCTTCCCACCCCACCTCCACAACCTCCCCTCCTACCATTCCCATGGCTCCTTGCTGCTGCGTAAACACATGCAGCTCATTCTTGTCTGGGAGCCTTCGTACATGCTGTTCCCTCTGCCTGGGACATTCTTGTCCCCACATTCAGCTTAGATGTCACCTCCTCAAAGAGGCCTCCCCCTCCCCCATCGCACATCATCCCAGGCCCTGAAAATGTATTTCAGCCTGGACTCGCCAGACACACGCTTCTACCCCAGGGCCTTTGCACTTGCTGTTCCCCTGCCTGCACATGACTTTCTCCCTCCCCTCCTTCAAGTGTTTGCTTAAATGTCCCCTTCTCTGTGAGGCTGTCCCTGTAGCCACCCCTATGGAACCCCGCAAGCCCCTCCCCTGCTCCTGGCACTTCCCTCGACCCTCCCCAGCTTCATTTTCCTCCATAACACTGATCATCCACAGGAAGCTTCTTCTTTAGTTTATGATCTGTCTCCCCCAGAAGAGGGATCTGTGTCCATGTGTCCTCTGCTGTGAACTCAGTTCAGACCATGCCCGGTACATAGTAGGTGCTCAACAATTGTTTTGTTGAGTGGATGAGGGAGTAGCAGTTTTTTATCTGCAGTTATGTTGTTCCTTCCTTTCTTGTTCCCCTCCAGGTGAAGGGTCTGTGTTGCCCACTCTCAGACTGTGACCTCCACAGAAACCAGGCTGGGGGTTCCCTGCCCCCCCCCCACCCTCCGTGTCCTGGACCCAAGGAGCCAATGCCTCTGACATTGTAGCATTTAATCCTAATGGCAACCTGATGGACTAAGTAGCCCATTTAACAGATGAGGAAACTGAGGCTCAGAGAGGTCTTCTTGCAAACAGGGCAGAGTGGAGATTAGAACTCAGGACTGCCCCCTCGGGTCTGGCTACTACCCTGTACTGCCCAGGTGCTGGAAGCCCTGCTGCATCCTTGCCAGGTATGCTGGGAAACGTCTCTGCCTTGGGGTTTCACAGACCGACCCTGCCCTTTTGCTCAGGGCCTGGGTTCAAATCCCTGCTGTGCAACTTCTTCTTAACTGTGCAGCCCTAGGCAGGTGACCTCCCCTCTCTGAGGCTGTTTCCTCACCTGGTAAAAGGGGTGCTGGTGCCTGCCTCCAGGGTGGTCAGAAGCTGTGGGCAGCACTTGCTGGGCAGGGCCCAAAATAAAGGTAAGGCTCTCTCCTGTCCCCACCATAGTCCCCGATGGGCTGCCCAGCAACCAGCCTTATGGCTTGGCGGGAACACACCCGCCCACCCTGGCTGGAGTGGGGAAGCGTCCCGGAAAGAGAAGAGGAGCCCACGGAGGCGTGGAGTGATCCAGCCACTGTCCGGCATCCTCCAATCTCATCAAGTGCTCCCGGGCCCACCCCTGCACGCAGGCCACGCAGGGCCCCGCCTCTGCACGCAGGGCCCGCCAGCAAGGCTAGAAATTAGAAGTCCCTTGAACTTGGGGAGCATCAGTTAACGCTGGGCTGTGTGTGCGTGCATAACTCAGTTCATCCTCACAGCCCCACAGGGTGAGGGGACATGCACACCGGTGGTGGCAGAGCGGGGGTTTGAACCCAGGGAGCTCGGAACCACTACACCAGGCAGCATGAGGACTGAGGTGCCCACAGGGGAGACTTTGAGATGCGAGGCAGGGCTGCGGGGAATGGGGGATGCGGTGAGGAGGGCGGGGGAGGCGGGGGGGGGGGGCGGAGAGTGGTTAGCAAGGGGCACAGGCTCGGCCTGATAAGGCTCGGGACAAGGGGGCTGTCGGGGGTCAGGGTCCGCCCCCCTCAGCTCTGCTCACTTGGTGCGGCCCAGGTCCATCTTGCTTGGGTCCAGCTCGATGTACTTCTTCTCCTCAAAGACGCGGCTAATCACCGGCTTCAGGACCTCGTGCAGGTATGGCATGCCAACGAGCTGGGGGCAGGGAGCACCACCGGGGGTGGGGCTGAGGGCGAGGCGGGGGTGGGCCCCTGAGCTAGGGGCAGAGGGCACCATGCAGGAAGAAGCTCAGAGCAAGGCCAAGGCATGCCCAAGGGCAGAGTGGGGACACTACCACTCGGGGTGAGAGGCCAGGCACCTGCCACCAGCTCCCCAGATCAGCTGCCCACTGCCAGCTGAAGCCAGCCAAGCTCTGGGGTGCAGGTAAACCCTGGAGGGAGGGGTGCCCTTGAGGAAGCTGCTGGGCCCCAGCAGGCCTTCGCCTACTCACCTTCATGAACTGCTCCATGGACTTGGATGCCAGGGAGTTGGAACGGAAGAGGGTGTTGGGGTCAGCTGGGAGGGCAGAAGGAAGTGTTTTCTGGGATTGGGGGGAATGATCCACCTCACCCACCCACCCAAGGTGGAGGTCAGGATGCTTCCAGCCTCAGGGATTGAGGAGACCTGCAACATCAGCTCCGTTCACAGAACCGAGGCCCAGGGTTGTTAAGCAATCTGCCTACGGTCACACAGCTCAAGAGTAACAAAACCAGCTGGTTCCACACACACGCACACACACATACACACACACACACACACACACACACACACACACACACACACACGAGCCCTGTCCTCTCCCTGAGCACCCTACTTAGTCCCCCAGTGACTCATCCTTGGGGGAGTGCTGTCCGGGGGTCCTGTGAGCAACTCACTGGTCCGTGCCAACTCCCGCCGGGTGAGATAGTCCAGAAAAGGCCCGGCCAGACCCTGGCCAAGAAAGAGCTTCGCCAGCTTGGTGGCGAGGTCCTGGCGGCAGTCCCCCGAGGTCAGCTCCTCCAGCACAGCCAGGGGGCTGGAGACGTCCTCCTGGAAGGACAGGCGGCAGGCGAGCTGCCGGGGCCTGGGACTCCGGAGCAGCTCAGACAGGTTTCCCTGAAGCAGGGCGGCCAGGCTCCAGGTCCTCCCCCAGATCCTCCCCCAGATCCTCCCCAGCCCCCGAGTGCGCGCTTGTCTGACGCGCCCACCTCTGCCGGCTGCAGCACAGACTCCATGAGCAGCTCCAGGAGTGGCCGGTAGCACCGGGAGGGCAGCACGCGGTCCTCCAGGAGGCGCACCTTCAGCCGCAGGGCACCCAGGTTCCCCCTGACCGGGTCAGAGCACACGCATGTACGGATGGTAGAATGTATGGGCCGGCGCGGAGATGGGCAGGTGAGAGCACAGGTAAGGAGAATGGATGTTTGCAAAACGAGGTGAGTGTGGGTAGCTGTGAACAGGCGTGGCCAAGTCTAAAGGGGTGTGAACAGATGTTGACAGGTCTAAACAGGCCGTGACAAGCACAGACAGTGTGACCAATGTGGCTGGTATAAACAAGTGGACAGGAATGGACAGTGTGAACAGGTGTGGACAGGCATGGAAGGACCCAGGGTTCTAATCACACATCAACAGGTGTGAACTGACATGTTCGCAGGTGGGTGGTTAAAGGTGAGCTCGTGTGGACATGTGTAAACACAGTGGGGAGACATTCACAGGCATTTGTTAAATGAATGAACCGTGCGCCATGGTGATGGTTTGTGGGCCGATGTGGACGCCCAGGAGGACCCGCCACAAGCTGAAGATGGTACCCAGCATGGTTCCCACATTTACCCAGAATCCTCCTCCGCTCTAGGAAAGGGCAAGAGACGGAACCAGCCGTTGGGTGGGTTCTGCTGCAGGACCTTCGGGGGGAACTCCACCTGTGCAGGGACACATAGAGCTTCGGCGGAGCCCTGCCCAGCCCCGCCCAGCCCTGGAAGAAGCACTCAGACTGCCTGCCCAAGGCGGGGTGGCATAGCCTGCCCAGGGACCCCGTCTTCCTCCCCCTCTGTGTCCCATCAACACAACAGCAGTGTCACTCCCTCCCTAGGTCCTAAATGATGAGCCCTGCCAGGGCCCTGAGGCCTCCAGGGACATTTATTTGCGGAAACTGAGGCTCAGAGAGGTGGAGTGACTTGCCTAAGGTCACACAGCTGCTGGAGACAGCATGTCAGATTGCGTGTGTTTTCAGCTCTGTTCAGGGACACCATTGCATCTGTCACAAAGCTTAAAGACAGCCGGGAAGACCCCCAAGCCCCACCCCCTCTTTTAAATAACCTGATAGACATAGAATTGTGCCCCATTCAATTCACCTATTTAAAGTGTATCACTCAATGGCTTTTAGTCTAGTCAGACTTGTGCTAACATCACTACTAACTTCAGAACATTTCCTGTGAGCCCCCCAAAAGCCTGGACCCACTAACAGTCACTCCCAGCCCCTGACAACCACTAATCTATTTTGTCTTCATAGATATACTCATCAATTCTGAACATTTCCTATAAATGAAATCACATCATGTGTGGGGTATTTTTTAGACTGGCTTCTTTCATTTAGCATGCTTTGAAGATTCATCCATGTTGTAGCATCTGTCGGTACTTCGTTCCTTTTGAAACATGTTTTTTTAATTGATTTCAGAGAGGAAGGGAGAGGGATTGAGTGATAGAAATATCAATGATGAGAGAGAATCATTGAGGGGCTGCCTCCTGCACGCCCCCTACTGGGGATGGAGCCTGCAACCTCAGGCATGTGCTCTGACCAGGAATTGAACCATGACCTCCTGCTTCATAGGTCAAAGCTGAACCACTGAGCCACACCAGCCGGGTGGTACTTTGGTCCTTTATATGGCTGAATGATATTCCATTGTAGGCTATAGCACCTTTGTTTATTTATTCAGCTACTGATAGATATTTGGGTTACTTCCGCTTTGGCTGTTATGAACAATGCTGCTGTGAACATTCATGTACAAGTTTTTGTGTGGACATGTGTATATTTTCATTTCTTGGGTACAGACCTAGGAGTGGAATTGCTGGGTCACATTGTAACTCTATTTTCAACCATGTCAGGCACTGCCAGCATTGCATGACCAAGCCTCCCTCTTATTTGCTCTAATCTTGCCTCCTTTTAAAAACTATCAGCCCTGATATACCTGCACTGCTACCCAGAGGCAGGAACAATCCACCCATTGTACAGATGGGGAAACTGAGGTTCCAAGAGAAAGACCTTGACCCCAGGAAGAGGAGGTAACGGCTTAGATTCTGGAGTAAGAGAGGCCTGCACTCAGGTCCCAGCTCTGCTATTTCTTAGTCATGTGACCGTGGGAAAGCCACTAGCCTCTCTGTTTCCCTTCCCCAGCCTTTTAGGGTGGGCTTGAGGGTAAATGAGGTTATGCTGCAGAAGTGCTCAGCACAGGGCCAGCACATGGTCATGCCAGGTACTCTCATTGTAGAATTAGGATATGGGCCCACCCATGACCTGGGCAGGTTCCTGCACCGTTGAGAGCCGCAATCTCCCCAAATGTACAATGGGGCCATAGGACTCCATTTCCCTGGACGTGGTGAGGCAGCCTTCACTTCTATCCTTCTGAGCCCCAGGGTACCAGCCCATCTCCCCTTCCTTCCCCCTTGGAGACAGTGGGGAGCCATGGAGAGTGTTGGAGGGGGTGCTCACCATGCCCAAGAAGTCGTTCTTGCCCACCATGTCCCAGTCCCAGAGCTCCACCCGCAGTGGGGAGGGGGCGCCTGGCATCTCCCGCAGCTCCAGCACCTCATCCCAGTGTGGGAAGCGAGTCTTCTTGATGGTCTGGGGGAGGAGGAGGGTGAAGAGAGAGCTGACTGGGACGCCACCACCCAATGCCCCACTCTTTCCCAGTTCCCCTCTACCACTCACCGAAGTCTCCAAGCTCTGGCTGCCCCAAAACACACGTGCAAATGGGTCAGATGTGCCGGAGATGTCTCGGGGGGCCAGGTCCCTGGGGACAGATGAGGACAGGAGTGGGGACCACAGGACCCTCAAGGACCAAAGCCCAAACCGGACCTTGGAAAACAGATTCAGGGTAGACCATTCGAGTGCCACTGGTTTCCAAGGTGATAAACTGCTCCATTGTAGGGACCCAGCGGGGAGCAGCCCTCACCATGCCCGTCCTATTGACTAACGCTGCCCTATGGGGAGGCACTAGTAATGCCCCTATTTTCCAGATGAGCAAACTGAGTCACAGAAAGCTCAAGTCCTGCATCACAAAGCCCAGCAGACAAAGGTGTCGTGGGGAGGGAGAAAGGAGCCGCTGGATGGGAGTCCAGAGGCCAGGACTCAAAGCCTGGCTCTGTGCTCTGTTGTCTGGGCGACACGGGAATGAATAGCCACTTCACCTCCCTGAGCTTCAGTTTCCTCATCTGGAAAACGCGAGTAATAACAGACCTCAGGGGGCCAAGAGTAAATGAGCTGACGTGTGGAAAGGGCTCAGGATAGCAGCTGGTGAAGGCTCAGATCAGTCATTCATTCAACAAACACCATGCCTACACCTGCCTAGGACCCAAGAAAAGGATGACAGAGACCCCTGCCTCTGGTTGTCATGACAACCCGAAAGTCTCACCCCAATCAGCCTTCCCCACTCCTCCTTCCTGAGGTTCCCCAAATCTAGAGACAAACCCCCCCCCCCCAGAGGAGCTTTCTCCTGCTGCTCCTCTCCCACCCATGCTCAGCATCCAAAGCCTTCTTTGGTTTCCTAGGAGCCAGCCCAGTTGCTAAGCGACAGCAATCGGTCCCTTTCCTGTTGCAAGAATCCTGCACAGCCTTGTGGCTGGGGAGGAGGCCCTGGGCGAACAGCAGACAAGGAGCCCCTGTCCCATGCTGAGTCCTTTCTCCTGTCCCCTGCCTCTCTTCTCCCCACCCCACCCCCATGCCTCCTGCTCCCAGTACTCCATCCAGACTCCAGGGATCCCCAGCTGGGGACAGAAATCTGGAGGTGGTGGGAAAGACACAGAGAGGGCAAGAAAGGACTTAAAGTCACACAGCAAACTAGAAATTGAGATGCCCCCCACCTTGGAAAGAATCAGCCTAAAAGGGAAGGTTGGGGGAGTAAGGTGTGGGGGGAAAAGGGCAGAAAGACAAGATGGGAGATAAGATGAGAACGGCGGAGGGGGGGGGAGTATTTAAGGAAGCAGAATAATGGGGGAGCTCAGAGAGAGAGAGAAAGGGGATTACAGAGTGATACGCAGGCAGGAGGAGTGAGGGCTATCCCGTGAGCTGGTGCCCCTGGAGGGTCACTGTGGGGTTCGCTGGTCCTGCATCTGTCTTCCTCCCGATGGGGCAGAGCCTCCCTCCTCACTCCCAGCCCACATGATGTCTCCGGGGCTGATCCCTCCCTCCAATCAAGGAATGGGCTGTGACTCAGGCCTGACAAATCAGTCAGTGTAATTGACTCAGAGATAGGCATGTGCCCCAGACTGAGCCAATAAGAAATGCTTCCAAAACATTGGTTGGAAATGGTTAGAGATGGAAGTTCTTTTCAGTTGGGGCTGCCAGGTTGTTAGGATGGCAGCGGAGGCTGCTGGGGCCAACGTAGCCCCCACCTCGGGAAAGACTTAGGATGAAGCTAACACAAAAGACAGCAGAGGAATCCGTGTCTACAGAGTCCTGATGTCACCCTCTGAGCACCTGGATCTAGCCATGCCTGAAGCTACATGTCATTCAGATGAGACAGTCTGCTTACATCCATGTGAACTGGGTGTCTACTGCTTACAGTTTGACTAATGTACCGCCTCACTCATGTCTGGCCATCATGAGCGTCTGGCCTTTGGACGCTGGCCCCTACTCATTCTCAGATCACCGCCTACACCCCACACCATGACCATACCTGGCCTTGAGCACATGGCAGCGAAGACAGCGGCCCCGCACATCTTCCAGCATCTGCACAGCCAGGTAGATCTCACCTTGCACCTCGGCATCCGGGTCCACAGGGCTCAGGTTAATCCAGCTATCAATTCCTGGAGGGCACAGGTGTTAACATTTGTGAAGTGCCTACTGTGTACCCGGCGTTGTGTGTGTGATGATCTTTGTGAATTCGTGTTTGTTCGATCTCATTCTGTGGGAAACCGAGCATGAGGATGCTGAACCCTGGAGAGGAGAGGTGCTTGCTCATTCGGGGCCTCTTTAAGGGTCTCGGTCTAACGGGGAAGTCTTGGGGTCAGTACCATCTGCCTTCACCCTCGCTCAAGGTTTAGTCTGTTGACTGCAGATTAGATACTGACATTGACTTTTGGGGAACTCCTTCCTTATCCCCTCGCTGTTGCTCACCGCTCCCTGTTAAGTTTTGCTGATGACTGGGGGATGGAAGGAGAATACTGGGCAGTTTTCCTTCTTTACAGCAAGTCCAACAATGTTTTAGGAACCGCATCTAATTCAGGAGCTCACTGTCACATAGCAGGAGGGCCCTTCTGAAGGTGTGGTGCCCCGGGCTGCTGGAAATGAAAGTTCCACTTCACCTCTATCTCCACTCCAACCCCCAAGTGCAGGATGTGTCAGCTTCCTCTCGCTTGATTATTGCACCGACTCCAAATTGATCTCTCAGCTCTACTCCCGTCCCACTGTGCTCGAGTATCCACAAAGCAGCACAGAGATCTGAAAATGTCTCTAATCTCTCTTGTCAGTCTGTCCTCCGTGATGGCTCCACTCTCTCCGCTGTCTTGCTCAAGGACTATCAATGGCTCCCCAGTACTTCCAAGAGAAGGCCCAGGCACCGAGGGCCATCTTCTATCAGCCACCACACAATACTCCATCTGGCCCCGCCCACACCTGACCCTAGAAGAGAATCCATGGAGATGGGCCTTCGCCTCTTTGCCAAAGCACCTTTAAGGCCCCGCTCCTGCTCCTCCTCCAGGAAGCCTTCTTTGATCACCTGCCCACTCCTCCTCTGCACTGTCATACCAGTGATGTTCCACATCCCGCCACCCCCACGTTTCTGTCCTGTTTAAAAACAGAAACTGAAATAGTTTTCCACGGAGGGCTCTGTGCTTCTCGTGACACTTGCTCTGCCCTTGCAGCGCCCACTCTGGGCATGGCTGCCCCTCCTCCCTCTGCCGGCTGAGGGCCGGCGCCCCTCACCCACCTCGGGGGTCAGCCGCAATGGCCTCCCTGCTCAGCGAGATCTTGCCGATGATGTCGTCATGCCTGTGGAAAGGGGGCAGGGGAGGGTCCAGGTCAGGAAAGGGACGGACATCCAGAGTGGGTAGGTAGGAGGGTGCTTTGCTTCAGGTGTCCGCCTCCCCTCAGATGCCCGGGTTGGGTCCCAGCACGCATACCCCACTGTGTCCTCATCCAGCACATAGAAGGCCAGATGGTGGAAGTCCAGCGGCAGGTGCACCGTGTACTCCTCCCCCCAGAAGGGGCTCAGGCTCCGCCAGACAGTTGCCGTCCTGCAAAGGGGGGCACGGGGGCTGGGGAGACTTGGGCCACACAAGCCGCAGACACCTGGGCACCCAGGTGCACATGCGTGGGCGCGCACACACACACACTCCCCCAGGGATACACTGAAACAGACACTCATAGATACCACAAGGAAGCCAGAGACACAGACACACATATGCAGCTCAGAAACTTCTAGAAATACAAAGCTATGTGTTTCTACACACTGACACATGTAGACATGCACAAAGAAAACAGTCACACAAACCCACAGACACACTCACAAACATACACAGCAGATGCACATATAGAATCACACAAACACAGTAACTAACAACACACATGATTCCATCCATTCATTCACTGGGTGCCA
Organism: Corynorhinus townsendii; assembly: GCA_026230045.1. Lineage (NCBI taxonomy): Eukaryota > Metazoa > Chordata > Mammalia > Chiroptera > Vespertilionidae > Corynorhinus > Corynorhinus townsendii. The sequence continues at coordinate 9,531,869 of JAPDVU010000014.1, read as the reverse complement.
AGGCATATGGGTTCTGGGGGAATCAGAGGAAGAGATACCAAGGCCCATCCTCCCTCTGAGCCCCCTCAGCAGCCAGGCACTCTCCTGAGCTCTATGGCACAGTGAGAGTCCTGTGCTGTGGTTAGTACCTGGTTGGGTCTGGGAGTGGGGGTTGGAGGGGTCCAGAAAGGCTTCCTGCAAGAGCTAGTCAGGCAAAGTGGGGAGAGAAGATGAGGACAAGCATTCCCAATGGCTAGGACAGCACGTGCAAAGGCCCTGAGGCAGGGAGGAGCTTGGTACTTTTAGGAAACAGGAAGGTGCTGGTTGGAAAGGGAGGAGTGTGAGGGGCCAAAAGACTAAGTCAGCAGGAGCCAGAGCACTCAGTAAGCAAGGGGGAACCACAGCAGGGTTAGGGACCAAGACAAGCTCAGGCACACACACACATAGAGCATCTTTACCCGACACCCCTGCAGACCCACTTCCCTTACCCAACAGAGAACAAAGAACCTCCGTGCTCAGTGAGACACACCCAAAGGTATGGCTGCGAAATCTGGCTCATACACCTGCCACTCCCATGCTTCCTTTTACACACTCTTCCCCAACAAAGAGCATGAGCGTGCACACGCACCCATACATGCACCACGCTCTGCCCTCTAGCCCGGGCACCACCATCAGTTGGACACTTCTTCCCCCCTAGCCCTGCCTTTTCCCAGCTGGAAGTCCCTCCCAGCCCCTGAGGTGGGATGCTCCTCCGAGCCCAGAGACGGGGGGACAGCAGCCTGCTGTGACACAGAACATCAGCCTGTGGGTTTGTGGGTAAGGGGAGAGCGTGAGCACAGAGAGAATGATGGAGGGGGTCAGCTGGGTGCTGTAGGCTGACCTTCCCCCATATGGGCTCCCTGCCCCCAGCTCCCAGCCCATCTGGACCGGAACCACGCCAGCAGCATCCTGAATCCTGCTGTCTCCATAGGAACCGAGGCCTCAGCCATCCACCCACCCACACCCCTCAGGCCTGCGGGGGCTGAGAGCTGTCCCTTGATCGGCCTGCAGGGGTGGGAAGCAAGCATGACCCAGCCCAATGTCGCCCCTGCCTAGACTCACTCACACATCAAACACCCTCACACCCTGGCATTGTTCACATTGGTGCCTGTGGACCCAAATAAGCAGGCAGTGGTGCGCACGTGTGTGCAGGGCAGCCCGTGTGTGTGGGCACACATGCACAGACCACACACTGCTACACATAGTGAGCCTGCATTCCCACAGGGACACGTTCATCTGGACACCAGCCCTCCCACACCCCCATGGACACTCAGAGAGGCCCGCTGGGCGCAGGCGCACACACACACCCTGCCCGCAGCACCCAGCAAGCAGGCCCGGAACCAGCCAGCCCAGCCAAGCGTGAGATGCCCACCCCTGGGGAGGCCACGATGGGAGGCAGAGGCTGGCAGCCGCTGAGTCAGCCCCGGGAGCCAGCAGGGACATCGTCAAGTCCAGGGGAAGGTGCGAGCCAGCTGGGGCTGGGTGGGGAGAGAAGTTGGAGGGGGCACAAAGCACCCACCATCAGGCCGCAAGGCCGCCGCTGGCGTGAGCATCTCCCTCTCTGGCCCCTCTGTTCCTGGCGGGTTCTTGTGCCTGGACTCCCCAGGGCTAGAAGGAGCCTCTCCCCCGGCCCCTGCCCTGCTCGCCTCGCCCCAGCCCGGCCTCCACTCCTCACCTGGCCACCACCTCGTCGTCCACTTTCACTATGCAGTAGGGGTCACTGCTCCCAGACCTGTGGAAGGAGGAGGTTGAGAGGGCAGTCATGGGCAGGGACCCCAATCCACCTTCATTTTACAGGAGGGTGCACCAAGGCCCAGAGAGGGGAGGGGACCTGCCCAGGGTCACACGGCAAGTCCAGCTACAAGGCTGGGGACCAGCAGGATGTCATGGCTGCTCGGCCTGCCCACTGCGACCCACAGAAATAGAACACTGAGGCACCGAGCGAGGAAGGGCAGAGTCCCTGTCCCAGGAAGTGCAAAGCCAGTACATGCGGGGGAGTCACACCTGCTTCCCCACCTGTGGGCGGTGGGGCCCTGGCCAGCCCCGCCCCTCTGTGGCCCTCAGGGCCTCAGCCCTACAAATCAGGAAGAACATTAACATACACTCCTGGGGCAGAGGAGCAGCCCAGGCTCCCCCAGAGCCTCGCCATGAGCTTGGCCTCTCTGGCCTTTCGTGGCAGAGGGTTCCCCTGGGCAGGGGACACACGTTGCTCAGCCGTCAGCATGGATGGCCCTCAGCAGCTCTCACTGCAGACAGACCAGGGCACCCAGACCTCAAGCCTCCACCAGCCCACCTGGCAGTCAGGATCCAAGCCCAGGTCCAGGGGGCTCGGCGCACAAGCTCTTAACCAAGGCTGTCTCCAGCCCAAATGGCCCTCCCTCCATGCCCACCCCCACCCTCTCTCTGCCACCTCCTCAGTTCAGCTGGTCACCGATCCACAAATGCCTCAGGGATTCCAAGGAGCAGGGACGTTGGCACCGGGAGCTGGCTCCAACCTGAGGCTTGTCTGCTGGCTGAGCCCTCCCTGTGCCTCAGTCTCCTCTCGGGATTCCTCCCCCTTTGCCTTTGCTGGGCGCTCCAGTGCGTTCATTCCTCCATCCGGTCCCCCACCCTGAACATCTCAGACTGACCTGTGTCTCTCAGTTCCTCTCCAGGTTCTCCCCTCTGATCCCCCTTCCCTGGAGTGCCCTGGCCTCAGTTTCCCCACCTGGCTCCCTGAATGCCCAAGTCTGAGTAGCCCCCTACATCTCATTTCTCTCTCTGGGTTCTCTAACCCTGAGCTTCTTTAAAGCAGGCTCCCATTCCTCAGTTTCCCCAACTGCGGATGTGGGCTGGATTCTCACCAGCAAAGGGCTGGGAGACACGCCCCCTCCTGTGAACCCCGCCTGACCCCTGGCCCCTCATGGGAGCCGAGCTCACACGTCAGCTGCAGGGCTCTGACGCACAAGGGCCTTATCAGGCTCCTATCAGATAGGGGCAACGCAGGGAGGGGGCTGCCACGCCGACCTGCCTGCGGTCTCTCCAGAGCCTGGCCTCTCCCACGGCTGATGCCCCACCTGCAGCGTGGGAAAGCAGGCCCTGCGGCCGTGGCCTGCCCAGCCTGGTGTGTGCATGGTCAGGCTTCATATCCCGGCTGCATGGCCTTAGGCAAGGGTCTTTGCCACTCTGGGCCTCAGTTTCCCCATTTGTAAAATAGAAACGCTAATAGAACCATAGGGAATGCTAAGTGCAGAACCTGGTCCCTAGTCAGCCCTCAGTAACTTACAGCTATTGTTTTCATTATTTTTTGTTGTTGTTAATCCTCACCCGAGGATGTTTTTCCCATTGAATTTTAGAAAGAGTGGAAGGGAGGGAGGGGGATAGAGAGAGAGAAACATTGATGTGAGAGAGACACATTGGCTGATTGCTTCCCCACATGTGCCCGGGCTGGGGCCAGGGATCAGACCTGCAACCCTGTGCCCTTGACCAGGAGTCAAACCCTCTACCTTCAGTGCACAGAGTGATGCTCTAACCACTGAGCAACCAGCCAGGGCACAGCTGCTATGATCAATGATAGTAGTAACTCTAAAGTCATCCGCTGAGTCTTCCTCTTATGCCAAGTCCAGACACCCTGAAACCTGGGGAGGCTTCAGGAAGAATCCAGCCTTTTCCTTAGGAGAGAGGTGAGAGAACACACCCTAGCTGAGTCCCCATGGGTGGGGAGATCCCAGCATGCTCTGAGAAGAGCGCCTGGGAAGAAGGGAGCCAACAGCCAGGGAAACTGAGGCAGGGTGACTGGGGCTTAGTGACTCCTTACCCTTGCTCGAGGCCGTGGCCGTGGCCCAGGAACATGGGGAGGAGGGTGGCATGGAAGCCACGCGTGACTCAGCTCCCTCCCAGCAGGGCAGATGGTGCTCCCTCATGGCCCTCACCAGCCTCCATCAGCCTCCAGGCCCCCACTCCTGGCTTCACTGCCCCAACACTTCTGGGGTCTCTCTTCTCGGGGTTCGGGGAGGACATCTCAGAGAGAGGGACGCAGGGGCTTGTCCAGATGCCGCATGCGCACAGCGAGCCCTCGGCCTCCGTGGGTTGCAGGGCTGTGCTGATTGGGGGTGGCTGAGGAGGATGGAGGAGCTCTAAGCAGCACCCCCCTTGACACACCGCAGTGTTGGGGAGGGGGCAGGTGGTGGAATCGAAGGCAGGGTACTCCTTGCTGGGGGCCTGCAGCTGGGGGAGTCGGGCAGAGCAAAGGCTCAGAACCCAGGCTACTGCTCACCTTGGCCGCGGGTTAAGTCCTAGCTGGCCCTCCACCCTCCCAGCTGCACGGGGCTGGGGACCCTGGCCAGGGCTCCCATTGCACAGATGGGAGATGGAGACCCAGAGAGAAGCAGGTTCAAGGTCAAACAGCCGAAGTCCTGCCAAGGAACCCATACATACTCCAGGTGCTGACACCCTCAGAACCCTCTCTGGGCTCCAGGCCAATCAAGAGGGGGACCCCTCCCACCATTCTGCTGATCCAGCAATTGCTGACTCAGCCCCAGGGAAGCCCAGCCAAGGACTGGTACTAGGGGGCCCAAGGGTTCTCCAGGCCCATCACACCTGGTGGGGAGGGGGCTGCAGGGGGGAGGGTTAGCTCCTCAAGCTGCTCAACATGCAGGGAGAGCCCACACTCCCTGGGAGCTACTGGCTGGGGAGCCCGGGGCTCTGGGTCAAAAGCACCCCAGTTTCCCCCAAAACTGGTGGGCTGGCCATCTGGTGACACTCTGCAAATCTAAACCCCAGATGCACACAGAGGAATGCTGGGCCACCGCCTTTTGTTGATAGGGGCCCACCCAAGCCTGGAGCGACACCTCCCCATCCCCATCCCCATCCCCACCCCCATCCCTATCCCCACCCCCATCCCCATCCCCATCCCCATCTCCAGCTGCGACAGAATCCGCCCCTCCAATCTCCGGCTGACGATCTGTAAGACCCTTTAATAGATCCCAGAATCAAAGACATCCACCCTTGGGGGGCAGGGCGGGCATCTGGGCACGGGGCAGCGATGGGCATGGGGCCTCTCTCCCCATGAAAGTGTATCTGCCTCAATACAGGGTCTAGCGTCTTAGACAGGAACCCATGCCTAGTTCACCGACCCTCCTTGGCACGCGGAATGGGCGACCCCTACCCCATCCCGTGCCCCGTACGCCCCTCGCTCCGGGAGTACTCACACGTCCTTGGCGGGCAGCGCCCGGCCCTCCACCACGCGGACATTCAGGGAGCTGATCTTGGCCATGGCGCCCAACCCCAAACTTTCAGGGCGGGAGGGCGCCCAGGTTCCGAGGCTGGACCGCGGAAAAGGGGGGTGGTAGAGAAAAGAATCTACATGTCACCAGCTGCAAGCCTGGCGCCCTGTCCCGGGGTCCCAGCGCCACCTGTCCAAGACGCGGGTAGCTGGGCGGGAGGTTTTCGGAGGAGGAGAAAGGATCGGTGTCCTCGGAGGGGGCGCCCTCCCCCCTCCCCCCGCGGACTCCACAGGTAGGATCCGCGTGCGGAGCAGGTAGAGCGCGCAGGGAGCGCCGCCGGCTTTTGCCTCCTAGTCTGGAGCTCCTGGTGGGCGGGCAGGGCGGAAGGGGGCGGCCCAGGGCCCTCCCCGCAGTCCCGCCTCCCTCCGGGTCCCCCGCCGGCCTCAGGGTCCCCCGCGCGCTCTCTGCCGGCACCCCAGCCAAGCGCACCAGAGCGCACCGGCCGCGGAGACCAGGGCGCACCGAGGCTGGGACTGCCAGGTGGGGCGTGGCCTACGGCCATGATGGGCGTGACCAGTGGTTCCTGGTGAGTTGGCATCGGGCTCAGAAAACGTAGTGTGTCCCCTGCCTGTCCTCCTTTCAACACCTTCACGTCTCCTCGGCCCTCCCCTCCTACCATCCGGGCGCCGCCTCCCTGTCCGCCCCCCGCACCACCACCCCCCTCCCCTCCGCTCTGTCCGGAGCAGTATCCGCCTCTCTGGGAGGTGTCCCAAGGGAGTCGCACATTCCCTGGGGGTCCGTTAGATTCAAGGGAGGGGCCTCAATATTCCCTGCTATCCCTTCGTTTCCAATTAAACCCAGACTGTGCGAGCCGCCGCGCCCACGTCACGGGCTGGCGCTGCGGGGGAGGACGCCGCGGCCGGGGGGAGGGGCACAGCCGCTGCAGCGAGGATAAAAGTCGTTTACAATGTTTGAACACCTAACTGTGTGCCAGGCACTGCTCTAATCCATGGCGGGTTTATCCCGTCTTCGTCTTCACAAGAGCTCTGTCGGCCACAGAGTATTGTCCTGTTACCCCCATTTTACGGATAAAGAAACGGAGGTTCGGAGGGATTAATAACTGCAGGCAGGTGTCAGTCAGCAGTTGGTTTGCCTTTCTGGATATGAACCCTGACGCCGGCCACTCGGTCGCTGTGTGGCGTTGGGCAAGTGAACCTCTCTGTGCCTTGGTTTGGTTTTCTCATCTGTTCCGAGGGAACACGGTAGCTGGCTCACAGAGTTTGGGGAGAATTCGATGAGATAAAGCAGATACAGGTCTCAGAACAGCGACAGGAGCTGAGGAAGCTTAAAAAGGTGTTTGATGTTATTATGATTGTTCTCCAAGGCATAGCTCCAATGTCACCTCTCCTGGGGCGTCTTCCAGGATTTCCTCAACAGGCAGAGAGTTTTCTTCCCCTTTTCTCTGCTCCTGCAGCTCCGGGTTTGTACATTTATCCAAGTTTTAAATGAGATAATGTGACCGGAAGGGCCTGTCCCAGGGCAGGTACTTACACACACTATTTCTCCCCGTGAGTTTCATTGTTTACCTGCTTAAGAGCTCTTAGAAGGGCTGGTGCCCAGCCTGAGTCACTCAGGTCAGCCCAGGGCTGGGCACCAATGGGAAGTCCCCTGCTGAATGAGTGTGGGCACACCCAGACCAGCGGCACTGGGAGGGCTGCCCAGCCAGTGATCTGCCTCCCAGTCTCCCTCCTCAACTCCCACCCAGCCACTCTCATTAGGGGTTCAAATCCCTGGAATTTTCTCCCCAGTTGGCCACTGACTGGTGAGTCCCCCACCTTCCAAAGTCTGGGCCTCAGTTACCCCATCGGGGAAATGGGTCTAGCAGGACTGGCCCCAAGCCTTAGAAGTATTGCAACATCCTTCAGATGGGGCTGAGGGGTGATCCAGGGTTGAATTCAGAACAGTGGTTGCTCCAAGGGAGTAGTGAAAGCATCCCCCTAATCGTTACCAGTCACCCCAGATGCTCACCAGTGGAAAATTGTGAACACCTGGCTTCAAGACAGGTGTTCAGACCTTCCTCCCCCAACCTAAGTGGGGAGCTTTTGGCTGAACCTTTGTCTTTTGAGATCTTGAAAAGACCCAGGGGTGCTACCCAGCCCCTGGTGACCCCGATGGAACCTGGGGGCCTAGTTCTGGGACCACCTGGGAAGCCAGCCAAGCTGCCAGCAGCCATGTCTGCCTGCCTTCCGGAGCTGAGCAGGAAGTCACGTTCCTAGGTACCCCTCCCCGCCCCCGCCCCCGCCCCCGGGGGAGGTTACAAAGGTCATGGACTGCGCCAGCCAGGTCTCTAGGGAGTCAGCTCTGTCATCTGCTCAATATCTAGCGTCTGACCCTGCTGTTCCCCTGGGGCTGTGGCCAGAGTCCCCATCGTTTCCAAACGGCCTGGCCACTTCCTGTTATTGTGCGAAGCTTTGACCCCAAACTGGCAGAGGGTTTCGGGTCTCCTGGAATGGCCTCTGTCAAGGGACCAAAGGGGGAAAGGTGGCCCGAGCGGGCATGTGACCTGCTGGAGGCCACCCAGCTAGGAGAGCGGAGGGCAGGCTCCTGTCCCCTGCCTCGCAACTCCACGTTCAGCAACGCTGTCTTGGGAACTAACCATCAACCATGGTGGGAGAATTGACACCATGGACATCGGCAAATGCCACAGATATATATTTGGAGAGTTAGTTTAACAGCATGCCACTGGGCACCAGGCCTGGGAGGGGTCACGTGGGAGGGATCTCACCTTTCTCAGGGATTGTTGTTGAGAAGTAATTAAGACGCTGGTGAAAGGCACCTGGCTTCCTTCCTGGCACACAGTAGTTGCTCAATAAATGGCTAACCTCCTCTCATTCCTCTTCTGCTAAGATCTGTAAAGACAAAGCCATGGTCACTGCCAACTCCACACACAGTCCAGCACCAGGCAGTGCACACAGCAGGTGCCACATGAAATCTTACTCAGGAGGCGATGCTCAGCTTGGGGTTTAAGAGCAAAGGTTTTAGCATCCAGCCAGCCTAGGATTGAATCCTGGCACCTACCCTTTAGAGCTGGATGTTCTTAGGCAAGTGAGTTATCCTCTCCGTGCCTCTGTTTCCTCATCTGTAAACGGGGGATGATAGCACCCACCTCAGAGGCTGGGTGTGCGGATGCGATGAAGTAAATGTCAGACGTTTAACAGAGCCTGGCATACAGCAAGTGCTCAGTAAGCGTCATGGCCGTTGTGTGATGTCCTGAACCCACTGCTGTGCCTGACACGGAGCCCCACTTGGTGGCTGAGCTCTGAGGCTGGGCAGAACGCCAGGCCCAGCCCCGAATTCCAGGGGTGGATGCAGCAGCCACACTCCGGTGGCTGGGGCGGCTCCGGATTGCTGAGCTGGGGGAATCTGTGAGCTTGTATCCAGCTGAGAAATCTGATAGACAGATCCCAAGATAGGGTTCCTGCCACCCTGATGGGCCCACTGCCCAGGACTGAGCCCTCCCCTTCGTCTGAGATGCGGGGCCTGGGGCCCCAAGAGCTCACCGACGTGGAGCAGAGAAGGCTTCTCATCCAGAGCAGGGACCAGGCAGGGCTGCGCTGAGTCGCTCCTGCGGCCCGTGAGAGCTACCTGTCCCCTGCCTCGCAACTCCACGTTCAGCAACGCTGTCTTGGGAACTAACCATCAACCATGGTGGGAGAATTGACACCATGGACATCGGCAAATGCCACAGATATATATTTGGAGAGTTAGTTTAACAGCATGCCACTGGGCACCAGGCTTCCTGGCCACCTGGCCCACTGGACACCACTTCTGAATTCAACACCCTTAAGATTTCACTCAGCTTCTCACCCCTGTGAGTTCCTTCTGTCAGAAAAGCCTTCCCATTCCTTTGCCTCCTATTTCCTTGTTTAAGTCCTGCAGACACAACTGAATAAAGGCCAAGAAGGATGGCATGAAAGACAGTAAAAAATGATGCAATAGCAAGGTGATGGAATACTATGCAGCTGTCAAAAAGGATGTTCTTAAAGACTAATGACAGGGGAAATGCAAAAAAAAAAAAAAAAAAGAAAGAAAGAAAAGTACAAATGCCACACGAGGAGTGGGGAAAACACAGTACATACAGCCACCGGCACGCCCTGATCCTGATGCATGACTATATTTATATGTAAAATATTCTTTCCTATTCACCAAATATGTTTTTTTAAAATATATTTATCGATTGATTTCAGAGAGGGAGGGAGAAGGAGAGAGAGATAGAAACATCAAGGAGGAGAGAGAATCATCGCTGGGCTGCCTCCTGCACGCCCCCTCCTGGGGATCAAGCCCACAACCCAGGCATGTGCTCTGACCAGGAACCGAACTTGGGACCCTTCAGTCTGCAGGCGGACACTCTATCCACGGAGCTAAGCCAGCTAGGACACCAAATGTGTTTTGAGCACCTACTCTGTTGTAGGCAGCGGGGCTACAGTGAGGCAGAGGATGCCCTGCTCTGCGGAGGAAACAGAGTAACGGCGGAAAGGAGCACACTCAGCAGGAAGTAGGAGGCGGTGTGGCGATGCGGGGCAGGCCCGGGGGAGTGGAGGGTGCTTGGACACCGTGGCGTGTGCTTCTTTTAAAATCGAAACGTGACTGTGGCTCCCTCTGGTTTCTGAAGGCACACGCCGGGAAGCCCTGGATGGCGGCTGGGAAGGCAGCGATGATTACCCCCAACCCCTGCCCACTGGCAGCCCCGCTCTGTGACCTTGGTCTCTCGTCCCCTTGTTTTCGTGGTGATTTGCACGCTCGTCTTATCTCCTAAATGTCAGGGACAATGTCTGATTCATGCTGCGCCTCCCACACCGCCTGGCACACGAGGAAGATTCAACACACACTCTGCGGGGCCAAAGAGGACCCAGTTCCCCTCGAGGGCTGGGATCAGGAATGTGACAGGAGCCGTGTGGTTTTCCACTTCCTTCCTTTCTCCCCACGGTGCCTAGGATGGCAGCTCCATCGTTGCCAACCTGCCACCGCCCCTCTCCATCTTTGCCCCCAAACCGGAAGGCAGACTCCTCCCCTGACTCCACGGACCTGTTCCTCTCGAGACCTCAGTTTCCCCTCCTGGGAAGTGGCCAAGATGGGAGCAAGGCAGACAAGCCCTGGCCCAGGTCGGGGTAAGAAGTGTGTTCTTTGTCCTGGGAACACAAAGCCCCATTTGTGACCGCTGGGCACGAAGCTGGGCAGGGAGCCACGTGGGACAGGAGGCAGCGGTGGGAGGAGTGGGCGGGATTTCCAAAGCCCCCGCCCTCGGGCTGGCTGCCAGGAAGCAGGCAGCAAAGCCCCTCCTCCCGGGGCCTGAAACAAGGGCCCTGCTTCCTCCTTCCTCAGCCCTAGTCCCCAAGTTCCCCGCCCCCCTCTGCATACAGGCGCACCCCTGCCTTGGAATGGAGAAGCAGGAAGGGGGAAGCCACCCAAGCCTGAGACGTGGGGGCGGGGGTGGGGAGGGTAGATATTTCCAGAGCTTGTGGGTTTGTGGCCAAGGGCAAGGCCAACGGAGTTGTGTCCTCCTGTCGCTCAGTGGCCCCACCCAGCCCATTCCCCAGGACATGAGGACAGAGACAGATGGGAGGCTGGGACCTCGGCCTCGTCAGTATGGCAGGGGAGCACCAACAGGACTTGGGAGTGGCATCCCATTTAACAGAGAGGAATGCTGAGGCCTGGGGTGGAGTGGCTGGCCCCAGGGACCGGCTCTCCTTTCCTCTGTGCTGTGAACAGTTCCTGAGCAGGGGTGGGGGCGTGACCTCTATATGAACAAACGCCAGGTCCATTGCTTCTCAGCTTCATATCTTTGGAGGAGTCACCTAACTCCCTCCTCTGTCACTTGTAGCACAGGTATGGCCACTCCTTGGCCTTATCCAGGCCTGACCTACCCCATCATCCTTGAATTCTGCACACCAACCCACAGACCTTGGTTCTCTTCTAGGAGGGCCCATCCTCCTGCCTCAGTGCCTTTGCACATGCTGTTTTCTCTACTTGGAATGCTACCCCTCTCCTCTAGTCACCCCTCCTCCTCCTTCAGGTCTGGGTTGACATGTCACTTCCTCAGTAGGCCTCCCTGCCTCCTCCTTGTATTCTAGACCTCCCCTCACCCTATCAGAGTGTAATGACACATTTGCAAGACTATTTGATTCACTTGGCCTCCCCATTAGCCTGCAAGCCCCATGGAGGCGGGGTTTGTCTTATCCACTACTGCATCCTCACATAATATCTGGTACATAGTAGGTGCTCAATAAACATTTGCCAAAATACACCTCTAAAACAATAGACATTGAGAAAGGAAGGATGCATACTGGCTTCGAGATGATGGCATCTTCACGGGGGGGGGGGCAGGCGGTGGGAGGGGGGAATGGGCCTGAGGAAGGAAAGACCCAAGAAGGGCTCCCCTATATCTGCAGTGCTGTGGTTAAGAAGGTGACTCAACACCCAGACGGCCTGAGTTCAAATCCCATCTTGGATTTGAGACCAAAAGCACGATCCATAAAGGAAACGGTGGCAAATCGTACCTCATCAAAATGTAAAACGTTGCTTTGTGAAAGATCATGCCAAAAGGATGAAAAGAGAGGCTCCAGCCTGGGAGCAGGGGGGAATACATATCCGACAGAGGCTCACCTGGAGCACAGAGACATAGATCTAGTATGCAGGGAGAAGTCGCGGCACTCAACAGTGGGAAAGAGAACACAGGCAACAGGCATGGGCAGATAGTTGGCTGAGGAGGCTGTATGGACGGCAAATAAGCACCTGAGACGGTGTTCATCATCACTGGCCATTAGAGAAATGAAATACCACAACACACCTATCAGAATGTCTGAAAAAGGGGTGTGTGTGTGGGGGGGGTAACGGTGAGGATGTAGAAAAACTTGATCACTCACGCATTGCTGGTTGGGATATAAAATGGCACCACCTCTCTGGAAAGGAATATGCAGTTTCTTTAAAAACAAAACAAAACAAAAAGTAAACATGCATTTCCCAGAGGACCCAGCGGGTATGCTGGTGGGCATCTGCTATGCCAGAGAAATGATAGCTTTTGTTCATACAAAATTCAGGACCTGACTCTTCAGAGTCGCTTCATTCATCATAGCCGCAAACTGGAAACAGCCCAAAGGTCCTTCAACCTGAAAGGTTAAACCAACACTGCCCATTCCTGCTATGGAATGCTACTTAGTAATCCAAAAGAACACACATGGATACGTGTAGCAATGAGGATGGCTCTCAAGGGAATGCAGCTGAGTGAAAAAAGCCACTGGTTTGGCTCAGCGGATAGACCATCAGCCTGCGGACTAAAGGTCCCAGGTTCGATTCCGGTCTCATGCCCAGGTTGCGGGCTCAATTCCCAGAGGGGGCCTGCAGGAGGCAGCCGATCAATGATTCTCTCTCATCGTGGATGTTTCTATCTCTCTCTCCCTCTCTGAAATCAATAAAAGTAAATATTTTGAAAAGCCACTCTCAAAAGGGCACGTGCTGTATGGTTCCAATTATATAACCTCCCTGATGTGAGCAAGCCACTCAGAGAAGAGATGAATGGGTGCCAGGGGTTAGGGAGGCGGGTGGGAAGGGCCTTTGAGATGAACGTTTTGTATCTTGACTGTGGTGCTCGCCAGCGTCCACATAAGATAAAACTGCATAGGACCGAACACACAGTCGTACAAATGAAATCTGAGTAAGGTCAGTGGATTCTCAATGCCAATTTCCTGGTTGTGACAGGGTGTCGTCATGCGAGAAGTCACCACGGGGGACACTGGGTGGAGGGATATGGCACCTCTTTGTGTTAGTGTTTAAACTGCAGATGAATCTACAGCGACCTCAGCATCAATAGAGAGCTACACACCTATCAGAATGACTGTTTACGAACAACTGGCAGCCCGGCCAGCATGGCCCAGTGGTTAAGTGTCGACCTGTGAACCAGGAGGTCACGGTTTGATTCCTGGTCAGGGCACATGCCCGAGTTGCGGGCTTGATCTCGGTGTGAGGTGTGCAGGAGGCAGCCAATTGATGATTCTCTCTCATCATTGATGTGTCTATCCCTGTCCCTCTCTGAAATCAATAAAAAAAATCGTTTTTCAAAAAACTGGCAATACCAACTCCTGGCGAAGCTATGGAGCAATCAGACCTCTCATGCGTTGCTACTGTGGATATCAAAACGGTAAGGCACACTACAAATCAGTTTACAGAGTTTTATACAGTTGGACGAACACTTATCACATGACCCAACGAAGGAGTATGTTCACACACAAAAAAATGCATAGAAATACTATCTGTATACCATAATTGCCGAGAACGAGAACTAACCCAACTGGAAGGTGAATAGACAGTGAAATGCTACTCAGCAGTGAAAAAGGATGTGCCTTGCTGAGACACACGCCAACATGAATGGATCAAGAATGAACATCGCTAAGTGAAAGAAGCCAAACTCAAAAGGCTGCAAGGTATAGGATTCTATTTATGACTCTGAAAAAGGCAGGATTACAGGGCTAGAGAACAGGCCAGTGGCTGCCAAGGGCTGGGGTGGGGACCAGTGTTGAGTACAAAGGAACATGAGAACTTTGGGGGCAAACGTTTTGTATCTTGACTGTGGTGGTGGTTACACGCCTTTATGTATTTGCCCAAATTCACAGAACCGTATGTGGAAAAAATGAATTTTACTTTATTCAATTATATCTCAATAGTTTAAATCAGGAAAAAAACTAGATCATGTAGCTTGTCTCTTCACATCAATGTATGTGGATAGTCTGCAATTTACTGCAAACTGCTCAAAGATAACATTATTTTAGTCCATTTTATGCTCCAATAAAATGCTTAGCAGTTGTTTTAAGCAATGCAGGCATTATAAGTAATTATAGTTTTTTAAATAGTGTTACCTGCAATAAGAAAATACATTTCTTTTTTTTAAAAAACTGAGAGTCACTTCCACAATTTTAAAGTGGGAAGGATGTGTGAGTTTGTGTGTTTTTTTTAAATGTATTTTTTATTTATTTCAGAGAGGAAGGGAGAGGGAGAGAGAGATAGAAACATCAATGATGAGAGAGAATCATTGATTGGCTGCCTCCTGCATGCCCCCTACTGGGAGCATTGAGCCTGCAACCCAGGCATGTGCCCTTGGCCAGAATTGAACCTGGGACCCTTCAGTCTGCAGGCCGAGGCTCTATCCACTGAGCCAAACCAGCTAGGGCTAAAAAATACATTTCTTTAAAAAAAAAAAAAAAGGATTTCTTTACATGAAAAACAATTATTTAAAACAGAAAAATAAAATGATCAGAAGCAAAGACACAAGATGCTAGTGTTTGTTATTTCTGGGTGGGAGATCCATGGGTATTATTTTTAAATATGTTTTTATTGATTTCAGAGAGAAAGGGAGAGGGAGACAGAGAGAGAAACATCAATGCTAAGAGAGACTCACTGATCGGCTGCCTCCTGCACGCCCCCCACTGGGGATCAAGCCCACAACCCAGGCATGTGCCCTTGACCGAAATCAAACCCGCAACCCTTCAGTCCGAAGGCTCTATCCACTGAGCCAAACCAGCTAGGGCATACTCATGGGCATTTTTAATTTTACTGAGTGCTTTCCCCTAATACCACCTCTGCAGTGCTGGTCACGGATTAAATCTGACACTGAGTTACTTTCTGAGAGTTCTGATGGCTCCATAGCTAGAAGGTGGTGCTGCCAGTTTTTGACAGCTCCTTCTCCTAGATGAGTAGCTGTGTGAGTTACTTAGCACTGTGTCTGACCCACAGTAATTGCCTAAACCACGTCAGCTGCTCCCCCATCCCCCGGCCCCCCCCCCCCCCCCCGGCCTCCAAATCCAGATCACGGTCTCGTCCAAGCTGGTCTCCAGCTGGTCCTTTTTATCTCCCTAACCAGGCCCGGGGCTCCCTCCGTGAGGCGTGGCCAGGGGAGCCCCATCCCCAGCAAAGGAAGTGGACCCTCAAAGCGCTGGAACATGGTAGGCCCTCAGCACCTGGCCGGGGAGTAAGTGACCCCACCCAAGACCTGGCAAACGGTGCGTGTCCAATAATAGCAGGCATCTGAGCATAGAGCCATGTGAGCAAGATCCCATCCCACCCAGCCAGGAAGAGGCCTGACCGGACATGGGTCACCAAGAGGGGTAAATTCTTGGCCAAGGGACCACGTCCTCTCCTCTGGCACCCCAATTTAGATGGGGAGTTAAAGCCCCGGAAGGGGCAGAGGCTGCTCCCCTCCCGGCAGCCCCTCCCTTTCCCTCCGGGGGTGGATTTCCCGGGGCCTGGGCCAGGCAATGGAATGTTGCGTTGATGGTTGCCTGGGCAACCAGGGCCTGCTTGGTGGCTGCCTTCTGGGAGTACAGAACACGCTGTTGCACCACCCTCCATCAGAAACCCTCCAGGTGGAAAGAAAGCCCAGCAATCGCCAGGAGAATGGCCGTGTCCTGGGAGAAATATTTCCGTCTGGCCTTGCAAGACAAGCTGCCTGTGTGAGTGGCTCAGGGTGGCAGGGAGGGCAGGAGTGAGTGGGTGGCTCATTCTCTCCCAAGCCCTGGATCCTGGCTCCCACAGCCTGTTCACGGTGGGAGATCATTGCCCCCATTTCACAGATGAAAACAACTGAGGCTCAGAAAGAACTAGGGACTTCCCTGAGGTCTCCGGGCTGGTTAGAGCAGAGTTGGGTCAGTAGTACAGGTCTCTAACCTGTCCTTGATTCCCACCCCAACTGACATCCAGCTGAGATTACTAGCACATGGTTTGAACACAGGTGGGAGGGAATTAGTCTATGAACTTTTGCCCCCTGTACCTGCAAACTGCATTTTTAAAGGGAGAGTGGAGGAAGCCTGTCCCGGGCCTGCGTTGTGTTCAGTGGTGTGATGGAGGGTCCCAACCGCAGTCTTAGAATCTGAAAATGGCAGCGTTTGCCCTGAACCGGAGCTGAGAAAGGCTTGCCAAATGGAGTTAGTGTATCCCTCCTGCTCCCTACACAGCCGGCCCTATGGGGCTGCCTCCTGGACCCCGCCCCGGAGGTCTAACAGGCGTCTCCAATTTCAACTTGGCCACAGCCAGGAGCTGATCTCCCCTGCCCCTCTCTCCCTGACTCAGCCTTCTTCCGTCAGCAACACCCTCCCAGCTCTTAGTCCTAGGTTCACCTTGAACTCCTTTCTTTCTATTTTTTTAAAATATATTTTTATTGATTTCAATAAAAGGACTACAGTGGGGGCTCACCTCCTTCTGGGCCCACAGGGAGGGGAAGAGTGAGGGAGAGAGAGATAGAAACATCAATGATGAGAGAGACTCATTGATCAGCTGCCTCCTGCACGCCCCCTACTGGGGATCGAGCCTGCAACTCAGGCATGTGCCCTTGCCCGGAATCAAACCTGGGACCCTTCAGTCCACAGGCCAACGCTCTATCCACTGAGCCAAAACGGCTAGGGCATGGACTCCTTTCTCACCTCCCGCATCACTCCATCAGCTCAGCTCTCAAACTGCATCCAGAACGGACCCCGCCTCCCCTCTGCACTACAACCACCGGATCAGAACCAAATCATGTCACCCCATCACCCGGTCTCTGGTCTCCTGCAGCTCTCCTGCCCCTCCTATTGCCTTTGCCCCCCAACGGCCAGGGGGACCCCTCCTCCACTCAGAAGCCTCCCCTGCTGCCCACCTCACTCACAGCCAAGGCCAAAGTCCTCCCTCGCCACCCTCTGGCCCCCACAACTTCTCTGATTGTAATTCCCATCTCTCGCCTCCCTCCCTCTCTCCCCTTCCGCTCACCAAGGTCCTGGCCCTGGCGCCTTGGCACTGGCTGTCCCTCAGCCTAGAATCTGTCCCCTTCAACCTCTGCTCGGTTGTCACTCCTCAGAGAGACTTCTTGACCTCCGCATTGAAGGATTTGTCACCTTGGCACCTACCCTGTCATGCCATTTCTTCTTCTTCTTTGTTACCTTTATCTCCTGTGTGCCCCCCCGGCCCCGCCCCGGGATGCCAGCTCCCGCAGGGCTGCTTTCTGTCTGTCTTGTCCCCAGTGCCGTCATGGTGCCGGGCATTTGCTAGGTGCTCAGTACAATTCGTTGAATGAATAAAGAATTCCACAGCCAGTAGGTGGCTAATGGGGGCATTTCAGACCCTAGGGGGGAGTTTGGGGGTCCTGACTCTTGCCTCCTTCACCCCCACCTCATCCGTGAGCCCCTCCAGGAAGATCCCGGAGCAGAATCCCAGCCACTCCCTGCCGGTGCTGTGTCTCCTGCGGAAGAGGCAGGAGCTGGTAGATGTGGACCAGGGCCTGCGGGCCCAGAAGGAGGTGAGCCCCCATTGTAGTCCTGAGACTTTTGGGGACCCCAGACCAAAAATGGTGGTGAGCAGGGGAATGGGAAATCCTGGAGCCAACTTATTAGCTCCAAGGCCTGAGACAAGTCATGTCACCACTCTGAGCCTTGGTTTCCTCATCTGTCAAATGGGGGTCAAAGGAGATCAGTTGTTGGTACAAATTAATGTGCACTGAGCACCTACGTGCAGGGCACTCGCTGGGATCTAGGGGTCTCACCATGGTCCCTGTCCTCAGGGGGCTCACAGTCTAGAGAAGGACACAGACCATGTCCAGCTGGTGACTGCTAGGAGGGGGACACACTGAGAAGGACCGTAAGAGCCCAGAGAAAGCCCCTATTTCCACATGAGGGTGGTCATGGAGGGCTTCCTGGAGGAAGCGGTGTCTTAGGGATTGCTGAAGGGCAAGTTGGCTTATCCATCAAAGGGGGACAGTGTGAGAAGGAAGAAACAAAGAGGAAACAGCATAAACAAAGACTGGAAGGCAAGGACAAAGCGCAGGTGGCCAAGTGGCCGGAAGACAGAGTGTCAGAGGGGAGGGGTGAGATGAGGCCTGAGAAAGGGCAGGGACACGGACACGGACATGCGGGGGCTGCAGGAGGGCGCCTGGGCTTCCTTGTGGCTGGCGGAGCCATGGGTGGGTTTGAGGAGGGGTGCAGCGACATGAACAGGGACCACAGATGAGAGGAGTTACGTGTGAATTTAAAGGCCCTGGATGACTTGAACCCCCAAACTCACACACACACACACACACCCATTTTTACACCAATGATGAGAATCCTTAATCGGTCATGGGGATCAGCAACCTGGGGATGTTCCCTGACTGGGAATCAAACCGTGACCTCCTGATTCAGAGGTTGATGCTCAACCACGGAGCCTCACCAGCCGGGCGAGATTCACTTGGCATTCATCGGACAGTTCAAGTCACCAGCTGGCCATGGCCTGTGTCCTTCTCTAGGTGTTCCAGACCAGGATGGCGGTCCTGACACAGCGCCGGGAACAGCTGGAACAGAAGAAGCAGGAGCTAAGGGGGTCCTTCCTCCGCTTTGACAAGTTCTTGCAGGTGGGCGGGGCCTGCTGGGGAAGGCAGGTCACAGGGTCACAAAGTCACCATCCTTAGGAGCCAGACATGTCACAGAAATGTTTAAAAATGGGTGTACTCCTATAGTTGGGGACTTCAATAACTGTTGGCTAAATCCAAATTCATGGATGATAAGAGTCATCATTTTAATGATGTCAATTCTCCAGAAATCATTCTATAAATTTAATATATCCCCTAAGATCAGTAGAATGTTTAATAAACTTTTATGTGCTAATCATTTTTTTTTTAATGGATGTACTAGCCCGACTGGCGTGGTTCAGTGATTGAGCATCGACCTCTGAATCAGGAGGTCATCTTGCGATTCCTGTGGTCAGGGCACATGCCGGGGTTGCAGTCTCAATCCCCAGGAGGGGGCGTGCAGGAGGCAGCCGGTCAATGATTCTCTCTCATCATTGATGTTTCTATCTCTGCCTCTGCCTTCCTCTCTGAAATCAATAAAAAATATTTTTTTTAAAATTGGTGTACTAATACAAAGGGAAGTGGTAGGAAAACTGAAGCATTCACATTTTTTAAAAACCGTGGGGAGGAGTGAAGTACCAAAATCAGATTCTGGCTGCGTTTGGCCCGCGGGCCATCTGTTTGCACTCCATGGTTGCACATGCTAATTAATGCTGGGGCGGGTGGAAGGGACGAGCTCCGCAGGCGCCCAAGTCCTGAAGGTCCTGGCCTCCTGTTCATCCCTCCTCCCCAGGACGCCGAGGCCCGACGTAGCCGCGGAATGCGGAGGGCGGCAGAGGAGCGACACCGCGCGGGCCGCCAGGAGGCCGAGGCGCTGCGGCTCCGGGCCCAGCTCGAGGATCTGCAGCGGGAGCGCGCGCGGCTGCTGCGCCAGCTGGAGCGCCTGGGGCCCTGCGCGCGCCTGCTGGAGCAAGTGCTGGGGCATCTGCCGGAGGTGAGTGCCCTGCAGGAAGTTTGGGGCTCAGAGCCACCGTACAGCGCGGAGTGGCCTCAGGGGCGGCTTTAAAAGGGTGCACTACTGGAGCGCTGACTGTATGCCAGGAATCACCACTTACTGAACACTAACTGTATGCCGGGGGCACACTTTGTTCTTGAATTTTCCCCAAGGCCCAGTGAAGTGGTTCCTGTTATTATCAACCCCATTTTACAGATGGGGAAACCGAGATTCAGAAAGGACACCCGGCAGGCGCGGGACGGGGTAGACCCAGGCACTCAGCGTGAATATTGGTCGCAGGCAGTGAGCTTAGCTAGGCTTAATGGAGGGGTGGAGCAATCTCCACTTAAGGGGCAGCGGCTGTGTGATGCCATTTCACAGGTGGGCTGGGGAGGCGCTGGAGAGCCGAGTGGCATGGGGAGGGGAGGGGCTGCAGGCCCGGTGAGTCCCTCGCTCCGGGCTCCATTTCAGTTCCAGGAGGTGCCCGAGCTGGTGGCGCGTTTCGATGCCCTCGCGGACACGCTGGACGCGCTGAGGCTCCGGGAGCGCCGGCGGCGGGCGGAATTGGAGGAGGCGCGCGCGCGGCTGCAGCGGCTGCGGGACACCTGGCAGGACGAGCTGCTCCGGCGGGGCCAGCAGCGCGCGCAGTTGCTGGAGCGCCTGGAGGTGGCGCGGGAGCGCACGCTGCATTGGGTACGGCCTAGCGGGCGCAGGGACCCCCGCCTCCCACCGCAGGGTGGGAGCGCCAGGGTGGAGAAGAGCAGATGGGGCGATGCTTACTGCCGCGGGGCAACGGAACGAATGCGCAGGTTTGGCATCAGAAAGCACTTTAGGGCACGGGCTGCCTCTGGGTACCTGACACCGCGCCTGCCTTCCTCTCCCCGAGAGCGCTCCCGAGTACGTGGCTGGCAGGAAGAAATTGGGCACGAGGCCCAGCCCTCCTCCAGTCAGCACACCTTAACCGGGAGGGGCGGGGCGTTCTCCAGGAATCCAAGTGGGTTCAGATCCAGAACACAGCGGCTGAGAAGACGCTGCTCCTGGGCCGCGTGAGGATGTCGGCGCTCAACCTGTTCCAGTTAGTGTGCCAGCATCAGAGGCAGCCGCCTGCCCTGGACATCGAGGACACCGAAGGGCAGCTGGAGCAGGTGAGGGCCCGTTGTCACCTCCAGCCCCCCCACCTCCGGCACATCACCTCGCCTGAAACCCCGCCTCTGGGTTAAGCCTGGCCCTCTGTGACCAGAGGCACCACAGATATGGGCTCAGTGCCAGCTGGGCCCCCGGGTGGGTGCTGGTTCTGACAGTCACCTGCTATGTGGCCAGGAGGAAGTCAGGCCCCTTGGGTCTCAGTGTCCTGCTTATGCGGGAGGACCAGGGTGTATGCCGATGGACTCCATACACTTATGCCAAGAGTCAAACAAGTGACATCAATAAAAGCCAGGAGATTGAGACTTACTTTTTAAAAACATTTTTTTATTGCTTTCAGAGAGGAAGGGAAAGGGAGAGATAGAAACATCAATGATGAGAATCATTAATCGGCCGTGGGGATCAGCAACCTGGGGATGTTCCCTGACTAGGGATCAAACTGTCAGAGGTTGGTGCTCAACCAGAGCCACACCAGCCGGTTGAGATTCACTTGGCATTCAGTGGACAGGCCTTGCTTCCCTGGCGAGGGTGAGGGTGGGGTGGAGCAGTGGTCTCTGCACTGTGGCTTCACAGGGGTCACTGGACCAGCACACCATTTTTCTATCAGGTTTGCAAGGTTTACAGCCAGAGGAGGGAGCTTCTGACTTCAGAGACATTTATTGTTTCTGGGGGGTTCCCAAAGCATGACCCCCTTGAGGAGTGGGGGAACAAAGAAAGGCACTCTCCTTTCCCCCCACCCCACCCCTGCCCTGCCCCCAATGGCCAGAATTCCAACCAAATGGCAAGAACTGGGGCCCCAGAGCCCACCTTTGCGCCACGTCCTGCGCTGGGTGGGTTTTTGTGGGCCACTGCTCTCCCAGGGGTGGCTCGGGTACCGAGGCCCACACCCAGGTGACGCTAGGAGGGACAGAGGCTCAACATGCAGTGACAGCAAAAGCCGGTCCCTTTTCAACCAACACTCTGATCCCAACACAGGGCCACTAGGCCTTCCACTCCCTGGTCTGGGGCCTATGACTCACCCCGTCAGCCACAGCAACTGGCCAAACTCAGTAACAGTTTCGTTTTCATTGTAGCTATTTTTCGTTACTCCTACTTAAGAAAAGGGTGACTTAAACTTTCCCCATCTTTGCTGGAATATAGTTTCCTTCTCAGATGTTGATTTCAGTGGAAAATATGAAGGGAGCGCCCAAGGGAAGGTCCGCCATCATGTCTGGTTCTTGGCAGTGGAGCCAGGGGTGCTCATTAAGTCCATGTCAGTAAGTGAATTAACTCCAAGCGGAGGAGGGCCGCCCATGGAGAAAGTAAGCCAGACGCCAACAAATATGACTGATCCAATTAAAGGGGGAAAATAAATTGATGGAAGTGAAAATATGAATTTAATTATAATGCAGGTGGTAGCCAACTGTGAAGGCATCTGCTAAGGAATCATTTGGGATGACTGGGCCTTTAAAAACTTGGAACCACCAACATTGCTGTCTTTTAGAGGGTCTCAACCCTAACCCCGACCCAACCCCAGTCTTGCAGCATTGAGGGTGGGCACAGGACGGGCTGGGATGTGACTGTGGCTTGCTGGGGACCCACAGGTGAAGCTGTTCCTCCTGGACCTCTCTGCCATGCTGGCCAGCCTCCCCCAGAGTGAGCCCGAGACCCCGGCCCCCTAGCCTGACCCTGGTGAGTACCACTACTCACCACCCCCCCACCAGGGGCTTCTCCTCCCGGAGAGAAGGTGCACATTTCCTGTGGGTGGGGCGGAATGGCTCTCACCTGGAGATGGGAGGGCCGTGCCCACTCAGATGGCGGCGGGACAACACCAGGGGCACACAGCAAGCACTCAAAACACATGGCTGACAGGGGGCACCCACCCACACCCACCACCTGGCCTGGGGCCGGGTTCTTCCTCCAGGGCAATTGGGAGCATTAAACAAGCAGGTTCTGGCAGGTGCTTGTAATGGGGCCAGGTGCAAATGCTGGTAAATTCCAGGTGAGTGTTGGGTTAAGTCGAGTAAAATCAATAGGACCAGCAAGAGGGTCTCAGGAGCCAAAACCCACTCCCAGGGCACCTGCTCACAAGGCCCCTCCCCCAGCTTGATATGCAGCTGCTGGAGGCTGCCCATGACCTTCCCAGGACCCAGTAGGGGCCGAGAAGCACAGGCCTCGGGCAGGACAGGCCTCGCCAGGCACTGCCCGCTTGGTGTGTGGTGGGGCAGGGTTAACCCCTGCACAGCCAGAGGAGCAGCTGTGCCCCTGCCCCAGACCCTGCATCCTGCTGTATCATCCCCCCGCTCCCCTCTCAGCTGCGAGGCTGCCCAGCAGAAGGAAGGGGACCAACTGTCAGCTTTGGGGTTCTCCCACCTTAGGCAACTAACTCATCCTCTGAGCCTCACTTTCCTCATCTGCAAACTGGGGACACCAACAGAACCCAACCTCAGGGGATCCCGGGGGATCCCATGGGACTTGCCCACACGCCCTCAACTTACCCGGCGCACTAGCTGGGATTTCAGTGCCTAGGTCTGTCCCTTCCAACTCCTAGAGTAGACTGTACTCCTGGTCCGCCAGAGGTGCTCAAGAAAGGTTTATTACCTTAAAGATACATCACTGGGCCTTCGGCACTCGCGGCTCAGACCTGTGACCACCACCTCTGAACCTAGAGCACACAGAAGCAGCAGGAGCCGAGTTGCCAATTCAGGGCGCAAACGCCTATGCACCCTTCAAAACCTTGCTCAAATGTCCCTGTCTCAAGCAGAGGCAGCTTCTGCCCCTCCGTGGCCATACAGCACTCCTTCTCACAGGCGATGGCTCTGCAGGGAGCTCCCCAAACGCCCTGCACAGGGCCAGGCACATAGCGGTACACAAGGAGCATTGGCTGATGTTCACACTTGGAGCACGTGAGGAGCCGGGGGCTGGGTCATCTTCACATCCTCTTCCTCATCTTGCCCTTCTTGGAGTGTGCGCCCCGGCCAAAGGCGCCCTGCTGCAGCTCCCGGGCATGGCGCCGGTTTCGGGCAGAGAGCTGCTTGAGGCCACCGCGCTGCAGGAAGCGCATCTTCTGGGCTTGGCGCCTCTGCTTCAGGATCTGCTGCTTGGTCTTGAGCTCTGAGCGCACACGGCCGGCAGGGGGGCCTGAGGTGCGCGGCTGGGAGGCACCTGCCAAGACAAGGATACAGGGAGCTCAGCCTTTGGGTTGATTCCCAATGTCTCCCCCTCCCAGAAGCCTCCAGACCGCTCCCCTGCCCCCCTCCCATTCTGTGTTCACTGCTGTGGCCCCAGCCTCTGGCACATAGTAGGTGCTTAACAAGGCTTAACTAGCCTACTGTATAGGTTTGGAACCTCAAGCCAGGATTTCAGGGGTTCAAATCCCAGCTGTGGCCTCTCAGACCTGGGCAAGTCACTTAATTTCTATGTGCCTCTGTTTCCCCCTCTGTAAATTATGAATAATAGCACCTCCCTCCCTCATGGGTCCTAACAAGTCAATGATTTAATATGTGTACAATGCTCAGAACAAGGCCTAGCCCATAGTGAGGGCCTCCTGGCCGTAATTATTATGATTATTAATACTTCATCAAAGCTTGACTGAGCGCCTCTTCTGTGCCAGGCACTGGGGACCAACAGTGACTGAGAGCCCAGGACATGGTGCCAGGCTCCCCTCTCCCCAGGGGAGGTGGCAGGCAGCTGGGTAGCCCAGGGCCCATCACTGCCCGTGACCCACTTCAGCGTCCCTGCCTGTAAGGGGGGCATTCTCAGTCTTCGCACCCCAGGCCCTGCGTGGTGAGTGTCTAGCAGAGCCTGTCTCCACACGGCAAGCGGAGCCCTCTCTGACTGCAAAGCTTGCGGGACGGGACAGGCTCGCCCCCTCCCTTCAGAGCACATCAAAGCCCTGAGGGGCGGCCCGCGGTCCTGGCGTGCAGGGCAGCTGGCCCATGGTGCCATCGTGGAGCACAGGATCTGGCAGACGGAGCGGTAGAAACCCCCTTGGCCTGTCACCAGCTGAGGTACTCGGGAGGGATCGGAGCACCAAGTTCCCAGGTGACCAAACAGACCACTTGCCACTGTGCACGCTGAGGTGCGTCCCTACCTTGGCCTCGGCCCCGCTTCCAACCTCTTCGCTCGGGGCCTCGCCGGTCCGATGCCCCTTCCTCCTCGGAGTCACGGTCGTCGATTTTCTGTTTCTGCTTCCACTTCTGGTAGCTAGGCATCGTGTTAAGGAGGTGGCGGGTGGATTCTGAACCCCCAAAACCCCTGAGCTGGGAGAAGGCCCCACCCACTCCAGCATAAATAGGCCCCGCCTATAGGAGGTGCCACTCAGCCCAGCCCCTCAGGATACAGGTCGCGCTTGTAGGAGCTGCTGATGTAGCGACCACTTTCTGTCTTGATCTTCTTCTTGTCCTCCTGTCCTGACTGTCCCACAAACCGCTTCTTCTTCCGGTCCCTGCAGGAGGGAAGGTTGGGTGGGCTGTTGTGGACGGAGGGGGCCTGGGGCGGCCTGCTCCCTCCCGACCCTCTCACTGGGAGGTTGGAGGATTGCAGAAAAGCAGTGTGGCCATGTCTGGCATGCAGTGGGTGCTCAATAAAGGCCTGTCCCCAGCTCCTCCTCACCTTTCTCTGGTAGCCCAGGTCTCAAAGGCAGTGTGTGGGGGAGTCACTGGAAGCTGGGGGGCCCCGGTCAGGGACAGGGTTCCCAACACCTACTCTGCCATTTCTAGGCTCTGAACGGGGGTGGGGTAGGGTTCATCATCCTTATTGTGTGATGACATGGGGACCAGATGAGGGGGGTCACAGATCGTAATTCGTGTTGTGCCGGATCAATGAGGGGATGGGGGTGGCATATTTCCTGCTCTAGTGATCGAAGGGGAGTCACGACAGGCTGGGGGTCACATGCCAGTGGGTGGGGACCATGTGGCAGACAGGCGGGCATGGAAGGGCTGCACTGGCGAGCTCACTCACCACTTGAGCTGCTGCCGGCCCCTGGTCAGGTTCTGGGCCTCGTCCCCCATCAGGTCCAGAACAGCGCCAGCCACCTGCTGCTCAAAGGCGCCCCCGTCCCCACCAACGCTCAGGCTGCAGAGGGGCAGTAGGGAGACACACAGGGTTGATGGGGACCCATTAGGCCCCACCTGCCACACACACATACACACATACATACACCACACACACATATACACCACACACGCACGCACATAAACACTACACACACATGCACATATACACATACACACACACCCCAGCTGGCTGCTCACCCCCGTTCACTGTCGAAGTCCTTGGGCCGATAGGGGACATAGAAATCCTGGTCCCGCTGCCGGGCCTCCTCCTTCCGCCTCTTGGCTCCCCGCTCAGGTCCTGGCTGCTGCCTCTTCCGGCCCACGACCTCTGTGAAGACGTCCTGGCAGACCAAGGCCCAGTCACACCTGCAGCCCCTGGGAGCCCACCTGTCCCCCAGCACCAGTCTGGCTTGGGGTTGCCATTTCCTCCTCTGCACGTGCAGCTCACCCCACCTCAAGCACCAGCAGGGTCAGGACAGATGGGGGTTGGGGGGCTGAGGTGCCAACCAAGGAGGGACCCATGTTCCATCCCAGCTTAATCCCCCAGGCTGTGTGACCAGGCAAGGCCCTGCCCCTCTCTGGGCCTGGCCCTCTCTATGTGTTAGGGACTAGTCCAGGGGTTTTCAACTGTTATGTTTTGGCTACTGAAGCCCCATCCAAATCAAATGTAAGAGGGGTGCATGAGCAGGCCCAGGACCCCGCCCACCAGGTGAACAGGACGCCTCTGCAATCCACCAGCCCTGCCTCTGGCACTAAGGCCCAGCTTCTGAGCCAGCCCAGACCCCAGGGTCCGGGTGGGGTGTGTACCTCCACGCTCTCTCCCGCTGCCTCTTCCTCCTCCTTCCCAGGCTGCTCCACCTGCCGCACTGGGCAGCTCCGGGCTGTGCCAGCCAGGCCCTCCTGCCGCTCCTGCCGCCCCTGCTGGAAGCTGGCAATGGCCTTGCAGTCCTTCTGCCGCTTGGCCCGCATCACTTGGCTGCTCAGGTCCCGGCTGGAGGCGTTGATCTCAAAGATGGTCTGTGGAGGTGACACCCTAGTCCTTCACCCACTGGCCTCTCCTCCCCCCAACTCTTCCCTCACCACCTGGTGGGCTCCCTATAGCATTCCTCCCCAAGTCCTTCCAACCCTTCCGGGTGTGCTCTCTCATTATCTGCATTTCACAATCAGACAGGGAGCCCAGAGAGGACAAGTAACCTGCCCAAGGTCACACAGCTGGGACGAGCCCGAGCTGGGATGTCAGCCCAGGCCCAGCTGGCTCTGAAACCAGTGCTCTCAACCATGACACTCCAGATCCTTTTCCCTGAGCTGGCTGCCTGGCAGGCTTGTAACCCTAGGTGCAAAATGGGAAGCTCAGAGGGAGTCAAGAGATGAAAGGTGATAGAAAGCCAGCTCCTCAGGCCTCTACCAAGCCTAGGGCAAGTCACTCCTTCTGTGAGCCTCAGTCTACCCATCAGTAAGTGGCAGGAAATGGTTGCCACACAGGAACCTGCTGTGGACCAGCAGAGATGGTTCTAGAATAAGGGGCGTCTCTAGAGAAGCTGACGGAGCTAGCGATACAGTTTCAGAAGCTTTGAGCTCAAATGGAATCCCTGCTGGGCTCAGGCGCTCCATCGGTCCCCCTGGCCCTCACTCACCGCCCGTGAGCGGTACTGCTTGATGCTGTCCACCAGCCTCAGCCGCTGCAGCTCCTCCTCCTGGAAGCGTGAGCCTGGCAGGGAGGGAGGCGTGAGGCCAGGGCCCGCTCTGCAGGGCCTGCCCACCACCCCTGCCCTGCCCTGCATGGGGACTCACTGAAGAGGGGGTGCAGGCCCAGCCCCGCAAGGTCCAGCTCCTTGGCCCGTTTGATGGACTCTGGTGAGGGTGCTGGCCGTGAGCGCAGGTACTGCTGCTGGGCATTGTCAGCCACACGGCCCAGGCCCCGCAGCTCCAGCGACGCCTCCAGAGTGTTCCGCAGGCCGCAGTCTTCGTCGTCCACCACGCTCTGTGGCACCCGGCCCAGCATGCCATCCACACCAACCGCATCTGCCACCCCACAGGGAGCCCAGTCATAGGCTGCCGCCGGGCCCACCTGCCCATGGCCCAGCCTCCCACACTGGCCCCGAATGACAGAATTATCCCTGTGGTTGCCGATGTACTACACGGTTAGGCCCACGATGGTTGTTGCATCTGTGCTAAATGCGTACAGAATTTTGTTGTTATTCCTTAAACCATAGAGTATGACACCTATTTACATAGTGTTCACATTATACTACTATACGCAATCTAGGAATGACTTACTGTTAGGGAGGATGTGTGTAGCTTATTTGCAAACATGTCATTTAATATAAGGAACTTAAGCATCGTGGATTATTGTATCTGAGGGGTCCTGGAACCAATCCACTGTGGATACCAAGGGATGACCGTACGGGGACCTCCTCCTGGGGTCAGATCCAGCCCCACCCCCTACCAGAGGGGACAGCTTTGTCCCTCGCCCACAGGAAAACTCCATGGAGGACCTCAGCCTCGCCCCGGCCTCTACTCACCCGAGGGCTCCTCGTGGGGGCGGGCGAGGGTGAGGGCACGGCCCAGGAACAGGTGCAGGTCCAGCAGGTAGGGGACCTCATCTGGGGCCACCAAGGAGTAGGCTGTGCCACTTCGACCAGCCCGGGCCACACGACCTGCGGGAGGAGGTGGTCAAGCTTCAGCAAAGGAAAAACCCCACGGCCCAGCACAACGCCCACCTGCCCGACCTGAGGGTGCACAGGTCCCGGGAGAGGAGCTAAAAGGGCAGCGTTTCTGAGAGGACTTCAGGGAGGAGGGGGCTGCGGGGCCACGTCATCAAGGAGCATGACAGAGTCAGAGAGGGGAGAATCGTGCCGTCACCCATCAGAATCGTGCCGGCCCACCCCCACCAGGTCCTAATTTACAGGTCAAGCCCTGGGCCGGTTTCCCCACCTGCAGGGTTCGAGACGAGCCCTGCGCCCTCAGCTCGCACTGGAGCTCAGCGCCCAGCCGGCTCCTTACCCACGCGGTGCAGGAAGAGCTTGCCCTTGGCTGGGAAGCTGAAGTTGATGACGTTGTCCAGCAGCGGGATGTCCAGGCCCCGGGCTGCCAGGTCCGTCACGATGAGGGTGGAGCACTTGCCATGGGTGAACTTGGCCAGGTTGATCTTGCGGGCCGTCTGGTCCAGGGCGCTGTAGATGTGGGCGCAGCTTACCCGCTGGGTTGTCAGCAACTGCTCGGAGCCAGGACGGGAGGGGAGGAGGGAGAGGAGTGAGGAGACTGGTAGGAGAGGAGTCCGGGCCACGGCAGGATATCATGACCTGGTGTAAGCCTCATCCTGACTCTCCCATTAACAAGCTGCATGACCTTGGGCAAGGTCTATGCCTTCATTTTCCTCGTCTATAGAATGGGGAGAATTGTTCCTTCTCTGTAGCTTTGTTATAAGGATTAAATGAGTTAATCTAGTGCTGAGAACTCAGCCCAGAACACAGGAAGCACTGTGAGAGTGTTAACTGCTCTTTGAGAATTACTATTTCAGTCTCATTCATCAGAGACCCCTGCAGCTGCTGCATGCAAGGAGGAAGCTCCGTTAATGCCTGACAAGTTAATGAAACCCAGTGAAGTGTGTCATCAGAAAACAGACCCCAGGTGTGGCTGACCAAGGAAGGGGCCCCAGCAGCCTTTGGAGCACGGGACCCCCATGCTGTCATATGGAAAAACTCATCAAGTTGCTCACGTAAAATTAGGGCACTTTACATAGCTCACTGAATGCAGGCTACGCCTCATTTTTAAAAAACAAAACATATGGGAAAATTCATACAAAAGTGATAGCACAGCTGGGGAAATACTTCAAAATAACCTGGGTGGAGGGGGTAGCAACAGATCAGTCAAGACTGGCCGTAAGTTGATAACTGAGTACCTAGAAGTTCATTAAAGTATTAAATCCTGGCCAGGCCCGTGTCCTGCTCTGGTGCTGCCCTCTGGTGTCTGTACATGGAACTGCATCCCCAAGCTAATGAAGATGCAGGTTCCCAGGAGGTGTCTTCCTCACCAGCCAGGCCCTCTTACCTCACTGAGGTATTCCGCATGGTGCTTCGTGGCCACAAACACCACCGTCTGGTCCTGGGGCCGCACCACATTGCGCAGCAGGTGGAGGAGCACGGCAGCCTTGGTGTCCTCCCGCACCAGGAAGAAGGAGGTCTGCAGGGAGAGGGGCCATGAGGGTGTGGCTCTCAGGGCCCTGGACAGGCCAGGGGCACAGGCAGACCCTCACCTTGAGCTGCTCATTGAGTTTGGCGTCCACATCTAGCCGAATGAGCACGGGCTCCGTGAGGCCTGCGGTGGGCACAGAGGGAAGTGGGAGGTTGAGTCACTGAAGGACAAGGTCCGGGCCCAGGCCCCCACCCGAGCTCACTCACCGGCCCGGGCGAACTCCACCAGCATTTTGGGTAGCGTGGCAGAGAACAGGAGCGTCTGGTGGCCCCCCGGGAGGCGGCTGATGATTTCCTGCAGCTGCTCTGCAAAACCCATTTCAAAAAGCCTGCAAGGGCAGGAGAGGGGCTTCCTCCAGTGAGTTCCCAACTTCAGCCATCCTCGCCCACACCACACTTCTCCCAGGTGGTCGGTGTTTGCCTCGTTTTCTCTGACAACTTCATGCTAAGCAACGATGACCCTGAAATCTTGGGTCTGGTCTGTTCTGTTTCCTACAGACTGGCATTGAAATAAATGACGGCAGCCCTCGCTCTGGGTCAGGCACCGTCTGAGTACTTTACAAATACAGCTCCCGAGTCCTCACGGCATTCCGGAAGGCACGTGCTATCTTATCCCCACTCTGCAGGCGAGGCCCCGCAGGCCCCCAAGACCCTCAGTGATTTGTCCAAGTTGACAGAGCTGGGATTTGATCCCGCCTGTGTTCTCAACTTTGTGCTACTTTTTCTAACTTTGATCCCGGTACACAGGTCTCTCCTGGCAGAGCCCTTCCTCCCAGGCAGTCGCACTTCCCTCTGATTTCCCAGCCCAGAGCCAACCTGGACACTGCGAGGGGTGTACCTGCAGCCTTACCTGTCAGCCTCGTCAAATACCACGTACTCCACACTCTGCAGCTTCAGGTTCATCTCCACAGCCACATGCATCAGGCGGCCAGGGGTGGCAATGATTCTGGAAGGGGTGTGTAGGCCAGGTCACCCAGGGCCACCAGCAGAGCCCTCCTCTCGCTCCCCAGACGTTGGCTATCTGGGAAGGGACCCAGAGCATTATCCCCAATGTAGACTCACATGTCAGGGTTTTCATGCAGGGCTGAAAACTGGTCTTCCATCCTAGGGAGAAGGGGAGCTGTCAGCTCGATAGAACAGGTCTCTGTCTAGTCCCTGTCCCTTCCCATGCCAAATACCCGGTGCATCCCACTCCCTGACCCCAGACTTGCAACTGGGGAAAGGCTATTGCTGACATCCTAGGCAAAGGCACTGCCCTGACAAGAGATACAAGTTCAAACATACAAAAGGACTGAGACAACAAAGAGTTCCCCAAAGAGTGGGCTCAGCTCCCCAGACTCTCTATCTCCAGAGGCAACCAAGTTACCTTTCACCCACAGCCACCCAGCAACTAACCCTGGAACTGCCGGCTGCACCTCGAATCCAGTTTCTGGGATCTCTCTCTGTCCTTATTCTTAAACCTTTTGAGCACACACATCCCTAACTTTAGTCGTCCTCTGACACACCCTTGGGATACCTGTAGGAGCCAGAATTCTGGGCCAGGCCTAGCCTGGAGCATTGCTCACAATAACAAACTAGAGATGATAAATTATAATGTAGGCAAAGAGCACTGGACAGCAAAACACTCAGAACTGAGTGACTGTGACAGTGACACTGGGAATAAGGAAGGGGCTGCCCTGTGAGGGAAACGTGTGGAACGGGGAGGGGGCACAGCAGGGGACCCGAGTTCTCATCTTAGCGGTGCTACCAAACCACTGCATGGCTCTGGGCCCATCACCTCCTCAGTGTGCTCACCTGTAAAACAGGTGTGATGCCTGCCACTTCAGAAGGATGGTAGCACATCAGGAAGAACACAGTTTGCAAATCTGAGCCATTACAAACATGCTTTGATTTTTGCAGATTCTGCTTTAAACAACCCACACGCACATTAAAACACACAACTGAACTACCGTGTGGGTGACCCGATGCCACCAGCTGCCTTTCAGGAGCATCAGAACCTTTGCAGTGCTCGTGTGGGAAATTTCTTCTCGTATTTTATTGCATGTTTCCCTCATTCTTCACAAATATTGGTCTTATCTTTTAGAATGTGCCAAGAACCTGCTATTGTTAAGAAGCCACACAGGCTCCTTCACTCTGATACCCTGGAGGCACGGGGCGCACGCACAGGGATGGGGTGTGGGTGACCGTGGCCAGGGGCAAGAGGGTTCTTACTTGTCCCCACCCAGGATCAGGGCAGTCTTGAGGCCGGTAAACTTGCCCAGCTGTGGGGAGAGACAGAGAAAGATTGGGAGAGGGGAAGGGGAAGGTGACTCCTCCCACTCAGGCCTCCGCGCTGGTCCCAGCTCAGCCTGCCTCTCCCTGCCCACCCCGCCGCCTCCCCGCTCCCCAACCCCAACACACCTCCTTGGTAAACTTCATGGTCTGCAGGGCCAGCTCCCGGGTGGGCGAGAGAATGAGGGCACGGGCCCCCGTCTGAGCGCTGCGTGTCTTGAGCCGCTCGAACATGGGGATAAGGAAGCAGGCTGTCTTGCCACTGCCCGTCCGGGCCATGGCCACCATGTCTTTGCCATCCAGAATCACTGGGATGGTCTGGAGATAAATGGGGAGGGAAGGAGTGGGGTCAGCTCCTGCACCAGAGCTTCGAGTTCCCAGTCGAACTAGGGGACCTCAGTGAATGGGAAGGGGCCTGTCGCCCAGCTCTGATCCCATTTTTGCCAAAGCTTATTTGCATACCCTCAGGGACGAGTAGCTCACCACCCCAACTCTTTCCATGGTTTGAACATCCTTCTTCAGATTAAGCCAGACCCTACCCTCCCTGACTACCGTGCCTCACTGCGCAGCCTCAGCAGTGAACAGCCTTAAATGGCAAAGAGGCACAGGGTCGCGTCTCCTCTCTGCTGAGCCTAACTTCCCTGACCTGTGAAACAGGCAAGCTTGTGGGGCTTCAGGATAAGAGGGACAGTAGATGTGACAGCTGGGACAAGGGGTGTCTATCAAGAGGCGGAGAGAAGGCCAAGTCCCTCATGCCCTACTTCCAACCCCACCAGCCCTGCCTGCGGCGTACCTTCCTCTGGATGGGTGTTGGCACCTTATAGCCTTTCTTCATGATGCCTTTGAACACCGGGTAGCTCAAGCCTGGGAAAGACAGAGGAATGACCGGGGTGGAGGGAGCCCCCACAGCACCTGACTGTTGCATATTTCCCCCTCTGCTCTGAAATGCTACTGTCATGCACCAAGTCCCCAAATGTCCTTGCCTGTTCCTGCACCAGCATCGCCCACGTCCTGCTCTGTTCTCTCACTGTGTCAGGCCCTGACTGGCTCTGAGACAGTGTCTGCTGCCTCAGTTTGCCCAATACCTACCACAGTGCTGGGCCCAGAGCAGAGCTCAGAGGGCGTGGCGACCCCCTACTGCTACCCCCCACATCCCCCAGATGCCTGGAGCACCCACCCATGGACTGGAAGCCTCCTGACTTCTTCTTCTTCTTGTTCTGGGCTCGCACCATCTCCCGCGTGTCCGGCTCCACGTCCGAGGTGCATTCCGAGGTGGGGAAGGTGGGCAGGGGTCTGCCAGGTCCCAGCTGGAGGGAGGAGCAGAGAGGCAGCATCACTCCAGGTACCATCAGACCGCTGGGGCAGGGAGGGGGGCTGCCCTGTAGCTGGTCTGCACCCCATTCTAGTCAATGACTCCCCTGCCAGATCACGAGACGTCCCTGCTACAGGGCTCCCTTGGACTGGGCCAGGACAGGGCGGAGGGGCAGAGCGCGGGCTCTGCAGACACACAGCCTGGTTTCAATGCCAACTCTGTCTCTTACCAGCTAGGAGACCTCACACAGGGACTTAATCTTCCCGGAGCCTGTGTTCCCACATCTGGGAAACGGGTGACGAGAACATACGCCTCACAGGGTGTTGTGAAGACTAAGCAGGTTAAGTGCGAAGCTCAGAACAGTGCCCAGCACAGAGATGGTGACCTCCTCCTCCTCCTCCTCCTCTTCCTTCTGGCCTGTCATTCCCAGCCCCGGAAATTAACTCTAGAGAACTGATCGCAACTAGACTTTTCCAAGCTGCCCTGCCCTCCTCTCCTAATCCCCTTTCTGACCCATCACCCTTACCCAGCTCTGGTCTCTCTTGTGCCTGCCTCTTCTCTGCCCATCTCTCCCCTTTGTCCCAGCACAGCTAACCCAGATGCCTCCTCTGGGGAGCCCTCTAAGACTCCAGGGCTGTCCCCCTCCTCTCAGAAATAACAGTACGGACCGCTAGCTCACTATAATGATTAGAGCTCACAGGGCTCTTACTCGAAGCCAGGTGCTGCTGCATTCACATAAGTTAACCCACTTAATCCTATGGCAACCTTAGGAAGCGGGTACTATTACTTTGTCATCCTACACAGAAGGAAACTGAGGCATAGAGGGATGACATGACCCACCCAAGATCACACAGACAGCAAGTGTGGGGATCGGAGCCTGTGTTCTTCCCACCGTGGCCCTCTATGGTCCCTGCACCATTCAGGCAGGGCTGCAGCCTGTCTAGTATAGTCTGTGAGCTAAGCATGGTCACATACATTTCAAAAAATCAAACAAAAAAAGACGGTGACCTTAAAGGGCCCCACAAAGCCCAAAACATGTACCACGTGGTCCTTGGAGGAAAAGTTTGCCAATCCCTGTTCTAGGCACATAACAAAGACATGTGTGTGTGCATGATAGAGCACACACACACGTCCTCCAATCCTCCTCCCGGTCTGTGAGGCATATGTGATCACCAGCCTGCTGCCCACGTGGAAACTTCTGTCTTCTACAGATGTGGCTCAGAGAGGTTAAGCAACTTCTTCACTATCGCACAGCCTGTACAGGGTTGGGCCAGATTGTGAACACAGGGCTGAGCCAGGGCAGAGCCCTAGTCTGAACCACATACATAGGCTCCTCTTTGGCACTTAGTACTCTGACCTGTTCATCACCTTTAGCAGTTTCTCCACATTTATAGAGCACCTACTGTGCGCCAGGCATTAGCTAGGCTGGGGAAACAGTGGGATAAAATCTGGTCCCTGCCTTGGAGAAGTGTAGGCCTCTCCTCACATAAACACTCACTCATCTACTTACCCAAAGCTATTCTGTGCCAGGCCCGGGCTGGGCACATTGCTGTGGGAAATAATGGGCCAATGCTCTCCCTTCCCATTTGCATACTGCTGGCATTCAGCAGTGGAAACAGCACAGCTCTGAAACCAGACAGTCCCGGGTTTGAATCCCGGCTCTCCCACTCACAAACTGTGAGGTTTTGGTCAAGTTCTTTTACCAATCTATGCCTCAGTTTCCTCCTCTGGAAAATGGGATGACAATACATAGATCACAGGGTGGTGTGATGATTAAATTATACGGCTGGTTAAGCTCTTAGCACGGAGCCTGGCACATAGTAGGCGGTCAACAAACCCAAGTTTAATTTATTACTATTAATTTCCCAGAGATTTGGGAAATCTACGGGCCTGGGCTTCCCCTTAATACAACCTCTCAAGAATCCCTAAACTCTCCAAGTCAGAACTTCAGCACCTGCACTTTTCATTGGACGAATGGGAACTAGGACCCGCCCCCTGAGTAGGAAGTAGCCAATGAGAAGCGGGCAACCTAAAAGCCGACCAGGAGGCCCGCAGGCCCCAGCCTTCGGAACGCGGTGGCTCCGGCCCTCAGGACCCGGGTCAGACCGGCGGTCCTGCCCCCCGATCTCCTGCCAGCAGACCTCTCCCCACCCTAGGTAGTGCCCACTCCTCAGCTGGGGAAACTGCGTCCGCGGGGCGCCCACGGAGCCGGAAGTCAGGCTCCAACGTGTATCCCATCCCAGCGCTCCCACCTTTTGCGCCCGGGTGTCATCTTCCGCCTGGACCTCAAACTCGCCGTCCTCCGAGTCGCTGCTGCGGGCGTGGGAGGCCGCGTCCCGGCGCTTCCGAAGCCCCTTCTTTTTCCTCCGTTGGGCCATGGCAGGTCGGGACCGCGGTCGGGCCGCCGGGCGCGTTCCCGCAGCCATGCGGACCCGGCACAGGAGAACGGGAAGGGGCGGAGCCAGCGGGGATGTACCACCGCGGGGCGGGGGGCGGGGCACGACGTCTACCGGGCCCGGCCTGCTCTCCCTCACCTGTCGCAGCCCCAGAGGCTGGGCGGGCCCACAGGTGCTCCCCTGCCCTGCGCGAGAGGCCCCTCTCCAATGCTGTGGGGAACTCCGGGCGTCCGGACCTGGGAGCTCCCCCTGGGCGCGAATGGTTCCGGCCGCGCCAGCCGGACGCTGGCTGGTTGCTGTTGATGGGCCCGCGGAGCACACGTCGCTAGGGCCCGGCTGTCCCCGTGAGTCTGTCCACGCGGTGCCCGGGGCGGGGACCTGGAGCGACCTGAGCGGCCGCGGTTCCAGGATTCCGGGCCCCGAATAAACTGGGATCACGGATGCGCCGCGCGCCGCGGGTCCCCGGCACCCCCACAGAAGAGTCCAGCCCGCGTGGAGAGGGGGCACTGAGGGTTGTAGCCGACGTCCAGGAGCCGAGATACTCAGGTAAGAAATAACTAAAGAATGCAGGGTCGCATAACCCATAGACACAGACAATAGTGCGGTGAAGGCCTTGGGGCGGGGGTGGGGAAGGCGGGGGCGGAATGGAGGGGGAAAATGCGGGGGGAAAGTATTGTTGTAATACTTTCAACAATAAAGATAAATTTAAAAAATGAAAGAATGCAGGATCCTCGGACATCAACCCGGACATTAATTTGGAGATGGGGCATTTGGGCATTTGGGGGGCGTGACCCCCCTATAGTAGAATGGTTAAGTGCACAAGCTCTGGATTCCTGCCAGGTTCACATTTTGCTTCCTCTGTTTTAGCTTTTAGGTGTGACTGACACATGTGACGTCACCTTTTGAAGCCTCAGTTTTGTCATCTGTAGACATAAAGCTGCTTCACAGAACTGATGAGAGGATTCAGTGAGACAGTGCTTCTAAAGCTGTTTGCAGGAGGTAGGTGTGAGAGTGAAACTGGTTATTTCCTGCCCCATAAATATATACAGAATTCAGAGACTGCCCTGTCTTCCCCTCCCACCATAATTAGTTGTGTGGTTGGTGCCAAAATGGACACAAGTTCCATCTCTCCTTCATCCCTCTAACATTCTGTAAATATCTATCCAGTACACACTGTATGCTAGGAATGCATATTTATTAAAAATTTGCCTGCAGCACCCCTCTCCCCATCATTATGACAACTAAAAAAAAGTCCAACAAATTTCAAAAATGTCCCCTGAGGTTGGCAGTTCCCCTTTGAGGAGGACTGCTTGACTCTTTTGCCCTTGGGGTGGGGACTTAAGAGACTGCCAGTCTTTCTCGGATGGCACTGCCGATGACAGAGGGATGGCACCCTGACCCCCTTTCTCAGGGAGCTCTGGAGGCATGGCCTGGTGGGCAGCACATGCCTGCTGTCACCTGGGACCACCGGCAGCATGAAGACCCCTGTGGAGCTGGCCATCAGTGGGATGCAGACTCTCCACCGTCAGCACCGCTGCCGGGGCGGCTATCAGGTCAAGGCCAGGGCATCGTACGTGGATGAGACTTTGTTTGGCAGCCCTTCAGGCATCCGGCCCACACCGCCAGACTTTGACCCACCCTGGGTGGAGACGGCCAACAGAACCAAAGGAGTGGGCAGAGAGGCTCCACGGGCTTCGAGGGCCAATGGGAGCTGTGAGACCACCTCCTCCAGGGGCAGTACCCCGACCCTCACACCAAGGAAGAAGAACAAATACAGGTAACAGCATGGGGAGATGCACTCCTGCACTTAGTATTGCCATCTACATTCCTCTTAGAGCCCTGCTGTTCACATGCTGTGTGACCTTGGGCAAGCCCCTTGCCCTCTCTGAGCTATAATTTTCTCCAGTGGAAAGTGGACTTAGTGGTTTTACTGAGAGGATTAAATGAGATGAGGTGTGTACTGTGCTGGGCACAGTAACCTGACACTTAGGAAGCTCTTGATCAATAGTAGTGAGGCTGGCATCTGAGGCCCAGAGAGGTCAGGATTGGCCCAAGATTACAGCAGTTTGCAGAAGATTATTGGTGTGGTTGATCCATGAAATGACATAGATTTGCTGGTTTCAGATTTCATTTTGAAAATGGTTCTTGCTGCATTTTCATGAACAAGTTAGAAAACCAGGAGCTGATGCAATGGTTATAAAGTAATCAGATTAGAATTAGATTATTGGGATTATTTCAGATTAATATCATCCAGAAGGAGAAATCTAGTAGTGGACCTCAGGGTTTCTTCTTGTTTATTTATCAATGGTTTGGACAAAGACACAGAAGACTGGTGTTTGGATTATGGCTGCCATAACAAAATACCATAGACTGGGGGGCTTACCAACAGAAATTTATCGAAGTCCAAGATCAAGGTGCCAACAGGGTTGATTTCTCCTTGGCTTGCAAATGGCCACCTTGTCACTGTGTCCTCATATGACCTTTTCTCTGCGTTTGTATACTCCTGGTGTCTCTTCTTAAAGGGACACCATTCCTATTGGATTAGGGCCCCACCCTCATGACCTCATTTAACCTTAATTACCTCTTTAAAATTCAGCATGAATTTTGGGAGGTTACAATTCACTCCATAGCAACTAGTTAATCATATTTAGGATCCATGCTGAACCAGGAGGGACATACTTTATTTAGTCAAGAAAAGGAAATGGTGTATATATAAGGAGATAAAAATTCAATGAGATAAAAGGAAGACTTGTTATTGTGTCACATTGTGGACCATAACCTGACAAGGGTCAGGTTGACATTAGCAGCACTGACACCTACAACATGGCTGAAATGCTGATGTAAATGTAGGCTGTATTAGCAGAAGTATGGTGTCCATGACAAGGGAGGTTACAATCAACCCCATGCTCCCCTGGAGGATGGAGGTTTGTGCTGGATGCTGACAAGTAGAGGGTTTCACGTGAGAAAGTATATCAGACAGACATGTGTTTCCACCAGATGTGGTTTGAGAAGTTAAACCAAGTAGCAAAAGGTTGACTTTCCAGTTTGGAAATTTGAGTACTTCTAGTCTGGTCTAAAACCATGGACCTCACAGTTGTGGGATTAAAAATAATAATAATGGAGAATCCAAGATGGCGGCGTAGGTAAACACCTAAACTGCTGCCTCGCACAACAATTTCAAAACTACAACTAAAAGACAAAACGTCTATCACCCAGAACCACGGGAAAGCTGGCTGAGTGGAAGTTCTACAACTAGAAGGAAAGAGAAAAGAGCATTGAGACATGCAGGAGCGCTGAAAAGCTGAGGTACGGAGGCGCGTGATCCGGGCTGGTGGCAGGCATTGCTTTTTTCAATCCGAAGGCAGACAAGCCCCCCCGATTACTCTGAAATCCAATCTCTGGGGAGACACGGGGAACCCAAACTCCTACGGGGAGAAGCTGGACTGTCTGCCAGTGAGGGTGGCTTGCTTGCAGAGCTGCGCGCAGGAATAATTGTTTACTATACTGGGGCACGGGACTCGGGACTCCCGGATGCCGTAGGGGACACAGCCGGCTAACTAGCAGCCATTGCTGCTTGCCACGCCCTAGCCTAGTGACACCCTGAGCCCCGCCCTGCACAACCTACAAACCCACCCAAGCCCCAAGCAGCGGATTTAGCCTAAGAAAGGCCTGCCCTATCGCACCTTAACCTAGCAAACTTGCAGCCTGGGTCAGACAGCTCCAAAACCTCCAAACCCCAAGCAAAGAGGAGAAAACTGTAGCTCTCACTGTAGCTCCTGCTGGGTGGCCTCAGACAGTAGCTGACCTGCACCCCATTGGAGATCCAGAAGCCAGTGTACCTAGGGGTCAGTGTGAGACACCAGATTTCAACTCCTCACATCCATAAGTGACACATTCAAGAGGCAGACTCAGTGAGCACCAAAGCCCCACTGAAACAAATCCTGCTCCATAAGCGTGTCTTCAGCGCAGCAGTTCTTCCATTATAGACACAGTGAGTGCTCACAGCTAATTGGCCTGGAGGTCAATTCCTCCCAGTGTACCAACAGCAGTTAAGGCTTAACTACACCAAGACTTTGCACTCAGCCCACAAAGGGGTGTACCAAGAGCATCCACCTCATGTGATTGAGGAGGCTGAGCTACTGCCCCCTATAGATTACCTACCACACAAAGCTACTCCATCAACACAGGGAAGCAGCCAAAATGCGACGACAAAGAAACATGTCACGAATGAAAGAAATGGAGGAAAGCAAACTACTGGATGACATAGCGTTCAGAACCACATTTATTAGGTTACTCAAGAATCTTCTTAAAACCGCTGAGAAACTTGATGAGACCTTTAAGGATATTAATGAGAATGCCAAAAAAATGGAAAAGGATCAGTCAGAAATGAAGCATACACTGTCTGAAATAAAGAATATACAGAAACTCAACTGTAGATCAACGTACCCCAAGAATCAAACCAAAGATCTAAAATATGTGGAAACAAAAAACATCCAACCAGAAAAACAAAAAGAAAAAAGAATCCAAAAATATGAAGATAGTGTAAGGAGCCTCTGGGACAACTTTAAGCGAACCAATATACGAATTTTTGGGGTGCCAGAAGAAGGGAGAGAGCAAAATATTGAAAACCTATTAGAAGAAATAATGACAGAAAACTTTCCCTACCTGGTGAGTGAAAGAAATAGACTTACAAGTTCAGGAAGCACACAGAACCCCATACAAGAGGAACCCAAAGAGGACCACACCAAGACACATCATAATTAAAATGCCAAGGGCAAAAGACAAAGAGAATATTAAAAGCAGCAAGAGAAAAACAGTTAATTACCTACAAGGGAGTACCCATACGACTGTCAGCTGATTTCTCAACAGAAACTATGCAGGCCAGAAGGGAGTGGCAAGAAATATTCAAAGTGATGAACAGCAAGAACCTACAACCAAGATTACTCTACCCAGCAAAGCTATCATTCAGAGTTGAAGGTCAGATAAAGAGCTTCACAGACAAGAAAAAGCCAAACGAGTTGATCACCACCAAACCAGGATTACATGAAATGCTGAAGGGTATTCTTTAAGAAGAAGAAGAAGAAGAAGAAAAAGGTAAAGATAAAAATTATGAACAACAAAATGACATCAAATACATATCTACCAACAAGTGAATCTAAAAATCAAGTGAATGAAAAATCTGAAGAACAGAATGGACTGGTGAATATAATAGAATCAGGGGCATAGAAAGGGAGTGGATTGACGATTCTCAGGGGAAGGGGGTGTGAGGGGTGCGGGAAGAGATTGGACAAAAATCTTACACCTATGGATAAAGAGAGTGGCAGGGGGAAAGGGCATGGGGTGGGGTGAGGAATTGGGTGGAGGGGAGCTATGGGGGGGGGGGGAAAGGAACACCTGTAATAATCTGAACAATAAAGATTTATTTTAAAAATAAATAAATAAAATAATAATAATAATAATGATTGTAGAAGGAATCTAATGAAAGATGAGAGACCTAGAAAGCATATATATGTCTGATTTACTGGTCGAGAACTTGGTCCTTGAGCCAGGCTGGTTTTGAATCATATCTCTTTCCTCCTCCTTGCTATGGGGTTTACCCTCTCTATACCTCAGTTTTCTTGTCTGTAAAGTGGTATTATCAACCTCTCCCTCCTGTGGATGTTGTGAGAAGTAATGAGGTAATGTATGTGACATGCTGAATCCAGGACCTGTAAAGCCCTAGCTTGTTTGGCTCAGTGGATAGACCCTGCAAAATGAAGGGTCCTGGGTTCAGTTCTGGTCAAGGGCATGTACCTTGGTTGCAGGCTCCTCCCCGGCCTGGGCCCTGGTCGAGGCATGTGCAGGAGGCAACCAGTCGGTGTGTTTCTCTCACATTGATCTTTCTCTCTGTCTTTCCCTCTCTCACATTGATCTTTCTCTGTCTTTTCCTCTCTCTTCAATGGAAAAAATATCCTCTGGTGAGGATTAACAAACAAAAAAAAACCACCACCACCAACAAAAACCCATCAGTAAATACTCAAAAATTCAAATCGGAAGGGCCAGGGGACTACAAAAGATTTAGCTAATGAGGCTTCTGGGAAAAAGGAAAAGTAGAGGGTAGAAGAAAAAGTGAAGGTTATAAAGACTAACATTATATTAATTAGGGCTCTTAGTTGCAAGTGACAGAAAACTTACCACAACTGGCTTCAGCAGAAAAAGGGAATTTGGGCCTTATATAACCGAGGCTCCAACTATCATTGGGATTCTGTCTTCGTCTTAGTGCAGCTTTCCCTCACACGTTACAGGTGAGATGCCACCAGCTGCTTTGCCCTTATATCCGCCAGCTTTTCAAGGTCAGGAGGCAGAAAAACAGCTTCCCTAGTAGTTTCAGCAAAGGTCCTAAGGCAGACTCTGATTGGACAGAATGGGTCAGATGGCCATTCCTGAGTCAATCAGTGTGGCCAGGGGAGTGAAATATGCAAATTGATCAGGCCTGGAGCACATGCCAAGGAATAGGGGGACTGTATGCTAGGTAGGGGCAAAATAGCCGAGATGGAGGTAGTGGTACATGAAGGGGCTGTGGCCTCACTGGGTGCCAGGCTGGGAGACAGGGACTTCTGGGATCTACTGGCAACCCTCTCTATTGCTGCAGGTGTCTGGTGGGGGTGGAGTGGGGTGGGTGGGTGTTAAGGTTGTAGGGTTTGTTCGCTCACTTCGTTTCTCTTCCCTTTGCCAGACTGATCAGCCACACTCCTTCTTACTGTGATGAGTCACTATTTGGCTCCCGACCCATGGGCGCCTGCTGGGAGGCCCCGTGGATGGTGAAGGGGGGTGCTTCAAAACTCCACACGCTCTTCTGGACACCCCCAGCCACCCCGAGGGGCCACCCGCCCCACCCCACGGAGACCCCAGAGCGCACCATTCACCCATCTGCTCCCACGAAGACAGAGCCCAGGGAGGGGTCCGAAGCTGAGAAGGTGTCCAAGGATGGATTAGACTCTCCACGCTCTCTGAGGCGGGAGCGTGCCCATTCCCTCACCCACCTGAATGTCCGCAGCACTGGCCGCCCACCCACCGGGAGCCCCCACACGAATGGGCCTCGGGATCCCAGGCCTTCCCCATCGGGGGTGACCTTCCGGAGCCCGCTGGTGACTCCCAGGGCTCGGTCAGTCAGTGCTTCAGTGCCAGCGACGTCCCAGCGAGGGGGTGCCACCCCAAGACCAAAGCCCCCTTGGAAGTGAGTTTCCCGGTCCTTTCATCAGGTTTGCCCTTGGGGTCACAGCAAGGGGAGGAGTTTCAGAGGATGACAGGTGGGGGGCATCTGGGGAGACCCCCAGGCATCGGCGAGGCACTCACAGTGGCAGGCACAACAAAGGTGGTCAGGGACGCCCTCTGTCCTGACCACCTCTGGTTCCCTGCTGC
This sequence comes from Corynorhinus townsendii, assembly GCA_026230045.1. Lineage (NCBI taxonomy): Eukaryota > Metazoa > Chordata > Mammalia > Chiroptera > Vespertilionidae > Corynorhinus > Corynorhinus townsendii. The sequence goes on along the minus strand of JAPDVU010000014.1, from coordinate 9,488,565 downwards.
CCCCACAACGTGAACTTGTGGGCCACCCTGTTCTAGTCCCGTCGGAGCCACATGCTGTATCAGTGCCAACCCAGGGATGCCCCCCCACCCCCCATCACTCCCACACATTGTCTTACTGCCAAGTATGAATAAATGGTGTGGTCGCCAATCTGGAGGGTTTTCCCCTCCCCCCGCAAGACCCCCTTCAAGCCAAACTTCCTGCTCAGGATGAGTTTCTAGCCGAGTCTGGAGGCCTCATAGTTTTCCCTGGCACGGTGTCTGGGTGATATGTGGGTGGACTTTTTCTTTTAATGATCATGTATTTATTTTCACATATTAAATATGTCAGTAGCTCACCAAAGCCGTGACTTTTACTAATTTTTTTTTCTTAGGGGAAAAGCCGATGTTAGGCCTGAGTTGGGTTACATAACGATGAATGATACAGCAAGGAAGCAGCAGAAATCTGACAGTGGCGAGTGGGGGCTTGAAGTTCCGGAACCCAGGCCTCAAGCAACACTGGGGCCTCCTCCCGTCAGTTTCAGCTACAGCCACTAACTAGGGGGTAGGCTGGTTCTTCCTGAGATGAGAAGGTGGGCTAGAGTTTCATACATTTCCCACCTTTTCAAAAAACAAAACACAGTGACTAGGCTTGACCAAGGCGAGAAAGTTATGTGCATTTGGAGAGCTCTCAGGGTCGAGACCTGAGAGATCGGATGTGCCTTCCCTGCACCGAGGCTTGTCAGCTGCACCACCTGGGTCAGGCCCCTTACAGGCAACAGCGGGGCCTTTGCTCAGATGGAGTTGCACCAGGATCCCAGCATCCTGGTGAGTTTGGGTGGGCCTGGGCTTTGGGCCTTGCCTTGACCCCAATTTCCCCTGATGCATCTCCAGGAAGCACAGGGATTCCAGAACCAGCCGGAAGCCCCACCATTGGTTCTGTGCTGCCTCTTGGGGAAGGGAAGGGCAGAAACATCTGGGTAGCAGTCCTAGAGGGACCACCAGTGGCCAGGACCAGGGCTGCACGTGCAGACACCTGCTCGGGGCAGGTGGGGCACGAGGGAAGCGAGTCAGCGGCTCTCTTGGAACTTTAAACATGTGGGATGTTTAAACTTCCTAGAACTTTCACGAAGAGTTAGTTCCCTCCCATCTCTCATTTTACACACACACCCTCCCCCATTTAAATAGACATGAGCCAGAAATACCTCTCTTCCCTCCGACTAGAATAAAGAGACAACAGCCTGAGTGACGATAAGGGGCAACTGACAAGACCACGGCGTTTGGGAAGACTGTGGGGTGTGGTGGGGACTGGGCGGCCTGCAGTCTCTGCCCTCTAGCGGGTGCTGCAGCTCAGCTCTGGAAGACATGCGGGCCCAGGGTATCTGGTTGGTGAGATTTTTCCAGAAAAGGCAGGAAGCTGGATTTCTGTGTGAGGGCCCCGATTTTTTTTACATACCAGCAGTGAATTTTAAAAAGATACATTGTTCAACTACGTGGGCACCAAATAAAGCCCATGGGGGCTGCTGGTCTATGATCTTGGGACTCCTGAGCTTTCACAATGCTGATGCGGGAGAGGCTGTGGGCAAATGGGCAATACCAGAGCCGGGCTGAGGGCAGGGGAGCCCGGTCCTGCTGGAGCTCTGCCTGCCCCCCACCCTCTGTGGGCAGTCCTGGCGGGGGACATGTCCTTCGTGGCCTTGGCAGCTTCTGGTCTGGGACCAAGGGGGCTGCAGCCTGGGCTCTGGCCTCCCACAGAGGCTAAAGGGAGGAATGGTTAGTGCTGACACCCTACGCGCTTCAGGCATGGGCATGCACAAACAACCACCCTGGGTAAAAGGTTTATTCACAGGAAGTGGTTTAAAATGGCTTTTAATTTTGAAAAAGGTATGAAAGCCATGATCAAGGGCCTTCCTGGTCCCAGTGGCTTCCCGGCCGGCTCTCTGGGAGGGGGTGGTGCTCGGTATCAGAGCAGGGCTCGGGGGAGGGGCTCATTTCCTGCCCTTGCCCTTGCCCTTGCCCTTGCCCTTCTCACTCTTCACTTTGGCCTTGCCCCGTTTCTTCCTCTTGGACCTGAGCAGGGAGCGGACCAGGTAGCCCTTCCACACGGCCTGGATGAGCGTGGCCGCCCTCACCATGCGCATCATCTCCTGATCGGCCTCCATCCTGTTCTTGGAGGCGATCTCCCGCTCCTCCCGGATCTGGGCGAACTCCTCCACCAGCACCTCGTACCTCTGCTGCAGCTCCTCCAGCTGGATCTTCTCCTCCTTGTGGATGATGTCCAGCTCCTCGTACTCATCCTGCGGAGGGTCGGTGGGCTCACCTGGCATCAGGCCTGCCTGCCACGCCCTCTGCATGCACCCCACCCTTCACGTGGGCGCTCTGGGCCAGCAAGGCCACCTGCACTAGGCTTTCTGCCTCCAAGGCCCGGAAGAGAGTGCGAGAAGTGATGAGGTCCATCCTAATGCGAGGTGGGACCCTACTAAAATTATCCCGGGACCCAGGAAAGATCACGGCTTGTGGTTGGCCAGACTGAGTCCAAATCCCAGCTCAGCCACACCGTTCAAGTCTTCGTTTTTCCTCGACTGAAACATGGTGACAATTGCAAACGCAGGAGGGGGTGAGTGGGAGCTGTTTCCAGGATTAAATGACAATTACTGGGTGCGGTGCCAGGCACGCGTGGGGACATAAAAAAGTGCAAGCTGCTGCCACTGAAGCTGTCCGCTTCACAAAGAGCATGAGTGGGACTTCCTCAGGGGACTAAGTCCCACAGTTCTTCCTTATGTCTAACTCCAGCCTCTCCTGCTGTAGCTCACACCCACCGCCGTCCCTCCCTCCCTCGCACTCATGGTTGCCAGCCTCCCCATCGTCCCCTCCCGGGGCACTCGTGGTCAGACAGCCAGGCCCCGACTTGCCCTTCCCTGAACAGCACACTCCAGTGCTCACCAGGCTTCCTGGTCCCACAGCCAGGGCCGTGGCTCCTGAGGTTACCATGGAGCTGGTGGGGGGCTTGAGGGCACCCCATATTATAGGCTACCGTTCCCTGAGCACTTCCTGCAGGCCAGACCCCGGGCAGGACACAAGCATTGGCGACAGTGGTGCCTCACTGACTGCACGCTGCCCAGCCTGGGGATGACGACCCTGCTGATCACGTGCAGAAATGGGCCCAGAAAGGCCACGCCCCTTGCTTAGGGCCCACAGCTGGTGAGTGACTCTAGGGGAGAACCTCCAAGTGGCCACGGGCCTTTCTCACTGCCGGGTCCCAGCACCTGGCACATGGCGGGCACGCAGAAGGAGCTTTCTGCATGGCGGAGGGACATGGCGGAGGCAAGCTCACCCCTGAGTCCACTGGGGATGAGCCCTGGCTTGGGTACGGGCAGGAGCAGAGCAAGGAAGGAGCAGAGAGTACGGGATGTGGACACTAGAGGGAGCCAGGGTCACTGGGCTGGTGTCAAGCACTTAGAGGCTCACAGCTTCTGGATCCTTCCCTTCCCACCTCTCCCCTAGGCTGCCCCAGGCTAGACAAACCCTGGAGCCTACGGAAGGAGCAGGGAGGCCCAGAACTTGGCCAAGACACAGACCATCCTTGGGGCCTCTCCTCCCATCCCCCACTCCTAGAGGATTGTGGGAAATACACTTGAGAGAGACCTATGCAGCAACAAATACCTGCTTTTCGCTCATCTCCGTATCGTATTTCTGGATCCAGTTCTCGATTTCCGTCTCCACTTTATATTTTTTCTAAAAAAAAAAAAAATCCAGTTAGTCATTGACTGACAGGCTAGTATTTACAATAAACAACGCCAAGCACGCTCCACACCAGCCGGCCCTGTGGTGGGTGCCTTACAAGCCTCGCCTATGAATCCACACAAGGTAGGTCCTCCATTTCACAGATGAGGAAACTGAAGGTCAACCAGGCTCACTCACTTGCCCAAGGACGTAGAGCTGGTGAGTGCTAGAGCTCCATTTGAAGCCCGCAGTCTGGCTCCAGAACATTCTAAGCAGAGGGAGCAGCAGATGCAAAGGCCCTGGGATGGGAACAAGCTTGTGGTGTTTCTAGAACAGAAGTCGAGCCAGTGTGGCTGGAATGGAGTGCCTGAGGATCGTGGCCCCGGGGAGGGCAGAGTGGGAAGCTGTGTGGCAGAGGGAGTGGCAGCAGGGGGAGGAGCTTGGGTTATAGTGTAAGGGGGAGGGGAAGCTATTGGGTGGGTTTAGATGCAGTGGAGGGTCGTGATCTAATTTTGCTTTTAAAAGAGATCCGCTCCTATCCATACAATGGAATGTTATTCAGCCATAAAAAAGAATGAAGTACTGTTTCACGTTACATCATGGATGAACCTTGAAAACATGATGCTGAGTGAAAGAAGCCAGACAAAAGCCACACGTTTTATGATTCTTTTTGCATGAAACGCCCAGAGTAGGCAAATCCATAGAAACAGAGAGGAGATGAATGGTTTTCGGGGGTTGGGGGAGGGAAGGAGTGGGAGAAACTGCTTAATGGGTGTGTGGTTTTATTTTGGAGTGATGAAAATGTCTGGAACTAGACAGGCAGTGGTTGCACAGCACTGTGAATGTGCTAAATGCCACTGAACTGTTCCCTTTAAAATGGTTAATTCCATGCTATGTGAATTTCACCTCAATTTAAAAATAATAACAAACCAGCTCCCTAATCCTGCAGAGCAAGAAAACTGGGCAGCATAGATGGGCCTGTGACCCCCAAGGATTGCCCACCAGTGTGGATGTGTGCGCCTCGGCTTTTTGATGGGGGAGAGGCCCGTGGCTCCCATCAGGTGCTCCAAAGAGTCATGACACTAAAAGGAAAGCGGGAACAGTATTAGAAAGGGTGCCCTTCGTCAGGAGAGGCACTTGGAAGCACGCGAGTGCACAGTGGGCCTGGGTCCTGGCTGAGATGATGGAGAAGGCACGGGGGGAATGGTATGTACTGAGCACCGATTCTGCACCAGCTCTCTGCCTGTCATCTCATTTAATTCCTGCTAAGACTGAGTTGATCGCTTTCGTTTTAAAGATGTGAAACTGAGGCTCGGTAATGGGCCTGAGGCTCGGTAATGGGCCTGAGGCTTACATGCTCCTTGGGTTCCTTTGCACGGTATTGACAGGTGGGTTTCATCATCCCTGCAAGGCTCAGGGGGACGAGGGAACCTGCCCAAGATCAGGGAGGGGGCATGCGGCCGCAGGACGGGCCCCATCTCTGCCCCCAGGCCTGTGTGCTGCACCCTCCTGCCTCCCAGGGGACACCAGCTCCACCCTGGGCTTCCTGGTGGCTGGGGCAGCCCTGCCCTCCACGCTGGACCCCCTCCACCCTGTCCCCCGCCCGGTGGCTCCCCAGGGCACCTTCCTGAGCGCCTGCTCTGCCTCCCAGTTCTCCATGATCAGGCTGTGGAACTGCGAGCGCAGCTGCAGGATGTCCTGCTGGACCTTGGCCACCCGGGCCTGCGAGGCCCGATAGTCTGCCTTCTGCTGCTTTTCCGCCTCCTGCTTGGTGCGGAGCAGGCTGTTCTCCGAGAACTTGAGCACCTGGTGCAGGTGGTTTTTCAGTTCCTGGATCACAAAGTTCTCCTTCTCCACCTGGGCCCGGAAGAGGAGAGGCCGTGTTAATACCTACATGACCACGGCTCAGCACAGACGCCGGCCATTGCTATGTGATCACCTCGCCGAGGCCTGCCTCACCACCGGTGGGCACAAGGACAGCTTTATGACAGACAAGGAAACTGAGGCTGAAGGGGTCAAGTCGTCTGTCCAGGGTGATGCAGCTGAGCCAGCATTTGAAGCCAGGTCTGTCTGACCCAGAGCCCGGGTTCTTGGCCACGCCCTCTAGTTCCTGGTATGAATGGAGGGCAGGGGAGAGGGCTGGGACAGTGGGACACTCCTGCTGGGGCACAGTGGGGGTGCCCAGTTGGCAGAGACACAGTGTGATGCACGAAGGTGTGATAGACACGCCCCACAGGACTGCCACCTGCTCTCCCTGAGAGAGTTCAAAAACTGTCCTTGCCCTCAGTTGGTTCAAAAATAGGGACAGCCCTAGCCTTTTGGCTCAGTGGATAGAGCATCAGCCTGTGGACTGAAGGTTCCCGGGTTCAATTCCGGTCAAGGGCACATGCCCGGGTTGTGGGCTGGATCCCCAGTAATGGGCGTGCAGGAGGCAGCCGATCAATGATTCTCGCTCAGCATCATTGATGTTTCTATCTCTCCCTCTCCCTTCCTCTCTGAAATCAATAATATATTTAAAAAAAAAAAATAGGGATGGGGTTGAGGACCAGGCTGTTTTACATATAAACTCGAAAGGCTGATCCCAAGCCTTACCAATAACATAGTCAGTTAACACATATTTTTCTGTCATATGTGTTACATACTATATTCTTACAAGAGAGTAAGCTAGACAGGAGACAATGTGGTTAAGAAAATCCTAAGGAAGAGAAAACCCACGCAGAAGTGGGCCTGTGCAGCTTAAAGCTGTGTTGTTCATGGGTCAATTGTATTACCATGGGACCTATGATTATTATTAGGTCCAGATTGTTTTCCTTCCTTTTTTTTTTTCTCCTTTTTTTTTTTTTTTAATCTTTATTGTTGAAAGTATTACATATGTCTGTAGAGAGCGCCTGGGAAGGCACATGGGCATTCATTCTTTCATCATTGTCAGCTGAACCCAGGGGCGTTGGCAAAGCCACACCCTGGAAACATGCTTTGCCAAAAAGGCAAGGGTGTTGTCAGCTTGACCTTCATTTCAGCCCAGGTGTAGGGAAGTGGGATTTGATATCCAGTAAATCCAGTCTAGCACCAGGAATGCTCAGGCCCACCCAAGCTCCTTTATCTTAAGTTTTGGTGAAACTTCCTGGTATTTGGGGGTATCTAGGTCACTGTCTCTCCATCAGAAGAGGGCAGCAGTCCCACCCAGTTCCCAGCTTTTTCCTTCTATCTCTGTGTCTTGTCTCTTTCTTTCATATTTCTCAATCCCCAGCCCCTCTACTCGAAGAACCAGATCATTCTCTTTCCGTGCTGGACGCAGAAAAGAGAGACTCCGCCATATATGTCCCCTTTTTGCCCCATTGACCCCTTCTACTCGCCCCCACCCTAGGCCTTCACCACCCTATTGACTGTGTCCATGGGTTATGCATATATGCCTACAAGTTCTTCAATGATCTCTTCCCACCCACCCATTTTCCTTCTTAAACATTTCTTTTAGCGCTTCCACCCCTCCCACCTGCCCCTTGCCCTGAGGATAAAGACAACATCCCTTGATTAGGCCTCAAACCCCAACTCTGAGTGATCCGCCCCCTGCACCTCTCTCCAGGCCCATCTTTGCCCCTTCCCTTCGGCTCACTGGCAGTTTTGGGTTCCTAGGTACACACACTCTCCCCACCCCCTCACCCCCACTGGGACAGGGGTCTGCAAACAAAGGCTGACAGGCCAAATTGGGCTGCCTGCCTGTATTTGTAAATAAAGTTTTACTGGAACATAGACCATTCATTTATGGATTGCTTATGGCTGCTTTTACACTAGGGATAGAGTTGAGTTCAGCCGTTGCAACGGAGACTGGCCCTCCAAACACAAAGTGTTTACTGCACAGCCCTTTTTAGAAAGTTTGCCTGGCCCTGTCCAGGAAGGTTGTCCCTACCTCACCTGTCTGCCTCACTCCCTCTCGTTCTTCGGGTCTTGGTTTCACCATCCTTGACCCTTTGGGTGTGAGTTCAGCTCTCCTATAACCCTCTCTTACAGCACCTCATACTTGCCCTTCATTGTATGTCTCACAACTGTAATTAGCCCACCTGGCGTGCCTCAGTGGTTGAGCATTGACCTATGAACCAGGAGGTCAGAGTTCGATTCCCAGTCAGGGCACAATCCCAGGCTGTGGGTTCGGTCCCCAGTAAGGAGCATGCAGGAGGCAGCTGGTCAGTGATTCTCACTCATCATTGATGCTTCTATATCTCTCTCCCTCTCCCTTCCTCTCTGAAATCAATAAAAAAAATATATATATATATTTAAAAACCTGTAATTAAATCAGCTCTTTAAGTCCTATCTTCCTTACTGTGAACTCCATGAGGCTGGGACCAAGTGGGCTTATTTATAAGACCTGGCACCTCATAAGTACTCAAAACCATATTCATGGAATAAATGAATGAAAACATCTACTTAAATCCCTGGGGGATGGGTAGGGGGAGGCGGAGAACCCAACTGCCAGAAGGTTTGGGCTCCCCCGTGGGGCTCCTTCCAGAACTTGCCCCACATGGTAAGCGATACCTCCGCAGCCCTGTTCTTCATTCTCTCCGCCAGTTCGTTCTCCATCGCATCGATGGCCTCCTGGTTCCGCATGTTCCGCTTAGTGATGTCCTGGATGAAATGGGTCTTGTCTCTGGCTTCCATGGGGCTGGTGAGCAGCTTCTCAAACAGGAAGCCGCGGAGCTCCACCAGGCTGTCGATGAAGCTCTGGGCTCCCCGGCCCCTGGCCTGCGTCTGCCCCCGCAGGAGCTGGGCCACATGCGGGTTTCTGAGCAGGAGTCTCAGGATGTTCTTGGTGGAGTCTTTGATCTGCCCCATGACTGGCAGGAGGTTGGATTTCTGCAGCTCGATGGAGAGGAGGAGGTCTCGGAACCAGGCTTCCTCCTCGAACTCTTCCTCGGCCTGCAGCTGCATCTCCTCCTCCTGCAGGTAAGTGACCTTGTCCATGAGGACCTGGCACAGGTCCTCGTGCTCCCGCACTGCCCTGGTGAGGTCCTCGCCCAGCAGGCCCTCCAGGTCCTCTATGTTGGCTGCCATGTAGGACAGCAGCGTCACCAACTCCACCTTTTGGATGGTCTCATCCAGCACGGCCATGACCCTCTTGGTCTCGATAGTGGTGAGCTTGGCCTTCAAGGGGGTGAAGGGTTTTGGTGGGAAAGTTGCCTTTTTGGGCGACTCTTCTATCACCCTCATTTTGTTGATGTCAGGGACCTGGTAGAGGGCGCCCACGTCCAGGATGTCCAACGCCATGTTACAAGCAGCCTTCTTGGTCTTTGTGGGCCCTGGGAGACTTCGATAGACTAGACAGGCCTCCTGCCTCTATTTTCCTGAAAAAGGAAGGGGCACGCAGTTAAGAGAGCTATGCAGACGTCAACCATAAACTTGGCTTTGAGGGTTCACCATAGGGGCTCTGCAGCTTGTCCACAGAACCCCTCACTGACAGCAGTTGGTAGCTTTGTGACAGCATCAGGGCCACAGGGGTAGGAGGGCCAAGTGTGGAGGTGGGTCTTGGGCACAAGTGTCAGGCAGGGACCAACCAGGAATGTGGACATCATTCTAAGTATTTAAGTACAGAAAACTGGTAACACAGGTGATAGAGGAGTGAAGAGGCCAACCAGGGCAAGGTGAAGCCCCCCCTTGCCAGCCCCCCACGGCAATGGTTACATTGTTTGTGGCAGGAAGCCACCCCAGGAGGAGGTGGGGAGCTTCGGGATCAGGGTCAGCCGGGGGAGGCCGGAACCCCAGCCATTTCCTATCCGGGAGAGGCTGCAGTTCCAGAGGACCTGTGGCCACTGACACAAACAGCCCAAAGCAAAGAGGGAGAAGTACTTTGGCTTCTCCCTTCATCCCGCCCTCTAATCTAACACCACTGCCTCCCATTGGTCAAACCCAGTGAGGAATCAGCTGACAAGGGAGCCTGGGAAATGCTGCCTGCTGGCGGGGGTGGAGGGGTGGGGGGGTGGGGGGGTAGGGGGACGGGGGGGGGAGTGGGGGGAGCAGGGAGAACAGACCAAGTCACAGAGCAGAACAGGGACAGAGCAAACAGGACTAGGACCAGCACAACCCACCTTGCGCTGGGTTTTTAAATCAGGGTGGGATGGACAATGACTTTGGAATGCATTGTTTAAGAAAACGGCTCTGCTACATGCAACACTGTATCCCAGATTGAATTCTGAAAGGGAAACAAGGACATGCGTAAGAAAACTGGTGAAATCCAAATCAAGTGGATAGTTTGGTCAATAGCATTGCATCAGTGTTAGTGTCTTAGTTTGGACAAACATAACACGCTTATGTAAGATGTTAACAGTAGGGGGAGCCAGTGGAGGGCATACGGGAATTTTGTATTATCTTTGTAAGTCTTCTGGAAAGCTACAGCTATTACAGAATAAAACGCCTATTTATAAGACCGCTTCAGAAAAATCTACGGGGGCAATCAGAAGTCAATAACTTACATTGCTACATGGCATGATGACTAAGAGCTCTCTCTGCAGCAACCCCGCTTGGGTTCAGATCCTTGCTGGGGGACCTTGGGCTTTTATCTAATTCCCCTAAGCCCCGGCTTCATGGGCCATAAGACAGGGATCTTCAGCTTCTGTGGGATATTTCTGGCACGGGGCCTGGACATTGTGAGTGCTCAATAAATAATAACTAATATCATTAGCCCAGGAAAACCAAAATCCCAAGTCCAGGACCTCAATGATTTCCCAGTTAGAGTCTCAGCCCCGTTGGAGATCCAGAAGTCTCTGATGAACCTGGGCTCCCAGCATAAAGCAGCTAAGACAGACCCCCGCTCGCCCCCGCCACGTGCCCATCCCTCACCCTGCTCCTTCTTTATCCCTTGTCCTGATGATCAGCCATCCTAGTTGCTCAAGTCAGAAAACTGAGTGCCACCCCACACTCTTCCTTCCCCACACATCCCATCTGCCCCCCACTTCTATCAGTGATCTCTCCTCGACAGCTCCCTCTCCACATCCTTCCTTTCAGCAGCCTCTCAGCCACTAGGGGCCTTCTAATCTCTTGCTTAGATGATGAAAGAGCTGCTCAGCTGGTCGGCTTACATCTGCTGCTGCCCCCTGCAATAAAGATCATCCCCGTAGAGATCTAGTCTGGTCTTTACCGAGCCCCTGGGATATGAAGGCGATGCCAGGTGTGGTTCCTGTCCTGCCAGAGTTTATAACCTGGTTTGGGAGATGAAACATGCGTGCATGAAGGTCAACAACTAGAGGAGGAGGAGACTAAAGCTGCAGTCACAGAATAGGATGAGATTATGGCCAGCCTTCAACACCAGACTGGGGGCTCGATCTGGCAGGACATTGGGATTCACTTTGATTGAAGGAAACGTGACAAGATAAAATCAGATTTTTTTGAAAGAGATCTGTTGTATGGATGATTTATAGGGAAAGGACTGGTGGCCGGCTGATAAGTTGAGATACGAAACCTTCCACCTCAGGGCCTTTGCACATGCTGTTTCTTTTTCCTGCAATGCACTCCTCTCTCTTTCTTGCCAAGTTAATTCCTTATTCTCAGTTCAAGTGTCACTTCTTCAGCGAAGCCTCTCCTGGGCTTCCAGCTGTGGTCGAATTCTCATTCAGGTTATCACAATGCCCAGCCCTTTGTGGCAGGCGCCATCCCCATCCCAACGTGCTTGCTTATATTGTGCAGGCTGGAAACACTGCGCTCCTTCCCAGCCTCCCTCACAGCGAGGGGTGGCTGCAGACACAGTGCAAGCCCATGAAAATCAGAAGAAGGAGCCAACAGGACTTGAGGAGTGAAAGACAGCTTCGGGTTTGGGTGACGGGGAGAGAATTTCGGGGCCCTTGAGTCACTAGGGAAACTGGGAGAGGCCCTTTAAACTCCTTGAGTTCCAGCTGCCATAACCAGAGCAGACCGTGGACAGGATGTCCTGGCCTTCCTGTGATCCGTTTCCTCTTCGTCAGGCGACAGCCCCCAGTTTCCCTTGCAGGACTCAGATCCTCTCTCCCGCTGTGTGCAATCCTGGTGGGGCTGCTGATCAGAGAGCCCTGCTTTCTTCCTCCAGGGAATTCTGAGGGCCACGTGGGTGGGAGATGGTGGCGGCTGATGCCTGCCAGTGGTGGGTTCTGAGGATCCTGCCACCAAGATCGCCAGAACCGCTCAGCTGCCATCCTTTCGGACCCTGGTTCTTCAGCTTTTCCGTCACCGTTCACCGTTCGTTTAGCCGGGGCCAGTTTCTGTTGCTTGCGACCAAAGAACCCTAGCTGACAACATAGTCTAGGCCACTGACAACACAAGATGGGGCGGGCTCCAGAGATATAAATGCAAAGGAGGAGGAAGAGTAACCAGAGAGAAGGGGTGGGAATCAGGGAAATGCCCGAAGCGAGAAAACAAGGATCAAGGTAGCCAGTTCAGGTGCTGAGGCTGCTCAGTTCTGGGCCGGGCCAAAGGGATCCCAGAAGCCTCCGGGAGCTGAGGACTGAGTGGAGGAGAAAGGCATGTCTTTCATCCCCACCCACTTCCTGCTTATCCTTCAATCCCCTCCCTGAGTTCCTTTAAGGCTTTTTCCTGAGGATAACGTCCTAAGGACAGCCAGGGACCATCCTCTCCGAGGATGAAGGATCCGTGGCCCATGGCCACAGGATGAATGGACCAAAGCGGACACTTCTCCCCGCTCCTGCCCCCCCCTCCTCCTCCCCCCTAAACCTCGCAGGCATAAATCAAAACGCCTGAATTCTTCAGGGAAGGCGGCTGGAAATGCAACGTTACATGAAATGTTTCCAATTTGCTTTCAGCCAAATTACCTCTTTTGCTTTAAAGGGCAAACTTGTTTTCTTTGATTATGATGACGCCCATCAGTTCTTGACAGCTCATTTGGGTGAACAAGAAAAAGCCCGTGGAACTAGGATCGGGGGAAGCGCGTCTAACTGTGATGACAAAAATCACTGGAGAATCTCTTTTCCTTGAATTCTAATATGACCATTCTGTGTCCTTTTTTTTAATGCCACCAACCTTAATATTGAAATAATTTCCAACTTCAGCCTCTCCTTTGAAAATTCCTGCCCTGAGAGGTGAAGCAAGATTGCTAATGGGTGGGGAACTTTAATTGGATCTTCCTTTTATTTGTCATTAATTCTGCTGATGAACTTTATAAATGGAAATATATCTTTATCATGCAAATTATACCTCGGCTTCATTCAAGGGGGCTGGTTAGATATTTTATTACTCTCACTCTCAGAACGTTTTGAAAGGAAAAAAAAGGTTTTGAGGTAAATTATGTATTTTTCTCTCAGGAGGAAAAGGGGAAGAAAATTTAACCTTACAACTACCCCACAAATTCAACACTGGTGCGTGGAGAAGTCAGAGGGTGTTAAAAAAAACTGGGAGCTCAGTGGTTGAGTGTCGACCTATGAACCAGGAGGTCATGGTTCGATTCCCAGTCAGGGCACATGCCTGGGTTGCGGGCTCCATCCCCAGTGTGGGGCGTGCAGGAGGCAGCCAATCAATGATTCTCTCTCATCATTGATGTTTCTATCTCTCTCCTCCCTTCTCTGAAGTCAATACAAACATAATTTTAAAAAAGAAAAGGAAACTGGGGTATATGTGTGGGGGGGTCAGATGGGGGTATCTCGTTTTAAGGAACACCAGAGAACATACTAGGTGTCAAACACTATTCTAAATTCCTTTTTTTTTTTTTTTAATTCCTCACCTGAGGATATTTTTTTCCCATTGATTTTTAGAGAGAGTGAAAGTGGGGAAGGATAGGGGGCGGCTGGGGGGGGGGGGGAGACATATAGACTGATTGCCCCTTCACTGGCCCTGATGGGGCTCAGGATCGAACCTGCAACCAGGGAATATGCCCTTGACCAGGAATTGAATCAGTGACCCTTCAGTCCATGGTCCAACGCTCTCCCCACTAAGCAAACCAGCCAGGGCTATTCTAAATTCTTTACATGAATTAACTCCTTTATTCTTCATAACAACCTGATGAGGTTGGAGCTTTTATTACCTCCATTTACAGACGAGGAAAGGGAGGCAGAGAGGGGTTAGAAGTGTCCCTCAGTTTACAGCTAGGAAGCGATAGAGCTGGGATTTCAGCCCAGGCAGCCTGTCTCAGGAGCCTGTGCCCCATAACCACTATTCCGTCCCATCTCCCAATGTTAAGATTGACTTCTATGGTGGACACAGGAGAATGATTCTTTGCTGGTCCAGTTTCAATGAATCCTGTCAAGCAGAGACTTAGGGAACAGAAGCGTTTAAGATAAGATTTAGGCCCTAGCTGGTTTGACTCAGTGGATAGAGAGTCGGCCTGTGGACTGAAGGGTCCCAGGTTCGATTCTGGTCAAGGGCACATGCCTGGGCTGCAGGCTCAATCCCCAGTAGGGGACATGCAGGAGGTAGCCAATTAATGATTCTCTCTCATCATTGATGTTTCTCTCTCTCCCTCTCCCTTCTTCTCTGAAATCAATAAAAATATATATTTTTTAAAAAGATAAGATTTAGTTCCTATAGCAGTCAATCTATTTAACAATCACAAATATGAATATTCATTGTTTTGTTTTACATATGTAAGTATAGACACACATGCACACACACACAACCTGATCTTTCTAAGCCACAAAGTGTTCCTGCTGGTGTCAGCTTCTCATGGGTACACCCAGGATTAGACACAATTTGCAACAATAGAGCTGTCATCCCATCACTTTCTCCTTAAGAAAGCTCATCAGAAGGCAAGCGAGTGACTAAATTATTGAAGCTTTGAATCATCTCTCATTGATTTTTATAATTTGAGTCAATCATTTGTATACTTTGGAACTTATTCTCAACTAATTACCAAGACACACCTTATAACTGATCACAAGACAGGGCTCACAGGGCATCATGAATGTCCCACCACATGGGTCAAGTAACAGGCCCTCGTTAGTTCTAGTTCAGTGTTGCCCAAATCTCTCTCCATAGCAGGCCACCGTTGGGGTGTCTGCCCGAATCTACAGACCACGTTGTACTATCAGCAACTTAATTTTTTAAAGGATACTTTCGTTCTTAAGTACTTTTCATTAAAAAGGAAACTTGGTATCTCCTCTGCAACTGGAAAATCTGTATCACTTTCCTTAAGGAGAAGATAATAATGTCTACATCCTGATACTCACTCTAGCGAGATACTATTACGGACAGAACAATGAGCCTAGACCAGATCTCCTGTCAAAAAGCAAGGCTAGCACTGGCTCGTGTTGGTTGAGCATCGTCTCATGAACTGAAAGGTCACTCGTTCAATTTCCTGTCAGGGCACATACCTAGGTTTTGCAGGTTCAATACCTGGGCTGGGCATGGATAGGAGGCAACTGATCGATGTTTCTCTCTCACATCAATCTCTCTCTCTCTCTCACCGATAAAAACAGCCAGGCCAGAGGAGAACAGAGATCCACTAAGCTAGTCACCATTCTCCAGTTTCCTCCTCCTCACAAATTAATTCATCGTGATCGTTAAGCCCTCTTTTGATGGAAGTGTAGTTTACTTCCAGTTACATCCAACTGTGGATGGGAACATTTTGGGTGTTGCAGACAGAAAAAAATATTTCCTAGTAAGGACTTTAGAACCCTTCTAAAATAAACTTCTCCTACTTAAAATATTTAAATTATAACCTTATAAAATGCAAAACACTGGCTGACAGATTATGTTGAGTAAGTGTCTTTTTTAAACCAAGGGTTGTGCCCCTTTAGTGAGTGAAATCAATTCACTCGTTAAAAATAAATGAAAGATGCCCGAGCCAGTTTGGCTCAGTGGTAGTGTCAACCTGTGGACTAAAGGGTCCCAGGTTTGATTCCGGTCAAGGGCACGTGCCCAGGTAGCTGGCTCGCTCCCTAGTGGGGAGAGTGCAGGAGGCAGCCAATCAATGATTCTCTCTCATCATTGATGTTTCTATCTCTCCCTTCCTCTCTGAAATCAATAAAGAAATATATATAAATATATTTTTTTAAAAAAAATAAATAAATGAAGGACAATAGAAAATATTAGAGTGCACTATATGGAGTAAATACTCATTTGTAATTAAATATATCTGCTGGGTCAAGAAGGAGAATGTATTTCTTTGGTTTGTGGTTAAAAAGAAAAACCTGTGTTGGAAAGCCCTCATGTTAAAGGCATTGGGTTGGCTGTTAGGACACAACCTGCTGCTATTATCTGAGAGCAGCATCCCTGACCTCCACCTACTCCATGCCAGTAGCACCATCTCCCACGACCAGTTTCTGACCAATTGGAGACAGTGTCCGCAGATATTGCCAAATGTCCCTGCAGGGCCGAGTGTGGCAGGGGGTGCTCCTGGTTGAGAACCACTAGTCTAGACCACAAAGGCTTTGCTCTGCTATAAACTCCTGGCCTCCCATCACAGGTCTAGCGCTCCATCCAGGTTCAAAGGAAGTCTGTCCCAGCTCTGTCTGACAAGCTGACACCTGTGTCGTCCTGAGCCCCATCAGGGCCCTGGCCAGTTTGGCTCAGTGGATCGAGTGTTGGCCTGCAGACAAAAGGGTCCCAGGGCACGTGCCAAGGTTGCAGGCTCGATCCCCAGCCCTGGTTGGGCCTTGTGTAGGAGCCAAACAATCGATGTGTTTCTCTCTCACATCGATGTTTCTCTGTCTCTCCCTCTCCCTTCCACTCTCTCTAGAAAGTCAATGGAAAAATATTCTCGGGTGAGGATTAACAACAAAATTTTAAAAATAAAATAAGTAAAATAAAGCCACCATCAGTTACAGAATCAAGATCAGAGTCACAAACTGGTATTAGGAGACCTGGGTGCAAAACTAGCCCCAGTCAGAGGCTCTGGGAATAAGTCTGGGCGAGTCAGAGTACCTTATCTCTCTGGCTCCAGGGGAAACACCTGTCCCAGCCACATCAAAGGCAGCTGGTGGAGGGGGATGGTGTGGCACATGGGAAAGCCCTTTGGAGACCTAAAAGCCCTCTTCAACGGCAAGTGTTATAATATGTTCAGGCATGAGTCAGGTGCTACAGCGGCCTCGCCCTCGTTGCCCTAAGCTCGTCTCTCCTGGGGAAAAAGGAAAGTGTGGGGGCACCTAGCAAAGGAGCAGGCAGGGAAGATTAGCCCCTTTAATCCCGCTTTCCACTGCAAGTGAAAACGCCAAGCTAACGCTCTGGCATTTATGTTGGGCCACAGATACCTGGGACCCGTTTCGGATGGGCACCTGGCCCAGAGCCAGGGCAGAGCTCTGTCTGGGATGCCCTGGGAAAGCCCGTCCAGCTCGGAGGTGGGGAGGCGGATGCTATGGCTCGCAGCCTCTGCTATAGCTGCTTTCCATCAAAAGGCTGCTGGGGGCTTTCTGAGTGGGGTGTGACATCTGGGAAAGGAAACGGTGGGCTAGACTCTTGCTTTCTACCAGCAACGTTTTTATATTAGAATGCACTGCTTCTCACTCTTGACTCTCCCACCACTTCCAGTCCTTGGCCGTTTGCCCTGGCCTGGTTCTCACTTCCTCTCCGTCACCTTACAGGGGGACTAGGGAACAAGAAAGTCTCTCTGGGGAGAAACCAAGATGGCAGCATAGGTAAACACCTGAACTTGCTGCCTCGCACAACCACTTCAAAACTACAACTAAAAGGCAAAAGGGACATCATCCAGAACCACAGGAAGGCTGGCTGAGTGGAAATTCTATAACCAGAAGGAAAGAGAAAAGCTCACGGAGAATCAGAGGAGCTGCATAAGTAAAGTGCAGAGGTACGGAGGCGCGCACATGCAGAGAGGGCTGGCAACTGAGTGCGCGGCTGTCTTTTTCATTCGGGAGGGAGACACAAGCTCCCAACTGCTCTGAACTCCAGTTCCGGGCGAGACTCTGGGGACCCAGACTCATACGGGAAGAAACTGTCTGGCAGCGGGCGGAACTCGAGGGCAGCTTTCTCTCAGAGGTGCTTGCAGCAACTACCAAGGGACACTGAGACCCAGGGGCCTCTAAGGGCAGGGTTGATGGGAAGCCATTGCTATTTGCTCTACCCTGAGACTCCACCCCACCCCAGCTGTGTGCAGAGGCTTTGCATATGAATGGCCTGGTCCTTCTAATTCTAAGCTTACCTAACAAGCTGTAGCTGAGACAGAGAGACCCAGAACATCCAAAAGAAGGCCCAAGGCCGCACAGCAGCTTGCATTGCTTCACAGCTGGACCTCACCTGAGCACCTCCAAAACCCAAACAAAGAAGAGGAATCTGCAGATCCCTCCATAACTCCTGCTGGGTAGCCTCAGGCAGAGGCTAAATTAGCACCTCCTCGGAGATTCAAGAGCCAGTGTACCCAGGGGTCAGAGTAGGACCATCCAGATCCATAAGGGACACACTCAGGGGGCAGACTCAGTGAGCACCAAAGCCCCACTGAAGCAAGTCCTGCCCTATAAGGGTGTCTCCAGCACAGAAGTTGTCCCATCGTAGACACAGCTGATCCTCACAGCCAATTGGCCTGGAGGTCAATTACTCCCAGTGATACCAACAACAATCAAGGCTTAACTTCAACAAGACTGTGCACACAGCCCACAAAGGGGTACACCAAGAGTGTCCACCTCAGGTAACTGGGGAGGCTGAGCCACTGGGCTCTATAGGACACCTAGCACACAAAACCACTCTATCAACACAGGGAAGCAGCCAAAATGCAGAGACAAAGAAACAGGTCACAAATGAAAGAAATGGAGGATATAGAGTCAAAACCACAGTTATATGGTTTTTCAAGAATTTTCTAGAAACCACCAATAAATTTAGTGAGATCCTTGAGGATATGAAAAAGGACCAACTAGAAATTAAGCATACACTGACTGAAATAAAGAATAATATACCGAGATCCAACAGCAGACTAGAGGATCATAAGAATCAAGTCAAAGATTTGAAATACAAAGAAACAAAAAACATCCAACTGGAAAAGCAAAAATAAAAAAGAATCCAAAAATATGAAGATAATGTAAGGAGCCTCTGGGACAATTTCAAGCGTACCAACATCCGAATTATGGGGGTGCCAGAAGAGAGAGAGCAAGATACTGAAAACCTATTTGAAGAAATAATGACAGAAAACTTCCCCCCCTGGTGAAAGAAATAGACTTACAAGTCCAGGAAGCACACAGAACCCCAAACAAAAGGAATCCAAAGAGGACCACACCAAGTCACATCACAATTAAAATGCCAAGAGCAAAAAACAAAGAATATTAAAAGCAGCAAGAGAAAAACAGTTAGTTACCTACAAGGGAGTACCCATACGATTGTCAGCTGGTTTCTCAACAGAAACTATGCAGGCCAGAAGGGAGTGGCAAGAAATATTCAAAGTGATGAATAGCAAGAACCTACAACCAAGATTACTTTACCCAGCAAAGCTATCATTCAGAATTAAAGGTCAGATAAAGAGCCTCACAGATAAGAAAAAGCTAAAGGAGTTCATCACAGCCAAACCACTATTATATGAAATGCTGAAAGGTATTCTTTAAGAAGAGGAAGAAGAAGAAAAAAGTAAAGATAAAAATTATGAACAACAAATACATATCTATCAACAAGTAAATCTAAAAATCAAGTGAATAAAAAATCTGATGAACAGAATAAACTGGTGAATATAATAGAATCAGGGGCATAGAAAGGAAGTGGACTGACAATTCTCAGGGGGAAAGGGGTGTGGGGGGTGTGGGAAGAGACTGGATAAAAATCATACACCTATGGATGAGGACAGTGGGGGGGGTAAGGGCACAGGATGGGGTGGGAACCAGGTGGAGGGGAGCTATGGGGGGAAAAAAGAGGAACAACTGTAATAATTTGAACAATAAAGATTTATTAAAAAAAAAAAAAAAAGAAAGTCTCTCTGATTTGATTGGTTAGAAAAGGCAGCCGTCACAGCGGCCCTCATTGCTTCTTGAGGAGAGGATTTGTTGACCTCCTCCCCCCACCATTGTGGAACTGAATCTCTGCAGGTGTCATGTTACATTGAACTGTATATTAGTATTTGATTAATCTCTCTCTCTCACTTTAGACAAGTTCCACGAGGGGAGGAATGACGTTTCCTTTATGGATTGCTCCACCCCAGCCCCCAGTAGCAGGCACTCAGCAAATACTGGCTGAATGTATGAATATTTAAGGTATGGAAAGAGATAACTCTGTTGGAATTCTTTTTTTTTTTTTAATATATATATTTTATTGATTTTTTACAGAGAGGAAGGGAGAAGGATAGTTAGAAACATCGATGAGAGAGAAACATCGGTCAGCTGCCTCCTGCACACCTCCTATTGGGGATGTATCCACAACCAAGGTACATGCCCTTGACTGGGATCGAACCTGGGACCCTTAGTCCGCAGGCCAACGCTCTATCCACCGAGCCAAACCGGTCAGGACCTGTTGGAATTCTTTTAAGCAGGAAGAGTCAAGGACGGATTGTTTTAAGGGGAAAAATGCTACTTTTCACTGAGTCCTTACTATGTTCCTCAGCTCCATACCAAGTTCTTCATTGTCTTACCTCATTTAATCCTCACAGCAAACCCTGTGTCTTAAGTATGTAAATAAGGAACTGTTGCACATTTTAAGGACAGGGATGGTAATAAAGTTTTTTCTTTTTAATTTTTATTTATTGAGCTTAGATAGAGAAAGGAGGAGAGAAAGAGAGAAACATCAATTTGTTGTTCCACTTATATATGCATTCATTGCTTGCTTCTTGTATGGGCCTTGACTGGGGATTGAACCTGCAACCTTGGTGTATGGGGAGGATGCTCAACCAACTGAGCAATCGGGTCAGGGCAGGGAATTACGTTTTCAAGTTAGCACAAAAGGCAAAAATTGGCATAATCAAAATGACCTAATATAAACACTCATAACATTGTGATGCCTTGCATTGCACGCTTACCCTGGAAGATATGGCTCTTGGGTAGAAGGTTCGGGACTTATAAACTACCCTCTCACCCCCAGCACCTGTGTTTGACTTGAAATTAGTTAACTACGATGTGACTCCACGTTTAAGAGATGAGAAAACAGGACCATGGAGACGATAAGCGGAGGGACAGAGTACAGGCAGGGTCACGGAAGATGTCTAGTGGTGCTTGTAGGCAAGGACTGGAGAGCAGGGACCTGGGGCGGGGATGGGATCGCGATGAGGGTTACTGATCCCTCAGAGAGCCTAAGGATAGCAGGATAGCCGCCTTTCGCGTTTCCCTCTCATTCCCAGCCCTTCCCCACCTGGTCACTCACCTGCTCTGAGGTTTCCAGGTTTTTCTACCTAACGTTACCTCCGGAGGTACATGCGTTGCTAGGTTACCCGCCAATCTCAGAAGGCGGGACTCGGAGCCTGATTGACTTTTCTTTTCACCATGCAATTCCGCTCAGTTCCACCCACCTCGGGGCCTGACCAATCAGAGGCACCGTCTCTCTGACCCCCCCCACCAATTGAAAGACACGGACTATCTCTGAGTTGGGTTGAACAAGTTAGGCAGAGAGGATGAGAGGGGGAAAGGGGCGGAGCTTATTAATCCCGCCCCTTCTCTAGGAGGCGGGCCGGGGGTCCTGCATCGGTAGCGGGTGAGAACTGGGGAAGGACTTGAGAATTGGCCAATTAGAACTCATCATGGCAGCCTATCTAGCGAATGGGCTCCGGCTAAGGAGGAATGGGGCGGGGCCGCGGGGTTGAGGGTAGGCGGTGGATGAGAGAGCTGGCGCAGCTGCTGTGGTGGCAGCGGCTGAAGTGGCGGCGGCGGCGACTGCAACAACTCCGAGCTCGGGGCTTTGACGGCGGCGGCGGCGCCGCCAGCAGGCTGGGCTGCACGGTGCGAGCCCGGCGCGCGGTCCGGGTTGCTGGGGCGGCGCGTGTAAGAATCCGAGGGGTGCCAGGGATGGCCTGAGGAGAGGGCAGGGGGCAGGGGTCAGAGGGCGCCGACTAAGGGGTTGCAGCTGGGCGCTGGAGTGTGGGAGGCGGGCCGGGCGGGCGGAGGGACTGCGGGGAAGTTTTCGCGTGCTTTTTCCCTCCAGCCCAGGCTGGGGCTTTGCACCCTCTCTCCTGGTCCCGACTTCCTGGGGCGACCCCCGCTCGGGGGGGTGGGGGTGAGGGGGGTCCCTCCCGACCTGGGCTGAGAGCACGTGGACCTGGAGCCCGCATTCCTCTTTCCTCCCCTCCTTCCTCACTTGCTCCTCGTCCCTAAGGCGACCCCACAAGAGACTCTTGTCGGGTCAGGGAGCAGGAGCAGATGGCTTCTGGCCCTCTCCTGGGACCTGTTCCTTAGGGGTGACCCCTCCCTTCTGTGTTCTCCATAGAGCGAGAGGCCAAGCCCGCAGAAGGAGCACTGGGCTAGGACTTGTGCAAGTCCCTTCCCCACTGTGGGCCTCCCTTTTCCCTCTTAAAATGATGGGCTTGAATGAGTTCTGATAGCAGGACTGGTTCTGGGAGGAGGCCAGGGAGGGCGTGTCCCTATAGTCAGGCTGCCTGGGTTGAAAACTGGGCTCTACCACTTCTTTGCTGTTTACTTAGAAGAGGCAGTTGAGTTAATCCCTCTAAGCCTCAGTTTCATCATCTGTGAAGTGGGTATTTCTCAACAACGGCACAATTGGATGGCAAAATGTTTTTAATTGTCAAAACTGAGTGAAAGATACAAGGAAGTTCATTTACATGCTCTCTCTACTTTGAATATGTTTGAAAATATCCATGGTAAAAAAAGTTGAACCAAAAAGAAAATAAATAAAACAAAATTCTTAAGATAGCCACATAGTAGTGTCTTATTTGGGATTTCCTCTTCTGTCTCCCCAATATTGAGATTTAAAAGCAAAAGAAATCCCCAGATCTGGAGGTAACAACAACAAAAATCTCACAGGGAGTTTGCTGGACAGAGAGCTACAGGCTTAGCAGCAGCAAGTAGAGCTGTGTTTGCTTTTGCTGGTGTGTTTTAAGAAGACCTGGATGCCCAGGGACCTGCTTGAGATTAGTCTGATGATCTGTGAAAGAAGTCAGTTGCGGGGTTGTCATTCAGTGGGTTAGTCTGGAGCCAAAGTTGACTGAGTCCGGGAGGCCACCGCTTGAGGAAGGAACCTGCTGTTGTTTTCCAGTTCAAAGGTCTGCCATCAGATCTGCTGAGTCGTGGCTTTGCTTTTGGTCCTCCCCAGCGGAAATGGGAATGTGTATAAATAGGAGTGGTGGCAGGCTGGTTCTGAGTGTTTCACACTGGGAACTCAGGATGAGGGCTTTTGCTGTGTGACTCGGGACATCACTTAAAAAAATACTCTGGTCCTCTTTCCCTTCCTCCTCAAGCACCCAAATCTAGGAGAATAATGCTTATAGAAGAGTGCCATGGCCCCAGCTCTTTCCTCAGTGGTTGGAGCACCGGCCTGTGGACCAGAAGGTCTCGGGTTCGAGTCCTAGTGAAGAACACATACCTTGGTTGCAGGTTCCCCAGCCCTGCTAGGGAACATGCAGGAGGCAACCAGTTGATGTTTTTCTCTCTCCCCTCCCTCCTTCCTTTTCACTCTCTCTAAAAATCAATGGAGAAAATATTCTTGGGTGAGGATTTTTTAAAACCCCAAAGCTCAAAAAAAAAAAAGAATGCTATGGGCAAGTGTAGGTGACCTGGCACACTAACTTTTTCCAGGTCATTGGAGCTAAGTGCTGCCTGAATACCAGGGCCTGGACTTGGGGGAATTGTAGTGTAGTGGTTAGGAGCATAGGGCTGGAGTCCAACTGCGTAGTTCAAAGCTGTGTGTTCTTGGTCAAGTTACTTAACCTCTCTGAGCCTAAAGTCTCCCCCTTTGTTATGGGGGATAGTAATCCTACCTATCTATCATGAAGTTTCAATCAGCTTTACCTAAAAATTGCTAGAAGAGTCCCTGATACATAGTAAGTACTCATCAAGTATGAACTACAATTATTTTAATGGTTATATATTTTTTAAGTCTTCAGAATCTTTATAAAACACTAACAAGAACCAAGAGGGTGCAGGTGGAATATATTAGTCATAATCTTAATCTCCAGATGTAATTACCATTAACTGCAGTATTTGTTCTTGCAGAGTTTTCCCCTCATTTTTATTAAAATACCTATTTATTGGTTTCAGAGAGGAAGGGAGAGGGAGAGAGAGATAGAAACATCAATGATGAGAGAGAATCACCTGCACACCTCTTACTGGGGATTGAGCCCGCAACCCAGGCATGTGCCCTTGACCGGAATCAAACCCAGGACCCTTCGCAAGCTGACTCTCTATCCACTGAGCCAAACCAGTTAAGGCTCCTCTCATTTTTTTTTTCATATATTTTATTGATTTTCTACAGAGAGGAAGGGAGAGGGATAGAGAGCTAGAAACACCGATGAGAGAGAAACATCGATCAGCTGCCTCCCGCACACCTCCCACTGGGGATGTGCCCGCAATCAAGGTACATGCCCTTGACCAGAATCGAACCTGGGACCTTTCAGTCCACAGGCCAATGCTCTATCCACTGAGCCAAACGGGTTAGGGCGGGCTCCTCTCATTTTTAATGCTATTTTATATTGCAGTACTCCATCATTTTAAAGGGTACCATCCAGAGGTTTTCAGTGTTTTCCCAAGATTAGGCAACCACTATCTAACTGCAGAACATTTTCATCAGTAGTGGTTGTATTTTAATAATTTTTCTTTTTAAATTCCCCAAACTCTAGATGTTGCCTCAAATGGAGGAGTCTCTGAGAAGCATCTCTGGGCCAGTGGCTTTGGAAGGGAGCACAGAGCAGAGACTATTTACAGCCCTGGGCATCACATCCTGAGGCCTACGGGAGAGAAGACCATGGCCATGAACTTGGATGACGACGTTCCCCTCATCCTGACCTTGGAGGAGGGCGGCAGTGCCCCACTGGCTCCTTCCAATGGCTTGGGCCAAGAGGAGCTGCCTAATAGAAGTAAGATGGTAGGGTGGACTGGGGGTGGCGGTTGGGGGGCCACTTCAGGGAGTGAGTTGTGGGCTTGATGGTCTGATTGTAGACAAGAGTGTCTGACTCTGTGTTTGACCCCTAGGATCTGACACAAACTCCTGGGAGACTGCAGGGTCCTAATCCTGCATCCCCAATTTAGGGATGCTTCCAGGAGCCCTTGCTACCCTCAGCGCCTTGCCCCGCTTTGCATCTGGCTTTGTTCCTGGATGCTTGGTGGGGACCTCGGGCACACCTGCGCCTTGGCTACTTCCCTGCCCCATTCCTGGTTAAAAAAAGAAACAGATTTCATCATCGGCCTCCGTCTGTCCCGCTCTGACGCTGTTGGCAGAGGGCAGAGTTGACGGCTGCTCCCTGCTGGGGCTCTGTCCCTACACGGCCCTGGATGGAGGGGCGGCGGGGCAGGGAGGGCAAACATTTATCATGATCCATTGATTTGAGGATTTCGGGGTTTGCTTTGTTTTCCTCTCAACCACAGCCTAGCGCAAGGTGAACCCAAGAGAGTTTGTGAGCTTTAAATGTTTTAAAGTTTAAGTGTGTTTCTGGCAGAATGAGAAGCCTTAAAACCCTTTCTGGTGCTTGTCCCAAAGCCATTTGCTTTATTTGCTGGGGCCTCGGGTCCACGAGAGGCTTAAAATAACTTGCCTTTTATGAACGGTCCTCGGACGGCGGGGACTCGCGCTTTAGCAAATGGGCGTTTCACCCACCAGCCGTGTGCCTGAGCCAGGATGGAGGGCTGTTGCTCTCCTTCAGTTCAGAAGGGAGACACGTGGGTCCAGGTGAAGACCAGCCTGCCCTCCTGTCCTTGTCCAGAGAGAATACAGTTGGTTGCGGGGAGCTCAGCAGGCATCTCTTGGAAGTGATGGAGAGAGCAGTGGTCCTGTGGACGGAGTGCAGTGGGAGGCCTGGCTCCCTATAAACTGGCCTCTCCTTGCTGTGGTATGTTCACCCAGCTGGGGTGGCAGAGCTGGGTAGTCCAGGAGGGTTAGACTGTAAACCAGGACTGAGAAACCAGTGACCCTGACTTCAGGCACACTTCTTAAATGCCCTAGAACTTGCAGGCTTATGTTCGGGTCTTTCTTATCTCTTACCTTAACTAAAATCCTTTTGCAAGGATTTTATAGAGGAGGAACCAATGAGTCAGAGAGGGTAAGTAACTTGCCTCGTGCCACACAGCCTGCAAGTGGTAGAGAAGAGATTTGAACGCAGGACCATCTGACTCCAAAGTTTCTTCCCCCACTCCTCCTCCCTTTTCTCTTCTCTTCCTGCTCCTCCTGATTCTTTTCCTTCATAAGCCCTTAATAAATGTGAGCACTGGCCTTTAGCATTTACATATGTTATCATATAACCTCAAGATAGAGTCATTGTTATTTGTATTTTACAGAAGAAGAAATAGCCTCAGAGAGGTTAAGTAACTTGTCTAAGGTCACACAGCTCGTAAGGAGCAATGCTTCTCTGATCTTCCCTCTCATGCCGCTGTGTAAGGTGCTTTGGGAAAGGGGTGTAAATAATGTGACACAGTCTCAACTTCAGAGTAGGACCCCCTCCTAGTGAGTGGGTGGGCCATCCATGACCAACAAGGGAATGGACTGCAAGGGAGGGTGGTTGATGCACTAAGGGTGTGGATCATTCTGGAAATAGGCTCAGGTTTCTAAATCGAAATCCCGATCATTGTCATGGGTGCCCCTTTTAAGTTCTTCCAAGCATCAGAGCTGGTGGCAGGGTGTCCCGCTGTCCTGCAGGATCAAAGTGGGAAGAACAGCCTAGTTCTGTGTCAAGATCAGGTTTGAACCGATGACAGAGCTTGATGAGTAGGAAATAGGCCAAAAAGACAATAAAGCTAACCTTGGATAGGCCTCTCGTGGGACTGTCCTTGTCGTAGCGAAGTTGGTGGCTTATTTGGGGTTGTTTTTTTTTTTTTTAATAAATATATTTTATTGATTTTTTACAGAGAGGAAGGGAGAGGGATAGAGAGTTAAAAACATCGATGAGAGAAAAACATCGATTAGCTGCCTCCTGCACACCTCCTACTGGGGATGTGCCTGCAACCAAGGCTCATGCCCCTGACCAGAATCAAACCTGGGACCTTTCAGTCCGCAGGCCAACGCTCCATCCACTGAGCCAAACTGCCTAGGGCTGTTTGTTTCTTTTTTATTTAATTTAATTTTTTTTATTTTGATTGATCTCCGGGAGGAAGGGAGGAGGGAAGAGAGATAGAAACATCAATGATGAGAATCATTGATCGGCTCCTGCACACACCCTACTGGGGACCAAGCCCAAAACCTGGGCATGTGTCTTGACTGGGAATTGAACTGTGACCTCCTGGTTCATGGGTTGATGCTCAACTACTGAGCCATCGTGGCCGGGGTGGATTTGTTTGTTTGTTTCTTTTTTTAAAAAAATATATTTTTATTGATTTCAGAGAGAAAAGGAAAGGGAGTGAGAGATAGAAACATTAATGATGAGAGGGAATCATTGATCGGCTGCCTCCTGCACACCCCCTACTGGGGATCGAGCCTGCAACCTGGTACGTGCCCTTGACAGGAATCAAACCGGGACCCTTCAGTCGCAGGCCAACACTCTATCCACTGAGCCAACCCAGCTAGGGCTGGATTTGTTTCTTAAAAAACACACATACAAAATATAAAACTGACAGGGTGCAGGGAAATGGTACTTTCTCCCCAGTGCGTTAGTGTCTCACCCTCTTACTGGGACATTTGCGAAAACCTCTTAAGAACAAGTGGGTGTCCTGCATCAAGCCTGGCTGGGAAAACAGCAGGGCCTGTCCGAGGGGAAAAAAGACTTCAGAGGAGGCCTGCTCTCCCCTTTGTTAGTTCATGCTCCGATTTTGGCATTGACCTTCTATCCAGCGTCCCCCTTCCCGGTTGTCTGAGCATTCTGTCTAAAACACAAGTCCAGCTCAAAGCTCCCCCGGTCCTTCTCGTCCCCTGCAGGGTGAAGGCCAAGCTCTAGGCCAAATACGAGGCCTTGGGTGTCCTAGCACCTTCTAACCTGATCTGCCCCATTTCCTGCCTTTGCCCACAATGTCGCACTGCTAGTTTGCGAGTCCCTGCTGTGCGTTCTGAGACCGCCTTGCTGGCACCTTGCTGCGGAATGCCTTCCCCAGCCTCTTGTTTGCTCAGAAGCTTCAGTCCTGTCTTGGAAATCCTGCTGAGAATGCCATCTCTCTGAACCACCCCTCTCAGACAGGGCTAATGACTACCCTTTCCTGCTTTGGTATCTTGACGAGGCTTCCATTAGTACAAGTGGCTTACTGGGTGGTAATTACTTATTTAGCCATCTGATCACCTAGGAGGCCCTGCGTTCCATTCGTCTGTGTTATCACCAAGCTTGATGATACCGTCAGCAAGTCGTGGTTATACCTCATGGGATTTCTGGGGCCTTGTAGCTCCTGGGAGTGGCTGGCTGGGGGTCCTACTCAGAGGTGGGCAGCATCCCCTCCTGCCTCTCCTCCTAACCAAGGGTTTGAGTCTCATTTCTCCCAGCAGAGCTGATGGTCTGGAGGCTGTGGCTCACGTAACCCTTGAGGTAGTAAGGAGTTGGCAGAATGCAGGCGGAGGTCTGCAGCAGAGTTGGCGCTCCCTGGGCACGAGGCACTGGGAACTAAACAGGCTTTCAAAGGGCGTGCGCCTCGGGCAAGCCTGGCCTCCGCCTTGACCAGCAGCTGTCGTCAGTGGCTTCTTCTGGCTCTGTACCTACGTATTCCTTGCCTTAGTCTGCTTGGGCTGCCGTGACAAAATACCACAGATGGGGGCGGGGGGCTTGAACAGCAGAAAGTTATGGTCTCACAGTTTGGGAGGCTGGAAATCTGAGATCAAGGGGTCAGCAGGTTTGGTTTCCTCTGAGGCTTCCCTTTGGCTTGCAGACGGCCGCCTTGTCACTGTTGGTTCACGTGTTCATCCTTTGCTCCGTGTCCTAATCTTTTCTGGTTTTAAAGACGGCTTATAGATTTCCCCCCCTTAAATATGTTTATATTGATTTTCTCAGAGAGGAAGGGAGAGGGGGAGAGAGATAGAAACATCCATGATGAGAGAGAATCATTGATCGGTTGCCTCCTGTATGCCCCCCGCTGGGGATCGAGCCTGCAACCCAGGCATGTGCCCTGATCAGGAATCAAACCGTAAGCGCCTGGTTCATAGGCTGATGCTCAACCACTGAGCCACACCAGTGGGGCCTAATCTTATAAGGATACCAGTCAGATGGGGTTAGGCCCACCTCTATGCCCTCATGTCACCTTAACTACCTCTTTCAAGGCCCTGTCTTTAAATACAGCCATACCTGAGGTCCTAGGGGTTAGGGCTTCAACATAGGAGTTGTAGGGGGACATGATTCAGCCCAGAACACTCTTGCCCTTTGCTTAGATGCAGATTCCCAGGAACCTGGTTGGCTGCCTGTGCCCTTTGATCTTACCCAGAGGTGACTTATGATGGGACATTGTCCTTGCAAGAAACTGGACGGTTTGGTTTTTTTTTTCCTTATATGGGCGAGAATGGATTTTATCCAAGACTCAGCCATCTCTGGGCTATGTGGGTAGCTGCCGAAATGCTAACGAATGACTCATAGGCAGTTGATCCAGGAGGCAGGTAGGAGCGGAGGTATTTAAAGCCTGGCACTTAGGAATAACCTTGAGCACAGTTCAGCAGGGCTGGCCTTTGGCAGTGCAGGTTAGAGAGAGTCCACGCACTGGGGCACTGGGCGTCAGGCCATTGTTAGCCTGCCACTAGACACAGGCTTACAGGGGACTTTCCAAGGGAATTCTGGTCACATTCAGCTTTTGCCTTCTTGTTGCCTTTAAACTCACTAGCTGCCCAAGTTGGGCCTGTGCTCTATGCCTTCTCTGGGGAAAAAGCGATTGGGGGTAAGGGAGGTGGCTGAGGCTTGAGCAGGGCACTCAGTGTCACGGGCTCCTTTGGTGCTGGTGGTGACAGGCCACCCTGGGTAAGGCTTAGGTAATAGAGCAGAGGAGGCCTCTCCCTCCTTCACCCTGATGCCCGGTATGATGCCTGACAGTTACCTGGAGCCCAGTATGGCATCTAGCCACGTGGAAGGTCACTTGTCCCCTTGCAGGGGGTCAACCCATGATGCTCTGGCTCCCTTTGCAGCGTGTTTACGCAGCCAGGGCCAGTTGGCACCAGGCCAGGCTGAGATGGGCCCGAGCTCTTGATCTTAGTGCAGAGATAGCCAAGATGAGCTGGAAAGAGCAGTGGGGCGTATATCCCAGGATGATCACCCCCCACGTGGGCTCCGTCACATAAGTCTGTGCCCGAGGTTCTTTCTCTGACCTGTTCTCTCCAGTGTACTTGCTTAAGACTGAAGCCTAAGAGACTTGCATAGCTTTTGCCATTTGTGATACCCTGAGTAGTGGAGTGGTCAAGCCTGTGGCCTCTGGAGCCCAGCTCCAGGCCTCCCATCCTAGCTAGTATGGGGCTTAGCATCTCCAAGCCTCCACCTCCTACCTGTGCACTGGGATCTGATAGCATCTCCCAGGAGGGCTGTTGGGGAGATTGAATGAGATGCCCATTTTAATGTATAAGTGCTTGACCAATCACAGGTGTGTTTATCATGGCCAGAGACTGTGCTTGTTTGGAATATCATGGCACACAAGCCGGGGTCCTGAACCCAGGCCAAGACCCGAATCCTTTTTGCCTCGCTGCTGACCCAGCAGGTGGCCGCCGCCAAGCAGGGAAGGAGGCAGTGTGGCAGCTGGAGACCAAACAGCAATTAAGGGTTTCACAGCCTCCCAGGGAGCGGGGGCATTTGGCTCCGCCAGAGTCACTCCCCTGGCTTTCTTAGGGCCTCGCTATGGCAGAAAGCCTGGTGTCACCAGGCTGACGGCGGCACCGATTAAAATGAGCAAGCACCCGGCCTGCTGGGTTCCAGCCTCGTCACCGAAACTCGAAGCCTTTCGCTTCCTCGGCCCTCTGCGTCTTCACGGGGGATCCTGTCTGTCGCCTCGGGCCCCCCTGCCATGAAATGCCATCTCTCCCCTCCACATGCAGATAGCTGCCGCCTCGAAATGGCAGCAGCGGCAGCTGGGTGCGGGCGGGACCGGCTGCACTGCTCTTTCCCCGTCGCCTTGCGGGGGGGTCTAAGTTCACATTTGCTCTGAGAGCTTCATGAGCCAGAACGCGCTACTCCTCAGCCTCTGAGCTGGGGAGGGAGATGGGGAGGTTCTGATGGCTCCCAGCAGGGGCCTCTGGTGGCTCTGGTCGCAGTGCCCCCGGGCTGCCTCGGATCAGATGGAGCCCGGGGCCAGGAAGGAAGCCCTGCTCTATGGAAGGGACCGAGGGTTCGAGACTGCCCCTCCCACCCTGTGCTCAGGGACCCGTGGGGCGGCTCCCCATTCTCTCCCCTTTGCTGGTGAATTCCCTGTTTGGGCCATTTCCTGACTCTCTCTCCATTCCAAGCTGAGGAAGGTCATGCACGAGGAAAAGAGTGGCTCACAGACTGAGCTCCTGCCACGTGCCAGGTGTCCAAGGCACCTTCCTGGGCCGTTTCCCCAAGTCCTCCCCGCAGATCTGCGCCATTGGTCTCTCATTAACTTCATCTGACAAAGGAAACCGAGGCTCTGAGGTGGGAACTTACCCAAGTTCACACAGCCAGCAGGTGCCCACGGCCGCTTCAAACCCGTGTCTTCTGGCTCCAAAGCTCAGGCTCCTACCCCATGGGCCGCACACCAGGAAGTCACGCTCTGGAAGAGACAGGATTTCAGGGGGAATTTGCTTTTTCAGAAGGAAGCTGGTGCCTATCTTCATCTTAATCTTTGTTTTTGTTTTTTGTTCATCGTCGCCTGATGATGTTTTCCACTGATCTTTAGAGAGAGTGGAAGGGAGGGAGGGGAGAGAGGAAGAGAAAGAGAGGAAGATCCATGTGAGAGAGAGACATCAGTTGGTTGCCTCCCACATGCGCCCTGACCGGGGCCTGGGATCGACCTGCAACCCAGGTACGTGCTTTTGGCTGGGAATTGAACCCTTGACCCTTCAGTTCTCAGGCCAATGTTCTGCTACTGAGCCATACCGGCCAGGGCTATCTTCTTTTTTTTAATTAAACTTTTATTGCCTACAAGGTATTTCTCCTACCTTGGAGTGCGATATCTAGAACTCCCTTTCATGTTGCAAAAATAGCAAAACCGACGGGGTTTCACTGTACAAGCTGTATTGGATCATCACAGAGAAACCAGAAGGCATGAATAAGTGGGGCGGGGGGGGGGGGGGGAGCCACAGAGGGCAGCCATGATTGCACCCGCCGAGCAATCGACAGCTTTCTCCTCAGTGTGCGCACTTTCCCAACTCCTCTGCATGGTCTTGGAGGGTCCCTCCCCGTCCCCTGCCCCCGCCCCCCCCCCCCAGGGCCATGCTGCGGATTGAGACTTCATCCTGTGGTGATGGAGAAGCAGGGAGTGACCTGTCCCATTTCAGGGCAGGGTCTGAAATTCACTCCGGCTGCCCTGCAGAGAGTGGCTGGGAATGGGGGGCAAGGCCATGTGGCCTGGAGGTGGCCCAGGGACACGCTGGGACCTGCTTGGTTTGGCCTGAGCAGTGTTTTAAGCAGGTGTATGTTTGCTCTCAGCATGAGCACTTGGCCCCTCTGGTCTCACACACCCCAGCTTCCCAGGTTTGATACGTGCCGGGTGCCTGCAGGCATTTGAGTTCATAGCCCTTGGAGTGAATTTGGGTGGATTTGGTGCTGTGGCGGGAGGTGAGAGAGCAAATGACATTGAAGACTTAACTAAGGAGTAAGCAGATCAGCCTGTGGACAGTGGGATTTAGGGACAAGTAGGAGTTGGGGATGCTGGTGAGAGGGATGTGCAACCTGAGGTGTGGGGAGGGAGTAACCTGCCCAGGCAGACAGCAGTGCAGTGGGGCTGCTTGGTTCAGCCGGGGTTGGTGGTCTGCCAAGTACCAGGCAGGCACCCGGGCAGGCGTGTGACGCACCCTGATCGCAGAGCCCTGCCACCTCCATCTTGGGCCTTGCACTGTTCGGTTACCCCCGAGTACAGATAAGGAACCCATAAACTGAGCCCCGCTCCCTTGGTGAGAGTTAGGCCAAGGTCTTGGATCGAGTGACAGACGCAGGCCTTGAAGGCCAGGTGCCCTGCCCCACATTCCCTGCCTGGCCCGACGCCTGGCAGTGGCCTGGCCCTTTCCAGGCCGTGAGCAGTTTGGCCTCAGTTACACTCCTGGCGGGCTGCCCTCCGTTCTGTACTCCACCCCAGAAATCAGAACCAGTAATCAAACATTTTAAAACGTGGGGCTGCTCCTATAATCTCATGTTTTCAATTATCCCATTATCTCGATTATTTTCTTATTTAACCACCTTCGCTACCAAACCTCCCTGTGGGCTGCTTGTCTCTTTTTTTGGCGGGGGGGTGAGGTTTAGACAGAGCAGGAAAGACAGAAACGTTGATGTGAGAGACACACTGTTTGGTTGCTTCCCCGACACGCCCCGACCAGGGCCGGGGATCGAGCCTGCAACTGAGGTACCCACCCTCGACTGGAATCGAACCTGGGACCCTTCAATCCACTGGCTGATGCTCTGTCCACTGAGCCAAACTGGCTAGGGCGGGGCTGCTTGTCACATGCTTCTGATCTGTCCCTACTTCACTTGCAGACCTTTGTCCTCCTTCCCATGAGCTTTCCCTCGCCCTCCCCAGCCAGTTGGGATAGTGGCTGCATTTCCACACCCTCCCCTTCTCTTAATGCACTGTTTGCACCTCATTCTGTGCTCTCCATGCCCAGAGGCCCGCTCGCTCCCCAGCTCGCTCCCCAGCCCCTACATGTGAGAGATTTGATTAATGTCTCATGTACCGATTCTGGGTTCGCTTTGTGCCATGATGGATTCCTAAACATTGTGAGAAAATGGACTTTGGGTGAAAGAGATAATTTAAAATATGGGCAGGAGGGCTGAGTTTGGCAAAGCATCCTTCCACAGTATGATAAATACCCTTTGGTTCATCCTGGGTTTGGTCAACCATGTTTCTTCCCATCAAGGCTTAACCTGTTTGTGGATTTCTTTCTTTTTTAAAAATATATTTTAAAATATTTTTATTGATTTCAGAGAGGGAGAGAGAGAAGGAAACATCAATGAGGAGAATCATTAATTGGTTGCCTTCTAGCACACCCCACACTGGGGATCGAGCCTGCAACCTGGGCATGTGCCCTGACTGGGAATCGAATCTCGGCCTTCTGGTTCACAGATCGACGCTGCACCACTGAGCCATGCCAGCCGGGCGTGGAGTTCTTTCTGGTGTCTCTGGTGCCTATTTGAGGTGGCCTGGCTGAATTGGACAGGCAGGAAGGTACAGTGCCCAACCCCATGCAACGCCTGGGTAGGTGCAATTGTTTTGGGTCCTAATGTTTTATAAAACTGTGCCTCTTCCTGGTAGTACAGGTTTTGCAAAGGCAGGGACCATGTCTTTTCTGGGCACTGAGAAAACTGTCATTAAGTAACGTATCTGGGAGTGAGTCACCGGGTTCCAAAAACACCCAGGGTCCCAAGTGACTGTCAGTCACACCCTGGCCTGCTCCTGGAGCCATCTGGGATGACAGGGAGATAGGCACACATGACCAGGTCAGAAATAGCCCAGGCGGGGCCTGGCCCCTGCTTCCTCTAGAACAGTGGTTGGCAAACTCATTAGTCAACAGAGCCAAACATCAACAGTACAACGATTGAAATTTCTTTTGAGAGCCAAATTTTTTAAACAAACTTCTTCTAACGCCACTTCTTCAAAATAGGCTCACTGAGGCCATGGTATTTTGTGGAAGAGCCACAATCAAGGGGCCAAAGAGCTGCATGTGGCTCGCAAGCCGCAGTTTGCCGACCAGAGCTCTAGGAGCAGCCTATGTTTTGGACGTTTAGGTCTCTGCTTTTAGGGCTTTGCAGTTTTCCAGGAGCCCACACATGCCCTGTAATTGCTGTGTCAGCCCTGGTGGCTGGTTCCCACCTCCCCTTAGTGCTGAGCTCACTCACCTCTCTTTTTGTTAGATTGAGTTTTGTGTTTTGTTTTAAGACATAGTTTTATTTTTTATTTTTATTGATTTCATAGAGGAAGGAAGAGGGAGAGAGAGAAACATCAATGATGAGAGAGAATCATTGACCGGCTGCCTCCTGCACACCTCCTACTGGGGATCGGGCCCGCCACCCCAGCATGTGCCCTTGACCAGAATCGAACCCGAGACCCTTCAGTCCTCAGGCCAACGCTCTATCCACTGAGCCAAACCAGTTAGGGCAGATTGGGTTTTTATTTTGATTTTTTCGTATTCCTTTAGCTCTTGCTGGGAATCAGCTCGGGCGTAGTGGACTGGGCTCCGTGCTGGCTGATGGCTTGGAGACACTCCAAGCTGCCGGATGCCTTGGCTTTCACTTGTGAGTGGTCGTCGACAAACTTGATGTCTTCCCTCTGTGACTCTCAAGGGTCCCCTCTTATCACGGGCTTGGCTGTGCACACTCGGCTGGCCTGCTTCGCTGTCTGGGATCACAGCTTTTACTGTGCACCCCATAGCCGGACGGGTGGCCTCGATGGGACCCAGATTGTAACAGAACCAAAGCGTCCGCAGCCTCCAGGCATGTTGGCTCACGTCGTTTCGGGCTGCTTCCTTTTGGGTCAGACACTGTCCTGGCATGTGTCAGGATCACAGACCTGGAGATCAGGAGGCTTGGGAGAATTCTCAGGTGGTTGGAAATGTGTGTGTGGCCCTGGCCGGTGTTGGCCAGTGGTTAGAGCACCGGCCTGTGCACTGGAGAGTCTCGTGTTTGATTGCCAGTCAAGGGCATGTACTTGGGTTGCCAGTTCGGGAGGCAACCATTCGATGTGGCTCTCTCACATCGATGTTTCTCTCCCTCTCCCACCTCCCTTCCATTTTCTCTCTAAAATTCAATGGGGAAAAATATCCTCACTCCTCAGGTGAGGATTAGAAAATAAAAACACAACAGAAAGAAGTGTGTGTGTGTTGGGGGCGTGATTCCGTCTGCTGATACTCCACAGCACTCTCCCATTCTTCAGTCTCTGACTTGCCGGCATCACCTTGTGGTAGCTGTGCAACCTTGAATGAGGAGCTGAGCTTCCATGTCTTCCTGATTTCAGTTTCTTCATCTGTAAAATGGGGATAAGAATGTTTCCATTCAGGGCTGCCATAAAGATTAAATGGGAAATTTTCATAGAACATGGGCCTCTGCTCAAGAAACGTTAGCTGGGTTTTGCATTTTCGTAAGGATCTGGTTGTGGCAATTGGGGGACGGATACGTTAACGTCCTTGGCCACCTGGCGCACTCACTGCCGAGATAAGAGCTCCGGCAGCTGCAGCGTCTGCCCACTCTTTAAGATGGTTTCTCTTACATTTTTCTTCATTGGCGGTGCCTCTTTTGGGCTGCCTTCCGCACCTGATAGAAGGGGAAACTGAGGATAAGGAAGAGAAGGCTGAGCCCAGTGCCTGGCCACTGACTGCGCAGGCGTTCAGGCCCCTGCCGGCTCCTCTGGGAGTGGCACCAGCCAGGTGAGCCCAGGTCCCAGGAGAAGTGGCGTGTCCCGGCCGTCAGGCTCTCTGGGACGTAGACTTCCTCCCAACTGTCACTTCCCTGAGGGCCCGTGCTTTCTCGTCGCTGCTCTTCTGAGCAGAGCTGCTTACTGTGGCAGAAGATCCAGATGCGGGGGCGTGGCCAGGGCTCCGTAGCCAGGCCCTCCCCCGCCTCCCCACCCCCCACCCCCCGCCCCTTTGTGGTAGGGCCTGGAACAGACTTCTGATCTGAGCCAAGAGGACAGCATCAGCTGACACGTCAGTAGCCTGCATGAAGCGTGTGGCTCACAGCCAGCCTCGTTCCTCTAGCACTACTGGTCTGCTGACCCTGGGCAGGGGCCCGGGGGCGGGGGGCGGGGGTCGCCCGTGTGCAGTGAAAAATGCCTTTCACCTCCATTTGCTCCTCCGCCGCTCCCATCCCCGTCCCTGTGTGCGCCACAATTAGCATTTGTGCTGCTTCCAAGTGAATACGGACAGATGTTCACGCAGGTGCTGCACTCTTCACTGGGTAAACAGAGTGGAGTTCGCATGCCTCTGTGTGTGTGTGTGTGTGTGTGTGTGTGTGTGTGTGTGTGTGTGTGTGAAGCGTAGGGCCTTTGAGATGTGCCTAGTCTTTACATATGTTTTCTTTTTTCAGATTATCTGAAGCACTTTGCACATGGTAGGTGCTTGATAAATGCTGTGTGATGGGTGTTGGCTTGGAGTGAAAGCTTTTTGTTTTCATTATAAACCCAGTGGCACAGGAGCGGGAAGTACAACTGCAAGTGAAACCGTGAGATTCACAGACTAGAGAAGGTAGAAATCAGGTCCTGCCTCGCCACGAAACTACCTGTAAACCAGTGTTCTCTCTGCCTGGGCCAGAGCGGGGTGGAGGGGTGCCAGGACATGGTTCTTCGTGCAGAGGGTGGTGAGAAGGATTCTGCGATAGAAATGACCTCATAAACGTGACTCACCATGGCTCCCCGGGAAGAGGAACTTGCAGTTTGCCCGAGCAGGATGTTTGTAGATGGAGTTACCACGTTAACCAAGACTGACCACCTTTCCTAGGTGGTCAGCATGCCCCACTGTTAGAACCCATTGGTTCACGTTCCATAACGTGGTCGACAGCCGCCTGCGGCTCCTGTAGGTGGGGGAAGAGGGTGGGTGCTCGGGCGGCCTGGGCTTGAACCCCAGCTTGGCCACATCCTTGCTCTGTGACCTTAGGCAAATCACTCAGCCTCTCTGGGCCTTCGTTTGCCCTTCCGTAAACTGGAGAGGATAGCAGCACCTGCTTCATCGGGCTTTTGACCCTGAGAACTCTGTTTGGGGCACATACAGTGCTGCGTGTGAGCTGTAGCTCTTGGTATCGGCCTAATCTCTGGCTCTTTAAGCTTCAGGATTATGGAACCTTCTGGATTATGGAACCCACACATGCCCTACTGTTTGCTCCTCTGTGCTTTATGCATGATCTTCCCATTTCTGGAATGTAGACCCACCCCACCCTCATCCACCCAGGGACACTTTTTCATCCTTCGAAAGCCTGTGCAGACATCACCCGTGAATCCCTCCCCTGCCCAGCAGCCCTGGAGGGTAGCTGTTGTCACATCCTTTTCTAGGCTGCTGTAACGAACAAATGACTTTAATGCGCTGGAATCACATTCCTTCTCTCGCCTCCTGATAGTGAACCCTGTGAGGACAAGAATTCATGGTTAACTTTTCAAAAAAATCCAACACCTAGCACAATGCCTGGTATACGGTAGGTGCTGAATAAATGTCTCTTCAAATTAAACCATGTTTGTTTGCATCTGGAAAGGCAGCCTTTGTGAACTTCACCCACCCCCCTCTTTCCTCCCCCAAATTACCGCATGATTTCTTAAGACTGGAGAGTTGCTCTCAAGGTCTTAACCTCAGGATGGGAGGTTTCTGTGTGGCCTGTGTGGGATGGACACCTGGGGCAGTAATCACCACCATAGACCATTAAGGGGTGCTCATTTTCCCAGCCCTCCTGCCTTTCTGTTCATCTCCTTAGTTACGGCTCTCAACTTGCTAGCCAGTTCAAGTTCACGGACAGCCTTCTAGTATCTACAGAGAATCCCTCTGGATTGGCCACTTAGATCCCTGTCAGCTGTCCAGAAACAAAGTTGGAGGTGGCACCGGGCATTATCCTATTATCCCGGCCGGTTCCAAACAGTGCTTGACCCAGGGGACCGCCTGGGTGAGCTTTTCGTTTTTCCTTTCCGCCTCTGGCTTAAGCCTTTGGCAGTTTGGGTTTTGGGCTTGAGTCCAGCGATTCAACGGGGAGGGCTCTGTGCCAGCTCTCGCCTCTTGGAGGGTCTGTACACTGGCTCGGGGCTCTGCCTGGGTTTGCAGCCTTTAGTAATGTGTGTGGATAATGTGGGTCTGCTTCCCACACCATCTTGCAGCCAGTTACCAGCAAGGGAAGGCCTGGGCAGGAGGGAACGTGCACTCTGCTCTCTTTCGGCAAAGTGGCTCTTGCCCGATTTTTGTCTGGGGGCCTTGGCAGGGTCAGCCGGCACAGGCAGTGTGGCGACGCCGCGCCTGGAAACTCATCAGTGTCACTCTGGTTCATTTCCTCCCCTCTTGCAGCGTTTCCCATGGAGTGGGGCTCTCAGCGACAACTGGCGAACGGCTTGGTGTTTGCTCGTTCTCATTCTGGTGGGCACTGGTTTCCGGAGGGCTCCAAGTGCTTTGTGGGTATTGGCATTTGTTTCTGCCATGCCCGGGGCACAGTTGGCGCCGGTCCCAGTTAATGGATGAAGAAACTGAGGCTCTGGGGATTAGATGGTGAACCGGGGGAGAGGAGGGGTACAGCTGGGAGTGAACTTGGGTGAACAGGGCAACCTTTTGTCTTGAAGAGGACGTGCAGGAGAGTGTGTGTGTGTGTGTGTTTGAGAATGCGCGAGGTTGGTTGCAGGCATTTAGGAGAGAGAATGAAAGGAAGTGAGGATTGCATGGGGGTTGGGTTCTCAGTGTAAACCTGCCCAGAACAATCATGGCCTTGCACTCTTTCTGATCAGAGCTGCCTCCCATGAGGAAGGAGCTCATAGGCCTTTTATCCAAAGTGGCCTCCTGTCCCAAGCCCCAAAGGAAGGCCCGGTGGTTACCCGCCCAGCAGATCCTGCCCTGTTGGGAGGGAGGTGGGTCACAGAAGCCCTCCCTCCGCCTGTCCTTCCCTCTCCTCCCTGGTGCAGCTTTATGGCCAGCATATGGAAACTGTTTCTATTTACCCAGCACCCCCAGGATGCGGCTGCACACTGTGCTCCGGCAAACGGAAACCCTGGATTCCCCGCAGGGCCGTTGCAGAGGCTGCATGCAAAGCAGCCAGCTGTTTTGTAGGGAGCGTCTGGGCCTGTTACATCAGCGTTGCCATCTGTGCAAACAGGTCATCCTGGTGTGTCGGCCTGCGCTCTGGATGGGGAGCTGCTCTCAGACGTGGAGGCAGAGTTTCTGTAACCGTTTTGTACCCGCACGCCTGTCCTTCAGGCCTGGTTTTCCAGTCCCGTCTTCCGCCAGTGATTTAGTTCACCTCCCTGGGCTGATTGCCAGGATTCGGGGAGAGTAGTTTAGGGGTAGAAGTTGCCTAAGGTCTACGGGTCTGAAAAGGCTGCCGACTGGTTCTCACCGGAGTGCTCTCTGCCCAGGGCACCAGGGGTGCAGAACGAGATGTTTCCTTCAGGGAACTTGCCCCGGAGGTGCATGTGGGAGCTTCCTGGTTGCCAAGAGTGTTCCTGGTCAGCCTCCTCTGGCTCTTTGGAAACCTGTGAGCAGAGGAACTGGCTTCCCTGAGAACCGGACAGACAGACGGCTTCTCCCACCCTCCTGCCTGCTGCGTGTCTTCTCCCTTCTTCCCTCTGGTCCCGGCCCAGCTGCCGAGGTGGAAATGCCGAGGCCGGGGCCGGCCGTCCTCTTCCTGGAGGAGGCAGTGGAGGGCCAGCTCCCCACCGGCCCCGTGGTGAGGTCATCCTGTCTCCTGGAGTGGGGCCTTTGCGGTCTGCCTCCACCTCGCCTTTCCAGCTCTCCTGGAAGAACCCACCCTGCCCTGGGTAAGGACGGTGGCAAAGTCCCAGGTCCCACATGCTCATTCTCACGTGGCTCTCGTGATCGCCAGTGTGAGGGCCGGCCCAGCCCACAGGATGGGGTTGGACCTGGGTTGAGAGCTCACCTGCCCACTTTGGTGGCCAGGATTCTTTCTGAGCAGGGGACGCTCCTGAA
The DNA here is from genome assembly GCA_026230045.1 of Corynorhinus townsendii. NCBI lineage: Eukaryota > Metazoa > Chordata > Mammalia > Chiroptera > Vespertilionidae > Corynorhinus > Corynorhinus townsendii. The sequence continues at coordinate 9,448,251 of JAPDVU010000014.1, read as the reverse complement.
GATGCAGAACCCAGTCATTTACCCGGGGACCTTCACTCCCTGGAAGTGCAGATTCTGCCCAGGTGGGCAGTAGATCAGGGCAGGTAGGTGCTAACAGTCACGGAGCTCTGAGCTTCCCAGGCAGACGACCTGGGGCAGGCCCAGTGGGCCTCAACGTGGGGACAGACCATCCCCTGGGACGTCATGCCCAGTGGTGACCAGGAACGGGGAGCCCCTCACAGCTCTCACTTCCTGCTTTGAGGAAGTTCATTCTGAGGAAGTCCCTGAGATCGGTTCCCCAGTGAGCAGGGCCTTATGCCCTGGACACCCCCACCTGAACTCCAGGCCACAGACAAGTGGCTCCCTTACCTCTGATGGCCCCCTTGAGCCCCCTACCTTCCTCTCTTTTATGGACCATAATTGTCTTTTCCCTGTGGGAGGCGGCTAAGCCTTTAAGTGTTCCTTCTAACAGCAGCAATAAACACTGGGAGTTGGAGCGTGTCCATCGCCTCTCCAGCCTAGGAAGTGGGAAACAGCGAAGGGGGGCAGGGAATGAGGACCCCCCGCAGCACCCCCCCCCTTGCCATGCACTCAGAGTGCCGCTGGACTTGGCCACAAGGCCACCGCCTCTGCTTGAGGCTGCCATGAAAGGAAAGGGAGGGACCTTCCACTGTGCCCTTTCTACAGCCCCTACATGCGCTGCCCAGCCGCTGGGGCCCGGCGTGAAGGCGGCTCTTTGAAATCACCTGCGGCTCCTGAATAGCCCCTCGGCCGCCCTCGCCTCCCTTGCCACCTAGGGCCTTTCAGCCCTCTCCCCACATAAGAGCCACAAGCAAGCGGATCGGCTTTGCCTTTGGGACCTGGTCAGCAAGCCAAGGTCTGTGTTCTGAGCAAGTGCGGGGTGAATGGCTAGAAGCCGAGGACAGAGGCCACCCTGGAGGGGACAGCTCCCCATCCTTCCCCTCGGCAGTTCCCGTCTTCGTTTTCCTGTCTTTCCTTTCTGTCTTTTGTAAGGCTCTGTTCTGAATTACTCTCATACAACATAGTCGCTCTTCAGCAGGTCCTTAAAAGATGATCTTTAGAAAATACACATCACATCAAGCCCCTTATAAGGCCCTTGGGCACCTCTACTGCACCCTGGCTGGGCACTGGGCTCTGGTGGTCACACCTGCTGTGTCCTTCGGCCACTGGCCATCTCTAAGTGTCCCATGGGAGTGTGCTTCTGGACTCTTTGGAGCAAGGGCTTCCCTCTCAGATCTGTGTGTTGAGCACTGGTTGCATCATGCCTAACACTGTTCTGGGCTCTCAGGACACCTCGGTGAACAAGACAAAAGTCCCTGCCCTCAGGTGCCTGACATTCCAGGCAGGGAAGCTGGCTCTAACGCACTGTGTGTGTGTGTGTGTGTGTGTGTGTGTGTGTGCGCGCGCGCGGGGTTTCAACCCTAGGAGAAAGCAAAGAGCAGTGTAAGGGTGACAGAGGGTGATGGGCATGTGACTTCCAGAGAGGCCAAAGGCGGTTCCTGAGAGGACAGTGTTCGGGGGGGATCCTGGGAGATGGGGAAGGAGGCCAGTTAAAGACCTGGGAAAGGGCCGAGGGAACAGTAAGTACTGGCAAAGTGAGGCTAATGTCCACGGCCTCCGTGCCAGCTCATCACCCGCCCACCCGGCACTGTCGTTACTGTACCTGGGACTGCTGTGTCTGGGCCACCGGCCTCTGCTGCGATGTGTGAAAGTCGTGGAGGCCGGGGCGCAGGCACATGAGGGGGCAGCACTGTCCAGCTGCCTGCCTGTGGCTGCTCCTACCTCCGCGTCACTTTTGGCCCATGCCTCCCTGGTCCCGTGAGCAGATCCAGGAAGGCGGTTTGACCTTCTCTCTCCACCTGGGGCTTAGCTCTCTCAGACCTGGCACTGGGGTCGGAGAGGGGGATGCCGGCCTTGCGTAGAGAAGGGCCAGTGGCACCGAGTGCAGGCGGCAGCCAGGTGTCCCTCCTCCTACTCTAGCTCCGTTTGCAGTGCTGCTGCTGCTAACTTTTGGTCCTTTTGGCACTACCCTGTCACCTTTTCTGGTTTCCAGTTCTTGAGAGGCACGTGGCTTCCTGCTTAGGAGCTACCCAGCCTAGACGGTCTCCCGGCCCCGCGTCTCGCTAGCTACATGGCTTCTGTGAGGGGCTTAGCCTTTGCCCTTCTGCACCTTCCTTCCCTCAAGTCTGAGGTGGGGTTAATCATAACCTTCTTCTTGGGACTGTTGTGAAAACTAAATAAGTTGATGGGTATGAGGTGCTTAGCTATGCATGTTATCTATCCATATATATAAACGCCTAAGTGACTGGCCGACCGGGACCGAAAATAGCTATGGTGCACACTGACCACCGGGGGGCAGATGCTCAACGCAGGAGCGGAAACCACAGGCGTGGAAACATGGAACAGACTGATGAATCTCAGGGGGGAGGGGGGAGGGGGGAGGGCAGGAAGAGATTAACCAAAGCTCTTCTATGCATACTAGAGCAGCAGTCTCCAGTGGGTGGTCCATGGGGTCCGAAAGGTTGGCGACTGCTGTACTAGAGGCCTAGTGCACAGTGCCTTCTTGCAATCCGGGACCCCTCGGAGGATTATTGGAGAGCTGGGTTCGTCCTGATCCCTGCAGGCCAGGCCGAGGGACCCCACTGGTGCACGAGTCTGCACCAGGCCTCTAGTTGCTATATGACAAACCACTCCAAAGCATAGTGCCTTATGATAGCAACCTCATTTACTTTGCTCATGAACCTGCAGTTGGGGAGGGGTTTGGGAGGGGCAGCTTCTCTGCTGCCCACACTGTCCGTCTGGACACTTGACTGGAGCAGAGATGGCTCATTCAACTGACGGACGAGTTGGTGCTGCCTGTGGGCCGGGAGCTCAGCTGGGCTGTGGCTGAGGGACCTTGGTCCTCCTCGTGGGCCTCTCCACCGGCTGCGTGGGCTTCCTCAACATGGTTCCAAGAGCAAACGGTGGAAGTAGCCCGGCCGGTGTGGCTCTGTGGTTGAGCATCGACCCATGAACCAGGAGGTCACAGGTTTGATTCCTGGTCTGGGCACATGCCCGGGTTGCAGGTTTAATCCCCAGTAAGGGCGTGCAGGATGCAGGTGATCTGTGATTCTTTCTCATTGATGTTTCTATCTCTCTATCCCTCTCCCTTCCCCTCTCTCTAAAAATCAATAAAAACATTTTTTTCTAAAAAAGGTGAACTAGCCTTAGAAGTCAGAAGCGTCACATATTCCGTCCTGTCAGTCAAAGTAGTCGCAGAGACCCCCTGGTTTCACGGGGCAGAGGCACAGTAGGGAAGGTTCCAGAAGAGCAGGGGGGACGAAAGGGAATACTGTGGCTGCCCTTGGAAAATAAAATCTGCCACGGAATAGATTTGAAATGGGGTTCTTTATCCTCGTGTAGGGGGTGATTAGGAGTGTGGATTATGGGGAACCATGTCTCATCATCGATATTCTTCCTCTGTTTCTTGGAGTCACTGCTGACCGTGTCAGTGGAGACACTTGCGAGTTGCAACGGCAGGTGTAAGTATAGAAGGGTCTTTGTGGGCGCCTGTTCTGGAAATGCTCAGCGGTAGATTTCAGGCAGAGCCAGGGCTGCAGCTCGGGGCACCTCTGTCACTGTTTTGTTCTCCATTGGCGTCCTTCTCGGGCAGGCTTTCCCCACGTGGTGGCCGAGGCAGCTGCCTGCAGCAACAGGGAGCGAGCCCCTTCTTCCTCACTGGCCCAGGATGAGTCCCAGTTTCAGCACTCCCTGGCTGGGCATGGGGCAGCACCACTGCCTGAACCCGCCTGGCCAGGGGAGGTGAGGGGCTCTCATTGCACCTGGGCCACCTGCCCGGGAGCCAGGGGTGGAGTCAGCCCGAGCCGAAGAATGGTCTCCAAAGGCTGACGGGGCAGTGCGGGAAAGGGCTAGAATGTTCTCCAAAGGCTGATGGGGCAGTGCCAGAAAGGGCTAGAATGTTCTCCAAAGGCTGATGGGGCAGTGCCGGAAAGGGCTAGGATCAGCACGTAGAACCACAAATGACCCCGCACCAAGGAACAAATCCAGTTATTTTTGTTGTTGTTAATCCTCACCCGAGGATATTTTCCTTGGATTTTTAGAGAGAGTGGAAGGGAGGGGGAGAGACACAGAGAGAGAAACATCCATGTGAGAGAGGCACATCGATTGGTTGCCTCCTGCATGTACCCTGACCAGGGCCGGGGATCGAGCCTGCAAACCTAGGCACGTGCTTGACCGGAATCGAACCCGGGATCCTTCAGTCCACGGGCCACCATTCTAACCACTGAGCCAAACTGGCTAGGGCCAAATCCAATGATTTTTCATTTTGACTAAGTAGAATAGTAACACACTCCCAGAAGCCAAAAGTAAACAGAAAGTTGGAGTGATACTTCTCCGTTTCCCACCTCTCCTGTAGGTAACCGATTTCACTGAGTTCTAACTTCTCTTCCTCTTTCTCTTTTCTGTAAAGATAAGTGGGTAGCTGTATGTTTTCGTTTCCTCCCGCTTTATACACCAGAGATGCTTGTGCTCTTTTGTACTTGCTTTTTGACCTAACAAGAGAAGGAAAATTATTGTTACCCAGTCACACTAATTCTTGCTGTCCTGGTGCACGGAGCGGAGATTGACATATAAATGATGGTGTGCATGTCTGAGCACGCGAGGCCCTTCCTTCTGCTGCACAGTGTCTCTCTCCTCTTCCAATGCAGATGGAGGCAGCTATGCCGTCCACGGCTCCCAGGCCTCCAGCCTGAGCTCAGAGGGCGAGAGTTTCCCCTCGAGCCCCACTGGACACAATTGGGAGATGAATTATCAAGAGGCGGCCATCTACCTCCAGGTGAGCATCTCTGGGTCAGGACTTGGCCCTTCTTGGTGGGCTGGGGAGGCGGGGCTCTGTTGGATGCCCAGGAATTCAGTTCCTGCTTTGGTTCTCTGTGCGTGAGCTTCTCGCCTTATGGTGGGGAGAGCCAGCCTGATGGTGCCTGCACTGGACAGGCGATGTACGTGGGCTCGTCAGGTGACCTCAACTTGTGGCTCCACCTGCCCCCAGCCTCCCTGAGTCCAAAGCCACCCACCTAGTAAGTTGCAGAGCGTGGATGTAAACTTCATCTATTTAGCCTCCAAGTGATGTTCTTTCTTCTATACATTGTTGCCTCACTTCCATACGCTACTACATGTCTGCACTTGAAAATGAGCCGTGTAGTTGTGGGAAAAGAGGTTACAAAACAGGACTTGTATGATCATTGTTGTATAGCATTTGTGTCCACACACACACACACACACACTCAAACCCATATATAGCTCTTTATGTAAATACTAGAGGCCCGATGCACAAAATTCATGCGAGAGTAGGCCTTCCTTCTGCTGGCTGCCGGTGCTGGCTTCCCTCCGGCATCTGGGACCTGGGCTTCCCTTGCAGCCCGGCTTCGTCTGGAAGATCATCCGGAAGGACATCCGGTTTAATTAGCATATTACGCTTTTATTACTATAGATGTACTAGTATAGTGGTTGGCAAACTGCAGCGGTTTGCTGCTCTGTTGACTAATGAGTTTGCCGACCACTGGGATAGGGGCTTAATCACAAGGGACAACACCAGCCTGTAATTATTGGAATCGAGAGTCTAGGTCAGTGGTTGGCAAACTCATTAGTCAACAGAGCGGCAAACCGCAGCTTGCGAGCCGCAGTTTGCCGACCACTGTACTAGTATATAGCTACAGATACCTGTGTGTGTGTGTGTGTTTGCACAGACACCCATTCGCATGTGGAAAGTTGTTTATCTCAATATTAAAGGTGATTATATTTAGCTGATGAAATTTTTCAACCTTATAATCCTGTGTATTATTTGATTGACTTTTACCCAAAATGCACCTTTAAAAAAGAAAATGAGAGCAGAACTGCCATCTCCATGAGCAGCATTTGGGCTGTTTCTGGAGGGTGGGCTGAGCCGCTGTCAGACGGTCTTCCTTTTCTGCTTGGAGCTGAGCTGCAGCACAGAGCCTGCCCAGGTGGCGGGTGTACTTGGGTCCCGGGCCCTTGCTGCTTTGAGGCTGTCTGGTCCCCGCAGTTTCTTCTTTTCCCAGAGTTCATCTGTCAGCTCCGTCCCCTCGGGAGCCGGGTGTCAGCAGTCACAGTGCCTCCGAGATGGTCTTGTTTGCTGTGTGGACTTCTCCTCAGGGAGCGGAGAGTGGAGGCCTGGACATCACATGGAACTGGCCGCCTTCTTATTTTTCTTAATCTCCTTCACGATCAGCAGCCAGGAAACAAGGCTCTTGTTCTCTCTCCTTGGGGTCTGGCTCAGACCCCAGTGACCCGGTCATATTTCACTCCGTGCTCATTGGTGGTGACCTAGCCTCCACCTCCTCAGTGGCCATTCCAAGTCCTAGAGTTAAGCTCGAGCCCCCCTGTCAGTGGTTCCTTCTAGTTGGACCCTCATTGCTGGCTGCTTGTGGGAAGAAATTTCCCAGGAATTGCATTTTTTAGTAACCCAAACCAGAAGCTTGCAGGCCACCGTGGGTGTCTGTGGCCATGGGGCAGCGTGAAACCCGCAGCCCTGCGCAGATCACAGGCCTGCCGCCTGCCCTCGGTGTGACCGCCGGCGTGTTTGTTCTTTCTGTGGACCTGCCCCTGTCCAGCCTGTGGTTTGTCTTTATGTTTTGGTACTGAGGGTAGTAGTGACGTATCCAACTTCAGGAAGCCACTTTTTCAAAGCTACTCGGCAAACCACAGTCAAGGCCAGCGCTCCCCGCCTCCCAGCTGCTGGGTGGATGGTCGCCGAGCAGGGCTGGCGCCTGGAGAAGTGATCTCTTGCAAAACGGTTCATCCTACCAAACATCTATTAAACACCTACTGTGTGTATCAGATGCCATCCCAAGTGTCTTCCAGGACCCCCGTGAGGAAGGGGAGAGCCATCGCGCTGACAGCTGGAGAGGATGTAGCCCAGGGAGGAGTGGGGAAGCCCGTGCTTGCTGACCCCAGGACTCCCCGCTCAGCTCTTTACATTCTACAGACATTTCTGAGAGTGAGCATTTGGCCTCCAGGAACCAGTTGTGCCCAGTTCTCTACTTTTTCTGGACCTTTTTTATAAAAAATCTTTATTGATTTCAGAGAGGAAGGGAGAGGGAGAGAGAGAGAGAAACATCAGTGATGATGGAGAATCATCGATCGGCTGCCTCCTGCACGCCCCCCCCCCCCCCCAACTAGAGATGTAGTCTGCAACCCGGGCATGTGCCCTCGCCAGGAATTGAACCTGATTCATAGGTTGTTGACGCTCAGCCACTGAAACCACTGAGCCACTCTGGCCGGGCTGGGCCTTTTTGTTGTTGCTAATCCTCATCCGAGAATGTTTCTTCCGTTGATTTTTAGAGAGTGGAAGGGAGAGGGAGAGACAGAGAGAGAGAGCAATATTGATGTGAGAGAGACAGCAGTTGTTTCCTCCTGCACACACCCTGACCAGGGCCGGGATTGAGGCTGCAACTGAGATGGGTGCCCTTGACTGGAAATCGAACCCACGACCTTCAGTCCACGGGCCAATACCCCGACCACTCAGCCAAACCGGCTAGGGCCCTCTGACCTTTTATTCTTTGATTCCTCCAGGTGGTTTTTAGGGATCAGCAAGCCTTTTAAGCCCCATCAGCAAGCCAAGGCGAGACTTAACTGGTGCACAGTTTTGTGGCTATAAGACTTTTGAATTTCCATCGTTTTCCGTCTCTGGCCTGAACCCCCTCTTACCCGCCAGGCCCTTCCTCTCACCCTGGCCCATGGTGCGGCCTTGGTGCTGTGGCTCAGAGGCTCTCTGCCCCGTGGCTCTTGTTTCCACAGGAAGGAGAGAATAATGACAAGTTCTTCACCCACCCCAAGAATGCCAAAGCGCTGGCGGCCTACCTCTTCGCACACAACCACCTCTTCTACCTGATGGAGCTGTCCACGGCCCTGCTGCTGCTGCTGCTGTCGCTGTGCGAGGCCCCTGCTGTCCCCGCGCTCCGCCTCGGCATCTACGTGAGTGGTCTGATGGCTGGGAGCTGCTCTTCCCTGGGCAAGTGGGCTAATGCAAGCTTCAGCTTATAGGGGAACATTCTGGAAGGGCAGACAGTGTGAATGATTGAAAGCAGCCCCTGGGAGGCCCTAGAGGCCTCGGGAGCAGCAGTGACTCGCTGGTCCTCTTGGGGTCCCTGTGGAGCGAATGCACTTCCCTCACTCAGTCTGACTGTGATTCTGCTCGCTCGCTCGGAAATGCCAGGGGGTGCCATCTGCTGGCCTCCCTTGGGACCAGCGGCCACACCTCGGCGCCAGGTGGGCAGCACACCTGATGGCAGTCCCTCCCACTCCTTCCAGCCTCCGAGGAGAGGCGGTCAGGTGCAATGGCCAGCGGGAGGACAGGGGCCCGGCGATGCCATATCTCCGCACCCTGTGGTTGCAGGTCCACGCGACCCTGGAGCTGTTCGCCCTGATGGTGGTCGTCTTTGAACTCTGCATGAAGTTGCGGTGGCTGGGCCTCCACACCTTCGTCCGGCATAAGCGGACCATGGTCAAGGTGGCGTGTCCATCTACTTACAGCATTTCTCCCCTGGCACCTTCAATCCCGTCTCTTCACTTCCAAATCCCCCGGCGCTCGGAAGTGTAACCCGGGGACCCCACCCTCTCTGTGCCCCAGCCTCGCAGAGCCGTGCTCTGAGGTCGCGGCCATGGTCATGCTGACAGCAGCTAGTGTGATTCAGAATTTGGGGTGCTGAGCACGGGCGCAGTAACCCTTGCGGGAGATGCATTACTATTCCTAGTTCACAACCAGCCACAGCAGAGGTGGGATCTAATCCCAGCGAGAATGGGAGTCAAACCCAGGTCCGGCTGGCCTCCAAGCCCACGCTGATCTGTCACCAGCATCGGACACGTTCTCTCTGCTGCAGAGAGAGGCACAAGTAGGAGTGCGTCACAGTGGCACTTGGCAGTGTCAAAGGCATGCACAGTTGTCCAAAGAAAGTGCCCGAGGAACTGAAGAGCAAGGTGTGCTTCGGACCTATCCCAGAGGTCCTCACGGTGCAAGTCAGGAGAGCCAGAGCCAGGGTTGGTAGACGTGGCCGGGCAGAGTGGCAGGGTTTTCTTGTTTGTTTTTGTTTTTAAGAAATAAAGGAGGGGGGAGACAGAGAGAAACATCAATGTGAGAGAGACATCGATTGGTTGCTTCCCACACTCTGACCAGGGGTTTGAGCCTAGTTACGTGCCCTTGACCGGAATTGAACCTGGGACCCTCTTGTCTCCAGGCTAACACTCTTCACTGAGCCAAACTGGCTAGGGCAGTATTTTGTGTGTGTCTTTTTAAAAAATGTTTTTATTGATTTCAGGGAGAGGAAGGGTAAGGGAGAGAGAGATAGAAAAATCAGTGATGAGAGAGAATTACTGATGGGCTGCCTCCTGCATGCCCCCCCCTGGGGATCGATCCCACAACCTCCGCATGTGCCCTGACCAGGAATTGAACCGTGACCTCCTGGTTCATGGGTCAACACTCCATCACTGAGCCACACCAGCCAGGCTGAGTGTCAGAGTTGCTCAGTGAATACCCTCTGAGATGCTGCTGGGAGCATTGCCCTCTGGGTCATTCTGCAACCACACACCTGTGCCACAGCCCGGGGCCCTTCCCCAGGGGCTGCTGGATGTTGGAGGCGGGTGCTGGAGAAAAGGGATGGGCTTCTCGGGTCCTGGGTGGGCATTCCTTAGGGTATTCGGGAGGGGTCGGGGCGGAGGAGCTGATGCTGCTCTTTGCCCGTCCGCCCCCAGACCTCCGTGCTGGTGGTGCAGTTCATCGAGGCCATCGTGGTGCTGGTGCGGCAGACATCCCACATGCGGGTGACCCGGGCGCTGCGCTGCATTTTCCTGGTGGACTGTCGGTACTGCGGTGGCGTCCGGCGGTAAGGCCTGGGGGAGTAGCTGCTCAGACAGTCGCTATCCTGGCCTGGCCTGGACCCCTGGGCCAGTGGAGCAGGACCCAGTGAGTCAAGCAGCCATAAGATCCATCCTGCACGTCAGTAGAGTCTCACTAAGCACGCTCACCTCCCTGTGCCTCTCGACCCCACAGAGAGGAAGGCTCTTCCCCCTGAAGTGTAGGTGTCCCAACTCCAGGCCTGCGTCCCAGCTTTCTGGGGCTGGGTCCTCTCTAAGCACATTATCTGCCCCAACGCAGCAGTAGCAGTGCTCACAGCAGGCAGTTTGGCAAAAGGTCCACGTGACTCACAGGCTGTCCTGGTGCCTCCCCCGAGACCGGGGCACTGCACTCGAACACACTGTCAGCCTAGAGTTAGACTGAGCTTTGAGATCCATCTGGAGAATCCATTGGTTGGGGGACTGGTGATAAGAATGGGCTGGCAATTCATTCTCTGTGCATCCTCAACGCAGGACACAAGTGTCCTAGGACCAAGTGGCCCTGAGCTGTCTCCATGCACCCCACTTCTTGGGGAAGCGACCTCTGCACCGAGTCCGTGCCCTCAGCCTTCTGCTTCCCCTCCCTCTCTCACGGGGCAACTCCCCGCTGACCCTGCAGGCAGGAGGAGGTGGTGTCTGTGCTGCACCTGCCTCCCTTCTCCCTATCACCACTGAGTACAGGTCCTGCAGGACAGCAAGCCGGGGCGCAAGGGGGTTTAGTGTACCGAGTCAGGAGCACCAGGCCCGGGTCTCCATGAGCGCGTATTCCCCTGAGGAGTCCGGACCACACTCCTCGGGCCCGCCCTGGGCTGCATCTCATCCCCCCTGACTCCCCCTGTCTCCCCAGCAACCTTCGGCAGATCTTCCAGTCCCTGCCACCCTTCATGGACATCCTGCTGCTGCTGCTCTTCTTCATGATCATTTTCGCCATCCTCGGTGAGTTCCCTGTGCCCGGGACCGGGCAGTCTGTAAAAGCAAAGTCACCATGGGAGGAAAACTTACTTTGATAGTTTTCGAAATTCAGAAAGGTTTTACAAGTGGTATAAACAGCCCTAGCTGGTTTGCTCAGTTGTCAGACCGTTGGCCCGCAGACTGAAGGGTCATGGGTTCGATTCCGGTCAAGGGCATATACCTCGGTTGTAGGTTACAGGCTTGATCCCCAGGTTGGGCGCATGTGGGAGGCAACCAATCGATGTTTCTCTCTGTGTCTCTCCCCCTCCCACTCTCTTTAGAAATCAATGGAAAGAATATTCTCGGGTTTAGGATTAACAAAAAAAACAACGAACGAAAACCAAATGATATAAACACTCAGGGACTCCAGCTTAGGAAACGAAGAGCTAGAAATAAATTGGAACCCCCTTTGTAGCCTTTCATGACCTCAGTTTTCTCCCCAGAGGTGCCTGCGTCCTAGGCTTAGCATGGCTACTCGTGTCTGTATAGTTTCACTTTGTTTATGTTTCCTTAAGCAACACATGGGTTCTATTATTGCTTTGCATATTCAAAATAGTTGTGTATATGGTTATGTAATGTGGTGTCCCCTTCTTTGCTCAACACTAGGCATGTGATGTTTATTCATGTTGATGTATGCAGATGTCACGTGTTCATCTTCACAGGAGTGCAGTGAATGTGCCCAGATTTATTTATCTGTTCTCTTGTTGGTGGGCATTTTTCACTATCACAAGCCACACGGCAGTGAACACTCATGTGTTTCCTGGCAGACACATGTGTGACTTTCCCTGTGGCACGTGGAGGGTTAGGGTCTGTGCACGTCAGCATCACTAGATATAAGAGCAAGATCACGGCTTTCTAACCCCGAGGAGGCCTTGCCTCTTCAGATAAGGCTGAGTATTAGTGCGGCACCCCCATGCAGACACAGGGCTCCGCCAGCGGCGGTCCCGGCACGCAATGAGGAAGCTGAGGTCCCTCCTCGAGTCCTGGCGTGGCACAGCCAGTGGCCCATAGTGCTCTGGCTCTAAGGCCAGCCCCTGCCTCTGTGACTGGTGTGTCCCGAGCTTCTGACTCCCATTCCACCTCCCCTCCACCATCTCGGTGGCACTTTGTGCTCCAAGGCGGCTGACTTTCCCTGAGGGCAGACTTTCCCACTTTTCCCACAGGATTTCAAGGACTCAGGAGGATAGCTCATTGCAAAGGAGGAAGGGAATGCCGTTCCCACCCCAGGGCCCTTGGCTCTAGGGAAACAATGGAGTCCCTTCGGAATTATTACTTAGCCGTCACATTCTCAAAACCAGAGATCTGGATTCCAAATCCAGCCAATGCATGAGTTTGGTTTGGTCTGAAAATTTTGAGCCAGCATTTAAAAATCAGATTTTTATACAAAATGACAGATTGCCAACCTTTTTAATACTACACTTGATGATACTCGGGCCACATTTTCGAATAGCTGCCCAGTGCCCGGTAGCACCTGCTCCCTTTATTTCAGAGCATGTGTTCCCCAGAGTGCCGTAGTCCCCACCACTCCCTATTGTCTCCCTCGGTGCACTGCTCTCATTTAGGTGTATTGGTCCAGTCCTTTGACATCTTTTCAATCTGTTTTCTGCTACCTTCCAGGTTTCTACTTGTTCTCCCCTAATCCTTCAGACCCCGTAAGTAATCACCATGTTTTGTCCGTTTCTTCCTTTATGTGAGGCCATTCCCTTCTGACAAGGTGGCTGGGCTGACTCCCTTGCTACATTAGGGAGGGAGGCCTGCCTGGCTTCTCATCACAGCTCACGGCCCCTGACAGTCCCCATCACCCCGACTTGAGCCGTTTTCCTTCCCTGCATATTAAGGGGCATGGTTTCCTACCATGAGAGTCGTGTTTCCAAGATCAGATTTGGAACATGGGAACATTTTGGTGGAGGTTACAGTGAATGAGATCCAAGCTAATTGTGCAAACGTGATTTTCTGGAAGAAAAGTCCCAAAGTCACTTGTCTGCTTCTACCAGAAGCGTGGAGCTCAGGAAGGCGGAGTCCTTACTCCAGTTTGCTCATCCCTCAGGGTCCTATGGGAGGAGGCAGAGTTGGTGGGGCAGGGCGGGGAGGCCAGGGCGCTCCAGGGGCCCATTGCAGGCTGGCCCACGCTGACATGTGCCCTCCGGCTGGCCAGCATGTCCTTCTGCCTCCTTTCTCCAACAGTACTTCAGCACCCTGGAGAGCAGCATCGTCAGTCTGTTCGTCCTCCTGACCACAGCCAAGTGAGTGTGGGCTCTGCTATGGCCGCTGCTGTCGGCTAGCGCCCAGGGTCTTCCCAGCCCAGGACATTCCCTGTCTCAGCCCAGACAGTGCTGGGGCACTGGGAGGAATGGGAGTGGCCTGGTGACTCAGAGCCCATGAGCCGAGAGCCGGGACGGTGGGGTGGGGCTGGGAAGGCAGAAAAGAGAGATGTCCTTAGAGAAGATGGAGGCAGGCAGACAGGGCCCCATGGGCAATGCTCTGCAAATGCAGTTTCCCAGACGTGATGATGCCTTCCTACTCCCGGAACCCCTGGTCCTGCGTCTTCTTCATCGTGTACCTCTCCATCGAGCTGTACTTCATCATGAACCTGGTGAGTGACTGTGCCTCGTCTCCGCTGGGGGCAGCCGGCACAGTGCTGGGTGCCATGGGCATGGAGAAGGAGTCACCACATCGGCAGGTGCTGGGGGTGCCAGACTGTAGTCAGGGGTGGTGTGGGGACCAGCGTGCAGCCTCCCTGGGTTCATCCCGTCGTTGCTGCTGATAGTGCTAATGTTTGAGCCAAGGCTCCCCTGGGCCTGTTCATTCTCACCGCAGACGCATAGTAACTATTAAAGCTGGCACTGAGGAGCCTTACCCAGGCACCGGGCAAGGTGGATTAAATGATTTAACACAACAACCCTGGAGGTCCCATTGTGATTCTCAGTGTGTAGATGGGGAACTGAGGGTCGGGTGGATAGAGTGACAGGCCCACGGCTGCGCAGCTCGGGGTGGCCAGGCGAGCTGGTGTGATTCCAAGCCCTGCTCTGAACTGCTCAGTCCTTCGGCACCCACGTCCTGGAATATCTTGCGTATTTCTACCCCATTTATCACGAACCACTGGACATTTCCAGTGCAGGACACACTGTTAGGAGAAAGGGAAGTCCCCGTGCACACTGGGACTTGGGAGGCATTTGAGGAGGTGCGGCTGGCCACCAGGCATGTTCCTGCCATCAGCCAATCACCGTTAGACAGGTGCCAAGATCACACGTCAGCACCAGAATTACCAGGGAGAGGCTCTTACTCATCTTGTATTTTTATGCTTCTGAGGAGCATTCTCACACCACGCGTCACAGCCAGGCCTAGGATAGAATAGAAGACACTTTCTCGCCCTAGCCAGTTTGGCTCAGTGGATAGAGCATTGGCCCACGGAGTGAAGGGTTTTGGGTTCAATTTTGGTCAACGGCATGTACCTTGGTTGCAGGCTTGACCCCCAGCCTCAGGGCATGCAGAGAGCAACCAGTCGATGTTTCTCTCACATTGATGTTTCTCTCTCTGTCCGTCTCCCTTCTGCTTTCTCTAAAACACAATAGAAAAATATCCACAGGTGAGGATTAGGAAAAAGAAGAAAGGAGCAGACATGTGAAATCTAAAAGTGTGAGTTCTTAAAAAGGAAAACATTTTTTAATTCCTTAAATCCAAAAAGAAATATGTTAGCTATCTTCATACACATTACAGTTCTTATATACTGTCCTTAGTTTAGAATCATAACAACATATTATGCATAATTGATTTAATTCGTTGTAAAAATCCAGGGTAGGGGGTCTGTGAACCACAGCCTGCTGGCCAAAGCCTGCACTTGTAAATAAAGTTTTATTGGCACACAGCCACGCCCATTAGTTTCTGCATCCTCTGTGGCTGATTTCATGCTGCAACTGCAGAGACCATCTGGTCTTCAGAGCCTGCAATAGTTGTTGTCCGGCTCTTTATGGAAAGGTTTGCTGACCTTTTCTTGACCTAAAGGAAAAAAAATTGGAGGGGGGGCCATTTGAAGGAGCAGGAAGGACAGGAGAATTTCCTTCAAAATATTTTTGAAAGAAAAAGAAAGGGCTTCCAAAAAGGCTTCTTTCAGATTCGGCTCCCGCCCTCCCCTAGCCCTCTGGTGATGCAGGCTGTGTTGTGACTAAGCTGACCTTGGAATCGGGCAGTTCCAGAATGTTGTGGCCTCCTGTTCCCCTGAGTCCTGGGGCCAGTGCACGAAGCCGTGACTCACCAGGATGGGGAATAAGGGGGCGAGGGGGAGGCAGCCTCCACCATGCTGACGCTCCTCCGAGCTCCGAGGCCAGGAAGGCACAGGAGGGACACAGCCTCCCAGGCCTTCGGCCATCAGCTACCGGCCACCAGACTGAGCTGATTGGGGCATCGAGCCCAGCATGCCCTCCCTGCTTCCTTCTCACCTTATAAAACTGCCCAGTCAGGGACGAGTTGTAGGCGAAGTACCCGGGAAATATAATAACAATGTTTTCGTGTGTCTGAAGAGAGAAAATTTACAAGTGGCGATACATGGCCTTCCTCTTTGACTTGGAGACAAAAACTCCTACGTGCCCCCCCCACCCCCCCCGCCAAGGGGGCAGGGTTACCCCTACCCCTCCGTGGGTCTGGGGGGTGTGGGAGAGTGCCCTCTGGAGGCAGAGGGTACACTCCCAACCCCTCTCCCACCGCGCAAGGGAGCCAGGTCTCTGCTCTTGCCTCACAGCTTCTGGCCGTGGTGTTTGACACCTTCAACGACATCGAGAAACGCAAATTCAAGTCTTTGCTGTTGCATAAGCGAACCGCCATCCAGCACGCGTATCGCCTGCTCATCAGCCAGCGGGTAAGGGCGTGGGGGCTGGGCCGGGAGGGGTTTGGTCCCCAGTCCCCCTCCCTTTCCCTGGGCAGCCCCTAAGCATGGCAGGCCAGCAGCTTTAGAAACAGGAGTCCTTGTACGCTGGGCCTGGCTCAGTGGTTGAGTGTTGACCTGTGAACCCAACAGGTCCCCAGTTAGACTCCTCGTCAGGGCACTTGCCTGGGTTGTGGGCTGAATCCCCAGTAGAGGCGTGCAGGAGGCAGCCAATCAATGTTTCTCTCTCATCGATGTTTCTGTCTCTCTCTGTCCCTCTCCCTTCCTGTCTCTCTAAAATCAATAAAAACATATTTTTTAAAAAAAATAAAGCAGGGGTCCTGCCCGTGGGAGGATAAGAAGGAGGCAGGCACCCGGGATCCAGGCCGGCTGGGCAGCCAGAGTAGTCGCCCGCCAGGGAGGAGGCGGTGGGCTCTGCCTTTGCCTGTGTTGACACTGCGTCCTTCCTCTTCCCCCAGAGGCCCGCCGGCATCTCCTACAGGCAGTTTGAAGGCCTCATGCGCTTCTACAGGCCCCGGATGAATGCCGGGGAGCGCTACCTGACTTTCAAGGCCCTGAATCAGAGCAACACTCCTCTGCTCAGGTAAGAGTGCCGGCCAGCTGGGGGCGCTGTGGCCCACCGAGGTATTCAGGGGAGGGAGCTGGAGCGGCCAAGGCACCAGCAGGTGGGTGGGCAAGGAGCCTGTTAGAGGCTTTGGTTTTCATCAGGATTCTCTCTGCAAGTGACAAAAGTCCCACCCAAATTTAATTCAGGCTGACTTGACAAAAAGTGGAATATATTGAATTGTGAGGTGGACTGACCCAGCTGCTCACCTTTGAGCTAAGAATGAATGGGGTTGTTGCATATGAGCAGGTCCACAGAGGGGTGTTCACGCATGCACGCGCATATGCATACACTCACGTGCACACCACAGCGCAGCCTCAGAGATTTCCAGGGCAGTCTCGACCTTCTAGATGGCTGACGACCGAACCCTTCTTTTCAGTTTGAAAAGAAGCAGGCCAGCTGCAGATATGAGAGTGAGCGAGTTCTGTCGGGGCTGAACTCTCAGCCCATTTGTCCCATTAAGTTCTCTGCTAACGGAGGCTCAGCCCCGTCCATGCAAGCGTTATAGTGATTCAGGGGAGGATTAAGTATTCATAGGGCCTGGAGCAAGGTCAGAATGCCTGCAGGAGAGGTCCCCCCTCCCCCACTTATATGCTGGGACTCCCAGCTGTCCCCTCCCCCTTTCCACCTTCCCCCTTTAAAGGTGACCACAGGCAGGCGAGGGACAGAAGTAAAGCTCAGTGGGAACATTCTGGTTTTTTTAAATTTACTTTGCCTTTTCATGTTGCTGTGGCAGCCTGAAGGACTTTTATGATATCTATGAAGTCACCGCCTTGAAGTGGAAGGTAAGACCAGAGAGGGAGCAGGTGGACAGCTCCACGGGGGGATGAGGCCCAGAGGCACCCGAGGGCCAGTTCTTTTTTTATTTTTTAAAATACATTTTTATTGATTTCAGAGAGGAAGGCAGAGAGAGAAACATCAGTGATGAAAGAGAATCATTGATCAGCTGCCTCCTGCACGCCCCGCACTGGGGACCGAGCCCACAATCTGGGCATGTGCCCTGACCAGGAATCGAACCGTGACCTCCTGGCGTTCAACCACTGAGCCACCGCGGCCGGGCCCAGATCCATTTCTTTCCTGGCTGGAACAACACCTGTGTTCCGGTCACTTCAGGGACACCAGGTGGCCTGGGCCCCCCCATCTGCCTCTACACGTGTAATACAGTGTCCTGGTCACAAGCACTGAATCTCGGGCCCCATTAGCCACCCTGTGACTTCGCGCCACTTGTCTGACTTGCCAGGTCACCGCACCTGGGAAATGGGTTGACAGTAGTTCTGACCTCCAGTTATTTTCAGGACTTTATAAAACAAGGCACATGCGTGGCCCATGGAAATGCTCAGTGGCCATTGGCTGGCCTTATTGTTACTTCGATCCCGGAGTGTTCTTCCTGTTCTCCAAGTTAGAGCCTGGTGAGCAGGGAAGGACCGTGGCCTCCTGGCCCCCAGGGTCAGGTTCTCATCCCTGGTCCTGTTTCCTGGGCAGGCGAAGAAGAACAGAGAACACTGGTTCGACGAGCTTCCCAGGACGGCCTTCCTCATCTTCAAAGGTAAGGTTCCCCTGAAGATGTGTCGTGGCCGCAGGAGAGTGTGATTCCCCAGCAGGGACATAAGTGTTAGGGACCAGGGAGGAAATTGGCAACTTCAAAACCAAACCAAAAGGCATCTGTGGAATATCCAGTTCATTAAAGAAAGTTGACCAAGTCTGATAGCCTGAAGAAAATCTCCCACCCAGAAATAACCACTGTTCGTGTTCTGATGTGTTTCTTTCTGACGTTGGTTGCTTTTCTGCACATTTGAAAATTGTGGGGCTGCAGTATGTATTCTGTTCTGAAACTGGCCTTTTTATCGGCTGGTGTATTTCGCCCATGCCCCTGTGGCAGGGTGTATACCCAGTGTACGTGATCCCTCGCGCAGTATAAGATTCAACCGTTTTACATCGGAGTGCCCGTATTGTTTACCTAACAGTCCCCCCTTCACCTAATGCCAGTTTTGAAGTTCTTTTTTTTTTTTAATATATTTTATTGCTTTTTTACAGAGAGGAAGGGAGAGGGATAGAGAGTTAGAAACATCGGTGAGAGAGAAACATCCATCGGCTGCCTCCTGCCCACCCCTTACTGGAGATGTGCCTGCAACCAAGGTACATGCCCCTGACCGGAATCAAACCTGGGACCTTTCAGTCCGCAGGCCGACGCTCTATCCACTGAGCCAGACTGGTAGGGCCGCCAGTTTTGAAGTTCTACGAGGGGGTGTGAGCACATAGGAGTTTCCCGTGTAGAAAGCATGAAGCCTGGGTCTGGGCCGCGTGAACACGAGTGACGATGGGATAGCCTTGTTTGTGATTTCTCCCAGCGCTGGGGTGCTGGGCGCAGCTGTCATCTTACATTCTCTAACGGGTTTTCCGTTCTGCTGGGATGATAGTTACTCAAGTGGATGAGGAAATGGTCCCAGGCCGAGGCCTGCACGGATGTAGGTTTCAGCAGTGGCAGCAACGCCGTGTTCCGTTCTGTCCTGGCCCAGGTTGCCCAGACTGTCCCCAGAGCAGCTGTGGTCCGTGCCGTCGTGTCTGGGTGTCTGAGTGTCCCTGGGGGACAGGCCCTTCACCCCTGGACATAGATACCCTGGTTGCTGACACGCATGCACTGTGGAGTCGGGAAGCGCGTGCTTGCACAGGAAAACTGCGATGCTAACATTTTCTCTCTTCCAACAGGAGTTAATATCCTGGTGAAGTCCAAAGCCTTTCAGTATTTCATGTGTAAGTGCGACCCATTCGGCTCAGGGCCCCTCTGCTCCCGGGGCTCACTCCTCCAGCGGGTGGGAGGCCGGAGGTGGGTCCTGCAGTCGCCGTGTGGACTGTTCATCATAGAAAGTCCCAGGGGACGTCCACGTGCCTGGCACCCAGTGGAGGCAGTTACCGCCCCATGACCAGTATTTCTTGTGCATCTGCGCCCTAACTCGGGCTCGCTATACCCTTAGGCCCGGAGTTTGGGAAGCAACTTCCAGAACCACGGAGTGTGATGGGTGGATAAGTTACTGGGGTCTTTTTCATCTGTAGGTTCCTCCTCTGTCCCTCTTCTCCCTCTTGCACTATGTAGTTGAAGAAACAGGACTGTTCCTCTTTCGGTCTTGTTTGTGTTTGCTTTTGCATATCCTCCGTGACTCATTTCCGGTCATTTTACATCTTGTCACCTCCCCCAGTGGGTACCTTTTATCATGGCGTATCCATCCATGTTTTAAAACCTCTGAATAGGTGCATACGTATGCGTATATCTGTGTCTTCAGTAAACAGCGTACTTTACACACTTTTTTTGGTTAACAATAAATCCTGGAGACCACGCCACAGTAATATATAGAGATGTCCCCCCCCTTTATTTTTATAGTTGATAGCACACCTTTTTTTTTTTTTAATCTTCACCCAAATTCACCCAAGGATATATGTTTTCTTACTGATATTTAGAGAAACTGGAAGGGAGAGAGAGAAAAACATCGATGTGAGAAACACTGATTGGTTGCCCCTTGTACACACCCCAACTGGGGTTCCAACCCACAACCTTCCGATGCACGGGATGGTGCGCCAACCAGCTGAGCCACCTGGCCAGGGCGGTATGCACCTTGTCATGACCGCATCATAGTTCATCCCACCGGTACCCTCCTGCTCACCTGCGGGGTTCTGATGTTTTGCCATCACAAGTAGTTCTCGAGTGAACAGCTTTCTGGGTACCTGGTGCTGTGCGTTTGCTGGTGTCTCATTGGAATGGGTTCCTAGCAGTGGGATTGCTCAGTGAAAGGCCAGATCCATATGCATTTTGATAACTATGGAGTCATTTTAAAAATCAGACATCTCAAAGGAAAAACAAATTCTTTCAATAATCAAACCCTTGGTGTCTTGTCCATTGTTGATATTGACTTAGAATAGTAGGTTTTACTGAAACATCTTAACTGGTACCCCTGCAGTGACAGAGAGGGGGCTTTTAGAAATTCGTAGCTGTTGCTAAGTGAAACCAGCAGTTCATTTAGCTCAGTGGTCGGCAAACTCATTAGTCAACAGAGCCAAATATCAACAGTACAACAATTGAAATTTCTTTTGAGAGCCGAAAACTGACTTCTGCGCATGGGCCACGAAGTTTCAATTGCACTGTACGTGCGCGCCCGCACGTGGTATTTTGTGGAAGAGCCACACTCAAGGGGCCAAAAAGCCGCATGTGGCTCGTGAGCCGCAGTTTGCCGACCACTGATTTAGCTCATATGGTAAAAGCACTAAGCGGTCACCTGTCTCATGGGGGTGTGGAGCGGCCCAGACATTAACCAGGCGTGACCTGTAGGCTTCCCTGCGGGCCTTTGCTTCTCTGTCTATTGCAGACTTGGTGGTGGCAGTCAATGGGGTCTGGGTCCTCGCAGAGACCTTCATGCTGAGAGGTGAGCCCGGCTGGGGGCCCGGCCCGCCCGTGGGCACGCCCGGCCTGCCTCCTGAGCTGCGGCCTCTCTGTCCTACAGGTGGGAACTTCTTCTCCAAGCACGTGCCCTGGAGTTCCCTCGTCTTTCTCACTAGTAAGTCTCTGGCAGGGCTTTGCCACCTGCTTGTCTTAAACACTGGTGAGAGGACGTTCATTGGTTTAGGACCTCATGGCTCTGAAACAGGGAAGCTTCAGGAAGCAGAAACTGGGTCTGATTCCATCCCACCCGTTTCAGACTCTCCCATGGCTCCTCTATCCTCCGTCAAATCTCCATCCCGGTGTGCTTACATCCCCTGGCCTAGCGGGGTCCCTCAGCCACCGGGCCCCACCCTGCAGCCCTCCTGAACCAGGGCCCTGCTCCTGAGTGCCCCGTGCCCTTTCTCACCTCACGGCGTTTGCACGGGCGTTCCTCCACCTGACATTCCCCCCCTCCTCTTATAACCCTGAGCACACTGTCATCACCCACTCACAGTCCCCTCCCGTCTGCACTCAGCTCTGTAGGAGTGGGCACTGCACTGTGCTGGTCACTTTTGCGTGCCCAGCACCCAGCACAAAGCCTGGCACCGAAGAGGTGCCGGCAATACCTGCTGGGTGGACAGAGGGTGGCTGGGCCGTGCCCAGTGAGGGGGAGGGAGTGGAGCCCACAGTCTCCCGTGGAGCGTGGCTGTCCAGAGGGCACACAGCCCATGGGGGAGGCTGAAGGCCTCGGAAGGGTCTCGGAGAGGAGACTGAGGCAGGCCAGGTGTGGGAGGCCACTGCCAACTGCCCGCTGCTGCTCCTGTTCACAGTCTACGGGGTGGAGCTGTTCCTGAAGGTGGCAGGCCTGGGCCCCGTGGAGTACCTGTCCTCCGGCTGGAACCTGTAAGTGACAGCGTCTCTGAACCCTGCCTTGTGGGAGCCTCCTCCCTCCCCACCCCCACAGGAGGGTGCTAGGCCAGGTCGTGGCCTCTCCTGTGTCTCTGAGACTCCCAGGGCTGGGCTCTGTCTTCCCCTCAGGCCACTGAGCCCGCCCCTCCTATACACGTCCCACAACAGCCCCTCCTGCACACGCCCTGGGGTCCTGAGGCTGGTGGGCTCTTCATGAGGCCTTTTTAAAAACCTATTTTTACTGATTTCAGAGAGGAAGGGAGAGCAAGAGAGAGACAGAAACAGACATTCATGATGGGAGAGAGTCCTGGATCGGCTGCCTCCTGCACACCCCACACTGGGGATCCAGCCAGCAACCTGGGCATGTGCCCTTGACTGGAATCAAACCATGACCTCCTGGTCCGTAGGTCGACGCTCACCCACTGAACCACGCCGGCCGGGCTCTTCCTGAGGCGTCAGCCTCCACACCGTCCCCAACACAGCTAAGCCCTTTTCCATAAAACCATGCCACCCACAGAGAAGGCAGGCCCACCACCTCACCGGGCCCGCCTCCCTGCTCCACTGAGGCCTCCCGAGGTCCCTTGTGGCCCCTTAGAGGCCTCCCTGTGGAATCAGGCTACGCTCACAAGGCCTGTGAGCGTGAAACAAGTTAGCGAGGAGAGAGTCTGGCAGTCAGCCCGGTCCCGTGCAGACCTCGGGGCCCTCGGCCTTGGTCAGGGCTCGCTGGTCTCCAGGTGGGGTCCCCTTGCCAACCCTGCCCCTTCACTCGATAACCTCGCCAGGGCAGGCAGCCACCAGTATAACCAGTGTCTGCCCTTAGACCAGTGCAGGACCCTCCGGGGGTGTGTTTGGGGGGGGGGGGTGCTGGGTGTTTCACCCCCGAGATGTGTGCTGTGATGGCACCTGGCCACGCTGACCTCAGAAACCCCAGGGCGGCAGGAAGCTGTGTCCCACCTGGCCGGCCATGGGCCTCTGCGGGGCAGGCACACTTGCTTTTGCCGCAGGCACACTTGCTTTTGCTGTGGTTGGCATGTGGGCTCCTTGGAAGGGCGAGCCGAGCACGGGGCCGGGACGCCAGCCACGGTGCAGGAGGCCGGGTGGGCCCACGGACTGCTCTCCCTCTCTCTCTCCCTCTCCCTCCGAGGTTCGACTTCTCCGTCACAGCCTTCGCCTTCCTGGGACTGCTGGCGCTGGCCTTCAACATGGAGCCCTTCTACTTCATAGTGGTCCTGCGGCCGCTCCAGCTGCTGAGGTGACCGGCAGGGCTGGGGAGCGGGCAGGGAGGGCGGTGGGGGGGGGGGGGCGGGGCATGGACGGAGGCTGGGGACTGGTCTAGTTAGCGACCAGAAAGGGCCAGAAGACTCACGAGCTGGGGTGGGGCCTGCAGCGCCCCTGGCCGAATCACATCACTGGGACCTGGCACTGTCAGGGGGAGGTGTGGGGGGTGGGAGGCAGGGCTCGTGTGGGCTTGGCCTGTGGTGCTGTCCGCTGTGGCCACAGAAACACGGGCTCACCGTCTTCAACCAGAGGCACTGCCGTGAGGTCCAAAGGGGCTTTTGAGGGCCCCTGATTTTCTGGAACAGCCTCCTGTCAGAAAAGCCCTCGCTCGGTCTCACCTCTCCCCCGGGACACTGCAGGGACTAAGTGAAGCCCGGCCCAGGCAGCACCCCTCCCAGCTTGGGGGGAGCCCTTTGCGTCTTCGGGAGCCTGGTTTCCTCTTGACTACCAGCTGCGATCCCACACACGTCCCCCCTCCCGCCCCGTCCATCTTGGGAGGAAAGGTGGAGGTTGGGTCCAGGGCGGCGTCTCTGTAGCAGAACCTGCTGCCACGCCCAGTGGTGGTGGCCGGGCCAGGCCGATGGCAGCTTCTCTCCCCGCCGCCGCCCTTTCCTTCCCCGAGCCCTCGCTCCGGGCTCCCTGTGGCGTGGGCTGTGCTCCCTTCTCCCTCGTGTGCCTCCCTGGTTTGAGCAGGGCCTTGCCCGCCCTGAGCCTCCGGGCTGTTTATAAACTGAACAGCCACACTGCCCCCTCTCACCGAGGAAGGCGCTGACCCACAGCATGGCTCTGCGTCCCTGCAGGGACAGACTGTCTGGCCCTGTGTCCTGAGGGAGGGCCCTGGGCCTGCCTTCTACCTGGTGCTGTGGGGGGGCTGCAGCCGCGCCCCATGTCAGGAAGTGACCCACCTCCTTCCTTTCTCAGGCTGTTCAAACTGAAAAAGCGCTACCGCAACGTGCTGGACACCATGTTTGAGCTGCTGCCCCGGATGGCCAGGTACTGCCCTGCCTCTGGGCCCCAGGGCCAGGCACCCTGCAGCTTGTGCCCCCTAGGGGCGGGCAGCAGGCGGTAGAAGGGGAGAGGAGTCCCGGAAAGGACTGCAGTCGAGGGTCTGTGGGCTCTTCGAGGCGGCTGACCTCTGACAGCACAGGTCTCCCTGGCCCCACTCCCCTCCGCCGACCTGTGTGAGGTATTAGTGGGGAGGGCAGGGAGCTGTCCCTCACTCACCACCTGTGTCTGCTTCACAGGTAAGGGGTCACCTGTGAGTCTACCTTCACAGGTAAGGGGAGAATCTCTGGTCAGGGAGCATCTGTTCAGAGTCCTCCTTCGAGCCGTGTTTTAGCCCAGACCCGAGTCACGAGGCCCCTTCCCTGCAGGCACTTCCCAGGCGGAGAACCTGGCTGGGGGCATGCCTCTCACCATGCGCTCTGTGGGTCAGGCGGGATGCCGGAGGAGGCGGGCTCCCGGCCGGGCCCGTGGTCACTGTGTCTGCCCCTCCCGCAGCCTGGGCCTCACCCTGCTCATCTTCTACTACTCCTTCGCCATCGTGGGCATGGAGTTCTTCTGCGGGATCCTCTACCCCAACTGCTGCAAGTGAGTACACACGGGCCTCGGCGGGGCGGGCGGCACCGCCTCACCTGGCCCAGGGCTCCTGGAATCGATCCCCTCGCGTTGTTTCCAGGGCTCAGTTCAGTCAGTAGCTAAGTGAGGGACCCGGAAGCAGTTATCTCTGCGGTGAGGGTGTCGGAGCAGTTTCCCTGTCCCCAGGCCTCCCTTGGGCTGAGGGTTGTGACCTGGCCTGGGCCTGGGCCTGATCCCATGGCTTACTTCCACGTCTCTCCAGGGGTGGCCGGTTAAGACAGAAGGACACCCATGGGAAGGTCTGTGGGGACAGAGTGGGGAGCCTGCCCCCCATGACCTCTCCCTCCCTCCTCCCGGCCACCAGGATGACAGCGTGTCCTCTGCCAGTCGGTCCCGTGTTCCCTTTAATATTGGGTCCTCCGGCCTGGAGGCTGATAGACACCTTCAGACACTGGTGGCTGCTGGGTGTCAGGCTGAGCTCGGAGCCGGCCGCCGAGGAGAGTGGGTCCCAGGCACAGGACCCTGCTTAAAAGTGCAGGTTCCAGGCCCCGCCCTGCAAATCGGGTGCAGTGTGTGCCTGGCGAGCGGCTCAGACTTGCAGAAACATCGCATGGATTTTAACAGATGAGCCATCAAGGATTTAAGTAAAAGTAGCCAGCCAGCTCTCAGAACAGAGGCAACCACCTCTGAGAAGGCCTGGCCGGTGCCGGAGCCCTGACAGGCCCTTTCCCCTCCCTGGTGCGGCCCTCACCCGCCGCAGCAAATCCAGGGGCCCCTCCCAGCAGTGTCTCAGGGTGGCTTGGAGGGAGGAGGCCCAGCTGGCAGCAGAGTAATGCCCAGTGGAGGCGGATAAGGGTTGGGGGGCTGGAGGCAGCAAGAGCGGGGTGGGGGGTGGTTGCTGGGCAGGACACAGGCTGGGGCAGGACAGTGCTCCCTGCTCAGACCTTGGTTTCCTTAAACATTTTGTCCTGTTGGGGCGACCTGCTGTGTTGTGACCGTCCCTCCTGCCCGTCTCCCCGGCCAGCACAAGCACAGTGGCAGACGCCTACCGCTGGCGCAACCGCACGGTGGGCAACAGGACGGTCGTGGAGGACGGCTACTATTATCTCAACAATTTCGACAACATTCTGAACAGCTTTGGTGAGTGCAGAGATCCCAGAGAGGGCACCCCTGGGCCTTAGCCCCACAGGTCCCAGAGGCAAGAGAGCAGGGCTGTCTGCGGCTTCTCCCTTCCTGGCTATTGGCCCCACTGTCTCGGGTCCCTTCTGGCCCAGAGGGAGTGTGTGTGAGCCCAGGCTTAGGGGTGCGGGCCAGGCCGGTCTGGCTCATGCAGCCACTGTGTTTACTCCTTTGGTGATACCTTATTAGTGTCAGGGGACAGAAAAGCTTCATGCTTTGCAGGGAGGGGTTCAGCCTGATGCTAGGGCACCACCCGCTCACCTGCCACAGTGCCCTTTCATGGCTCAGAGGAGGCCCACACAGCTCTGCGCCAGGTTCTGTGAGAGGATGGGGATGGGGCGGGCAGGGGCGGTGGAGGGATGTGGACAGGCAGACCTGACACAGCTTCTCGAGGTCGGGGAGAGCCTCATGGCACCCCAGATCTGCACCGATGAAGGTCCGTGTGCTCTTTCCCCACCCCAAGCCCTGGTCCATCCCCAGGCTGCAGGCAAAGGGCACACCTGCTGGGGACAGGCAAGGCAGCAGCACTGCCTGGGGGTGGGCGCGCGGGGAGGCCCAGGCTGGCGATGGGGATGCCTCCTTTAAAGATGCCTGGTGCCCGGGATCTCTGACTCTGAAATGGTGGGTCTCATCACGATGCCTTCCCCCTTCCCTTTGGCAGTGACCTTGTTCGAGCTCACAGTTGTCAACAACTGGTACATCATCATGGTAAGGACCTTGGCCAGCTCCTGGGGGCGTCTTCCCCTCACCCTCTGGGGCCAGCTCTGCGTCTCCCTCCACCCAGTGTGGGGTCCATTGCCTGTGGGGGGTGGCGTTCTGCAGAGGCCACCGCGGGGGCCCAGGAGCACTCCTCGGCCGGATATGGCTTTCATCCCAGCTCCCCACCCCCCAGCAGCCAGGGGATGCGCCAGCCTCTGGCCTCCCACCCACTGGGGAGACTTTCCAGTCAAGGACCCATGTGGTGGGGTTTCCTTCCCTAAACTCTTCCAAGTGCACCCCCACTCAGGGCAGGCTCTTAGACCAGGGACCTGTGTCTTCCTTAACGGGGAGGGGGGGGGCAGGAGGGGACCTGTAAAGAGCCTGGCAGTGCCGGGGCCACAGGAAGCCTAAGTGGACAGCGCCCCCCCAGGCCCGCTCACTGCGTCCTCTGCCTCCAGGAAGGCGTCACCTCTCAGACCTCCCACTGGAGCCGCCTCTACTTCATGACCTTCTACATTGTGACCATGGTAAGTCTGGGCCCTGACGTGTGTCCTCCATCATCCGGGGCTCCAGCCGCCCTGCCCCAGGGGGCCAAAGCAGCACCCACCCCATCCTTTCTCTGCCCCCCCCGTGCCGGCCAGGTGGTGATGACCATCATCGTGGCCTTCATCCTCGAGGCCTTCGTCTTCCGAATGAACTTCAGCCGCAAGAACCAGGACTCGGAAGGTCTGTGCTCGGGGCAGGAGCCTTCGCTTGCCTGCTGCTCGGCTGTCGGTCTGCCCGGCAGCTCAGCTTCTGTATGTGCTTGTCTCTCTGGCTCTCTCACTGCCATTGATGTCCATGTAGTCAATGACAGACACATGCTCTCGATCTCATTTTTCAAAGAAAACCAACACACATCCCAGTTTAAGAAAAACCCCACATCCGAGACAGGCTTCTGGTATACACCGCCGGCCGCCCTCTGGCCCCCGGGCTGCTCACTCTCGGCCTTCTCTCAGCTGCTGTCTCCCGCTTCTAAACTCCACTCCGCGGTCCTGGAACCCTGCAGGCTGCAGAGCCCGCAGCTCTCCTGCTGGGAGGTCCCAGCTCCCCTAACCGCCTTGCGCCTCCCAGGTGGCGCAGCTCTCTGCATGCTGACCCCCGTCCTTTCCAGACTCTCCCTCAAAACGGCCACAAACCTGTTTCTACTTGTTTCCAAGTCTCTATCCTATCAGGCTGTCGCACCCTTTTTTATAACATGTCATTTTATATAGATTTTTAGTGAGAAGGGAAGGGAGAAGAGGAGAGAGAGAGAAACATCAACGAGAGAGAAACATCGCTCGGCTGCTTCCTGCACAGCCGGGCGTGTGCCCTCACCGGGGATCGCATCAGGGACCTCGTGGCCCCTGGTCCATGCTCAACCACTGAGCCACACTGGGCTGACCCTTTCCTTTTTGCTTGGAGGCTGCCTCCGAAACCCTGTCCCCTGTGAGCTGCTGGCCTGACCACCGGTCCTCACACCCACAGCAGAGGGAGGGGAAGGGGCAGGGGAGGGACCTCAGGACCCCTGTAGGGACAGCAGGGAGGAGGGCTGGCGAGGCCTCTGAGCCCAGGTCCCTCCCCTGCTGCAGTTGACGGTGGCATCACCGTGGAGAAGGAACTCTCCAAGGACGAGCTGCTCGCTGTCCTCAAGCTGTCCCGGGAGGTGCGGGGCGCGGCTGCGGACATCCCCCAGCTGCTCAAGGTCCTCTCCCAGATGGAGAGAAACGAGGTGAGGCTGGGGCCCCATCTGGACAGGAAACCAGGCCGGGAGGAGGGCATTGTAGCCGAGTGGAGTCCCACCCCCACCGTCCAGCCCCTCAAGGTTTGGTGACACTTTTGGGTGGCATCGTAGCAAAAGCCAGAGGAGCAGGCAAGGCCTGTGCGGGCGGTGGGTGCCTGGGCCTGGCATGGGGGCGGGGGGAGGGGCCTGCAACCTCTGCTCTTCCACAGCAAAGCACCGTGGTGTTCCTGGGACGGAGATCCAGGACCAAGAGTGACCTGAGCCTGAAGATGTACCAGGAGGAGATTCGGGTAGGAGCACCCGACCCGCCACCCAGGGTCACGTGGCCTCTCCCAGGTCCAGCCAACATTGCCCATTGGAATAAGGCCTGCTGTGCCCAGTGGATCTCTGGGTGTTTTTTAAATTTTTTTACTGTTTGGTTTTTTCTAATTTAAGAGAAGGGAGAAGTCAATTTTGTGTTGTTTTCTTTTTTTCACAAACGCTCCCCATCTTCCCACATTGCCAGCTGAGTCAGACATCTTACCCAGCACCACGTGGCCTGCACGCTGCGTCCCGGACAGAGCCCCTGGCCGCGGGCCGCGGCGGAGGAGCCTGGGGTTGTCCCTCCTACCTCGGGGTCCCGGGGCTCCAGGAGGGTCTCCCTTGCAGCAGCTGCCTGTTTCCTGGCGTTCTCACAGCGGGGAACCCAGTCATTACCAGTGCTCATGCCCGAAACTGGGAGGCTGCAGGGCACCGGGTGGCACAGGGATGTGAACCAGCAGGAGCTCTGGTGTCCGGAATCCTGGGCTGAACTCCTGGCTCTGTGCCCGTGGGCAGGTCACTTGGCCCTTTCTCATCCGTGAGAGGGGACAGTCTGCCTCTGCTTCACCTCAGGAAGCAGAGGCAGACTGTCCTCCATGCCCCCTCATCTTACGAAGGGGAAACTGAGGCTCGGGTCTGTCCATCACCCCAGCCTCAGTTTCCCCTTCGTAAGATGAGGGGGCATGGAGGTAGGCCATCTCGGGTGTTTTTTTAGGCTCTCAAATTCTATGGTTCAGATTCTAAACACTGTGCACTTTTAATTCCTTAATCACCTGAATACCCCTGTCCCTGAACATGTCACAATGGCCTGAGGCAGGTGAGCTGTTTAATTTTCCTCAAACTGCTTTCACAGCGGCGTTGGCGGGAGCTGGAAGAGGCCCTGGTCCCCGTTGGGGGTGGGGGGCTGGCAGTCCACCACCTCCATCCTGGGTGGTCCCCCAGCCCTGCAGGCAGAGGCTGGAGGCCACTCACTGCCTCTGGCGGGCTGGAAGGGGTGCAGCTCCTCGGTGCCCCCTTACCCCCATCTGCCCTGTGCCCTAGGAGTGGTACGAGGAACACGCCCGGAAGCAGGAGCAGCAGTCCGACGGCAGCGGTGCCCCCGACACCCAGCAGCCCCCAGGCAACCGCCAGCGCTCGCAGACCATCACCTAAGCCAGCTCACTCCCGAAAGCCATCTCTTCTATGCAATAACACATAGCATTATTTTACTACGATGTATCGGAATAATGTGTATATGTACATATGCACATGTTCATATATATGCACCTATTTATAGACAACGGAAAAGACAGGCAGACAGGTGGGGGTTGGTTTGTAACCTCCTTGCCCTGTCTTCCTTAACTCCAGGAGTCAGTTTGCTCTTGGCGTGGCCAGGCAGAAAGCGCTGGAAGGCAGGCCCCTTCCCAGGAACGCCGCTGGAATGGACTCTGCCGTCTCTGCAGGGCTTGCCCTCCCGGGGGCCGGCCCTCCTCAGGCCACACTCACACCCACGTCTTCCTGACGCTTCCAGGCTCACGTCCCAGCTGACAGCTTCCCCACTAACTTCTGCGGCCACGACACGGGTTTCTGTCTTGCTTTAGGGACAAAACCACTTACGAAGGAGAAATACTCGGATTCGTATTTCTCTGTATGATAATGTAATAGGACAGTCCTTCGGGGACCTGTGCCTGCGACCTAATGGGAAGTGGAATCAGGTGTGACTGTACCACATGGTCAGGCCTCAGCGGTGCTGGGCGGTGAGTGCCTGGCGCGTCTCATGTCCTGGCTCTAAGCCTTCTGTCCCACCCCCCTTTTGGTTAGGTTTCAACTCTTGTTGCTAAAAATCCTAACAGCCTCTGCTGGAATCCAGGCCCAGCACAGAGGGGGGCGGTGCGGGGATGGGGGTGGGGGAAGCAAGGGTGAGGCCGATGGCTACACTCGGACCCATTCCTGCAACGGCTTTGTCCACTAAGCCCCCCCACTGCTTGCGACTGTGCTGTCCAGGCAGAAAGATGTGCAGGTTCCTCAGGATTCTGCTCAAGACAGCACAGCCCTTCACACTGTGCATTAGGTTCTGCTGCTGGCACCCAGCGCCTCCCTGGGAGGAGTGGCTGGTACCGAAGCAGGTTCGAGTGAACCCGCAGTTCCCCAAGTCCCCCTGGTACCTGGGGAGTTGTCCGAGGTCAGTGTGGGCGGGGTGGGATTGGTGCTCGAATCCAGAGCAGGCTATTGGGGTTGGCAGCCCCAGTTAGGGCAGAGGAGGGCGCTTGGAGGCAGGGGCAGCTGTACAGGGGGGCAGAGGGGGGAGGGGCAGGGGCGGCCCCTGCTCTCAGCTGCCTCCACAGCCTCCTGTGGCTCAGGAGGGTGGGTGGGCTGTGGTTCCCAGCAGGGCAGGCGTAACCCCGGGTGCAGTACCCAGCACCCCTCACCCTCTCCAAGGCCCAGCCTGATCCCTGTAACCCACACTGCACAGCTCTGCCCCTCACGGGGAGAGGAGTGGGCGTTTTTGTTCAAGCACAGCCCTTTAGGGACATCAGGAAATCACAGAGTCCCACAGGGAGCAGGAGGCTGGCGGCCTCTGTCAGGGGCCATCGGGCAGCTGGGCACCGGGCCTCAGGCCAGGACCTCTCCACCTCCCGAGAAGAAACTTATTTGCACAACTGGGTGCCTTGTAGCTTTTGTACCGAAATGGGCATTTCGGAAGCAGGAGGGCTTCACCTGAGCCTCAGGCCTCATCCTAGCCCCTTCCTCTGCCTGCAGAGGCCATGAACTGCGGGGGCAGGCACCAGGGCCCTGAAGCCACAGTGAGGGCTGGCACGGAGGGTGGGGGCCAGTCTAGACGTCTAAACCTGCTTGCTGCAGTCACTGGTCGGCGCCTTCGTCACTGAGGCTGAGGACAGCTGCCCCCAACCAAGGTCTCCTATGGCCTGGTCCTCAAACCTGCACACGGGTGCAGGGAGCAGGTGTCCCAGGGCTGTGAGCTCTGCGGGACCCGGGACATCACCCAGCCCAGGCACCCTCACTCCCCACTCAGCTGAGAAACCACGCTGAGACTGAGCTGCCCTGGGTCAAGCAACCTGTCTGTGACCGTCATGGCCCCTCCTCGCCGCCCCCGCCCTCCCCCCCCCCCCACCTCTGCAAGCCTTACTCCATACCACGCGACAATCATTTTGTACGGAGAGCAGGAACGGCCCTGTGAGGTTTTCTACGTTGGTGATTGGTTACCTAGAAAACCCACAGTGTCTCCAGGCTTCTGGCATATTAATAAAAGCACTTATGCTTTGTAAGTATGGCTGCCGCCTCCTGACGTTCGGGTATCATGGGGGATGCAGGGAGGTCCCCTTCCCGACCCCAGCTCAGCTCCACCCCCACATGTGCCCCAAAGCCCATACATTAGGCCCAAGAACCTTCAACCTTCAGCCCTGGAACTGGACACTTGAAATATTTAATAACTTTTCGCTGGAAAAAGCTGAATCCCTGTCCTGCCAGTGTGAGGCAATGGGGCAAATTCTTTAGTTGCTAATTGAAGCAGGGCACTGATTGCAGAAGGTGCTGGGGGTGGAGGGGGATCCCACCCGAAGTGTGGGGGCATTGGGACCCCGGCCCAGGCTCCCCCTGAGGTAGGCACAAGGCACAAAGTTCCTCCAGTTTTGCAGCCGGAAAAACAAGGTGCAGGACACGAGTTTGCCTTCAGCCAGTGGGTGGTCCCGGAGGTGGAGTCTAGAGCTGTACCGTCCGTGTGGTAGCCATAGGCGGACAGTTGGGAGCTTTTGGGTTCAGTAAGACGTGTTACTGTGAAGCTTTCACCTCTTTCTTTGGGCTTTATTAACATGGTGACTAGAAAATTCAAAATTAGGTATGTGTCCCATTGCCATTCTGTCAGACGGTGCAGCTCTAGGATTCAGCCCACGACGGCCCGGCACCCCAGGCGCCCTGTCCGTGGGTCCCACCGCCCTGAGTCCCTAAGCCTGGGTTTGGCAGCATAAGCCCTGAGAAGATGCAGGTAGGCGGCAGGGACACCTATGGGGTGGGGCTGGGCCTCTTAGTGGCCTCCAGCCCTGAACACTTCGCAGTCCTTCCAACACCAGTCTGGACAGCACCCAGTCACCCCCTACACCCCAACCTTCGAGAGGCTCGAGATAATTCAAGGAAGTCTCCTTCTGCCTGGGACTGTCTACCCAGTCAAGTCCAGTCTCCAAAGCTCCAGAAAGGAGACTTAGTTTCCTCCCTGCACTCAGCAGTGCCTGGGAACCTCTAGCAAAGCGAGCGACCCCATGGTCCAGCCCACACCTCACTCCCCGCCACGCATGCCCATGTGGGCTCTACCGAAGGCTCCGTGGTCTCCATCATCATCCATCTTCCAGCTCACCGCCTGCGGTGACACCTCCTGGCCACCAGGTGGACCCGGCGCACAGCTTCACTCACACACTTTTCAAGTGAATCACCCCAAATTCGGTGAGCAGGGCCACCACGAGGAAGCTCACGTAGAAGAGGAGCAGGCAGAAGCCGTAGATCTTGCTCAGCTGGAAGCACTGCAGTGGGACCGCGACCAGGGAACAGACGAGGCTGAGGCCCAGGGCGCCCGCCAAGACCCACACCAACAGTCCGTCTGGCTCCAGCTGCAGAGGGGGCGGGACAAGGGAGAGAGGCTGGGTCACTACTACAGCCATCAGTCAATCAAACTGATGCTTGAGGGCCCCTTGCTAGGGGCCAGCTAAGGCCTGCCAGGTGGATGGCTTGCCCCACCCGGACTGTCAATGTTTGAAGCCACCTAGTTTTGTAGGGGGCAGACAGACGTGAGCAGAGCAAGGACGATGGGCCGGGTACAGAAGGTCACCGGGTGGAAAGCCCAGGTGCCTAGCAACAGACAATCAATTGTAGGGTGGGACCTGCCCCAGGGGATGTTCCCCCCATAGCCTACGCTGGCCATGCTGGTCACGTGGTTCAGACCAGGGCCCCCGGACCTTCCCTCCCTACAGATAACACCTAGGCCTCAGCTGTATGTCAGCTCCAGGCCCAGATAAGCACCCAAACCAGCCACAGCTGAGGCTGACGTCAGGGCCAGCTGCCCGGAATAATGACCCCCTGCCCTGGTGCACGCCAAGCAATCAGCCAGACCGCGACCCTGAAAGGGCACACCGGGAAAGCTGCTGACTGTTCTAAGATCTCCCCTAAAATGCCACCCTTAAAACCCTTAGGGTGGCCCTACCTGATTTTGCTCAGTGGTTAGAGTGTTGGCCTGTGGGCTCAAGGGTCCCAGGTTCCATTTGGGTCAAGGACACGTACCTTGGTTGCAGGCTTGATCCTGGGCCCCAGGCTGGGGGGCGTGTGGGAGGCAACCAGTCCATGTGTCTCTCTCACATCATTTCTCTGTGTCTCCCCCTCCCTCCCATTCTCTCTAAAAACTCAACTGGAAAAAATGTCCTGGGGGAAGATTAACAAAAAACAACAACAAAACCCTTAGGAGGGAGGACCCGTGTGCCTCCGGGAAGCACGGGGAAGCACGCCTGTGCGTTTCCTCACCCCCCCCCCCCCCGCCACCCCTTCCTCTTTCTCTTCCTCTTCCTCCTCCCTCACCCAACCCACCCCCCAGGTGTGTTACCTTTAACCTCCTCACTCCCAGCTTAAGGGCCCTTCCTTTACCTTGTAACTTGCTTCCTAAGCCTAATTCCTTGTAAAAAAATATATTTTTATTGATTGCAGAGAGGAATGGAGAGAGGGAGAGAGAAACATCAGTGATGAGAGAGAATCATTGATCGGCTGCCTCCTGCATGCCCCCCACTAGGGATTAAGCCCGAAACCTGGGCATGTGCCCTGACCAGGAATGAGCTGTGACCTACCTCCTGGTTCATGGGAGGACGCTCAACCACTGAGCCACGCCAGCCAGGCCTAAGCCCATTTATTCTAGGAATTACTTCTTCTGTCTCTGTGATTTACCAAAGAAACGATCTCTTACAGTTTGGGTCTTGGCTCTGAATTCTTTCCCAGCCAGAACTCAAGGACCGAGGTTGCTGAACCCCAGTTTGCTGTGACCCCGCCGGTCAGGCAACTGGTGCACTCCGCCGCCTGAACAGTCTGTGCCCATCTGTTAGGGCAGCCCTAGGGCCCGGATACAATACGTTCGATATACACCACGTGGATGTTGAGAACTTCTCCAGCAGTACAGAAAAGGAAGTGAAACTGTCCCTACCTCACTTCTCTTCCTTCTAGACTTAGCATATGTCTGACATAGGCCAAGGATTTAACACTCACTCACAGCCTTTCCTCTTCGCAACCACCCCTAAGGGGCGCATCACAGCAACCCACAGATGAGGAGACTGAGTCATCAGTAAGTGACCGAGCCTGCGTGGAAGTCCCAGCTCTCAACCAATACCCTGTCCTGCCCCCCACACAGGGACATATATACATGTCCACATAGGTGGGTACCCACAGGTGGGGGTGCACAAACACAGAGACCCGTGTATCAAATCTGAGAATGGGGCTCATACAACAGTGAGGGCACTAAGCAACCTGTATTTTGTTTTTTCCCCCAATTTCATTATTTTTTAATCCTCACCTGAGGATATTTCTTCCACTGATTTCTAGAGATAGTGGAAGAGAGGAGATAAATGGAAGGGAGGGAGGAGGGGGGAGAGAAAGAGACATCGATTGGTTGCCTCCCGCACAGCCCCCACCAAGGCTGGGGAACCTGCAACCGAGGTACGTGCCCTTGACCAGGTATCGAGCCCGAGAGAGACCCTTTGGTCCACTGAATCACACCGGCCAGGGCAGGCACCCGGCATTTTCCATCCACCAGCGCTCACTCCACGGACAGCCTTCCTAGACGGCCTTCCCAGGAGCCTGCCTGGCGTCTTCATGAACAGCAGGGGCGTTTTCTACACACAGAGCTGGTGGAATGCACACACACACACACTCCCATCAGGGGGCCGGCCCTAAGGCCCCCGTTCTCTGCGCCTGCCTGAGAATCGATAAGGAAAGGAATCTTCAAACCCACGAAGAGTACCAGCAACATTTGCAGAGTTCACCTTTGAGAAAGGCCACTTTTCCAGCAGGGTAAGCAGCCATTTGCTTCCGGGCGTGGCTCCGGAAAGGCTGGCCTTCCTGCCGGTGCACTGCAGGTCAGCAGCCACAGAGGCTATTCACGACTCAGGGCCAGGAGAAAGGCGGGGGGGGGGGGGGGGGGGGGAGCCTCTGCTCCCATCAGTATGCCACCTCAGCCTCCGGACACTCCCCGTGTTCCACACCTGAGCCCTGAAACCATCCCCGGCCACATCCCCGCCTCGTCTTACTCTTCCCCTCGTTTGGTCCCCTAATTCACAGCCTTCTGAGCCCTAAATCCATGCCCGGGTTTGGTCCCCTAATTCACAGCCTTCTGAGCCCTAAATCCATGCCCGGGTTTGGTCCCCTAATTCACAGCCTTCTGAGCCCTAAATCCATGCCTGGGTTTGGTCCCCTAATTCACAGCCTTCTGAGCCCTAAATCCACGCCCGGGTTTGGTCCCCTAATTCACAGCCTTCTGAGCCCTAAATCCATGCCCGGGTTTGGTCCCCTAATTCACAGCCTTCTGAGCCCTAAATCCATGCCCGGGTTTGGTCCCCTAATTCACAGCCTTCTGAGCCCTAAATCCATGCCTGGGTTTGGTCCCCTAATTCACAGCCTTCTGAGCCCTAAATCCATGCCCGGGTTTGGTCCCCTAATTCACAGCCTTCTGAGCCCTAAATCCACGCCCGGGTTTGGTCCCCTAATTCACAGCCTTCGGAATAGAGATGCTGGGAGAGGGGATGCCAACTGGCTGCCTTGCTCCGAGTGCTATTTGTCTTGCGCAACATATTAGTTTTTTCTAAACGTTTTCATTGATTTTAGAGAGAGAGGAAGAGAGAGGATAGAGAGAGAGAAACACTAATGAGAGAAACATCATCGATCGGCTGCCTCCTGCTCACCACCACCCCATCTCCCCCGCCCCCACTGGATAGGACCTCCTGGTTCATAGATCATCGTTCAACTGCTGAGTCACACCAGCCAGGCCAATATTTTCAAACAGCCAAAGTTCACCTAGGAACCTCGATTTCTTCTCTAGAAAACCTGACTCCCTGGCCCCATGAGGCCCACCTGCACAGCCCAGAGGTTCCCATCACCCGCCGGCCAGCAGTATCTGAATTTTCCACCTTAGAACTGAGTCACTCAAGCCTCCTGCCCACAACAGGGACCTTCCTTTAACATGCAGCCAACAGCCCGCCCCCTGGGATGCCTGGGTCAGGAGGTCTCTTGCAGCCCCTCAGGGAATTCTCGGATCCTCTTGAAATGTGAGACCTTTGACCGTCAATGTGTTTCAGAACCTTCTCCAAATCTGCTGGCTCCCCCATTCTAGGGCTGTCTACAACAGATGGCACCTTCACTCTGTCTCCCGGCCCAACCCGTGTGGACAACATTGGGATAAAGTGCTCAGTCCGGCCCTTACCTCCTGGGTGCTTATCCAGGAAGTGAGGGGGTGTGTGGTGGGGTGGTATCTCAACCCCATTTCACAGGTGAGGAAGCTGAGGCTCAGAGATGTCCTAACTCATCCAAAGTCATAGAGCAGGAGACTTAACTGATAGGACAGACACCTGAATCCAGGGACCGCCTGCCCCTTCCCCCAAAACTACACCTTATCACTCTGTGAATCTGGAAGGAATGCATCTTCTCCAACCCTACAAGCAAAACATTTTAAAGAGATTCTACAAATCAGACTTGTCACGAATTTAGACAGTCCTCTCCCAGGAAGTATTAAGTGCTCAGGTATGAGTCAACTGCTATTCAGAGGACCAGAGGTGGGGTGGGAGGGGGAGGAGGAGGAGGGCGAGAGGGAAGGTGGGGGCATGGTAAGGAGGTCGGTTGCAGAAGGGTCTGGCCACTCACCTTCACCTCCACGTGGCCCCTGGAGATCTGCAGCAGGCAGCCCAGGCCCACTCCCACCAGGACGTCTGCAGCCTGGCTCAGGAAATGTGCTGGAACCACCCCATAACCCCGACCACACAGCCATGGGCTTTCTCTATGAGCTACGCTCCCCCCGCCCCCCAACCCCCAACACCCTACCCGAGAGACTTCAGCCAGGTTTAGCGCCTCTAGGAGGGTGAGCGTCCAGCGGGCATTGGCACTCGATCCCTGAGGATTGAATGAGTGGCAAAAATGCTCGGCACCTGGTGGGCACGCAGCAGATGGGGAAATGGAGGCTAGGCCAGGTAAAGTGACCGTCCACGGTCCACTGGGGGGCTGGGGACAGAGCACGGGTCAAGGCCACCTCTAGGGACTGCTCAGGGGACACTGCTCAGGCAGGGAGGGCACCCCCCTTCCCACCCCAACCTGAGAGGTCAGAGCCGGGCTCAGTGGGAACGAAAGGGCCCCTGGAGTTACAGCCCCGAGGGTGGGCATGCGCATGGCTGAGCGCTGAGGCTCGGGCACCACGAAGGATACTGAAAATGATGCCACCGAAACAGGCGGAGAACGCCATCCGGGGGTAGCCCTGGCGGGCCAGCGTGAAATCAGAGAAGACATCTGCGTGGAAACAAGAGAAGGCTGGTGTGGTGAGTGGCTGCCCCGGCCCTCCCGGTCACTCACTCCTCCCTTCTTACCCACAGTCCTTCAGCCAACAAACATGGATAGATGCCCCCCGGGCCTGGCACCAGCTGGCTGGCTATGAGAGGCCACAGCAACCCGTAAGACACAGTTCGATCCTGCATTCCTTCACCCCCTCTTCTCAGCAGAGGCAACTTTGTGGGTGTGACATGCAACCACTGATTTTCACCGGAGTCCCATCTGCTGCTAGCACATTCGGTATCTCCATGCAAATGAGGTATCTCCATGCAAATGAGGTATCTCCATGCAAATTAGGAAAAGGTGAGTGAGAAGAGATTTCAGCCCCCCAACACCTTCTTTGGTTACAACCTGGCCAGCCCGGCTGGGCGGCTGCAACTAGAGAATTGTGTGTGTATATATGTGCGAATATCTACACACGCCACACACCCATGCACACACCCTGCCTGACTCTGGGGAGCCACGAGCATTCATGCATGAGAGGGGAGCAGCACTGGGCTTCTACAGAATCTCCTGGCTCAGGGCAGTCCCGATGCCCAGTGATGGTCACTCCAAAAGGTCAGTGGGGCCCTGGCCACTGTGGTTCAGTTGGTTGAGCGTCATACCATATACCAAGAGGTCGCTGGTTCAATTCCCAGTCAGGGCACATGCCCAGGTTGTGGGCTCCATCCCCAGTAGGGGGTGCACAGGAGGCAGCCGATTGATGGTTCTCTCTCATTGATGTTTTTCTCTCTCTCTCTCTCTCTCTAATCAATAAAAACATATTTAAAAATAAATAAATAAAAACATCAGCGGCACTAAGCACATGCTGAGGGAAGTGCCCTGGACATCCCTGCCCATGTGGCATTCTGGCTGGGGGAGCAAAGGGCAGGGGCGTGGCTGTGCTCACCCCAGGCCCCCCCACCCCGGCCCAGTCCCCAGTCACCTCCGATGCTGTTCCCCCAGGCCAGCAGCGTGAGTCCCAGGACGGTGTTGCTCAGCCGGAAGACCACGCCCAGGGACCGCAAGATGTTCACCACTTCTGTGGCGGCTGCGTTGATCCACAGGGCACTGGTCAGGAAGCCCAGGAAGGCAAAGATCTGGGGAGGGAACAGCGTGAGGATGGGACCAAGGCCGGCCTCCAGCAGAGACACAGCCTCAGTTCCTCATCTGTAAAATGGGGCGATAACAGTACCTACTTCACAAGGTTGTCATGAGCATATAATAAAGAGGGACTATGCTAATTGACCATCACTCCATCACAAAGATGGCTGCACCCACAGCTGAGGCCAAGTTCCCATAAGGAGCCTTAACGAGCAATCAGCAGGGACCTGAGGCTACGCACTCCCTCGCCCCCATGGGGCTTGACAGGGGACCTCAGGCCGAGTCCCCCACCCAGCAGGGCTTGAAAGGGGACCTCATGCCACGCCCCCTGCCCCAGTGACAGGCCAGGGGACCTGAAGCTATGCCCCCCACCCAGCAGGGCTTGACGGGGGACCTCAGGCTGCTACCCCTGCCCCAGTGCCAGGCCAGGGGACCTCAGGCCACACCCCCCCCACCAGGTGGGGCTTGACAGAGGACTTCAGGCCGTGCCCCCCCAACCTCGGCACCAGGCCGGGGGACCTTAGACCGCACCCCCCGCCTGGCAGGGCTAGACAGGGGACCTCAGGCCACGCCCCCCGTCCCAGTACCAGGGCAGGGGACCTAAGGCTGCACCCCCCTGCCTGGCTGGGCTTGACAGGGGACCTCAGGCCATGCCCCCCAGCCAGTGGGGCTTGATGGGAGATCTCAAGGTGTACCCCCAGTGCTGGGTTGGGGGAACTCAGGCCACACCGCTGCCCAGCGGGGCTTGATGGGGGACCTGAGGCTGCACCCCCCTCCCGGTGCTGGGCCAGGGGACCTGAGGCTGGGCCCCCCGACCACCAGGCCATGCCCCCTGTCCTGACACTAGGCCAGGGGACCATAGGCTACGCCCCCTGCCCGGCAGGGCTTGACAAGGGGGGGACTGGCCAGGTCTGGATATAGCCCAATGGGGAGGGGGGCCAGCTGGGTCTGGGTCTCATGCAATTTTGAGGTGCATGTGGGTGGGCGGGGACTTGACTCTGGGTCCCGGGGTGTGCCCCAGACTCTGACAGGAGGAAGGTTTTCATATACATTTTACTAACTTTCTTTCATCTCTGACACTTCTATTATAGAGAAAGGGCAAATAGCAACATTAAATTATTTCCTCTAATTAATCCCCTTTTAATGTGCACCAGGTCACTAGTGAGCAAATAATGAGTTAATAGATGCAAAGAAACCAGAGCCAAGCACACAGTAAGTATTTGATAAAATGTTAGTTGAATATTGCTATTTTGTGAAGAAGAGGTTCCCATAGCTTTCATCAGATTTCTACTCTATGGGCCAAATGCCACAGATCACCACAAAAAGAAGCTCCCTGACCTGGCCAGTGTGGCTAAGTGGATAGAGCGTCGGCCTTTGGCCTGAAGGGTCCCAGGTTCAATTCCAGTCAGGGGCACATGCCGGGTTGCAGGCTTAATCCCCAGTAGGGGATGTGCAGGAGGCAGCCAATCAATGATTCTCTCTCATCATTGATGGCTCTACCGCTCCCTCTGAATTTAATAAAAATATATATATAAAAAAGAAAGAAACTCCCTGTGAGCAGGCCCTCCCTAATCCCCCAACCTTCACCCCAGCCCCTCCCCTCTACTTCCTGTGTCTGTGGATCAGACATGTCATATAAGTGGCCTCACTGACTTCTACAACATGTGGTCCTGTGTGACCACGTGTTCACTTAGCACCATGTTTTCAAGGTCCATCCCTGCCGAAGCATGTGTCAGACTTCAAAGACTAGTAAGAAACACTGGCTGAAAACCATTTCTCTACATGAGCAATGAGCTGGGAATTCGAGCCCCTTGGGTTGGTATATCCACTCTGAGTTTCTAAAAATAAAAACCACAATTTTTTTTTCATCAATAAAAAATTGAAGTGTTGCCCGGCTGGTGAGGCTCAGTGGTTGAGCTTCAACCTATGAACCAGGAGGTCACAGTTTGATTCCCCATCAGGGCACATGCCCAGTTGCAGGCTCTATCTCCAGTAGGGGGCGTTTGCGTGCAGGAGGCAGCGGATGGCCTTTGAGAAGGTCAACACACTGCTCCCACTTAACCCAGCAATTCCGCTCCTAAAAACGCACCCAGGAAAAATGAAAGCCTATGTCCACAAAACATTTTTACACAGATGTTCATGGCAGCACTGTTCATAATATCCCCAAAGTGCAAACAACCCAAATGCCCATCACCAGACGGATGGGCACACAAAAATGTGCTATCGCCACATCACAGAATATTACTCAGCCACAAAAAAGACCCATTTACTAATGCATGTGACAATGTAGATCATCTTTGAAAACATTTTGCTAGTAAGTGAAAGAAGCCAGCCACAAAAGACCACAGAGTGTAGGATTCCATTAATATAAAATGCCCAGAATAGACAAATCTATAGAGACAGAAAGCAGATGGGCAGTAGACCAGGGGCAGAGGAAGAGGTGTGACAGGGTGTGACTGCTGGATATGGGTTGGGTTTTTGGGGTGATGAAAATGCCCTAAAGTTGATAGAGGTGATGACTGTACAACTCTATGAATATAGTTGACCTTTGAACAGTGCAGGGGTTGGGGGCGCTGACCCCACGTAATCGAAAATTCACGTCTAACTACAGCTGGCCCTCTGCATCCACGGATTCCCAACTGTGGATGGAGAACACAGTGAACCTTGAACAACACGGGTTTGGACTTGTGGGTCTGCTTATAAGTTCAAGGGTCGACCATACTAAAAACCACTGAACTGTACATTTCAAATAGGTGAATTTTATGGTATGGGAATTACATCTCAATAAAGTAAAGCTGTTACAGAGAGAGAGAGAGAGAGAGGAAGAGAGGGAGCGAGCGAGCATGCCTTGAACAGGTACAATAGCCCTCAAAAGTGGCTTTAAAGACCTGTCATCGCAGAAGGTGACTCCTGGCCCAACGACCTCAGAGGCGCAGACAGGACATCTGCCGGGAAGACCTCAGCGTCCCCTCTCCCCGCCTGGAGCCCCCAGGATTCTTACCCAGTGAAGCCTGGGGGGCTCGCTGTTGGACGTGGCAAAGAAGGTCACTGCAGCCAAGGCCGTGCCCGCGATCACCACTATGCCCCAGACAGGAAAGAGGCCGCCTATCTCATAGACGCCATCTGCAGAGGGAGGAGGAAGGGAGCCGGTGCTCTCCATAGCTCCTGTGTGACGCCTCCTCCTGGAGGCCCCCCAGAATGACAGAGGAAGTCGGGGGGTGAGACCATGACTAGGGAGGCTGGGGTCCCTTACACCAGCACGTATTAAGTGCCTGCTGGGTGTCCAGGATTCTGCTGCCGTGGTGTGGATGACAACAAAACGCAGGGATGAGGGGAGGAGGGATGTGGGCTGGCCTGGGGGAGGGGTACTCACAGGCCCCCGACTGCAGCGTCAGGACCAGGACCAGGGGGCTGATCGCCAGCTGCAGGCAGTTGAGGGGCCGTTTCCAGTTCCTGTCTTCCTTGTCAGGGTCCACAAGGGGGACGGTGAGGAGCAGCAGGAGCTCTACGGGCAGCTGTCAAGTCCGAGAAAGCGGGAAGGTGTCACCAGGGAGGCCCGTGTCTGGGCTGGCTGCACCCGAGCTCGGTTTCTCAAGGTTTTTTTTAAAGTTTATTTTATTTTTTAAAATATATTTGTATTGATTTCAGAGAGGAAGAGAAAGGGAGAGAGAGATAGAAGCATCCATGTCAGAGACTCGTTGATCGGCTGCTTCCTATACGCCCCTACGAGGAATTGAATTATGACCTCTTGGGTCATAGGTCAATGCTCAACCACAGAGCCACGCCGGCCGGGCTCGGTTTCTCAAGGACATGGCTACTATCGCCGGGATTAGGCTCCTGTGGCTGCTGCATCACATCGCCACACACTGCTGCCCGGGGCCGCGCAGACCTAGTCCCTTCTGGCTCTGGGGGACGGAATTCTAAAACCAAGGCTCCTTCCGGCAGCGGGAGGCGCGCTTCCTGGTCCGTCCCAGTTCCAGGGCGCTGCCTGCGCTCCTTGGCCCGGCTCTCTCTGAGCTGTGCTCCTGGGGTCCCGTCTCCTGAGCTGACCCTCGGCCTCCCTCTTCCCCTGTGAAGCTCCCTGTGGTGACACTGGGTCTCTGTAGATAATGCGGGATAACCTTCCCATCTCAGGGCCCTTCATCACATCTGCCACACAAGGTAGACTCCATAGGTTCTGGGGACCAGGCCAGGGACATCTTGGAGGCATTATTCAGCCAAGCACAGCCCCTCATTCACTAATCCTGACCGCATACCTTCCAGAGGAACACACTGAGGCTCAGAGAGGTCGAAGAACCTCTCTAAAGCCACACAGGAGGGTTTATGCAGCTGGGATACAGGCCAGCTCGGACAGGCCCCACACCCCGTGTTTTCGGCCACGTTAGTAGTAACACTGGCGGAGTGTTTGCCATGTGCTAGGCACCAGACGCAGCCCTCCACACATATTAGTCTAGTAAGTTGTCACAATCGCTGTGGTAGGCTGGGTTCTGTTTCCAATTCTCCCATCCCTTCCGGTAATGGAAATAAACACCCACACGCTTGGTCAAGTGACTAGAATGTGGCAGGATGTATTTCCCTGTCCCATTCCTGTTGACCGTGACCATGGCACTTGCTTTGACCGAAGGGCTGTTGGTGAATGGGCGGTGAACAGAGGCTTCAAATGTGCTTGTGAACTTTGCCTCGGTCTCTTCCGCCAAGAAAACAACATAATCCCAAGAACCCACTGGCCCCAGGAGGAGACAGGGGGCAGACCTGACCACGGACCACAGCCTGAAAATAGAGTCACCCCTAGATGACCCAAAAGATTGCCATCGTAAGTCAATGAGATTCTGGGGTCATTTGTTACGCAGCTTCGTTGCCACAGTAACTTCCTGATACAACCACTGCAGAAGAAAGGCATTATCATTATCCCAGTTGGCAGTGGAGGAAAGTGAGGTTCAGAGAGGTGACGTGACTTGCTCAAGGTCATGGTGCAGCCAGAGCCACCGTGGGGTGCAAATATAGCTCCGTATGTGCCGCTGGGACTGAGGAACCCTGAAGTGGATACACGGTGGAGGTTTCCAGGTTCCTCCAGGAGAGAAGGGCTGTGAGTGTGCCCACTGACTTCTTGTCTGGGGAGGGAAGGCATTTGGACACCAGCCTGGGTAGCCCTGCTCACATCCAGCCCTCAGGGGTCATGCCACCCAGGGAAGTGACAGGTGATTAGAAAAACTCTATCTTGTTCTCACTGGAACCCACCTTGACCCAGTCTCCCACCCAGACCCAGGTCCCCGCCCTCACCCAGGCAGGAGGGGTCCCCTCCTCTCTCTCCCTGTGGGGAACTGAGCCCCAGGTTAGGCCATCAGCCAACCTCGATGACTCAGTTTCCCCACCAAGTCCCAGGTTATCTAATTCCAGGAGGGTCTCAGCAGTCCTCGCTGAGTTAGAGAAGGTTGAATGGCCACCGTCACGAAGCCAGGGCCCCGTCCCAGGGCCCCCTCCTACCTTGAGCACCTTGAGTACCCTCCAGTACGCCGGCTTGTTCCTCCACTTCCTGCAGTCCAGGGGGTTGAGGGCCTGGACCAGGATCTGAGCCGTGGTCTCCTGGTAGAAAAGCAGCGTCTGGTACTCTTCCCCTGAGGTACAAGGCAGGGAGGGGCAGGTGTTGGGCTGGCTCAGCCTCCAGCAAAGCCTCTCCGCTCCCGCCAGTGCTC
Organism: Corynorhinus townsendii; assembly: GCA_026230045.1. NCBI lineage: Eukaryota > Metazoa > Chordata > Mammalia > Chiroptera > Vespertilionidae > Corynorhinus > Corynorhinus townsendii. The sequence goes on along the minus strand of JAPDVU010000014.1, from coordinate 9,403,473 downwards.
CCAACCCTCGGAAGGAGGAAGCAGCGGGGCCTGGCGGCAGGCAGGTGGACTGGCCCACAGCTCAGCCAGGTGCGGGGGGAGGGGAGGTGGGTTTGCAGCCTTGTTCTTGGGGCCTGGAACCTCTCCACCCCCACCCAGCCCTGGTGCCCACACCCCAGCTGGGCCCAGGGCCCCGGACTCACGGTAGTCATAGCTGGCGGTGGTAGAAGACACCCGATCGTCCTCCTCGGAATCCGAGAGCATCTCTGGAGGAGCAAGGGGCATGTCACACCAGCCAGAGGGCCCAGACCCTCCCCGCCCCACCCAGAGCAGGCTCCTCGGGCAGCTGGGAGGGTGCCAGGGGCCAGACCCTCTGGAGTTTGGGTTTCTCAGCCATCGCCACACACACTCAGGAATTCTTAGAGTGAGGAAGGCTAACGGGCAAACGTTTTTGAATGCAAGGATGGAGCTAGTAAACACAAACAAGGCCAGTGAGGGAGGCTTCCCCAGCACAGGCAAGGGCACGAGGTGGGACTTCGCAGAACGAGTCGAAAAAACACGAAGAGGAGATGGGCAATGGCCAAGGCCTCGGAGGCGTCAGGCAGCTGCAAAGGGTGTGGGGCGGGGGACAGCCTCCACGGGGCCTCTTGTGGGGGACCAGCACAGACGCTCACCTGGAGTAGCTGGCATGGAGGAGGCCAGGGACCGCCTCCGCTGCCATCGGTAGATCCAGGTGCAGAGAACCACCGTGACCACGTAGAAAACATACAGGCCTAGGTAACCTGCAGCCGGGGGGCATGTGTCACCAGTGGCGTCCTGGCTGCAGGGCCAGGGAACAGGGCTGCCAGTTCTATTGCTGGTGCTTGTGAGTGCTGGCTGTGCGTGTGCACCCTGCCCAGTATCAGTAAAGGGAGCCTCCGCCCGCCTCCCTCCCCTGCCTTCCTTGACCCACCATCCCTTCCTGCCGCCCTGGACCCGAATAATCCAACAATCAAGGCCCTAAGGCCTGACACAGACAGTGGCCTCCCACTCAGGTGCTCCGGGTGGTGTCCTGCTCTGTGCCCTGGAGGCTGGGCCGGCAGCCGGCACCTCCGAGCTCTGCTGCCCAGGTGGCAGCCACCGGAGGCCTGGCAGCAGGTGAACAGGCGGCAGGAGAGTGTGGGCATCTCCCCTCCCCCGCCGTGGTGCCCGGCTCTGGCAGGGCCTGTGACCCTCCAGGGCTGCTGCTCAGCCCCTGCCCCTGCCCCTGCCCCTGCCCCTTCGGGCGAGGGGGAACGGCTCCCATGGGGCGGGGCCCTGGACGCCTGTGCATCCCCAAGCACCTTGTTGGTGTCCCTAACCGCCCGCAAACTGCCCCTCATCCCTGACACGGGATGGACTGTGCGCACTGCTGGTACCCGCACCGCCACAGCTGGCATCCTGGCTCGACTCGCTAACATTTGAAATGGTGCGAAGTCTGAACACCGCCCCTGGCTCCGCCTGCCCGCTTTGGTTACCCAACCATACGGTCCTTTTCTTACTCAAACCCTCCCTGAGCGGGGTTCCCATCACTTGGCACCAGCGGAGCCCTGGGCCCTGCTGGCCACCCCATCCCAGCCCCCTGTGCCTCTCGCCCCTCAGCCCTGGGACCACCCCGCCCGGCCCTGTGGCTGCTCACCCAGGGCCCATGCCAGCGTGACCCGGCCGCGGAAGAGGGCGGTGAAGGTCAGGAACACGGCCGCCATGTAGAAAACGATGTCCCTGAGGAAGGGCCTGGAGGCGGCCGTGAAGGGGCGCAGGATGGCAATGCCGCCCGCCACCACGGTGGTCACCAGCACGCCGGCGCCTGGAGGAGAGGCCGCGCACTCAGCCCACCCTGCGCCTCCCCCTCCTGCCCCACTGCCCGCAGCCACGGCTGCTCTTACCGAACAGGGCCCCGAAGGCCAGGCCGGCTGTGTGTGGGTCCGAGAAGGCCACCAGGGCGCTGAAGATATCGGGCGCACCATTGCCAAACGCCAGGAAGGTGACGCCATGGGGGAGCATGTCAAGGGGGTTCAGTGCAGAGGCCCCGGCCTGCTCAGGCCTTTCCTGGGGCTGCCACCCGTGTCCCTGCCCTCCTGCCCTCCCACCCTCCCGCACTCCCACCCTCCCGCACTCCCGCCAGGGCGCAGGACCCGCTAAAGGATACTGCCACATTGTGGGACAGCTTGAGCGTTGTAGAAATAGCTGACAAGTTAGGGCAGAAACTGCAGAGAAAAAGCAGATGGTGAGGACGCTACAGTGAGGGACCCCCTGCACCCACTCTTCCCCCAAACCTGGGGTCACCCCAAAGTCAACCTCCCAAGACCCCTGAGCCCAAGGCCAACTCACAACTTCTCCGCAGTGACTCCCAGAATCAGAAACAGGTAGAGCAGCCAGAGAGCCTGGGTGGGGCCAGAGAGGGTAGGGTTAAGTCCAGCCTGGGCCACCCGCCCCACCCACCGCCCCCCCACCAGCTCCCCAGCAGGGCCTCACATAGAGGGTGATGGCCAGAGGGAGGAGGCTGGGGGGGAAGTGGCAGAAGATGCCTTCCAGGTAGTCCAGGTAGCCCCCCTCGTTGCGGCAGTCAGGGTTGGTCCGGATGAAGTCGCAGCGGTGGGAAGCGTTCAGGGCACACACATCACGACACTGCAGGAAGGAGCGGGGAGGGACATCAGAGGTCCACAGGTCACGGGTGACCAGACCAGGCCCCCCTAAACAGCGGAAGATGACCTCCGTCAGCCTGTTCTCCCTTGCACACCGTAATCTTTTAAAAATAAACTTGTGTTGGAAATTAACACAAGCAATTCATGAATACATGTTTGTTTCAAACAAAAACAATAAACAATATATAAAGATTTCTAGATTTCCCCTCCTGATCCCTGCCTTCCATAATCCCACCTCTCTCCAGAGATCCTGCCATGATCAGTTGGAAGCGTATCCTTACAGACGTTTCTCAGTTCGATGACATTTGGATGTACACCCTGTTTTACAGTTTGTTTTGTTTTACAGAAACGGATCCATCCCAGGCTGCTCTCTCTGTGGAGCACACCTGCGCCCTTCCCCCCCACTCCCCCAGCTGCATTTCCCTCGCCCTCTCTTTCCCCTAAGCTCCAATGGCCATTCCTTTGCCTCTATAATTTGTTTCCTGAGCTCACTTCTTCTATGGATCACTTCTACTTGTGACTTTCTAAATAAACATGCTCTTACAGTTTGAGTCTAGGCTCTGAATTCGTTCTTAGCCAGAACTCAAGTAAAAAAAAGAAAGAAAAAGAAGCAGACCCATCCTAAATCTCTTCTTCCTGTGACTTGCTTTTGCCACTTCTCATATATGCCATATCCCATATAAGAAAAGGCTAATATGCAAATTGTCGGTCAATATGCAGTTTGACCGACAGGGTTAGACGTGCACTGACCACCAGGGGGTGGCACGGAACATGGTGGGCGTCAACAATGCGGCGCTGGCAGCGGGCGGCAGTGGAGGCGCTCCCGGCCTCGACGAGAGTGGGACCACGGTGGGATGGTGGAACAGGTGAGCGGGCGGCGCCAGGCCAAGGCGGGTGCGAAGGGCAGCCCTGGCTGGTGGTGGCAGCAGGCAGCCGGGGGAAGGGAGACCCGGGCCCGCAACCGGCAGCCAACAGCCGCTAGGGATCCTACCTGTGCACAAAATTTGTGCACTGGGCCTCTAGTACTGCCATTGACACACAGTGATGACGAGGGTGATACAAGTCAAAACATTCTGAGGGACTTCTAGATGCCAGGCAAAGTGCCCAGAGCTTAAATGCATCTCAATTAATCTGCACAACAAGCTTGTGAGGAAGGTACTACCATCGTGCCCATGGACAGATAAGGAGACTAAGGCAGTGTCCTGGCTCCACTCCGAGGCACAGTCAGGGCTGGAACCCAGCCCTTTGAGGCTCTAGAAACCCTATTCCTACTACCACAGCCCCTGCCTCACTGCAGTCTTTGTTTGTTTTGTTAATCCTCACCTGAGGATATTTTTCCATTGATTTTTAGAGAGAGTGGAAGGGAGCAGGGAGAGATAGAAACATTGATGTGAGAGAAAGACATTGATTGCTTGCCTGTAGCACATGCCCAGGGCCGGGGATCATGCCTGCAACCGAGGTATGTGCCCTTGACTGGAATAGAACCCGGGACCCTTTGGTCTGTGGGCTGACGCTCTATCCACTGAGCCAAACTGGCTCGGGGCTCACTGTAGTCTTTTTAACAGCACCATAGTATTTCACACTATGAATGGTACATAGTGGAGATAACACTTCCCTACCGGTGGGCATTTGGGTGTGTCTAATTTCTCAATAATATTAACAGTGAACTTCTTCACATATGACTCCCCAGGCGCATGTGAGGCTATTTTGTCGGAGAGAATTCCAGAAGCGAAAGTGCTGAGTCAGAGCTGACCCTAGTCTGGGTTCCTCCGGAGGCAACCAGAGACAAGAAGTTGCAGGAATACCTCATTTTAGGGCGCTTCGCAGATCTGCGTTTATCACAGGGGTGTCTGCGGCAGCCCTGCGTCCAGCAAGTCTACGGGTGCCGTTTCTCCACGAATTCAGACCCTGATTCTGCCCCTTCCCTCGTGGCTAACGTCCCCTCCCAGGACCTGTGTCCGCTCCTCTAGCACAGAGATAATCATACCCGTGTCAGGGGCTTTGGGAGGATTTGGCGAGCTTGGCACAGTGCTTGATAAGTCGGAGATAATCTCACACAAACTACAGCTAACCCCAGTTTCCCTGCACCCAACAAGCACACCCTAGGAGGCAGCTGTCGATTTTATAACCACAGTAACCACAAATCGCTTTCCCCGTCGGTAAAATGGCCTAATTACCCGTTTGCTGGCCTCAGAGAGTGAGCACGAAAGCACTTAGCAGCCCTGTAAAGTTGGTGCAGGCGCTAGACACTCTTAGTCTATTGGTACACGTGCGTAGGAGCGTTATTTCATTCTCCGCTGACGAAAATACAAGGCAGACCTTCAGCCCTGCAGCTGGAAGGGATGGGGGGGGGGGGAGGGGGGGGAGGGCATTATCTTGAGCAGACCCTGCCTTTAGTCATTCACCCCTGATGCAGCGCGACCTCTCCACCCTTACAGACCTCAGAACGGAATGATGCAAGTTCTCAATGGCCCACACCCTCCCTGTGTGCCTCTCACCCAAGGGACCCATTGCTTCTCACTCAGTGCATCCAAGTCAATGTCACCACCATCCGCCCAGTGGCTGAGGTCAGGACTCTAAAGCCATCCTTGACTCCTCTCTTTCTCCCACCACTCCACCACCTAATCCATCCCAGCTACTGTGCCTCCGACGGTTACCCCAAATCTCACCACTTCTTTCCTACCTCCCAGACCCACCACTGCTCATCTGAACAGCTGCAGGAGCCTCCCCACTGGCGCCCTTGCTGTCACTCTCACCCCCTCAACCCATTCTCCCCGGAGAAGCCAGAGATGTATCTCCCTTGAAAAAAATCAACCTGATTTTGACATACCTCTGTTTAAAACCCTCGGTTGGCTCTTCACTATCATAAAACAAATCTAGCCTCGGCATGTAAGGCCTTTTATAATCTGACCACCACGACTTCTCCATCCTTATCCGTGAACCCTCTTCCCCTCACTCTGCTCCAGCCATTCTGGCCTCCTCACTCCTGCAGGGACACACTAAACTTGTTTTTGCATCAGGACCTTTGTACTGGCTATGCTCTTCTGCCTTCTACCCCCAGAGTCTGTACAAGTGGCTTCTTTTCTTCATTCAGGGCTTGGCTCATAGAAGCCATTTGTGACCACCCAATCTGAAACAGATGGAAATATACCCTCCCCCGTACAGCCCCGCCTCCCCAGTATCACTTGATCCTATTTGCAGCATCTTACCACCTGAAGCTTACATGTTTACTTCTTTTTAAAATATATATATTTTTATTGATTTCAGAGAGGAAGGGAAAGGGAGAGAGAGAGAAACATCAATGATGAGAATCATTGATCAGCTGCCTCCTGCAGGCCCCTGCTGGGGATCCAGCCCGTAACAGGGCATGTGCCCTTGACTAGAATTGAACCCCAGACCCTTCAGTCCACAGATCGACAGTCTATCCCCTGAGCCAAGCGGGCTAGGGCACATGTTTACTTCTTCATCTGACCTCCCAGGAGACTGTTCGCTCCAGGAAAGCAGGGATTTTTCTCTCTATTGTTCCCTGGTCTATCCCAGGGATCAACTTAGTGCCTGGCACATAGTAGATGCCCAATAAATATTTGTTAATTGGATGAATTCACCCCTACCTGATGCCAGCTTTCTGCCTGGATACTCACATCTACCACGGGGGTCTGGTTCACACCTGAGGCTGGAAATGGGGGGCTGGTGTGGGCCCCTGTAGATAGGCCACTGGCCCCGGACACTCTCTCCACCATCAGCAGCACACAGAGCCAACACAGCACCCAGTGCCCATTCCGTCGTCCGCCGGCCATCAGCCCGCACGGGGCCTGGCCTTCACCCTCTGCTTCCCTTCTGCGGTGGTTCAGTTTCAAATGGCTGGCAGCTCCAGCCGCTGCAGGTTGGGGGTGAGAAGGAGGGACAGTGTCACTGAAGACCCCAAGACCCAGCAGGAGGGGCCTGAAAACTTTTTCAACTGAGGAGCTGCCCTCCTTCCTCCCCCCACCAAAGGAAAACCAATGTAGAAACGCACTCGCACCGATGACCTCATTTCATCCCCCAACTCGCTTAGAGGGGGCGCTGCTAGTATTCCCATTCTACAGAGGAGCCACCTGGAGCGCAGAGCCAGCGGTCGCCTCCTCCATCTAGGTCTCAGAACAACTCTGGAGCAGTTAAGGTCCCGCTGCTTTTACAGAGGAGCGAGCTGGGCTCAGAGGAGTTCCTCCAGCTGCCCGAGGCCACACAGCAAGGAGGTCACAAAGCCAACAGTGCCTTCGATATGGAGATCGAGGCCCAGAGGGAAGTGAATTGCTCAGTCACAGTCTGTTAGCAGATTCCGGCTGGACTCAGCCTCTTCCCTCAACATCAGGGCAAAAACGACTTCATTTCTCTTCCTAAGAAAAACTAAAGGGGGGGGGGGGTCTTTGGCACATTAATTTCCTTCTTTGGGCTTCCCACACGTCATAGATGAGCACGTTTTATTTTTGCCAGCAAGAAAAACACCGCCCAGAAAACAACGTTGTTTTTTGTAATCCTTCGCACAGGCGTTTCTCAACGTCCTGGCAGGGGCGGGAGGAGGCCCGGAAGAAGAGGGAGAGAGAAGGGGCAGAAGCGGCCGGCAAAGCATCTTTCCTCACCTGTTGGCTCTAACCTCCTTTGTGGTTCTGAACTTCACTTGTCACCGACTTGGAAGCGCTGACCTGCAACCAGAGGCTCCAGGTGTCCAATATTGGGGAGATGACTTCCAATCTCCGAGCCTCTGATTCGCCCATAAAATGGAGACAAATGCTGACCCCTCAGAGCATACAATAAGAGTTCAATAAATGCGCGCGCCCTTGGTGCCCCCAACGTGAGGATCAGCACGCGTCTCCTCGTTATTGGTCATGGGTTTCGTGTACTCAATCACAGGGAGGCATTTATGGAGCGCCTCCTGTGCGCCCACCCGCGCCAAGCGCTCCTCCGACGCTCGGAAGTTCTGCAAAACTAAGAGGAAGGCGCGGGGGCAGGAAACTGGGACCGCGACCACCTTGGCGGCTGCACTTTGTAGATACGATAACCTCAAGGTGCTGCTTCTCAAACCCCGACCGAGGTTGAGAAGTTGAACTCGGAGTGCCGGTCTTCCCGCGGCGCCCTAGCGGGCAGGCAGGCTCCTCTTACCTCGTGCAGGGCCTCGAACCCGCAACCTCCGAACGTCGACTTCGCGGGGCCTCGCACGGCCTTCCCAGTCCCCGCGCTTGACCCGCGCCACCCAGCCTTCCGCCCCCCGACACCGCCCGCCCAGGCGGTTGTGTCTGGGCTGGTCCCGGAGCTGGTCCCAGGCTCGCCTTGCTCGCGCCCCGCCCCTTACACCGCCCCGGCCCGAGGACACGCCCCCTAGAGCTCGTCCCACCCCTTCTCTTAAAGGCACAGGCTCCCGGGGAGGTCCTGAGGGTCTACAGTCTCACTCGCCACCCTCTTCTGAGCAGTGTAGCTTCTGCTTTGGCCACTAAAGCAGAAGTGAGCTGAAACCAGATGTGTTAAGGCAGCAGGAGTCCAGAGAGGGGAAGTTGTTAAAAGGTGAGATTAAAGGGTTCTATTCCCGAGGGACGGGTAGGCAAGAAGACGCCAAAATGTTTCTGATCATGGATGGTGATAAGGAGTATTGGAGATGGTCCCAGGTGGGAGTGCGAGGGCCCCGCCCCGCCCTACCCACAAATATTCCAGCTGTCCTGCCTGAAACACCTCTATCTGAGAAAACACCTAATTGGGTTGAGCATTTGCCTCCAATAGCATCGCTTTTTTTGTTGTTGTTATCCTCAATTTTTCCCCCATTGATTTTTAGAGAGAGTGGAAAGGAGTGAGTGGAGAGAGAGATTGGTTGTCCAGGAATTGATCCTGCAACCCAGGTATGTGCTCTTGACCTTGAATCGAACTCGCAAGCCTTCTATGCTCCAGGGAACACTCTAACCACTGAGCAACACCGCCAAGGGCTAGTAGCATAGCTTGTTAGAGAGGAAGGCGGCCTAGCTGGTGTGGCTCAGTGGACTGAGCATCATTCCATGCACCAAGAGGTCACTGGTTCAATTCTAGGTCAGGGCACATGCCTGGGTTGCAGGCTTGATTCCCAGTAGGGGGTGTGTGGGAGGCAGTTGATCAATGTTTCTTTCTCTCTTTTCCTCTCTAAAATCAATTTTTAAAAATAAAGAGAGGGAGAGGAAGGCAAATAGATCAAGACAGGGGAATTAGTGATCTGCTTGTCCGGGCCTCCTGGGGAAATTCTAGTTATTTCTGTCTTCCTGCCACTGGCCTGGGGAGAGCAGGGGACTGGGACAGGGGTGATGTGGCTGGGAGCCAGCGTCTCCTCCCAGACGCACCTCCAGCCCCACACCCACACCCACAGTTGGCACACATCTCATCCCACCACCTTTAAGTCTGCCCGCTTCCTCAGCACCTGCAGGACTGAAGCCCAGCTCTGAGCCTGGCATCTGAGGCCCTCACCTTCCAGCCCTAGAGCCCCTTTCTCACTTCCTCTTTCACCCCCACCTCCATCCCCTCCTGCTCCAGCCCTGGGAGTGCTCCCCCTTCTCTGAAAACCCTGCTACTTACACAGGGCCACACCTCTGCTCCTTCTGAGTCCTCTGCCTGGTGCCAGCCCTTCCCTTCTCCCCTGTCACTCATGTCGCCAGACCTCATGTGGTCTTCCACCCTCCTCCCTGCCCCTCCACCCCTGAGGTGTCTCACCTTTAGATAGAGTGCATGACATGTTTGGAATCTCAGAGCCTCGGGGTTCTGTGTGACCTTCGGTAACGTTTAGACTCTCTGAGCCTCAGTTTTCTTGCCTGTCAAATGGGGGTGACAGTAGTGTCTATCTCATGGGGCCCTTGCATGGTGAAACAACACTGGATCAAGGGGCCCCATGCCTGGTGCTGAGTACATATTCCTTCATTGGAAGGCATTGTGGTTTTTGTTTGTTTGTTGTTTTTTAATATATCTTGATTGAATTCAGAGAGGAAGGCGAGGGGGAGAGAGAGAGAAACATCAATGATGAAAGAGAATCACTGATCGGCTGCCTCCTGCATGCCCCACACTGGGGATTGAGCCCACAAACCAGGCATGTGCCCTGACCGGGAATTGAACTGTGACCTCCTGGTTCATGGGTCGATGCTCAACCGCTGAGCCATACTACTAGGGCAGAAGGCATTGTTGTTGCTATTATTCCATTGATCCTACAATGACTTACCTGCCTGTGTCCCCCACCATCTCGGAGCCCCTCACAGCAAGGGGCAGGGCCCGCTGGTCCTGTGTCCAGGCAACCGGCACACAGGCTCTCACCACTATTGTCTGTGTGTGGCAATACCAGCCTGCAACAGGGTCACCTGCTGCCTGAGGCAGTAGCTCCGGAATGGCTGAGTTTGGAGCCTAAGTCTTTCTTCCCTAAGGGACCCTGCCTCTGGTACTCAGGGGCCCGGCCAGGGTGAGGACTTGATGTCACCATCCCAGGTCAGCTGGGCAGCCAGGCCACTACCTCCCTGTCTCCCAGAGGCCAGGGAGGAGAAGGGTGTGTGTAGAATTGGTGCCTGTAGGAAGAAGCCTGGAAAGATCCAAGGAAAAGAACCGCTGGATACAGAGCAGGGAGATAAATGTGGCCTGGAACACAGTCCTGGTTTGCCTCTGCTTTGGTGGACAGGATCAGTGTTAGGGCCTATTTCCATCTGGGAAAGGCCATTTGACATCACCGGGACAGCCTCAGCAGTCACTGAGACTTGGGTTCAAATCCTAGCTCTGCCATTTGCTGCTACTTGGAAAGTCCTCTTGGGGCTAATAACGGCACCTATCGGGCATTCATAGGACTGAGGTCAGGATACACTGAGATTATATATGCAGAGCCCAGAGCCCATGGCTTGGTATTTGTAAAAGCTGAATTAATGGGAGCCGGAAGGAGTCCCCTTCACCACCGTGGTCCTGCATCACTCAGAGATAAGGCCAGCTCAGCCTGACGTTGAGCACCCTGTTCAGGAGGCCCAGGACAGGGGTGGCAGCTCTGGGAACAATGCAAGTACCTGGGGGAAGTGTGAGCGGAAGTAGTAAGGAGCGAGGGGAACTTGGAAGAGGAAAGAGAGAATCAGAACTTTCAGTCCTTAGCCCACAAGGCACACAGACTCGGAAGGCTCCTCAAGATGCCCGAGTCTCCCCTGCAACAGTGCCAGTGCCCTCCTGGCCCTAGCAGCCCTGAGCACACAGTCACATGGGTCCTTGAACTCCCGCAGGGACAGGGTGCTTCCCAAGGCAGCCCGATTGCCAGGGGACATACCAATTGTGAGGAAGTGTTTATTTTATTTTATTTTTATTTATTGATTTTAGAGAGAAGGAGAGAGAGAGTGTGAAACGCTGATTTGTTGTTCCACTTATGTATACATTCATTGGTTGCTTCTTGTCTGGGCCCTGACCAGGGAATGAACCTGCAACCTTGGCGTATTGGGGTGACGCTCTGACCAGCTGAGTTACCTGGTCAGGGCACACGGAAGTGTTTCCATTAGAATTGCCAGGAGGAGTCTCCATGGGGCTAATCCTTCTAGGTAATTGATACATGTCAATCTTAAGAACCGTGAAAGCACGCGTGCCTTCTGCACCTCCGATGCTGCTCCCGGAGCTTTCCTGAGTGAAAGATTTGGACGATGCTCTAAGCACAGGAATGTTACTACAGGGACACTCATGACTGGGCAGCAGTTGAAAACGCCCTAAGTATCCAGTAATGGCCTTGCTACAGTTGCCATGGACACCATTGTTAAATCCGTTTTAGTAAGACTCTTAGAGCACTTCCCTTTGGGGTCCCCCCACATGTAGTGGATAAGAATTAGGTCTTTGGATCAGCTAGACCCAGGCCTGCAACTTGAGTTTGTCCCTGGGGGGTCACTACTCTGCTCAGACTCTGGTTTTCTCTCTTTACAATGGAGTTAAGTTCCATGGATCGCTTAGTGTAGCCGTGAGGATGAAACAAGGAAATGCTGGTCAGGTGGATGTCAGGTGTCTTGTCTACAACACAGAATTGCACAGGGGTCACAGGAAGCACACCCGGGTGATTGGTCACACCTGAGCGACAGTGATGACCACAGGGGGTCACATGACCTATATAGGGAGGGTCAAAGGCTGAGCACTGGGGCAATGCTGTCACAGCAAGGGGGCTGCCTAGTGCTGACAAGGCCGCCTCTGAGCCAGACCTGGGTGCTTTCTGTCTGGGATCCCTGTTCTCTTGACCTGTTCTCTTGACCTGGTCAGCTTAAAAACTGACTGTGATGCCCTGGCTGGTTTGATTCAGTGGATGGAGCATCAGCCTGTGGACTGAAGGGTCCTGGGTTCGATTCTGGTCAGGGGCACATGCCCTGATTGCAGGATCGATCCCCAATGAAGGGCATGTGGGAGGCAGCCTATCAATGGTTCTCTCTCATCATTAATGTTTCTGTCTGTCTCTCTCTCTCCCTTCCTTTCTGAAATCAATTAATATATATATATATATCCTCCTATCTAATAAAGACAGAATATGCAAATTGACCGTAACTCCTGGACAAAGATGGCGGTGCCCACAGCCAATAAGGAGGGAATATGCAAATTGACACAACAAGGCGAGAGGCGGAAGGCAGCTCCGGGCCAGAGCGAAGGCAGGAATGCAGCTCTGGCCCGAGCGAAGGCAGTGCTGGCAGCCAGGGGAAGGAAGGCCTAGTTTTGCACAAATCTCCGTGCATCAGGCCTCCAGTATATATATAAGCTGACTGTGATATGGTGGTACCTGTTTCAATATACATATACGCAGTGAAAAGATGACCACAAGCAAGTTAATTTACATGTCATCACCTCACATGGTAATTTTTTGGTGTGTGGTGAGAATACTTCAGATCAACTCTCAGCAAATTTTAAGTATACAGTGCCATTAACTATGCGCATCATGTTGTACATTAGATCTCCAGAATGTATTCATTTTGCACAACTGAAACTTCGTACCTTTTGACCAACACCTCCCCATTTCCCCTCCCCTCAGCCCCTGGAAATCACCACTCTACTCTCTGCTTCTATGAGTTTGGTGATTTAGATTCCACATATGAGTGAGATTACGCAGTATTTGTTCCTTTGCGTCTGGCTGAGTTCACTTAGCACAGTGTCCTCCAGGTTCATCCATGTTGTCGCAAATGGCAGGATTTCCTTCTTTTTAAAGAAGGAAAAGTCTGAATAATATTCCATTGCGTACATGTGCCTCATTTTCTTTATCCATTCATCCTTCAATAGGCACTTAGGTTTTGCTATACCTTGGCTATCATGGGTAATGCTGTAATGGGAGGGCAGATATTCATTGAGATCATGTTTTTATTTCCTTTGGATGTGGACCTAGAAGTGGAATTGCTGGAGCCTATAGCAGTTCTACTCTGAATTTTCTGAGGACCCTCCGTACTGTTTTCCGGAGTGGCCACACCAATTTACTTTCCCACCAACAGTGCACAAGGGTTGCCTTTTCTCCACATCCTGGCCAGCACTTACCTTTGTTTTTTTTGATAATAGCAATCCTAACAGGTGTGAGAGGATAGCTCAAGATTTTCATTAGCATTTCTGGAAAGGGTGCTGCATCGGGATGTGGGACTGCCTGGCTGGCCACTGCCACCAGCTGGTTGTACTTGGATCTGCCTCAGGGGCCCTCAGGTGACACAGCCTGTCTGCCTCTGTGGCTCCCCAGAATCCCTAACCTATTTGTCAGTTGTCTTGTCACGTTGCTTATGATGTCTCGGACATGAAGAAGTTAAAGGGGATATTATGTAGTTAAATGTCTTCATTTTTAATTGCACCGAGAAAGCCTTTCCCCACACCGGTTAGGGAGAAATTCACCCATATTTTCTTCTACTTCTGCAGTTTCAGTGTTACATTTAGATGCTCATCATTTAAAAGTTTATTCTTGTGTATGGTGTGAGGAATGGATCCTGAACCAAAAGAAAAGAAAAAGAGAGCATTTTGGGGACAATTGGAAAAATCTGAATAAAACCCTGCACTAGATACTAGCATGAAATGAAGGGTAAATCTCCTGACTATTACAATGGTAGATTGTGGTTACTAGGATGATGTCTTTTTTCTTATTGAGATACTGTATATCTCCTGCATTTAGGATTGACATGTCATGATGCCTTCAATTAACTCTGAAATGGTTGAGCAAAACATATACAGGGTGTCCCCGAAAAATGTATACACATTTTGAATCATTATAAAGTCAGTGTTTATTAACATACATTTTCAAAATTAAGTGAGTTAAAGTGTGTATACATTTTTGGGGGATACCCTCTACATATATTAAGAGAAATTGATTAAATGTAAGAAAATATTAGCAATCGGTGTTAGGCATATGGGTATTTACTCTCCTCCTTGCAACTTTGCTCGAGGTTTGAAATTTTGAAAAATAAAAAGTTGGGGGGACCTGTGCTAGGCAGGGTTTTCATATGTGGACAGGGGTGCTGGGCTCTTTAAGATAGGCCCCGCCCCTCCGTCCCACTCCGGGCCCCGCCCATCCCGGAAGAGCTGGGCCCAAGCCCCTCCCCTCTTTGGCCTGCTGTCCCTCCGCCCCGGTGACGGGGAGCTGTCACGTGAGCGGGCTGCGTGCGGCTCCGCGTGGCGATGGTGGCCCCGCCATACCGCTCCCCCGGCGGCCGCCTGACCCCGGCGTTGTCGCGGGCGCCGGCGCTGGCCCGGGTGCTGGCCCTGCTGGCCGGGCTGTTTCTGAGCGGCTTGACGGGCGCAATCTCGACCCCGAGGGACCACTGGGGACCATACGGACCGGTGCCCCCCGCCTCCCGCAGCCGCTCGGTGGTTCTGGACGCCAGGACTGGCCAGCTGCAGCTGGTGGATGGCCGCCAGCCCCACTCCGTGGCCTGGGCCAATCTCACCAACGCCATTCATGAGACAGGGTAAGGGTAGACCCGACTCCGCCCGGAACAAGCGGGGGAATGGGGAGGGGGGAGGGACTGGGCGCAGGGCCTGGCCTGTCCCCAGGACCAGCCTCTGGCCGATGACAGTGTCCTTGTCTCCCTGGGGTCAGTGTCCCGCTTCTGAGGATTTAGCACCGCCCTCTGGACCAGGGCCCTGGCTGGGTGGGAGCTGAGGCAGCATCGCCCAACCGTAGCCTGGGGTGACTGACCTCTGCCCCCTAGAGACCGGGTCCTTGTCGTCAGGGCCACTGTGCCTCCATCTGGAAGGGTCCGTGGCTGGTGGTAGCACAACTTCCCTTGTCCACACTTCACTCGCCCACCTCCTGGGCCTACGGGTGGTGAGCTGGCCAGGAAACTAATTTTCACTTTCTTGGTTGTAACTGGCCGGATGGTGCCAGCCCCTCGCTGCTGGTCCAGAACCAAGGCTGCAGGATAGAGCCTGACTTAGTGGGTCAGGAAACAGGCTTCCGAAATTCGCACAGACCCAAATGCTGCCATGGCCTGGGCTCCGCTTCTCCCTTTCTTCTCTCCCAATCCAGGGGAAACTCACGTGGCCAGAGACTTAGTATGGAGCCAAGTGCTCTGTCCTGCGCATTCGTGATCACCGTCCTTCTCACTGGGACTGTCCTTCTGTTGAGTGACTCTCACCCGATTCCTCTGCCTGTCTGGCCTCCCATTTCCCCTTCTTTTTTTTTTTTTTTTTTTTTTAATAAATCTTTATTGTTCAGATTACAGGTGTTCCTCTTTTTGTTTTCCCCCTATAGCTCCCCTCCACCTGATTCCCCACCCCACCCTACCCCATGCCCTTACTCTCTGCCACTGTCTTCATCCATAGGAGTAAGATTTTTGTCCAATCTCTTCCCACACCACTCACATTCGCTTCCCCCTGAGAATTGTCAGTCCACTCCCTTTCTATGTCCCTGATTCTATTTTATTCACCAGTCCATTCTGTTCTTCAGATTTTTTATTTACTTGATTTTTAGATTCACTTGTTGGTAGGTATGTATTTGCTGTCATTTTGTTGTTCATAATTTTTATCTTTACCTTTTTCTTCTTCTTCCTCTTCTTAAAGAATACCCTTCAGCATTTCATGTAATCCTGGTTTGGTGGCGATGAACTCCTTTAGCTTTTTCTTGTCTGTGAAGCTCTTTATCTGACCTTCAACTCTGAATGATAGCTTTGCTGGGTAGAGTAATCTTGGTTGTAGGTTCTTGATGTTCATCACTTTGAATATTTCTTGCCACTCCCTTCTGGCCTGCATAGTTTCTGCTGAGAAATCAGCTGACAGTCGTATGGGTACTCCCTTGTAGGTAACTAACCGTTTTTCTCTTGCTGCTTTCAAAATTCTCTCTTTGTCTTTTGCCCTTGGCATTTTAATTACGATGTGTCTTGGTGTGGTCCTCTTTGGATTCCTTTTGTTTGGGGTTCTGTGCGCTTCCTGGACTTGTAAGTCTATTTCTTTCACCAGGTAGGGAAAGTTTTCTGTCATTATTTCTTCTAATAGGTTTTCAGTATTTTGCTCTCTCTCTTCTTCTGGCACCCCAAAAATTTGGATGTTGGTACGCTTGAAGTTGTCCCAGAGGCTCCTTACACTATCTTCATATTTTTGGATTCTTTTTTCTTTTTGTTTTTCTGGTTGGGTGTTTTTTGTTTCCTCATATTTCAGATCTTTGGTTTGATTCTTGGGGTACATTGATCTACAGTTGAGTTTCTGTATATTCTTTATTTTAGACAGTATATGCTTCATTTCTGATTGGTCCTTTTCCATTTTTTTGGCATTCTCATTAAGGTCCTTGAAGGTCTCACTAAGCTCCTCAGAAGTGTCATCAAGTTTCTCGGCGGTTTTTAGAAGATTCTTGAGTAACCTTATAAATGTGGTTCTGAACTCTATGTCGTCCAGTAGTTTGCTTTCCTCTGTTTCTTTCATTCGTGACATGTTTCTTTGTTTCCGCATTTTGGCTGCTTCCCTGTGTTGATGGAGTGGCTTTGTGTGGTAGGTGACCTATAGGGGGCAGTAGCTCAGCCTCCCCAATCACCTGATGTGGACGCTCTTGGTACACCCCTTTGTGGGCTGAGTGCAAAGTCTTGGTGTAGTTAAGCCTTAATTGCTGTTGGTACGCTGGGAGGAATTGACCTCCAGGCCAATCGGCTGTGAGGACTCTCTGTGTCTATAAGAACTGCTGTGCTGGAGACACGCTTATGGTGCAGGACTTGTTTCAGTGGGACTTTGGTGCTCGCTGAATCTGCCTCTTGAATATGTCACTTATGGATGTGAGGAGTTGAAATCTGGTGTCTCACACTGACCACTAGGTACACTGGCTTCTGGATCTCCAATGGGGTGCAGGTCAGCTATTGTCTGAGTCCACCCAGCAGGAGCTACAGCGAGAGCTACAGTTTTCTCCTCTTTGCTTGGGGTTTGGAGGTTTTGGAGCTGTCTGATCCGGTCTGCAAGTTTGTTAGGTTAAGCTGCCATAGGGCAGGCCTTTCTTATGCTAAAACTGCTGCTTGGAGCTTGGGTGGGTTTGTAGGTTGTGTGGGGCGGGGTCTCAGGGCGTCACTAGGCTAGGGCGTGGCAAACACCAATGGCTGCTAGTTAGCCGGCTCTGTGTCTCCGACTGCGTCCCGTGTCCCAGCGCAGTAAACAATTATTCTTGCGCGCAGCTCTGCAAGCAGGCCCCCCTCACTTCCTGACGCGGTGGCAGACAATCCAGCTTCTCCCCATAGGAGTTTGGGTCCCCCGCGTCTCCCCAGAAACTGTATTTCAGAGTAATCAGGGGCTTGTCTCCCCTTTGGGTTGAAAAAAGCAACACCTGCCACCCGCCCAGATCCCACGCCTCCGTACCTCAGCTTTTCAGCACTTGTGCACATCTCAATGCTCTTTTCTCTTTCCTTCTAGTTGTAGAACTTCCACTCAGCCAGCTTTCCCGTGGTTCTGGATGATAGACGTTTTGTCTTTTAGTTGCAGTTTTGAAATTGTTGTATGAGGCAGCAGTTTAGGTGTTTACCTATGTCGCCATCTTGGATTCCTCTCCCATTTCCCCTTCTTGGCCCAGAGTTTGAGGATGTGCTCCAGCTGGGAGATTGGGTGATGCCCCTCTCAGGCCTTATACCAGGGCTTGGGCCCATTCATTCATTCATTCACTCACTCACTCACTCACCTGGTGTGCTTGGCCTTGAGTTTATGAAGCTGAGCAGCTGTGGGGTGGGTCCCCATTCAGTGGGGGAGACCGCCAAAAGGGAAACCCGAGTCAGTGGGATTGGGGAACGTCTGCCTCAAACCTTGTCAGCAGGGCCCTGGCCCGGGATCCAGGCTTTTCTGGGGATCTAGGGAAACTCCGCTCTCCACCCCCTCCTGGGCTCATCCCAGTGCTTAAACTACATTGCCGTCTCCAGCAGGCATGGCCACTGCTGCCCACATCCATTTTGCTGGCATGCATTAATTCCTGCAGATGTTGGGGAGACACAGGACACCCTCATTTTGGTGCTTTGTGGCACTTGGGAGGGTATCCGATAGAAGAAAAAATTGGGGGGGGGACTTTGCTGTAGACACAGGAGCTGGGTAGAGCTGATCTGGGGAGGCCCCTGGGAAGAGGAGGCCACGGGGTTGGCTGGCATCTATGGAGGGGACCAGAGCTCTGTGGCTCTGACTGTGGTCACTGCTGACTCACATGTGTTTTTGGCCCTGCTTAGCAGAGCCAAGAGGGCCTGAAAATCTCTGCCTGGATGCCAGCTAGAGGAGGAGGCACAGAGGTGAGGCCAGGATGGGGAGGGGAAGGGTTAGGGGGATCCCTCCTTTTCTCTAGACCCCAGATTTCACCACTGGGGATCCGGGAATACAGTCCACATCCTCTTCCCTCATAATTTCTTTCAGTTGCGCTGTATCTGACTTTGGACCGATATTCCCCACATAGCATGGGAACATTTAGGATTTGGTGTTTGGGGATCAGAGATGCCCCCAGAGTTGGAGCCTGCACCTGCCCAGCTCTGGCCTTGGTCCTGTGGAGGCCAAACCCTCCAGCTTTACCTCTTCCTCCTTCCCTGATCTGATCCCCCACCAGCTCTTTGCATAAATCACCTTCCAGTTAGGAGAGGAAGTGAAGATTCATATGAGGGAATTAGCCTATTGGGAAGCCAGCAGACAACCCCAATCCACCAGCCAACACACAGAAACCCAGCCCAGCCAAATGGATGAACACAACCCAGCTACTTCTCTAAAAAGTGATGCAAGAACTCTAACCGGTTTGGCTCGGTGGATAGAGCGTCAGCCTATGGACTGAAGGTCCCAGGTTCAATTCCGGTCAAGGGCATGTACCTTGGTTGTGGGCACATCCCCAGTGCGAGGAGGCAGCTGATCTATGTTTCTCTCTCATCGATGTTTCTAACTCTCTATACCTCTCCCTTCCTCTCTGTAAAAAATTAATAAAATACATTTTTTAAAAATTTAAAAAAATAAAAAGTGATGCAAGATAAACATATGCATTCAAGAATGAGAAAGGGGTGACAGCCACAGATAAGGTGGGCACCCTACCTGGTGAGGGCATCCCAGGAATGCTGTCCACTGAAGCCAGGTGGTGACCCCCTGCCCATCTCACACAAAAGGTCTGAATTTGCCCAACTGTGGCTTCTCAGAGGCACTAGCCACCCCTGACATAAAAATCAGTGTGGCCCAGCCGGCAGTGGCTCAGTGGTTGAGTATCCACTTATGAACCAGGAAGTCATGGTTCGATTCCCAGTCAGGGCACATGCCTGGGTTGTGGGCTCGATCCCCAGTGTGGGGCCTGTAGGAGGCAGCCGATCCATGAATTCTCTCTCAGCATTGATGTTTTTCTCTCTCTCTCTTTCTCTCTCCCTTCCTCCCTGAAATCATTAAAAATATATTTTTTAAAAAACCAGTGTGGAAAAAGATTGGCTTCACAGATCCCATGCTGCCAACTTTTAAATTTTGTCAGGCAAGCACATTAAAAACAAAACGGAGCAATTCATACCTCCTCTGTCCATTTTATCTCATAGGAGATCAGCTATTTTAAGAACCAAACGAGCAGAAAGGACATGATCTCAGGAAAAAAAAAAAAAAAGAGCCTTTAATGGACTCATTTAGCTTAGAAACACCCTCTTGTGGGTGTTTCTGTTTTGCCCAGGGATTGAGGTAGAGTTTCTTAAAACTTGTTCACTGGCCCAGTTGCTGACACCCAAGCCTTCCCATTTTACAGACGAGGAGCTGAGGCTGGATGGGCAGGGGGGTGCCGAAGGAGGCAGACTTTGAGAATGAGGCAGAATTTCAGGTTTGCGATCAGAGACCTAGGACACTTGCGTAGGTGGTGGGAGACAGCAGCCTCGTCCGGGATCAGAAGGAATCTGATGAGGGCTGAGGGCCCGAGGCAATAGAAGGATCTGCAAAGAGCCAGGGCAACTCCACACAGGAGCGGGGAGCGGGGAGCGGGGAGCAAAACCTCCCTCACCCGAGGCCTTCTGGGAAGATAGGAGGGTCCCTGCCCCCCTGGGTGTTCTGAAGACTCCGGCAAAATGAATAAAGGCCATCTGAACGGAATCACCCCAGTGGCCCTTGGAACCAGGTGGCACTCTGTGGAATCAGGGCAGTGGCTAATGCCATATTTGGGGTACTGCGGCCTGGCAGGGGCGGCGGAGCGGAAATGCCACTTTCCACTCATCCTTCCTCCTGCCCAGCTTGAAAGAAGCCGTGCTGCACTCCTGAAAATGTTGGGAATTATTATAACAGCAATGAACTTTTCATGATAAGAACCCCAGCAGTTTGGAAAGGGGGGATGGAACGTAGGAGGTTTTCCCCTTTCTGTATGTAATCGCTGTTAGCTCTGTCAACGTCCGAACCGCTAAGAATTTTTGTCAGTTTGTTTGAGCCAAACTGACAACTGCCAGGAAGCAGAATCTCAAAGGATTGAGAAAATGCTCTGGAGGATGGCAGTTTTACCTTTTATTTTATACCAGAGTCCAAGGGGAAGACCCACGCGGGTTCCGTGAAATCCATTGGTAGTAGATTCGGAAGGCGGGAGAAAGCCAAGCGGGGAGGCCTGTGGGTAAAAGGTAGAAGGAATAGACACACTCCTTTTACACAGGCCGGTAAAGGGTAGGTAACAGTTAACAGCCTGATGATAAGAATGAGGGGGCTTGTGTTTTAGGGTGGGGGGTCGGGGGGAGGGATTACTTTGATATTCCAAAGGCCTGTTGTTAGGTTATCTTAGTCGCAAAAAGAGACGGGCTCAGGGAAGGTAAAGATTGACCTTTGTCAGGGAAAAAGACTTGCCTAGGACATGACTGCCCACCACAAACTGCTGTTAGTTAGAAAGGTTTAATTTCAGGCCTGAGGTCTCTGAGTTTGCAAGGTTGCCATGCAGGCCTCCCCTTAGCCTGTCAGGTTAGCATGTGGCCCCTTTTGCATCCACACCCTGTTTTGTCATTATCTGCTAACATGTCACTCACCCCACCCCCATTAGCTCTCTGCAGGCTGGGACTGGGTGTCATTCATCCTGGCCTACCCTGCGTGTCTGGTGCCCAGTAGGCACTCAGAGGCTCGTGTCTGGTGCCCAGTAGGCACTCAGAGGCTCGTGTCTGGTGCCCAGTAGGCACTCAGAGGCTGGCCTGCTGGAGGCCTAGGGTGGGGGGTGGTTTGATAGTCTCTCCTCTCCACACTCTCCTCCAGGCAGAGCTATTCCTGGCCTAGAGCTCCTGGTGGCATTTTAGCTGCCTTCCCATGAGGCTGTCCTGGCTGAGCCTGGCTCCGCCTTGTCCTGTGGCCTCTTCAAGATCACATAAGTGTCTTCTGTTGCCCTCTTTACCTTAATAGAAATTGCCTTAAATGTTCTCCTCCTAGTTCTAGGTGAATAGTTTTGGGTCTTTGGAACAAGGATGAAACCCAGAACCACCAAGGAGAAGGTTGATAGATTTGGCTGCATGAAAACGAAACCTCTATGTGCAAAAGCAAAAGCAAAGATCGATTAAAACACAAAGCTATTTTCAATATTAGTGATAAGCCAAGAGCTAATACATATACAGAGAATTTCGCCCAGCCGTAAGAAAAGATCTCAAAAAACACAATGGAGAAAAATGAGTGAAGGACATGAACCAAAGAATTACAAATGACCAATAAAATTAAGAAAATAGTCCTGGTCTTTGTGGCTCAGTTGGTTGAGTGTCGACTGGTGCACTGAGTCGCCGGTTCCATTCTGGGTCAGGGTACATGCCCGGGTTGCAGGCTCAATCCCAGTGGGGAGCATGTAGGAGGCGGCCGATCCATGTTTCTCTCTCCCATCAATGTTCTCTCTCGCTCTCTCTAAAAGCAATAAAAACATTTTTAAAAAGTTAATAGATATGCGAGTGACTAGAAGAGTGCCTGGCACAGGGGAAGACCTGATGTTAGTGTTGGGGTGGGAGTGAAGATTAGTTCAGTGTTTGGGAGAGGCTGCTTGTCAGTATTCATTCAAATTAAAAATGCATGTTCCCTATGACCCAGCATTTTCTCTTTTAGGGATTTGGCCTGACAAGTGCCCAGGGACAGATGCTCACGTGAAGGCAGTTCGTCGCTGGTGTGATGGTTTAACACTGGAGATAGCTGTGTGCCGAGCGGAGGGCCGCTCTGCACCTGTCCCTGTGTGACCACGTGTCCCCTCCCCCCCTCTCAGGTGGGCCTTTCTGGAGCTGCACACCAACAGCCACTACAATGACAGCCTGCAGGCCTACGCGGCGGGAGTGGTGGAGGCCGCCGTGTCTGAGGAGGTAGGGCCAGATGGGGACACTGGGGCTCCTGCCTCCCCTACACCCCACCAACGTGTCCCCAGGGAGCTTCGGAGGGTGCCGAGGTCGGTGCAGAGTGGGCTTCCCGCCCCAGCCCTCCGTCTGGCTGCGGAGAAAGGCTCACATGCATTCCTTAAACGTTTCCACGAGGCTCCATTCAATGCATATAAAAAACACATAACGTATTCCAAGTTATAAAGCATAGTAATCAAGTGAGCACCCAAACTACGACCTGCAGTTACTGATATTATTGAAGCCCCCCTCCC
The DNA here is from genome assembly GCA_026230045.1 of Corynorhinus townsendii. Lineage (NCBI taxonomy): Eukaryota > Metazoa > Chordata > Mammalia > Chiroptera > Vespertilionidae > Corynorhinus > Corynorhinus townsendii. The sequence continues at coordinate 9,380,880 of JAPDVU010000014.1, read as the reverse complement.
AAGCCCATTGCCCCCGTTTCCCCTTCTCCGTGAGGCACACCACCCTAAATGTGGTGCCTGCCATTCCCATTCACTCAGCCATTCAGTCATTTATATTGGGGTACAGTTCATAGGCCGGAAAACTCACTACTTTAAAATGTCTGATTCAGTGGGGTTTTTTTCAGTATCTTCATAAGATTGTGCAGCCATCACCACGATCTAATTCCAGAACATTCTTAGCACCCCAGGAAGAAACCCCATACATCAGCAGTCATCTTCCTTCCCCCGCTACACCCTGGCCCCTGGCAACCACTCATCTATTTTCTGTCTACGGATTTGGTTATTCTTGACACTTTATGTGAACGGAATCCTCCAACCCCGGGCCTTTTGTGACCAGCCTCTTTCACAGAGCATCAGTTTCCAGGTTCACATGGAGCAGGAGGGAGTACTTCGTTCCTTTTCATGGCCAAGTAATATTCCACAGTTGGTTATTTATCCCTCACCAGAGGATGGGCGCGTGGCCGTGAGCTATTTCCGCTATCTAGCTTTTGGTAAACGAGTTTTATGACATGCGATGAATCCTAAACCGACATATTTTGCTTTCGTTGACCTGGAACTTCATGAAAGCGATCATCCTAACGTTCAGAAGTCGGGCAGCATCAGAAGGGGCGAGGCCGTGGCGTGATGGCTGGCCCCCACACTGTGTGACACCCACTTTGGAAAATTTGGCATCGACCTGTAGAGTTTAGCACACATGTCCTCGTCCCTAGCGGTGACCAAGGATGGACATGAGGTGTTCAACGCAGCCCCAAGGCGAGGGGACCCAGATGCCACTCGCGGGTGACCGGGCAACCAGGGGTGGTGCAGCACACAGTGCAGTGTGCTGGTGAAAATGAATGAGCCACACGGGTGAGTGAGATGCGGGATGTCACAGAGGACAGCACGCAGGGTTCTGTGAAACCCACACTCCTCATGCTGACACCTGGTGGCAGTTTGGGGCACTGATGTCTGGGGAGGTGGTCAGACTGGACTAGGCCCACGTTGCGTTGACTGACGGACTAAATACATATATAGAGTGGGGGTCCTAGCAACAGGGGGTGTAATCTAGGACAGACGCTGAAGGCTAAAGGGTTTCAGCAGAGGGAGATGTCCGGGCGTCAGGCCCTGTTGGGGGTAGGCGCTGGCTGGGTGAGAAGGGCCGTTAGGGAGAGGAGCCAGTGTGAGCAGAGGTGCCGCCATCCCGCCGCCCGCCTGGGGCTTTGGGTGAGGACTCTTAACCCAAGTGGGGAACGGAGGGGTGTGGGGGGGTCCTCAGGGAAGAGTGCAGCCCACTGCCCTGCCCTCGCCCACCTCGTCCGCCTTCCTGCCGCAGCTCATCTATATGCACTGGATGAACACAATGGTGAATTACTGCGGCCCCTTTGAGTACGAGGTCGGTTACTGCGAGAGGCTCAAGAGCTTCCTGGAAGCCAACCTGGAGTGGATGCAGAGGCAGGTGGAGCTGAACAAGGACTCCGCCTACTGGCACCAGGTGGGCGGGGCCACATGCTCAGGGGGCTGGGGCGGCGGATTGGGTCTGCTGTGGGGACCTGTGTCCCGCCCTTCCTGGCCAGCCCTTGTCTCCCTCGTTGTCTCCCTCCCTCCAAATAGACCTGCCATCCATCCATCTGTCCAGTCTCCACCCGTCCTTCCTTCCATCCATCCATCCACGTGATGGAGCTCCAGCTGTCCCTCCTGGCCTCCCCGTCTCTCTCTCCAGCCCATTCCGCCCTCCTGCCGTCAAAGAGCCCCTGTAGTGCATTGTCAGCGTGCTGTTTTACTTGCATGCGTGGGAGGTGGCTGGATTGATTGCATGAGAAAGCCTTTATAGAAGAGGAAGGGGAAGGGGAGAACTAGAAAAGCCAGGAAGTCGGGGCGCAGTGACTGTTGTTTCCCTTAGCTAGGTGAGCTGCTGATTAGCCCAGAGACCCAGGTAGGCACTGTGCCTTGGAGCCGCTGGCCAGGTCATTAACGAAGCCATTCATTTATGGACCCTCTGGCACCCCTCAAGTTTAACTGTGAAGCGCACACCACAGGCCGTCTCTGAAAGTGCCTGCCAGTGTCTGTGAGCACCTCCACCTCACCTGGACCAGGTGTGCACTTGCCCCTCAGTAGAATTTCTCACTGTCCAGTCCACCCACCCACCTGCTCCTACCCTCACCAGAACAGGCTCTTCCTCACTCCCATTTACCCACCCACCCACTTACCCACTCACCCATTCATTCACCCATCTATCCACCTGCCCACCCACCCAACACACCATCCATCTTGCAGATGCTTATGAAGTACCTGGCATATGCGGGGACACAGTGATGATACTCCATGGTTACAGAACAATGACAGTGACGATGGGGAGAAGTCAGCCATGAGACAGGTGTCCTGAGGTAGCAGCACAGCCAGTAGCTAAACTCAGAACAGCCTGGGAGGCTTCGTGGAGGAGGTGGCTTTAAGCTGGGCTCTTAAGTGGGCAGGTTTGGAAGTTGGCACAGGGCAGGGACATACAGTGAATTAATTGAAGGCAGGAGGGTGCTTGGCATGGAGGGGTAGGTGGTGGGTGAGGGCTGGCTGGCACCTAGGCTCTCCTGCTCTGTCTGGACCCCAGGCCAGAGCCCTTCCCACCGCAGGAGCAGGTGTGAGCCTGGAGGAGAGGCCTCACCCCTCTGCCCCCTCCTCAGGTGCGGCTGACCCTCCTGCAGCTGAAAGGCCTAGAGGACAGCTATGAAGGCAGTGTGGCCTTCCCGACTGGGAAGTTCACCATCAAACCCTTGGGCTTCCTGTAAGTGCCACCCCAGAGTGGACAGGGCAGGGGACAGGGCACACACCTCATGTCAGACAGCCCTGGGCTCCGTACTGGCTGTGCCACTTCCTGGCTCCATGGCCTCAGACCGATCACCTGCACACCCCCCCTCCTGCCCAGAGGCTGAGTTTCCTCCTCTGTGAAATGGGTCTGTAATAGACTCAGAGCGGGCAGGTAACCCTGTGGCACCCCGGGCTCCTCAGCCTGTTGCAGATCGCTGGGGACCTGGAGGACCTGGAGCTGGCCCTGAATAAGACCAAGACCAAGCACACCTTGGGCTCTGGCTCCTGCTCTGCCCTCGTCAAGCTGCTGCCCGGCCACAGTGACCTCCTGATCGCCCACAATACCTGGAACTCCTACCAGAACATGCTGCGCATCATCAAGAAGTACTGGTTCCAGTTCCAAGAACGACCCCAAGGTGGGTGGCTGTGGGCGTGTCTGCGTGGGCACACGGGCAGGGGTGGGTGAAGGGTGCCAGGAGATGTGGGCCTTGGCCTTAGGCACACTGTGGTCACTGTAGGGCCATTCTAAGAGCTCATCTTATTTTTAGCACGCTCATTTGCTCTCAGGAAATTTTTATTTCACAAGGTATATCCATTAGCTAGTGCTGCATAATAAATCGCCTCCACATTTAAAACAACAAAAGCTTAAAACTACCCTTTTGGGGGTTCACATGTCTATGGGTCAGCTCAATCCCCAGTAGGGGGCCTGCAGGAGGCCACCAATGGATGGTTCTCTCTCATCAATGTCTTTGTCTCTCCCTCTCCCTTCTTCTCTCTCTAAAATCAATAAAAACATTAAAAGAAGAAAGCTAAAAACGGTAGTAGTAAACAGTCATTATATATATATATTTTTTGTTACTAGTATTCACACCCACCCACACACACACACATCAAATGCCTGGCTTGCTAAATAGCAGAAAGAAAGGTGTGTGTGGGGGAGGGGGGCGGCCGGGGAGAGGTCAGCGGGGGGAAAAGGAGACTTATGTAACACTTGAAACAATAAAGAATTTAAATTAAAAAAAAAGAAAAGGTGTGGGGGTCTGCTGCTCCCCACTGGGACACTCCCAAGTCTGGATGGGTGGGGGTGCGGGCCCCCCATGTGGGCTTGTCTGACCAGCACCCCCACTCTGGCCCTGTCCCCCCATAGAGGATTCTCCCCTGGCTCCTGGCAACAAGCTGGTCTTCTCGTCCTACCCCGGCACCATCTTCTCTGGTGATGACTTCTACGTCCTGAGCAGTGGGCTGGTGAGTCTCCCTCCCCTGACCCCTGACCCCTGACCCCGTTCTCCCCCGTGTTCCTCACGCAGCAGCGGTGGGTGGGCAGGTACTTGGATCACTGGTTGGGTCTTCCTTTAAAAAGATTACTCAGCCGAAACCGGTTTGGCTCAGTGGATAGAGTGTCGGCCTGCAGACTGAAGGGTCCTGGGTTCGATTCTGGTCAAGGGCATGTACCTTGGTTGCGGGCACATCCCCAATAGGGGGTGTGCAGGAGGCAGCTGATTGATGTTTTTCTCTCATCGATGTTTCTAGCTCTCTATCCCTCTTCCTTCCTCTCTGTAAAAAATTAATAAAATATATTTAAAAAAAAAGATTACTCAGTTGCTCTACAATATTCTGTTAGTTTTAGACATACAACATAGTGATTAGATGGTTATGTCCCTTACGGAGTGATCACCTAATAAAGCTAGTACCTATCCATTGGGGGATAGGTGGTGTTTTTTTTTCCTTAAAAAAATTGATTTTTAGGGAGGGAGGGAGGGAGAGAGAGAGAGAAACATCAGTGATGAGAGGAATCATTGGTTGGCTGCCTCCTGCATGCCCCCCACACTGAGGATCGAGCCCACAACCCAGGGATGTGCCCTACCTGGACTCGAACTGCGACCTCCTGGGTCATGGGTCAACGCTCAACCACTGAGCCACGCTGGCTGGACAGAGTGGGGCTTCTTAAATGGCGTCCTGAACCTGCCGCTGGCCTGGGCCTCTGCACTGTAACACAGTTCCTCAGAAATCGCTGGTCTCGGGGCCTCAGGAGGCCTTGATCTCAGCGAGGGGAAGCTGTCCCTCTCCCGCGCAACCTTGCTGAAATGCTGTCTTCTCTCTTGCTTTCCACAAAACCCCTCTAACCTGGCCAGGTTTTCTGAATAAATGTTGTTTACGAGGTGGTGTTTTTACCGGCTTTTCCTGGATGGGGTCCAGACACATTTAGAAATCTGTGCCTGGCACCCTCCCCGGGGCAGCGAGTCCTGCCATCGCCAGGGCAACACGCAGAGGAGAAAAACCTGGCTTCAAAGATGCCAATTCCCTCGGGGTGGGAGGGGTCGGGCTCTATCCTCTTAGCTTTTGAGGGGAGCGTGGGATTGAGTCCCTTAAGTTGAAACAGGTGTGAGAGGGCCAAGCAGTGGGTGAGGGCAGCCCCTTGCTCAGTCCCAGGTGGGGAACAGGGAAACGGTTGAATCAGTTACCCGGAAAGTGTCCAGGTGGAAATTTACCTCCCATCCCGGCCCTTACAGGGGTCCTCAAACTACGCCCTGCGGGCTACATGCGGCCCGCCGAGGACATTTATCCGGCCCACCAGGTGCCGGTGCCTGTCCTGCTTAGCAGCCGACTCGTCCCGGACCCGCAGTGCGCATAGGAATTTGTTCATAGTATTTTTTTTTAAACTATAGTCTGGCCCTCCAACGGTCTGAGGGACAGTGAACTGGCCCCCTGTTTAAAAAGTTTGAGGACCCCTGCTTAACTGGATTTGTGCACAGACCCCTTGGCTGCCTGGGAGCTGTGAACCCCACTCCAAAGCAATGGTTTTAAGTGTGTAAACCAAAACATTCTATTGAAATGCGTTTATCAGAATGTTCTCTAAGCCTGAGATGTTTATGCTGATAGAGAACGAGGTGCGGGTGCGGGTGCTGCCGGAGTCACTTAGAAGTAATGCGGGACATGAACGATATTTTGAGGTCTATGCAACTCTGTCACCTGGTGGGGAAGTGTGTGCTTTCTGTCCGTGACAGTCTCAGGTACCCTCGTACCTCAGTGTAGCCTGTGTTAACAATGGAGGAGATGCTGAATTTCAAGTTGACGTTAGTGGAAATAAAATGTACTGGTTTCCCCATCCAAGCCTGCAGGCTCCCTGAGAACTGCCCAGGTTAAGAGCCCCCTGCTGGAGAGAGAGGAAAGTGACTCCGCACTGCCCCTCCCTCCCCGGGGGCAGGGCTTTGGGGACCGAGCGGGCCTCAGCCCTGGCGATGGCTTTGGCTGCTAAGAGCAAGAGGGTGGCGGGAGGGAAGAAGCTGTCCCTGCCTGGGCATTGCAACTCGGGCCTGCTTTGCAGATTCCTCTTTTTTAAAAAATAGGTTTTTATTGATTTTTAAAGAGAGGAAAGGAGAGGGATAGAGAGGAACAGCGATGAGAGAGAAACATCACGAGTTGTCTGCCTCCTGCACGCCCCCTACTGGGGATCGAGCCCACAACCCGGGCATGTGGAATTGAACCAGTGACCTCTTAGTTCATTGGTCAACGCGCAACCACTGAGCAGCACCGGCCGGCAGATTCCTCTTTTTCGCACCACATTTACGGCTGCTGCTATCTTAGCTGTTTCTTGGTTTTGTATGACAAGGGGAGAAGCATGCGAATGTCCTGCTGTGGGGAACAAGCACTGATTGGGGAGCTGGAAGTTGGGGGGTTGCATCTTGGACCATCCACTTACCAGCACAACCCTGGGCAAGTCTCTAGCCTCCTCGGGCCTCAGTTTACCTGCAGCACGAAGGGCCATCAGTATCCGTGCTCTCCTTTCCCGGGAGGCCTGTGAGTTCGGAGACTGGCCATCTGGGGGCCAGCAGCTCAAGCCCCCCAGCCCCCCGGGAAACTGCAGGGCAGGGTGGAAACAGCTGCTACCCCTGGGGGAAGAGTTGACCGCCTGGGGGGGTCCATAGACATGGCCCCTGTGCTCTTCAGGGGCTCATCCGGGCAAAGCTGATGCGTGGTCACGAGTCCCCTCAGTGCCCATCCGGCCCCCGTGAGGAACGTGCGTCTAAACCAGAGTAGGAGGTTTTGAAACAGTCACCTTGAGCGCTGTCGAAGCCGGCTGTAGCGGTGGCTCTTCACGCAGCCCCCTCGGCTCTCCCCAGGTGACACTGGAGACCACCATTGGCAACAGGAACCCAGCCCTGTGGAAGTACGTGCAGCCCCAGGGCTGTGTGATGGAGTGGGTGCGCAACCTTGTGGCCAACCGCTTGGCCTTGGACGGGGACACCTGGGCGGAGACCTTCAAGAGGTTCAACAGCGGCACGTGAGTGGGCTTCTGGCCTCCCCCCGCCACCCGCCGCCCCGAGAAATGGCCCAACCTCCCCGCTAATACTCAGACCCTCTGCATGCCCTCACCCTCTGCATGCCCTCACCCTCTGCATGCCCTCACCCTCTGCATGCCCTCACCCTCTGCATGCCCTCACCCTCTGCATGCCCCTCACCCTCTGCATGCCCTCACCCTCTGCATGCCTTCACCCTCTGCATGCCCTCACCCTCTGCATGCCCTCACCCTCTGCATGCCCTCACCCTCTGCATGCCCTCACACTCTGCATGCCCCTCACCCTCTGCATGCCCTCACCCTCTGCATGCCTTCACCCTCTGCAGAGCCCTTTCACGGATTCCCATGAGGGTCCCCTCCCTTGTTTTGTTTTTGAATCCTCACCCAAGAGTACCTTCCCATGGCTTTCTAGAGAGCCTGGAAGGGGGAAAGGGAGGGAGGGAGAACATCGATGTGAGAGAGACTCATCGATTGATTGCCTTTCACACACGCCCTGATCAGGGTCAGGGATCGAACCTGTAATCCAAGCAGGTGCCCTTAACTGGGAACTGAATCTGAGACCCTTCAGGTTGAAAACTGACGCTCTAGCCACTGAGCAACAGCAGCCTGGGCACCCCTTGTTTTATACATGGGGAACCCAAGGCCCGGGAGGGAAGCATTTGCCCTCTCCTGCAGGCTTCTCCACCCCGGGAAAGGCCCCGAGGAAGGACAGGAAGAAAATTTGGAACTTGAGAGCTTGGGGGCAGTGGGGAGGGCCACCGAGCAGGTGGGCGTGGGTGGGCGAGGGCTTGACTATCGGGCAGGGGAGGCTGGGCAGCGGCTCCAGCCTCCGTTCAGGCCTCCCTCCTTGCACCCGGCAGGTACAACAACCAGTGGATGATCGTGGACTACAAGGCGTTCGTGCCGGGTGGGCCCAACCCTGGGAGCAGGGTGCTCACCGTCCTGGAGCAGATCCCGTGAGTGCCCTAGGGAGGGGGCAGGGCTCCAGGCAGAGACCCGGAGGCTGCAATGTGTGGGGAGAGAAAATCTAAGGAAGGCGAGGCTGGCACAGGAGGCAGCCCTGATCGGGCTCAAGATTCAGGACATAACCTGCCTCTGGGCAGTGGAGCCGCCGGGGCCCTGGAGCAGGCAGAGCCCACAGGAGCCCTTCCTTACCGCCCTGCCCCTCTCTCGCCCAGGGGCATGGTGGTGGTGGCCGACAAGACCGCAGAGCTCTACGAGAAGACCTACTGGGCCAGCTACAACATACCGTAGGTGTCCCCCTCCTCGCCCTCCTGTGTCTGCCCGCCCCCTTGCTCAGCTCTCCTCACTGTCAGGGGCCCTGCCCACGTGATTCTTTAAACCTGCAGAGCCAAGAAACCCACCCCACCCTTCTCTGGCCCGGAAAGCCCTGGCCATGTGGGGTACAGCATGGCGCTTAAGTCGGCATCCGTATGACTTTCCCATCCGCAGGGTGATGGGGGTGAGCCGACTCGGGTGCTGACCCTGCCATGGCTCCCAGGCTGGGCCCCTTTAACTGGCTGCTCCTCCATCCCCTCGGGACCTCACTGGGCTTCACCTGGGTGATGTCGTTTGGTCCGTAGACCGTGCTAGCCACAGCTCCTGTTCCCATTTCACAGAGGGCAACACTGAGGCCCCGAGAGAGTGTCTCCCTTTCCCAAGGCTCCCTAGCTGGGTGGTGATGAAGCCAGGGTGGGGAGCAGGTCTCTTGGGCTCCCTGAGCCTGAGCTTGGCCACCCGCCAGGCCCAGCACACACAGGTCATTGTTGTTGCTGTCCTGACTGTCCCTCCGCCTCCCGCACGGCCAGGCGAGGTCAGTGGGAGCCACGAGTGACCGCTCTCATCCCCGGCAGGTCCTTCGAGTCCGTGTTCAATGCCAGTGGGCTGCCGGGCCTGGTGGCCCAGTACGGGGACTGGTTCTCCTACAACAGGAGCCCTCGGGCCCAGATCTTCCGGCGGAACCAATCGCTGGTGCACGACGTGGACTCCATGATCCAGCTGATGAGGTGCGTGGGGGACAGCGAACCCGGAAACACGTGGCACACTCTGTGCTGTTCACTGTCACTCATTCAAACCTCTCAGCACGCCCAGGCAGGCAGGGTGCGGCCCCACACTCAGCGTGAGTCCTGCCGCCGCCTTACAGTCCTCCCCTTACAGGCGGCGACACTGACCTGCTGCTGCGTGATCTCCCTGGGCTGGGCGCTGGGCACAGAGCAGGTCCCCCACTCCTCAGGGCCACCCTGTCCGTGATGTAGAAATCCACCGAGCACACTGATGCGGATGTGTAACTGGGACTGTCAGTCCCCAGAAATGCTGTAGTACAAGAGGGGGTCTCTCCTCGGAGGACGGAGGACAGGGTGATGAGGTGGAGGGGTGAAGGAACCCAGCAGCGGGGGGGGCTGGTTCATTGAAAACGGACTGTGTTCTGGGGCTGCTGCCAGGAGGAGTTTGGTCTTCCCTTCACTGCCCGCCCCCCCCCCCGCCTCTTCCCAGCACAACCGGTCCCTCTCTTCCCCCATCCAGGTACAATGACTTCCTGCATGACCCCCTGTCACTGTGCAAGGCCTGCAGGCCGCAGCCCAATGGCGAGAACGCCATCTCTGCGCGCTCCGACCTCAACCCGGCCAACGGCTCCTACCCGTTCCAGGCGCTGCAGCAGCGCTCCCACGGGGGCATCGATGCCAAGGTCTGCCAGGGCCCGGGGCTGTGGCTGGGCTTGGTCACCATGATGGCTGGGGAGGGGGTGGGGTGCAGGCTGGGCCAACGCAGATGGCAGGGTGGAGTCAGGGTCAGAATCAGGCTGGGGGTGGTCCAGGCTGGGGTGGGTGCCAGGGCCCTGGGTTGGGTTGGCTTGGAGCCCAGCCTGGCTGACACTCAGCTGTCTGCTCTGCCCCGGCCCCCAGGTGACCAGCATGGCCCTGGCCAAGGCCTTGCGCCTGGTGGCAGTCAGTGGCCCCACGTGGGACCAGGTGCCCCCTTTCCAGTGGAGCACCTCGCCCTTCAGCAGCCTGCTGCACATGGGCCAGCCCGACCTCTGGAAGTTCTCGCCCGTCAAGGTCTCCTGGGACTGAGGCCTTCTCTGCTGCTGCCGTGACCTCCTGCTCTCCCCATCTGTGGCCTTTGCCCCCTGTTGTGCCCAGAGCTGGGACCCGGGTCTGCCAGTTCATGCTCATCTGGGCACCTCCTCCTGGGTGGGGCACGGGACTGACTCCCTCTCAGGAGTGGGTGCCATTTCTGTCTCCTCTGCCTCTCTGCATCTGTCTCCTTCTTTTCCCTGTTTCTCTCTGCTTCTCTCTTACCAACCCCCCTTCATACTGCCCCTGTGGAGGGACCAGGTCTTGGGGGCCCCGTGGGTTTCAGCCCCGAGGCCTGGGTGTTCCCTGCAGCTGGCGCCGATCCCCAGCCCCAGCTCCTTTGCCCCCTCAGGAACCAGCCATGTCCCCGCTGGACAGCTTTCTCCAGGACAGAAACGAACACAAACACAGACCAAAGTTCCTGGCGACTGTGGCTGAGGCCTGAGGGTCCTCTCTCCAGGACCAGGCAGGAGTGTCGTGCCTGCTCCAGCCTCATGCCCCGCCCCAACGTGGGCATGCCCCAGGCCTCAGGCAGTGCCCACGGTTCCCCTGCTGCAGGTACCAACTCGCAGGCTGTGATGATTAAACGAGAGAGGCCATGCCCTGTGTTATGCTTTCGGGGAGTGGGGAAGTCTGGGTCCGTGCCCTTTCTCTTCTCAAGATTGGGATCTGCACCGTCCTCCAAGCATCTTATTGTCCATCTATATATTTATCCATCCATCTATCCACCCATCCACATATCACCCATCCACCCATCTCTGTATCCATCTGTTTTTTCAGTCATCCATTTATCCATTCATTATCCATCCACCCATATACCCATCCATCCACCCATATACCCTTTCATCCATCCATCCACCCACCCATATACCCATTCATCCATTTATCCATCTATCAACCCATATACCCATTCATCCATTTATCTATCCACCCATATACCCATCCATCCACCCATATCCATCTGATGTTTATTGAGCACCTACTTTGTTCTGGGTCCTTTTCTGGGACCTGTTAACCATAAGACATTCCCAACTCCTGCTGTGGGATACAGAGCAACACAAAACAAAGTCCTGCCCTGTCTGTTCATACCCAGAAACCTACATTGGAGATGAGACTCACCCAATGCTGTGTGCGTGGGGAGAGGAAAGCACACGCCCTGGAGTTAGAGACCTGAGTTCAAATCCTGTCTCCATCTCATACTAGCAATGGGGCCTAACCTCTCTGAGCCTTGGTTATCCCCTCTGTAAAATGGGGTGAGGATGTGAGTAGCACTTCAGGGGGTGGCGGGTAAAGATTCGCTGCAGTGGTGGCTGTGACCTGCTCAGCATTCACTCACCAGCAGGTCTTACCCACCACTTAGCACAGGCCAGGGCCTGCGTACGACCCTGTGGCTGCCTTACAACTAAGGCACAAAGAAGTCTCTGCTCTGAGGGAGGCTTATGTTGGTGAGGGAGTCAAAGCAATAAATAACATGGGCATGCAGGCGCTGAGACACGGTCTGGAGGAGGTCAAGGCTGGGAGGCTCGGTGATGTGGGGTCCCCCAGGGCCATTGTGTGGGAAGGGGTGACTCCGGGCTTCTCCCCAGCATGATTCTGGCCCCTCTGCTTCCTGGGAGGTGAGACAGCCATGTAGCTGGGGTGATTCTGAACAGAGGTTGGGGCATCATGCCTGGTGGCCCACTGGGGCTTCCGCTGACCCCACAAAGACAGGACCCACATCTGCAGAGGCTGCCAGAGAGGCCCCTTCTCTCAGCCCTGGTGCCCCGGAGTTTCCCATAATCCTCACCTTCACAGCTGCTGCTCAACGGTGGCCTCTGCCCTTCCCTGATGGACAGTGTCTGGCAGCTGGTTGGCCCAACCCCCTGCGCCTCGGATCCTCCTCTAGTGGGCAGAGGGGGCTGCCTTGCCTCGTGGGGGTTCCGCGCCTGACCCAGGCGGGACCCTGGGAGCTGGAAGCTGTCCCACCTGGAGTAGGACTCTGGGCTGGGCACCACGTATTTCCACTCTGTCCCTAGGGGCTATTCTGGGGCCGAGGGGCTGAGGATTCTTGTCCCCTGGGTGTTTAAATACACGTGGAGATCAGAAGGCCTGAGGCTGGTGTGGGATGCAGGTGGGTTTTTCCACTCCTCCCCAAATCTCTTCCTCTGCCGTTGGGGTGGGTGGGGGGCCCTGCAAGCCTGGGCTCAATCCCCAGTGTTCTGAGAGATTAGAGTGGTCTCAAACTTGGCTTTGAACTTGGGGATCCAATCAGGTGGCCAGTGGTTGCTGGGACACTCCTGAGGGGTGATGGGGGCCCCTCCCAGCCCTCGAGGCTCCTCTTTTACATGCTGGCTCCCGCCTGCCTTGAGAGAGGGCTTCGTGTTTCTAGAGGGTTTGCCTGACACTGACTCCGTGTCCACTCCCTCCCTGTCCCTGAGATGTCAGTGTACACACCCCCGGGATGGGGGCTCCCTACCTGCTCCCAGTGGTTCTGGGATTAAATCATTCTGTTCCCTTGCCCCACCCCACCTCCCTCACCGGCTTCCCGCCCTCTAGCATGCAAGCCCAGCTGGGGGCGGGTCTTGAGTTTCATGTGGGGTCCCAGGGTTCCTAGGGCTGGGGGTGGTGGTTGGGAGTGCTCACTGCTGATAGCAGGGCTGGGAGCAGGCGTGATGGGGTGGGAGGAGGGAAGGGAGGAAGATAGTGATGATGGAGAAACTCAAAGGTTCTTGGCTTCATAAAGACCTATTTTTCTTTTTCAATGAAAACATGTGCACATTAGAAAAATGGGTAAGGGTGAGGGTGGGCTTTCTGGGAGTAAAATAAAGATGGCTCCTCAACCTGGGCTGCGGGCCTGTCCACCTCCCCAGCTGGAAAGCCTGGGTGGACACACGATGCTCCCAGGGGGAGCCTCCTGTGTGACCTCTGTACCTCGCGCCCACCCTGCTCTGGAGACCAGATATGTTACATGTGGCCAATGTTGCTCTGGCAGGGGTGGCTGATGATGACAGCAGTCACACAGGCAGCAGGGGATCCGCCACAGCCTCACTGGCCGCCGACACCCTCCCCCTGCCTCGACTGCGAAGCGTGTGGCCCTCTGCACAGTGGGCTCGTGGGCATAAAAGCAAGCACCAACTGGCCTGGCCGCAGGCTCGCAGCCAGACACAGAATGATATATACAGCAAGGTACTGGGTAAACTCCAGCCCCTGCAGGGGTCTCCGGGTCAGGGAGACCTTCACTCGGGCAGCTCATTCTTCATGCCCAGCTGTTTCTTGAGGTCCTGCAACTGGGCCAGACTGATGTTGCTGCCCCCACAGACGATGATCACGAGCGAGGACAGCGGGGTGCGGAGCTTCCCTTCTCCTTGCAGCTTCTGAACCACGTTGCTGTAGACGGCAGCCAGGGCTGCCCCGCAGGCCGGCTCCACCAGGACCTTCTCATCATCTGCCAGGGGACGGGGGGGGGAGGGCGTTTGGTAAAGCTCGGGGGTGAGGAGCCAGTCCGCTCAGCCCGGCCACACTCGCAGGTCCTTCCGTCACTTTCCTGGGCTGACCGTCCAAGCCCTGAGCTAGGTTTCATCATTAGTGCCCGCACTGGTGAAATGGTTGTAATTGCCTGAACAGGGTGTGGAGAAGGGTTCTGAGGCCTCATCTGAGCGAGAGTGCCATGGTGACTGCTGGGACAGCCTAAGAGCTACTGTGTGTGTGTGTGTGTGTGTGTGTGTGTGTGTGTGTGTGTGTGTGCATGCACCTTCTATCCTAGGCTGAACCCAGAAAGAGTCCAACCTAGTTACAGACCCAATTCTGAATCCACCACCGAGGCCTATACTTTCCCTTTTCACCCTGGCTTCCAGGAAGCTCAGAACCAACATTTAAAAATAGTTACTATTCCCTGCTTTCACGGTTATCAGGCTTCACTCGTGCCTTTGGCTTTCTATTTTTACTACTGCATTGTATTCAATGGGGAGTTCTAGGAAGGGATGGAGACAGAACTGTGGACTAACCCGCAGCAATGGAATCCCCTGGCGCACCAAGTAGCCAGGACAGCCACTTGGCTCCTCAACCAGCAGGTTGGGTCTCAAAAGAACTTGGCACATACCCACAAACTTCTCAAGGGCGGCCACAGCCTCCTGGTCCGAGACCACTTCCGAGAAAATGGGGCGTTCCTGAAACACCTTCAGGGCTTGGGCCCCCACGGTCTTCACACACAGAGCCTTGGCCACACTGGGTGGCGGGGAGGAGGGGGCGGGCATGGAGAATGGGAATGGGGGAAACAGAGGTCAGAGAGAGGAGGGAAGTGGAGATCAAAATAGAGAGGGAGAGAAAGAGACAAAGATGTGAAAGGGAGGAGGAACTGGGGTCCATGGGCATGGGGTGGGGGTACCCTCTATAGCTGTAGAGTCCCAGGGGCATCCCAAACAGAGCGGGGTCTTCTAATAAGCTTGTTGGAATGGGGGTAAATGGCTTCATTTCTTGGCTCATGAACAAACACCTGCGAGGCCCCCTTGTGCTTCCCTGATAGGACTCCCAGCCTCAGCTCCAGGGTGTCACCTTCACCTGCCCAAGTCCCATCCTGTCCTTCAAGGCTCAGGATGAGGGCTGCCTCCTCCAAGGAGTCCTCCGGGGGAGCACTCAGTCCCGTGGCCCCAGGTGGAATTCTCAAATGATTCTCCCTGTCACACACACACACACACACACACACACACATACACACGACCACTTCCTGAGAAGGCGTTAGGTGCCATTCATTCTCACAACAACTTTTGTGGTTAGTTCATTGGTTCCATTTTATAGAAGGGAAGACTGAGGCAGGGCGTGTGCTGTCACTTGGCCAGGGAGCCGTGGTGCTGGGACTGCAAACAGGACCCGTATACCTCCAGGACCTGTCCTGGTAATCAGCCTCCCCAGAGACCTCACTGGCTCCGTTCCCAGCTCATTTCCCCATTCGCCCATGAGCATCTCCTTGCCTGGACCACCTCAGCCCTTAGGCCAGCATATGGCCCATAGTAGGTGCTCAACAATTACTTCTTCACTCCCAGCACTGTAGGAGCAGAGGGCCACAAACAGCTCCAGGGTGCTGGGCTCAGGAATCCAGAGGAGTTCTTACCTCGGCTTAGTCTGCCCCATCTGTGGCAGAGACCTGTCTGTATCTATTCTAGCTGCACACAGGGACACCTGGTAGGAAGACATTTCCCAGCCTCCCTTGCAGCAGGTGTGGCCATGTGACTAAGTTCTGGCCAATGAGAGGAAAGTGGAAGTATTGTATCTGTCTTTAAAGGGAGGGGCATAGCATCTGCCCTGCTTCTTCCTTCCTGTCAGATGGGGGGTGGGTGTGAGAGTTGACACTTAAGCAGCTATTTTGGCTCATGAGGCGACATAATAAGGACGGCGGAGAACAAACGCAGGGGACCTGGCTTTATAGAGCTGCCCCTGGATCGCCTCCCTCTAGACTTTTCTTTTTTTAATAAGAGAGGAAATAAAATTCAATCTTGTTTAAATCGCTATTTGGGTTCCTATATAAAGCAGCCAAACCTAATCCTAATTAAACACAATGTGCCAAAGGTTTGGGCTGGGATGTGAACTCCCTGGGAGCAGGAATGGCGTTTGTCCACCTCTCTCCCCAGGATCAGCTGGGGTCTTGCACATGTTAAGGGGCTCAGTAAATGGTTGGCAACTGGATGAAGGGTGCAGCCCAGCTGGCATGGCTTGGTGGTTTATCATTCACCTATGAACCAGGAGGTCACGGTTTGATTCCCGGTCAGGGCACATGCCCAGATTGTGGGCTCAATTATGGGGGGCGTGCAGGAGGCAGCCGATCGATGATCCTCTCTCACCATTGATGTTTCTGTCTCTCACTCTCCCCTCCTCTCTGAGATCGATAAAAATATATATTAAAAAAAATTAACGAAGAGTGCAAAACCCTGCCACAGAGGAACTCAGTACATGATAAATATTAGACTTCTTTGCAAGAGGAAGTGTGACGTTCATGGTTCAGGGCCATGCACACATGGACTCAGTCCCAGCAGTACTGCTTGCTGGCTGTGTGGCTCTGGGCAGGTGAACAAAGCCTCAGTTTCCTTACCTATAAAATGGGGCACCGGGATCTACCTGCACCCCAGCACCAAGGGAGTGCTGAACCCCTGATGAAGGCAACCGGCTGCTCACCTCGTCATCTGGTCCAGAGGGATGAGCTTGCCGGCAGAGGTGGCAGTGTGGAAGCTGTGGGCTCCCTTAGTCTCCATGGCGATGATGGGCACGTCCCCCCAGCCCACCTCCTGCAGTCCCTGGGCCACACCGCACAAGAGGCCGCCGCCGCCCACTGATAGCGCGATGGCCCCCGGCTTTGCGCTCAATGTCTCCTTCAGCTCCTTCACGATGGAAGTGTGACCTTCCCTGGAGGGTGGGGGCGGGGGGAGACCGGGTCAGGCCTGGGGCCCTGGGGGCACTAGGCAGGGGTCCTGGAGATAGCACTCGCTCTGTCACTTGTTCTTGGGGCTGGCCTCCTCCCGGACTCAGCCCTGATTTCCAGCTGCCAGCATCTGCATCTCTGCCTGGAGGCACCGGTTGGCCCCGGAAGCTGCCTCTGTGTGTGACCCCTGGCTGTGCCAGCCCTGAGAACACCCCTCACCCGGGCCTATGTGAGCGAAGACGTGTGCTGGTGAATAAACACCCAGCATCCTCTCCTGCTGCTGAGGAACTGGTTCATGGTCCACTGGCTCCCAGGGGCCCCCAAGAAACCAAGCTCCAGCTGCCACAGCAGGGCCCTGCCCAGGAAAGCCCCAGTTAGAGGCGTCTTTCCTGCCTTGTCTTCCTTCCCCCTCTGCTCAGGAAGCACCTCCCAAGTCACCAGCTGTCCCTGGAATCCTGGTCTTGGGACCTGCTCCCGGGCACCCAGAGGCAGGCTCCTGGGTATCTGAGCTCGCGATCGCTCACGGCCGTGGAGGATGGGTGTTGGAACACACATGTGTGTGCTTCTAGGTGATGGTGTGTGCACACACATGTGCAACTGCTGTGCATACGAATGTGCCCACGTGCCTTGTGGCAGGCGCCCACCCAGCGGTTAGGAGGTGGAGGCCACCCTGGGCTCCATGTACCAGATGAGGGGGTCGTCAAAGGGAGAGATGAAGACCCAGCCGGGGTTGTTCTTCGCCAGGGCCATGGCCAGCTCCTGGGCATCCTCCAACATCTGCAAGACCACAGGGGGCGCGGGTGGAGGTGAGCAGCCGGGGGACCCTCCTCTGCCACCAGCTGCCCTCCGCGGCCCTGCTCTAGGTCGGCACTCACCTCACCCACCACCGTCACCGTGGCGCCCTCATTTCTGAGCCGCTCAATGGTGAGGGCAGGTGTAGTCTTGGGCACGACGATGGTGGCGGGGATGCCCAGCCTCCTGGCGGCATAGGCGGCCGCCATGCCTGCGTTGCCCGCTGCCAGGGGTGGTGGGTAGAGAGTGTGTCAGTTCGGGACGGCCTGGGGGCCCAACCCCCGGCCTCTGAAGCCCCCTGGGTGACCTCAGGCCTCCCCTCTGAAATTCCAAATTGGGCTGGCTAGAAATGTTTGCACCTGCTCCGGCTCCCGGCTGGGGAAACTGGGGCCCAGAGAGGTACAGCGCCTGGCCCCGGGGCACACAGCAGAGGACAGGAGGAGGCATGCATGCCGCTTACCTGAGCAGCAGACGAAGTGTTTGCAGCCTCGCTCAGCCCACTGTGGAGACGAGGGGAGGGGTCAGGCTGCCCCTGGTTCTCCGCTCTCACCTGGAGTCCTACTCACCCCGGCCCCTGGGAGGCTAACTGAGCTGGTTTTGGAACTTTACTGCCCCAGCCTCTCAAGTGACTTCTCCCCTCCCCAAGGAGCCTGGTTCAGGGAGGGGATGGAGAGGCGGGCAGCTGAGAGGTCTGGGATCAATCTGTAGGGGACCCTCGTGAGGGGCACCCCTTCCCCAGAGGAAGCGCTAATGGTGGGTGCGCGGGCCTCGGGGGCAGTCCGAGGGCGTTGCCTGGAGCTCCTTGGGTTTCACATGGCACCGGACCTGCCCCCCTCCCCGGAGCCACCCTGTACCATTTGGCAGAGGTGGCCGATGCCCCGGATCTTGAAGGAGCCCGAGGGCTGGGCACTGTCCATCTTGATGTAGACGCTGGTGCCGGCCACGTTGGACAGGGCCATGCTGTGTCGGATCGGAGTCTTCACGTGCAGGGGCTCCCGGGAAGCCATGGCGGGAGAAGGAAGGGTGGAGGCGGTGGAGCTGGTGGCTGGACCAGGAGAGTGAGGGGAGACTGGAGGTGGTCTAGGTGGACGGGCCGGGTGGACAGTCCACGCACGGGTGGAGGGAGGGCCAATGGACAGGTAGACCGTCTTCTGAATTGTCCCAGGGCTACCAGGTGCCGGTTTTATCCTGTGGGCAGGGCGGGCCACACTCCCGGCCACGCCCCCTGGCCCGAGGCCCAGGGCTGCCGGGAGGGGAAAGGGAAGCTTTGGTTGTTCCCTTCTCTGGCTGCTTCCTGGCTTCTCCCTCACCCTTTCCTATCACTGCCTTTTCTCAGCCTCAGCTTCTTTCTTTGCAAACAGCACCTCCACCCCAAGGAGGCCGGCCAGAAACGCTGCACTGAAGGTCGCCAGCAAGTGCAGGCACATCATGGGACCTGAGAGACAAGCCCCGGAGGAAACGGCTGCCACCATGCTCCCATCTCACAGAAAGGGAAGCTGAGGCACAGACAGGAAGAGGGGTGCTCTTGCACTGGAACCCAGCAGTCTGACTCCCAAATGTGCAATCTGGACACAGCTCTTTTTTAAAAAAAATATATTTTTATTGATTTTAGAGAGAGGGGCAGGGAGAGGGATAGAGAGATAGAAACAGATAGAAACAGTGATGAGAGAGAAACAGCGATTGGCTGCCTCCTGCACGCGCCACACTGGGGATCAAGCCCGCAATCCGGGCAGGTGCCCTGACTGGGATCGAACAGGTGACCTCTTGGTTCATGGGTCAATGCTCAACCTCTGAGCCACAGCGGCAGGATGGACAGAGCCCGATTCTTTACCTGGGACATGGGGCTCAAAATGCCAATGCCCCGGATCTTGAAGGAACCCGAGGGCTGGGCACTGTCCATCTTGATGTAGACGCTGGTGCCGGCCACCTTGAACAGGGCCACGCTGTCTCAGATCGGAGTCTTCACGTGCAGGGGCTCCCGGGAAGCCATGGCGGGAGAAGGAAGGGTGGTTACCCCCTACTGTCATCCTTTTAGGACTCCTTTCTTATACAGGGGCCAATGGCATTATGGGTAACACCAGGCTGACCAGGGTGCAAATCCTGACCGCCGTTCATTAGCTGCGCGGCCCTGGCAGTCACTGTCCACCTGGAGCCCCCCTTGCTCCTCTGCTTGCCCAGGAATAGATGATGATAGCGTGTGCATGGAAGGAGCCCAGGACTTGGCATTCGCCAGGGTCATCATCGCTACCATCGTCATCGTCCTCATCGTCCAGAACTACAGGGCTTTCCACCGGAAGTCACTTCTGCCCCAGGCCTGGCCTCCTGTCTGGCTGTGAGCAGGTGTGAGCAGGGGATCTGTCTATACACAGGGTGGCATGCGCACGCGCACACACACACACACACAGCCCTGGCCGGCTCTTTCTCTGGCCCCCTCAACAAGCTCTCTTGTCCGCTCAGCCTGGACAGGAATATCGATGAGACCGAGGGCAGGAGGGCTCAAACAGCCCGCATAGCCGCCCCTCTCGGAGGGGCAAGCTGTCCCCTCCTGCTGCCCCACGGACCTTCCACAGGCACACCCGAGCCCCTCCCCAGTGGGACGCCCCCAGGCGTGCGCTGGGCATACAGGGTGAGGAGCCGCAGTGATGTGGGCGTGCACCGGAGTGTATACAGCTGGCGCTCACGATGCCCCACATCTGATCTCATACGCAGGGTTTCCCACATGGAGTGTCACTCAATCTTCAAGCATGAGGTGCGTGGGCATTTTGAGCCCCATGTCCCAGGTAAAGAATCAGGCTCAGAGGTGGAATAACATTGTCACCCACGGGGCAGGGTTGAGGTGGGGTCGGGGAGGGCCATTAGGGGTCACATTAGGGGTGTCAGAGGGAGGTGTGTGACCTGTGGGATCCATGCAGTCAGTGAGGTGGGAATGGAGGCTCCATTGTCTTATAATGTTGAGTTCTCTCTGCTGACGGCCCCCTCACCGTGATGGGAAGGTGGGGCTGCGCAGGCGGGAAATTCGAATGTGTCACTGTTGTGATTTGGAAAAAAAAATTTAAGAAAAAAAAGTCAGCCTTGGCTGCTGTGGCTGATGGGAGCACTGGCTGGAGAGTCATTCCGTGCGCCAGAAGGTGGCAGGTTCGGTTCCCGGTCAGGTCACGTTAGCGGGTTGTGGGTTTGGTCCCTGGTTGGGGCGTGTATGGGAGGCCACCTACCAAGGTGCCTCTCTCACATTGATGTTTCTCTCTCTCCCTTCCTCCCTCTCTTACGTCAATAATAAATAAATAGAAAACCAATCATAAAAGAAACAAAAAGAGGGAAAAAGATGGATTATCTGTCACTGTTGTGACATCCTGTTTGGGATAGCCTTTTCTTAAATAATAACTTTATTGAGATATAGTTCACCTAGCCAACAACTCGCTCATTTACAGAGTATCAATTTTAGAACATTTTCATCAGCCCAGAAAGAAACCCTGTACCCATGAACAGTCGCTCCTCCCCTCCCCGCCCCCGGGAGTCACCGATTTGCTTTCCGTCTCGATGGATCAGCCTCTTCTGGACATTTCATATAAATGGAATCAGACACTGTGTGATTTTTGTGTCTGGCTTTTGTCTCTCCACGGCATGTTTTCAAGGTTCATCCACGTTGTAACAGGTGTTGGTGCTTCATTCCTTTTCGTGGCTGTATACTATTCCATGTCTGGATAGACCATATGTATCTTTTTAAGTAGGTTTTGTTGATTTCAGAGAGAGGAGGGGAGAGGGACAGAGAGAGAGAAACATCAATGATGAGAGAGAATCATTGATCGGCTGCCTCCTGCACGCCCCCCACTGGGGATGGAGAGGGACACCTGGGCATGTGCCCTGGCTGGGAACCACACCTCTCAACTGATGCTTAACCAACTGAGCCACACGGGCCAGGGTAGACCACATTTTATTTTTCTATTCATTCATTGATGAGTATTTGCTGTCTGGGCAGATCTTCATTTTTAAATATATAAAACATATGTACATGTATGCATACATGTGTGGTTCTGTCCCATCACATGGATTAGACCCCAAGACCCTAACAGGACACGGGCCTCACCCAAAGTCACCCTGGGGAGGAAATGGAGCAGAACCAGGTAGAATATCGATGTGACGGGGACACTCTGACCCGTCAGCTGCTGGAGGGTCTTGGGGAAGGCGGCCACTGTCACTGGACGTCAGGGAGATGGGCTCATGCCTGTGGCTCCGGCTCCGAGGCGTGTCCGATCCCAGATAGAGCTGTTACATCACACCTCCCGGCAGCTGGCCCTGAGGTGGCCAGATCACAGTGTCCTTGGCTGTGGGAGGCGGGGATTCTGACGGTTGTTTTCACACTTGGGAGGAACGGACCGCTCTCACCTCAGGTTGCCCTGCCGGCGGGTGAAGCCAGCCCTGAACTCCTGATTAGTGAAGTTATCGGCCCCGGAGTCCCTCACAGCTTGGCTGAAACTGAAACCCAGCCGAGTAACTTCCCTTAGCTTCAGATCCCTGCCCGAGATAGCTACTGGGGGTAGCTACTGGGTATTTCAAGACTTAGAGACGATGGCAGACCAGTGCCAGGCACAGAGTAGGGCTCAGAGAATAGTAGGTGCTATTATGATCATCCTTGGTCTTATTATTTTTCCTAGAGGCCCGATGTGCGAAATTCGTGCAAGAGTAGGCCTTCTTTCCCCCGGCTGCTGGCACTGGCTTCCCTCTGGCGCCCGGGATCAAGGCTTCCCTCGCAGCCCTGGCTTCATCCTAATTAGCATAGTATGCTTTTATTATTATAGATTATTATCCCGGACCTTTCCACTCTTTCGGTCTCGTTTTCCCGAGTCCTCCCTCCAGACCCGGTTCCTCCTTCATGTCTCCTCCTGGCAAGTCTGGTTCAAGCCTCGGAGAGCCTGCAGCATGGCAGTCCCTGGAGTCCCTCCCCAGGGGGCCAGGAGCAGCCTGAGGGCAGGTCTGCCCTGACCTGGTCCCCACTGGGTGCCCCACTCTCTCCTCCATCCCACCCAACATCCCGCCATGCACAGGACAGTCCCTCCCAACAAAGGATTATCTGGCCCCGAATGTCAGTAGAGCCGCGGTCGGCCAGGACCTAATCCGATGTGGATGCAGGTATTCTGTGTAAAAGCTGTCACTCCACAGCCAAGCCCAACGGCTGGTCGAGCCACCCGGGGAAGGGACAGACGCTTTTCTCAGTACAATTAACACAAGCGAATCAGGCTCCATTGCACGGACTTGTTTACCTTCCGCGGCCCTCCCTCCTGAAGCTGGCAGCAAGCCTTCCTCACTCACCATCACTGGCTGCCACCCATCCCCGCGTTTGGCAGAGACCTCGTGGGAGCCCGTGGGCCATTGGAGGGTGCTGTCTGTAGTGATGCCTCCTGGCTTTCCGTCTTCCCCAAATGTGACCTACAGCCTCTTGGTGGGCCTTTGCGGGCAGGACCCCAGGCCACACTGGGCCTGTCCTGGGGGGTTATCACCACCCACCAATGAACACATGGTATGTGGAATTGGCAAGGTCCAAAGGGCTTGTCAGGGACTTCGTCCAGAGTTTATCGAAAAATCGAGGTATTTGCAGCAGGATCAGAATCTCAGACCACTGACTCAGTGTGCAACAGATGAAGACTTCGATATTTTTCTTTGTGATTTTTATCAGGCCGAGTTAAGGCAATGAGGGTTCTCCCCCTCCCCTCTCCTCTCCTCTCCTCTCCTCTCCTCTCCTCTCCTCTCCTCTCCTCTCCTCCCCTCCCCTCCCCTCCCCTCCCCTCCCCTCCCCTCCCCTCCCCTCTCCTCCCCTCCCCTCCCCTCCCCTCCCCTCCCCTCCCCTCTCCTCTCCTCTCCTCTCCTCTCCTCTCCTCTCCTCTCCTCTCCTCTTTTCTTCTCCTCTCTTCTCGTCTCTTCTCCTCTCTTCTCGTCTCTTCTCCTCTCTTCTCTTCTCAGGATGGCAGGGACATTCAGGGGCCAAGTCACGGTGGGCAGAGTGGGGTGCAGTCTGGTCCTCAGTTATTTGCCCCCTCACCCCTAGCTTGCCCAGGAGGCCTTCCTCATTCCCAGCCACACAGGTTCTGGTCCTGTAGCCTGGGCCGTGGCCACCATTCCAGAGATGGGCCACTGCCATAAATCTGTCCTCTTGTTCTGCGGTGCCCTCCCTTCCCTGAGGCAGAACATTTCCGGCTGATAGGACCTTCCCAGATCCCGGCAATGGAGTGCTGCCGTGGCTCCTGGGAACACTATGCTGGCAGGAAGCTGGGGAGCCAGCTCCGAAGCCTTTGGAGTGCTGATGTCATGAACAGCAGCAAATACTAGGAATCAGGACCCTGGCCTTGGCCAGCGTGGCTCAGTGGTTTGAACATTGCCCTGTGCACTAAAAGGTCGCTGGTTCGATTCCTGGTCAGGACACATGCCCAGGTTTTGGGTTTGATCCCTGGTCAGGGTTCATACAGGAGGCACCGGATCAATGTTTCTCTCTCCCTCTCTCCCTCTTCCCTCTCTCCCTCTCACTTCCGCTCTCTAAAAACAATGAGAGCAGCATCCCGGGCCTTGAGGTCTTAAGGCATGATGGCAAATGGGATTGTACTTCTTGCCACAATGTTCAGAAAATCACGTTTCACATGCTTTTTGGAAACGCGGCTTTCAGAAGAGCAAGCAGGCATATTGTGAAACCCTAGTCATTCCAGACGAAGGCAAACTGTGGTCCGGGAGGCGACCCGCATCCTTGGGGCTGGGAGAGTGCCCGGAGGGGGGGGGGGCTGAGTGACGTCAGCGGCCCCTCTCTTGTTGAACGTAGAGCCAAGTCTCAGCCTGATGGCCACACACAGAAGCAGGCCCCCCAGCAGAGCATCGCCCTCAGCCAACAGTCCCCGCAGACAAACACTCAGATCGCAACAGGCCCCACACCGGAGGCGTAAGTGCGGGCAAGGGCAGGTGCGGGCTGTGGGTGCATCCCCGGGGCCGCGGGCGCTTCTACACGGGAGCTGGCCCCGGGTCCGCTCTTCCCGGGGAGGAGACTTCCACGGGACTCAGCGGGGGACGGCCTGCGGGACAGGAGCCCACACGGCGAGGCCCCCCGCTTGGGAGCGAGTTTTTAAGCCCAAACTCTGAGCACAGTGCCCCTCACAGCGATGTGACCTCAGGGCTGAGTGCAGGGGCCTGGCAGAGGATCCAGCAGCCTCTCTCAGGACATGCAGAGTTCAAGCTCCCACAGTGAGGTGTTCTGGCCAAGATCACAGGCTCTCCGCAAAGGAAGTACAAACAATAGTTGGTGGAAGAAAACAAGCTGACTTGGGGGTTACCCACCCCTGAGGCGGGCTCTTATCTTCAGCTTCACAATGAGGAAAGGAAGGGAAGTCACACAGAACCGAAACACCGCTCAACGTGAAAGCGCAAGGTCAAGCCAGGAACCCGGAGGCCGACCTTCAGATGCCCCCCGGCTCTATGTGAAAGCGCAAGGCGAAGCCAGGAACCCGGAGGCCGACCTTCTGACGCCGCCCGGCTCAATGTGAAAGCGCAAGGCCAAGCCAGGAACCCGGAGGCCGACCTTTCGACGCCACCCGGCTCAATGTGAAAGCGCAAGGCCAAGCCAGGAACCCGGAGGCCGACCTTCCGACGGCCAGCAGCCTTCCAGGGAGCAGCGGGCACATGGCTGGCACACAGCAGAAGCACAAGCACAGCCCGAAGTCTTCGGTGATGGAAGAGCTGGTTTTCAGTCAGGGAAACCGGACACCATGCCCAGATGGCACAAACTCAGAACAAGCCTGTTGATGCTGCCACAGGCCTGAGATAGCGGCGGCCACGCGTGCCCCTGTGGTGACTTGCAATGCTCGGGGGCTCCTAGGGGCCAGGGTTCCCACGGAACCTCTAACAGATTCGCTCCGCCACAGCAGACTCTACCAAGGCGTCATCATACACAATGCTCCTGTCAGTGATGAATTGTTGTTTGCTTTTGTTGTTGAATATGTCTTTATTGATTTCAGAGCGGAAGGGAGAGGGAGAGGGAGAGAAACATCAATGAGGAGAGAGAATCATTGATCGGCTGCCTCCTGCACGTCCCCTACCGGGGACAGAGCCCGCAGCCCTGGCATGTGCCCTGTCTGACTGGGAATCGAACCTGGGACCCTTCAGCCCGCAGGCTGACGCTCTATCCCCGGGGCCACACGGGCCAGGGCCCTCAGTGATGAATTTTAATAAACAAAGAGGCGCAAAGACGGAGAGGAGGACGGTTTTCATACCAGCAGCTGCGCATGAACACTCCCTCACACAGGGGCGTGAGCTGCCCCCACGGACTCACTAAGAGTCAATGCCCCAGGGCCAAGGCTCTCAGCCTCTTTCTAACTTACATGTCAACAGAGCAACTGAAAATAAGAAGCAACCCAAACAGATGTATAACGAGGCCAAATATTCGAACTCCGGGAAGCTATGGAACCTCCATGCGTCCCCTGACAGCCCCTCTGCGGCGCCCCAGGCTGGCGGCTCCTGGGGCAGCAGCAGCAGCACCCGCAGCTGCCGAGGTGCAGCCCCGCGCAGGGGCCCAGGCCGGGGCCCATTATTACCCATCCTGCCAAGAACAGAAAAGCCAAAGGAACCCGCTGAAAACGAGCCTTCCCGTCTCCGAAGGCGGGCTGCTTCAACTGAGAAAGGAAAACAGCACAGAAAACGCAGCGTTCAGGCAACACAGCCTCTGTCCAAAAACCCTTTTCTTGTGCTCATACAGATGGGCCTGGATTTTCAGCCGCATCGTTACAGCCTGGGGTGGGGATGGTCACCCTTCAGCTGAGTCCGAGGAACTCTTCCCTGGAATGGTCCCCGCCCTTCCTGAGATTGCTGCACAGGAATGCCTATTTCCAGCTCCTTTCTGCTCCATCCAGGGAGGGGCTGCACCTGCAGAGGCAATAGCCCCTTTTGGCACAAGCTTACACATCATACCCTCAGAAAAGCTCCCCACACCCCACACCCCACACCCCACACCCCACCTCACCCTGGGTCAGGGCTGAGTCTCAGCCAAGAAGAGGAAGTGGGGCTGAGTGAGTGGAAGCACTGTGGCCACTGCAAGTCCCCGCTGTCCACTGTCTCCCCACCCTGAGAACCGGGCCAGGCCCTCAGCTCAGCTCGGCTCCGGCAGCCACGTGCGCAGGAGAGATGCCGGAGCTTCCTTCGGAATGGTTGCGCATCTTTCCCAAGTTCTTTGTTCACAGGATGGTTCACCACTTATTAGCACCTTTGTGCACTTAAAATACATACATACACAAGTAAATAAATAAATAATAAAATAACGAGAACATCTTTTTCCTTGGCCTTGAGGACAGATGCCAAACTGTTCCCCTTCTTTTCTTATGGGCCTCTGTCCCCACCCCCACTATGGATTTTTTAAAAATATATGTATTTTATTGAGTTTTTACAGAGAGGAAGGGAGAGGGATAGAGAGTTAGAAACATCGATGAGAGAGAAACATCGATCAGCTGCCTCCTGCACACCTCCTACTGGGGATGTGCCCGCAACCAAGGTACATGCCCTTGACCGAAATTGAACCTGGGACCCTTCAGTCTGTAGGCTGACGCTCTATCCACTGAGCCAAACCAGACAGGGCCCATCTATGGATTTATAAGTCTCGTAGGACAAGAGCATCTGGGTTGGATGTGGGGTCCCTCAAAGGTTGGCCCCAGGGCCTATTTGCTGGGCGACCTGGGGCAAGTTACTTAACCTTCCTGTGCCTCTGCTTCTCCCTTGATAACGGACTCCTTTTCGGGGGCAAGAGGAGAGGGGAGAGCTCCTCTGTTCAAGGGCCTCAAACTCAAATATCTGCAGGGCCAGGCAGTAGGAAGAGGTGGGGTCAGGGGCAGGTGGAGAGCCATGTTCCTCTAGGCCAGTGGTCGGCAAGCTCATCAGTCAACAGGGCCAAACATCAACAGGACAACGACTGAAATTTCTTTGGAGAGCCACATTTTTTAAACTTAAACTTCTTCTAACGCCACTTCTTCAAAATAGACTCGCCCAGGCCGTGGTATTTTTGTGGGAGAGCCACAATAAGGGGCCAAAGAGCCGCATGTGGCTCGCGAGCCGCAGTTTGCCGACCACTGCTCTAGGGGACAGAGTGAATGAGCTCCGGCCACAGAAACGTGGCCCCAGGTTGAGACCCCCCTCTGCTCCAGAATGGTTTAGTATCTTGGCAACAGTCTGAGAAGTTACCCAAGATGTGTTGGGCGTTAGGAGACCCGGGTCCAAGTCTCAGCCGGGTTACTCACTAGCTGGGCTGGTGGCAGGACTGCCTGAACCCCGTTCTCTCGCCCGGTTTACCGAAGCGGGTCTTGTGGCTCAGAAAAAATGGCCCGAGTCCAGAGTCTGACCTGCAAGTCTGGAGGGCCCATCGCCGGTGGCCAAGGTGCCATCGTCCCCTCCATGCCGTTCCCTTGCCTGGCAAACAAGAAAGCCAGCGGGGGTGACGGTGATGAAACGAAGCTTAATGAATAACCCAGGGACTGGCCAGGTGGGTCTGAGGCGGCCTGAGGCAGCAGGGACAGCGGCTGGCTGGCGAAGGTGGCCCTCGGAGGGGATAGGTCCGCGACCGGGCTCATCTCTGTCGCCTCATCGGATGCAGCCACCTGGCTCTCCTCAGCCAGCGGCTCTTGGAGCGTGGCCCCTCTGGGTGTGAGCCCTGGTTCCGCCGCTGCGGTGTGACCTTGGGAAAGTGACTTGACCTTTCTGAGCTGAGTCTGATGCCCCCGACATAGAGCTCATTACACTACTCACCGCCCCAGGGTGCTGTCAACATTCCGTGACGTCATGTTCCCAAACTTTGGACGCTGCGCTTTTTGTCACATCGTTGTCTTTTATAACAGTGACAAAAGCAGCAGCAGCAGTAAACACGGAGTCCTTCTCACTGTCCTAAACGTTTTACATCTATTAACTCCCTCGATCTTCCCGTCAGTTCCACTAGGGAAGTCTTTTATCCCCATCTTATAGTTGAGGAAACAAAGCAGAGAGGTTAATTAACTTACCCAATGTCACACAGCCAGTGAGTGGAGGTTGGTATTTATTTGTACCAGAGCCAGGCTCCAGGGTCCGTGTTCTAACTCTTAGGCATACTGCCTCCTCATGCCAGAAACTCCTCCTACTACTACTTAAGATTAAAAAAAAAAAACACACACGAAAAACAGACTCTGTGATTAAACGTTAATACCCGCCTCACTTCTTCCGAAGCCATGATATCCGTGAAATTATGGTTTGATATCTCCTCCTGCTCACACAAATAAAAACCCAACTATTAACGAGCCTTAGCTAAGAGGCTAAGGCATACAGTCGGCATGCAATGAATGCAGCAAGCGGTGCTTCTTGCCCAAGCCTGAGCTGTGTGCTAAGGCCTTGCTCCTCCAGGGAGCCCTCCCTGATCCCACCCCACCCTCAGCTGTCCTGTGGTGACTTTCTGTTCTCTGTTGACCCGGGGGTGTGAGAAATGTCACTGAATTGGGTGTCTTTCTTTCCCCTCAAGGCTGGGAGCCACCTCAGGGCATGAACCGGGCTTTACCCTCTCTGTTCCGTTCAGGACAGAACACAGGAGGATGGGCGCATGTGTAATGTGTGGATGGGAATGAAACTGTCAGCGTTCTCATCAGGGATCAGGGCCAAGCAGCTCGATCTCACCCCAGGTGGCCGGGAGTTAATCATCAAACCTGAGGAGGTCACCCAACGTCCACGGAGAGTACACCTGGACCTGGCCTCCCGCTGGACACGGGGAAACCAGATGGGTGTGGTTAGCTCAGGCTCACCCAGTGGGACCGTGAAAGAGACCAGATGTGAATCAGATTGTATCATTCTCCTGCCCACAGCCTTCCCTGCTCCCCAGTGCCCCTGGGTAAGGTCCAGACTCTGGGTTGGCATAGCTGTCCTGTGAACTCTGTCCCTGCCCACCTCCCAGCCCCAAACCCGCCTGTGGCCTCACCCCTGCCTTCTTGGTTCCAGTCCCACCATGTTTTTCCACTCCAGACCTTTGCACTTCATGTTCCTGATTCCTGGCTGAACTCAGCCTTTTCCTCCTCCTCCTCCTTCTCCTCCCCCTCCTCCTCCTCCGCCTCCTCCAGGAAGCCTTCCAGTCCTCCGGGCCAAGTGACGTCCTTGCTCTGGGTACCGGCAGCCCTACCTGTGCCTGATGGCACTGATTGTAGCTACTCTTCAGTGACCCCTTGAGGCTCCCGGAGGGCAGGAACATGCTATTTTGTTTGAGGCTAATGCTCCTGGGATGTGACACATGGTAGGTGTCCAGTAAACAGTTTTTGAAAGAATGAGCCAATTGCCAGAGTCATTCATTTGAAAAAGAAGTAATTGTTCGGCTCCTGTGTGGGGTGTGAAGTGTCAGAGATGAGGCAGTGCTGCCGGAGAAGATGCCTTTCTCACGTGACAACTGTTTCCTTATCTTTGTTTTCTTGGGACCAGCATTTACTCAAAGATGTCTGTGTGGTGAAAGAGGTGGTCCAGGGTGAGAGTCAAAGGGTGTTTCTCACTGGCTGCGTGGCCTCAGCCAAGTGAATTTCCCTCTCGGGGCCTCAGTTTCTTAATCTGTCAAATGGGACCAGGCCATGCCTGCGCTGAGGATGGCACATGGGGAGGCAGTGAGGGTTGATCTCCTCCTCTTTCGCTGTCCAGCGGGGAGCTGTCCCTTTAACACGGGAGGAGGGGTCAAGGCCACAGGGGGCTGGCAGAAGCTGGGCAGAGCTGGTGCCAGTTAGGCTTGTGGGCAGCAGTTTGTAGCCAAGTTGGTTCTGGGACTCGTGAGCAGAAAGGTAAGGAGGCCTGGGGCCCAAATGGGGGCCCCTGGGGCTCTGCATGCACGTGTGAAGATGCATGTAGGGGAGTCTGAAAGGTTCTGGGGCAAAGTCCCCACTGAGTGGGTGGAAAGGGAGGGAGGGGGACAGTGGCCTAAGCCCTCCCAGGAATATCGATTCACCTCAGGGTGCCCCGGGCCCAGCCTGCCTTGCAGAAGGAGAGGAGGCTTTGTCTGCCAGAGGGGCAGGACGAACATGCTGCCAGCCAGGGGCTAGTCCAGGCTTCCCAGCCCTGGCGCCAGGGACTTGGAGGTGGAGTGTCACCAGTGGCCTCTGGGGAAAAGCCTGAGGGACAGGGAGGTGGAAAAGGTAGTTGGTTTCCCCCCAACTCATGGATGCAACAGGTGGGGCCCAGGAAGAAAGATGGCCTGGCCAAGGTCAGGCTTGCTGGGACCTGCACCCAGCCCTGGGCTCCACGCTGCGTTGTGGTTATGAGCACAGATGCCAAAGCACACTGTCCGAGTTTGGATCCTGGCTGTGCTGTTTCTAGCTGTGTGACCTGAGGCAAATTACTCAGCCTCTCTGGGCCTACAACCAAGGTACATGCCCTTGACCTGAATCGAACCTGGGACCCTTCAGTCCGCAGGCCGACACTCCATCCACTGAGCTAAACCGGTTAGGGCCAGCCTCAGTTTTAATGGTCACTTCCTCCAAAAGGTCATTCCTGACCTCCTGACCCAAAGTAGGTCCCCTTGCTCTTCTCTTCAGGACTCTCTACATGCAGGTTTCTCTCTTAGCAGTTTTCACTGTTTCTGATTAGTTGGTTTGTCCATACAGTTATTTGTTGAATGCTGATCTCCCCATCAGACTATAAGTCAGCTGCAAGAGTAGATATCTGTCTTGTTTCCCACGTTATTCCAGTTTCTAGGACGCACCTGTGATGCCCTGTAAACATGCTAGAGTAAGGGGGAGCACGCCAGCCTTGTCAGGAGCCCCAGCAAGATAACGCCTCTGGAGAACTCAGCCCATGTCTGATGCATCATAAGGACTCAACAAAGGGTAGCTATTATTATAGCAATATGCACCATAACCTGTGAGGTAGGGACTGTTAGAGTTTACAGAAAGGGAAACAGGCACAGAGAGGTTGAGACACTCGTCTGGGTTGCACAGTAGGAAAGTCATAGCTGGTCTCGAACTTTGGTCTCTGATTGGCCCTAACGTCCACATTCTTGGGCTCTGGGGATGAGGTGAGACCTAGGTCAAGGTATGCTGCTCTTTGCCACTGCCATGATCAGCTCACAAAGTGCCCCAGGTGGAGGTGGCTCAGGCTTCGCCCTGCCTGGGGAATCCCAGGGCCATCCCAACGAAGGCCAGAGGGTCAACTTCAGGGACGGTAGACCTGGAAATCTTCCACTGCAGACCCCGGCCCTGACTAAATAAGAGTGAACGAGAAGCTTGGGCTTGTGGTGGGTAGGGGCGGTTGCAGTGCTCCTCCTAGTGGCAAATAGTGAAATTGCAGGGCACAGGAGGGAATTTGCTCCTATAAAAATTCTTCTATTTTTTTCTTCCTTTCATTTCCTCCCTCTTTTCAGTCTCGCCCTGGCTCACGGGTTCATTCATTGCCTCCCACTGCAAGTAGAATTAGAATAACGTCCCAGCCCCCCTCCCCCTTGGGCTAAAATGCCCTCCCCATGGCCCTGCCCACCGCTTGCTCCTGCTCCCGTCCAATCTCCTCAAGTTCATTTCTAGATTTGCTGGTTCTGTCTGCTGTTCCTGCTGCAGGAATGCATTCCCCTTGGCTTTCTTCTTGTCATTCATCTCAGAATTCCCCCTTTGAGAATTTTCAGAGAAAAAATGAGTTAAAAGACCTCTCAGCCAACCAAAATGCTCAGGTCCCATGACATACTCAAAGCTGTTAAAAACCCCAAACCAGACCTAACCGGTTTGGCCTGAGGACTGAAGGGTCCAGGGTTTTATTCTGGTCAAGGGCATGTACTTTGGTTGCAGGCTCAATCCCCAGTAGAGGGCGTGCAGGAGGCAGCTGACCAATGTTTCTAACTATCTCTCTTCCTTCCTCTCCCTAAAAATCAATACAAATATATTAAAACAGCAACACCCAAACCACTACCAACTAACCGAAAAGTGACCATGTAGCACATTTAACGAGATAACTAGAAATGTGAACACTTAACAGATATTTGATATTCAGCAATTATTTTAAGTGTGATTTTTAAAAGTTAGCATTATTGAGGTATAATTTTCATAAAATACAGTGAGCCCACTTTTGGTTAAAATTCAGTGAGTTTGGAAAAACATACACTGTTGTGAAAAATCATGTGTCTTCGTTTAAAAAAAAGAAAAAGAGTTCTGTGTGGCGATAGGTACACAATAAATAAGTCCTCGGTGTAATGTACAGCATGTGACTCCAGTTAACAATACTGTATTGCATATTTGAATGCTGTGAAGAGAGTAGATTTTAAAAGTTCTCATCGCACAAATACAATCTGTAACTAACCATGTTAGGCGCCAGATGTTAACTATACGAATTGTGGTGATTATTTTGCAGTGGATACAAATATCGAATCATTATGGTGTGTGCCTGAAACTAATATAATGTTACATTCAATTATATCTCTTTTTTATCTTTTTAAATTAAAAAATTTAAACTGAGTTGAGAGAGAGAGAGATTAGTTGTTCCACTTTTTATGCATTCATTGGTTGACTCCTGGATGTGCCTGACAGGGGATCGAACCCATAACCTTGGCACATGGGGATGACACTCTAACCAACGGAGCCACCTGCCAGGGCAATGATTTCTCAACAAAAAAATTAAAGTAAAATAAATCTTGCCAGGATAAAAAGAGTCCTTCACTTTTAGAGGTGCATGTTGAAATGTTTATAGGTGAAATAATTCAGAGAAAAAAACATAACGATAATAATGATGGAGGCGAGAATGAGGGGGAGTGCTGGAACAAGGCGGCCGGGAGGTGACGCTGGGTGAGGCCGTTGGAAATTCTGTAACTGTTTCCCCTCCTAGAATGTGAGCTCTGGCAAAGCAGGACTCCCTCTGACTTGTCTGGGCCCAGGTCCCAAAACATGGACCCACCTGGCACATAGTGGGTGCTCAATAAAGGTTTTTTTGAGTGAATGAATGATGAACGAATGAATTCTCCCATTTTCATTCACTCATCACTTCTTTTTTCTTTTTTTAATATATTTTTATTGATTTCAGAGAGAAAGGGAGCGGGAGGGAGAGATAGAAACACCAATGATGAGAGAGAACCATTGATCAGCTGCTTCCTGCACGGCCCCCTAGTATGGATGAGCCTGCAACCTGGGCATGTGCCCTTGACCAGGAATAGAACCAGGGACCCTTCAGTCCACAGGCCGACGCTCTATCCATGAGCCAAACCGGCCAGGGCCATCACTTCTTACTGGCCAGGTTTTACATCCCCTGCACTGTGGGCAGCCGCAGTTATAGAATGAAAGGCCCCTAGTCCGAAGGTTTTTGCCCAGATGGGGAACCTGAGGTCCAGAGAGGAGCAGATTCTTGCCTGAAGTCTCACAGGTTGGCAGCCAGACGGGGCTAAGAGAACCAAGCCGAGGGTGTCTCCACTCTCCCATCTCCCCTCTTCTCCCAGCCTGGTTAGGGGGACCCCTGACTGGAGCTGCCCAGGCTGTGGCCCCGTGTCCTCCACAGGCCCGCCAGGCAGTTGCCGGAATGGAGAGCTCTCTGGCGGAGTGTGCTAAGGGCGGGCACTTCCACACGGTCACGCCTCTGCTGGAGAGCTGGGCGCTGTCCCAGGTGGCGGGCATGACCGTCTTCCTCAAGTGTGAGAATGTGCAGCCGGCCGGCTCCTTCAAGATCCGGGGCATCGGGCATTTCTGCCAGGAGGTGAGGGCGTGCAGGCAGGAGGGGAGAAGTGAGGTTGTACAGGAGGGCGGGGAGGGTGGGGCTGTTGGAATGGGAGGGAGCTCCTTGATCCCTGCTCAGGTTAGCCCTCAACCCCATTCCTTCTCTTCCTAGGCGGCCAAGAAGGGATGCAGACACCTGGTATGCTCCTCAGGTGACCCCACACCTTTCTGCTCTTGCGGGTGCTCAGGGCTGGGTGTGGGGAAGGGGGAGCTGGCTGGAGCAGCAACAGACATCCGGGGCTCGGCCTCCTCTGAAGGGTCCGGCCTCATCAAGGTCATGGTCCGATGGCCATTTGTATGTCCTCTCCCAGCCCTGTTCCCATCATTAGTAGAAGTGACCAAAACCCAATTCATACAGGTGTAAGCTATGGGCTCCAAGCACTGAAAATTGTCAGGAGAAACGGCTTTCAGGCACAGCTGGATCCAGGAGCTCTCATCCGCATCCCTCCTTTCTCCTGGCTTTTCTTTCCTCTCTTCGAGCTTTCTTCTCATTCAGGCCTCGTGGAGTGTCAGGCTTGCTTCTTGCCATCCTACCAACCCCAGTGAAAAGGGAGCACCCCTGCCCCCTGGCTCCCCTCAACCCATGAATTGGTCTTCTGGGCCCAGCTTGGGTCATGTGCTCACCCCTGAACCAGTCAGGGGTCAGGCGACTGAGTTCTCTGATGGGTTCCATCTAGATCACGTGTCCACCTCTGAGGCCAGGGAGAGGACTCACTCGTGGGGCGTATAGTGTGGGGGAGGGGGACTCATACAGGGAAATGGAGGAGGGGGGGCAAAGGCCTGTCAACTGCACCGCCTTCTGCTGCCTCCACAGGGGGCAACGCGGGCATCGCTGCTGCCTACTGCGCTCGGAAGCTGGGTGTTCCTGCCACCATTGTGCTCCCCGAGGGCACCTCCCAGCCCGTGGTGAGGAGGCTGCAGGGGGAGGGGGCCGAGGTGCAGCTGGTTGGAAAGGTAAGGACCCCAGGAAGGAGAAGCCAGCAGGTGGGCGGTGCCCCGTCACTCCACCTCCCCCCTAAGAGATGGTCCGCTTTTCCTCTCGCTGAACGCTGCCTGGGACCCGGTCTGCCCTTGGGTTGGCAGAGCTGGAGGGTGGGAGTGAGTGTGGTGTGTGTGGAGGGCTGGGACCGCTGGCCTTGCCTGCGCCTGCCCTGAGAGGACCCCATGCAGGAGCCCGGGCGGCAGGAGCTGGGGATGGGCAGGAGCCCGCCTGTCTCCCCAGCATCACCCGCACTTGGTGTTGGCCACTTTAAAAACGTATATATTTTGTCATTGATCTCAGAGAGGAAGGGAGAGGGAGAGAGAGACAGAAACATCAGTGATGAGAGAGAACCATCGATCGGCTGCCTCCTGCACACCCCACACTGGGGATCGAACCTGCAACCCAGGCATGTGCCCTGAGCGGGAATCGAACCATGACCTCCTGGTTCATAGGTCAGCGCTCAACACCGGCTGGGCGTGGTGTTAGCCACTTTAGGGTTCTTTGCCATTTGATGAGACACGAAGGGTAGAGAAGACGATGGCAGCACTGTCCATCCTGAGACCACCCAGTGTGAAAGAGGCGCGGCTGAGGGTCCCTGGGTCACCTGGTCGCCCAGAGACAGCGCGGCTGACGGCAGTTTTAGCCCTGGGCCTTGGGCAGCCATGGAGGGATGATGAGCGGGGGAGGGCCCTGGTTGGAGAGGCACCCCGGCTGCTCGGGGCAGGGACAGGAGGCTGCGGCGGGCGCCCAGTGAGAGGCGTTCAAGGGCTGCACAGCTTCAAAGCTCATTGCGCTTCAATATTTCAAGAGAAGGAGGCCCATCTCTGCTGCCAGACGAGGGTCCCACGGGGGCGGGACTGTTTGTCCTCTCCGCCTGCTCCCGGCCCAGGCCCAGGCCCAGTGGGCACTGTGGGTGCCAGAGGGTGGGCAGAGCTGTTTCTGCCCCCTTGTCCCTCTCGACCCCTTAGGAGAGGAGATGAGCTGGGGGCTCCCTCTGAAAGGCTGTGTTAGTTTGGGTTCCCAGGAGCGGGCCCTGAGACAACCCCGCAGCTGTCTGCCCCCCGTCCTTTGGCCTCTCTTTAGGTCTGGGACGAGGCCAATCTGAGGGCACAAGACCTGGCCAAGAGGGACGGCTGGGTGAACGTGCCCCCGTTCGACCACCCCCTGATATGGTAAGGCTGGTGCCCCCCCACCGGGAGCTCAGAGTTTAGAAACCCTCATTGAATCCGGGTCCTCCCATTGGACAAAAGGGGAGACCGAGGCACAGAGTAGAAGAGGCATGGAGTCCAGGCGCACTGGGGGTCAGACCCCACCTCTGCCCCATGTGAGTTGTGTGAATCTGTGAGCATTGCGCACCTCGTGCCTCGGTTTCCCCATGTGTAAAATGGAAATACCGATAATGAGTCCCCTGTATGGAGCGTGTACTTTGGGGGAACATGTAGCCCAGTGAATCCTCCCTGAAGTCCCAGAGGGAGGTGTTGTATGCCCGTTTTACAGGTGAGGAAACCGAGACAGCAAGGGGTCAAGCAGCTTGCCTGGGATCGCACAGCTAGCAGGTGTCAGAGACACTAGGTCCTGGGGGGCGGGCGGCGAGCGTGAATGAATGAACGTGTTCAGTGGTGGAAGCTAGGCGAGCTAGGCATTCAGGGTCTCCTCTCCTTGGCCAAGGGTGGGAGGGGAGGGCTGAGGGTCTCCCTCTTCCAGCTCCTCCCTCCCCCTCTCCCCTTCTCCTCCAGGGAGGGCCACATCAGCCTGGTGCGGGAGCTGAAGGCAGCCCTGGGGACCCCCCCGGGAGCCCTGGTGCTGGCGGTGGGGGGTGGAGGGCTCCTGGCCGGGGTGTCGGCCGGCCTGGTGGAGGTGGGCTGGCAGCACGTGCCCATTGTCGCCATGGAGACCCGAGGGGCCCACTGTTTCAACGCGGCCCTGGAGGCAGGCAGGCTGGTCACGCTGCCAAACATCACCAGGTAGGCGCGGGCTGGGCGTTTGGGGGGGGCTGGAGGGGGAGCATGCAGCTGCCCCGGCCTCCTGGCCCCAAGGGGCGGAGGCGGGCACACTCAGGAGGGTCTCCTTCGCCTGGGACTCCAACCGCAGCTGTGTGGGTCTAAGGTAGAAGGCAGTGCTGACGTAGGAGGCTCTATTTCATGTCAGTCTCACCAGTGAGTAAAACAAGCTTGCACGGGTCTGTGCCACCGGCCGGTGGCAGTTGGAAATGCAGGCAAGCACTAACAACAGGAAACCAAACGCCACCCTCCTCCTTGTCCGAAGGTGGACGCTGCCCACACTGGGTTGCCTTTCCGCCAATCTTTGCTGGCCTCCCTCCTCGCCCTGCCTCCCCCGTCCATGTATCATTGCACGCAAGTGACATGTGCCGGGCACATAGTAAGTGACCCACAAACGTTTGTGAAAGGAATCAATGATGTCTTTTTAAAAGCTGAGATTATAGTCTTCAGACAGTTTTGTAACCTCTATTTTTCTTTTCTTATTAGATACCATGAACATAGTTTTGTGGGGTTTTGGGGCACCATCATTAGAGAATTTTTCCCCCATTGCATTTTTTTTTTGGTTAATCCTCACCCGAGGATATTTTCCCATTGAATTTTAGAGAGAGTGGAAGAGAGGGGAGAGACTGAGAGAGAGAAACATTGATGTGAGAGACACATCGATTGGTTGCCTCCTGCACGTGCCCTGGCCAGGGAAGGCGATTGAGCCTGCAACCCAGGTGTTTGCCCTTGAAGAGAATCGAACCCGGGATCCTTCAGTCCGTGGGCCGACCCTCTATCCACTGAGCCAAACCGGCCAGGGCTGAGGAAAGCTTCTTATAACTAATTAATGAGCAGAGAGTGTCCAGCCGCCAGCCCCTGCCTCATGCTCTTCATCCAACATCATGGATGCTGTCTGTGTCACCCAGGGCTTCACAGACATCACCACAGTCCAGTGGCTGAAGATAAGAGAAACGTATTCTTTCACAACCCTGGAAGCTAGGAGTCCAAAGTCAGGGTGTGGGCAGGAGGCGCTGGGGCCTGGGGCAGGGGAGAGCTGGGTCTGTGTGTGACTCTCCAGCTCCTCCCTGCATCCTGCACCCCCGGCCCCGCCCGCCCTCTCCTACAGCGTGGCCAAGTGCCTGGGTGCCAAGACGGTGGCTGCACGGGCCCTGGCGTGCACGCAGGAGCTTGAGATCCTCTCGGAGGTGGTGGAGGACAGGGAGGCTGTGAATGCCGTGCAGCGGTTCCTCGGTGAGTGAGCGCTGTCCCCGACCGGGGCTCAGAAACCCACGAGATCCAGATCCCCTAGTGAGAGCACGTGTTCTCCTCCGTTCTTCAGGCTGGGTAGGCAGAGGCCATGCCGTGAGTAGATGGAAGGGGAGGGGCACAAGAAGGTGTGCTGTGCTGTCGCTAGCCTCCAGACTTTTGTACATGCCCTTCTTCTCTGGAGCTGCCATCCCTAGCCCTGCTCCCTGTTAGTTCCATGTGACCAAAGGTCCTCAGCCATCATGACACCGCCTCCAGGAAGCCTCCTTTGATCTCTCACCCCCATCCCGCCTGGGTTGGAGACTTCTGATGCACCAATCCCACTAATCTCCTAACTGCCCGATCCCAATCCGTCTACATCATTAGGTCGTGTCCCCAGCGTCTTCCTAGGACAGGGCCGGGCAGGGAGTGGGTGGGCCATAAAGATGTGTCGAATGAATGGAGGGATGTGTGAGTGACAAGGTGGGCAAGGGACAGACGGATGGGCAAAGGGATTGATGGGGCAACGAATTGATGAATGACATAGAAACGAATCGATGGATGGACACTGATTAATGGACACATTGATGGATGGACAGACAGACAGTCAAAGGATAGATAGTGGATGGATGGATGGATGGATAGATCAATGGATATGCTGATTGATGGCCACACTAATGGATGGACAGACAGTCTGGTGATGGATAGAGGGAGAGATGGATGGATAGATACACGAAAGGTGGATGGGTGGAGTGACGGATGGATGGAGAGGGAGTCAGACCGATAGGCTGTGAGACGGCTGCCTGGCTCCGTGGGTTTGCAACATCCAGGGCCTGTGAGCACTGACCAGCTGCCCCTCTCTCTCCTCCACCCCATTCCCCCGCTCTGGGCAGATGACGAGCGCATGTTGGTGGAGCCTGCCTGCGGGGCAGCCTTAGCTGCCATCTACTCGGGCCTCCTGGGGAGACTCCAGGCTGAGGGCCGCCTGAGCTCCACACTGGCCTCCGTTGTGGTCATCGTGTGTGGAGGCAACAACATTGACAGCCGAGAGCTGCAGGAACTGAAGGCCCAGCTAGGCCAGAGCTGAGGTTCCTGGATGCTCCTGGAGCTGCCGAGGGGCCTCTGTGCTCACAGATGGCAGTGGAAGCTACCCTGTGCTTCTGTGCTGGCCGCCTCCTGCAGGAAGCCCTCCTGGACTGCTCCCTTCAGCTCCCCCACAGCCCTGACCAATAAACTCTTTCTGAGTTGAGTCTGT
The DNA here is from genome assembly GCA_026230045.1 of Corynorhinus townsendii. Lineage (NCBI taxonomy): Eukaryota > Metazoa > Chordata > Mammalia > Chiroptera > Vespertilionidae > Corynorhinus > Corynorhinus townsendii. The sequence continues at coordinate 9,341,366 of JAPDVU010000014.1, read as the reverse complement.
AACTCTGGCGGGTCCAGTCTTTCCACCTCCATGAGCTCATTCCTCCAGCCCGGCTCTGATGAGGCAGGTCCCTCCAGGTCACAGCCTGAGAAGCAAAGCCAAACATTCCAAGCTCAGGCCTCCCAGGGCAGCGGCTGCGCTGAGCTCCTAGCAGGGCTTGCCTCCGCTGGGGGACAGGACGAGGCGGGGATGCCCTGTCCCTTCTTGGGCCTGGCAGGTGAGGACAACATCTCCAGCGTTCACTAGGTGCCGGCTGCAGGCCAGAAACTCGACTAAGAACTTACTACTCATTATATTCTCCGACACCATGAAATAAAACCGTTATCACCATCCCTGTTCTACAGATGGGGAAACTGAGCCGGGGACGGTGCCCTAACCCACCCTAGGCCGCACAACGGGAATGTCGCCGGGTCAGGTTCAAACCCTGTGATCTTCAGTAGGACTCTGTGTCTTGGACCTCGGTCTTCTTCATGTGGGGGTTGGTGGCGGTGGGACTCCAGGGAAGGAGATGGGACCTCCAGGTGGGTCTGGACACACCTGGGGGTCACAAGGAGGGTGAATACTGGCTGGCCAGAGGATCTCCTAGGTCAGTGGTCAGCAAACTCATTAGTCAACAGAGTGGCAAACAGCGGCTCGCAAGCCGCCATTTGCCGACCACTGTCCTAGGTCCTAGGAAACGGGAGGGGAAATTAGTCTCTTAGCGCCACTAGGGGGCAGCAACGCGCCTCCAATGGGAATCCTGCCCCTCCGGTCTTCCCTGACTCCCCTCATGGGGCCCTCCCTCCACTGGAGGTGCTGAGTCTCAGAGATGGCTGGGGCCCAGGGTCTTGCCTGGGGAGCTCTACCCAACCTTTCCTAGCCCCGCAGGACACCAGGCTCAGAGAGTGTGGGGCCGGCTGGCGCCACAGCCCCCCCGGCAGCACCCACCTCCTGGTCACACGGAGGCACCCTTGCTTCATGCCGGCTCTGTGACCTTGGGCAAATGCTTTCCCCTCTCCGGGCCTCAGGCTGCACCTCTGGGCTGGAGGAAGCCCAGCTGCATTTTCTCACCTCCTTTCCTTTGCCCAAGCTGTGCCCTCCCCTGGGCGCCTCATCCTTTCCTCAAGCGGAGGATTTGCGAATGGCAGTGGCCTCCCCACCTTCTCCTGCTGCCTTGGTCTTATTCTCTCTCTGACCCCAGACACTGGGCCAGACTTGCCCCTCAGCAGCCACCAGGACCCAGCCCTGTTCCCTTGGAGTTATACTGTGTGCATTCCCCACAGTAGGAGGGGCCCCGAGAGCCCCGAGATGGACTCAGCCAGCCCTGAGCTGGAACGCGGTTCCTCCTAGCCAGCCTGGCGACCTTGAGCAAACGAAGCTCCTTGCAGGGCCTCAGTGTTCTAATCTGTAAAACGGGTGGTTTGGGGATTATTACTGTGGACCTGGCATATGTACTAGTAGGCTTTCAATAAATGTTAGTTCTTCCTGTCCCCTGAGCCTTTTCCCCAACAAGGAAGGGTGCAGAGGAACTAACATTTCTTTATATATTGAGCACCTACTGTGTGCTTTGGGCCTTAGCAGTCATTTTATTTAATCTCACAATCACCCGAATGGCAGATACTATTATCTTCATTTCTGCAAATGAGGAAACTGAGGCACGGAGCCGTTACTCCAAGTCACACAGCTGGACTGGAACCCTGATATGTACGCATCTGAGGCTCAGGCCTCTAACCCTTACTGCTCTCATCCCTCCTTTCCTTTGCTTAAGCTCTGTCCCCTGCCTGACACCCACCGTCCGCTTCTAAATCCTACCCATGCTCCAGTGTAGGGCAGCCTCCTCCCTGAAGCCTTCCTGGGTTGCTTCAGCCAGCGATGATCTCCCCCATCCCCTGCTCCGCCAGGTGAGAGGCAGAGCTCGCCTCCATCCAGGTGCTCTGTCTCCCAGGCAGCCTCCGCCTGGGCTGCCCTCCTGGGAGACCCGACAGCTGCTGTTTGCCCCTCTCCTGGGCTCGGCAAGCCGGAGATAAGAAGCTGAGGGGCCTGTTGACTCTCCAGATAACACACGCCAGTCACCTTAGGGTAGCCCTTTCTGGTTGACACCCAAGGAATGCCAAGGGCAGGGGGCAGCCCGGGAGAGAGGAGGCCTCGATGCTGTGATGGGGCGAGATGCCAACCGCAGAGACTTACCTTCCACCTCTGCCCCCTCGGGCCCTCGGTGGGAAGGCTGGGAGCCTGCCAGCAGGGCCTGGGAGCAGGACTTCTGGGTGGTGGTGCAGGGCTGTGGGGGACACTGGCCGCGGGTGTGTGTACCTGCTTGAGATGGCCCCTTCTCCTCCCCAGTGGGGCCCGGCCCCAGCCCTGGCCCAGGCCGCCTTTGGTTTCCTGTGCGTCCCAGTGGCCGGGGGCTCGAGTCCCCTCGCCAGGCAGGGGCAGGGTCCCGCCTCTGCAGCTCCACCCTCCCAGCCTGGGCAAGAGCCCCCGGGACAGGGCACGTGCCCGTACCTGACTAGACGGGTCTGCCCCTCACGGTGGGGACAGGATGGCTCGCTCAGGCCAGTGCCACGTCTGGCTCGGCGGTGTGCGCACCTGCGCACTTTTGGGGGTCCGTTAAAGCAATCCGGACGCCGTGTTGTTTTACTCATCAAGTATGTGAGTGTGGATTCCTGACGGGCGAGGAAAAGCATGTTTAACGGGAGCACAGCGCCATCCCCACATCATCACCGTCAACCCGCGACTCCCTCAGAGGCGCCTGCTCCCACTCTGGCTCAGCTCCTCCCAGGTGGTCTCAACAGTATCTTGTTAGGGCTGGGTTGTCGGCATCGGGACCAACGTGTTCATGTGGCCTCTGATTGCGCTGCTTCTGAAGCCTCTTAACGGATGGGTCCTCAAGGACTGTCTGAGAAGCCCAGGTCTGAAGGGAGTGAAGGAGCCGCCAGGCGGGCTTGCGGGAAGAGCAGGGGGAACAGCATGTGCGAAGGGGGAAGGGCCCAGGGTCAGGTGTAGCCAGGGCTGGGGTGTTTATTCTGAGCACGAGTGGGAGCCCTGGGGGAGTGGAGCATCAGGCACCCCCAGCCTCCCCCTGCCCTGAACCCAGCCTGTGCCCAGAAACCTTTGCCTTGCAGTCCCCTCACCTAGACGGGGTCCCCTGGATCAGGTGGGTGCAGCCAATGGAAGCCGCTGAGTCCCCGAGATGCCTGGGAGTCACCCCAGCCCCACCCCCGCTCCCTGTGTGGCCCTCCCCTCCCCTCCCCCCTGCGCCCTCCCTGAAGAGATCATCAGCCAAGAATCCCCGTGTCAGGCTCTGCTAGTGGGAAAGCCAACCCAAATGCCCCCCCCCGCCCCCTCCCCCAGTCCCCTCGGCCTCTCCCTTCCCCAGTGTTTGTGCTTTTTAAACTCCACCAAAAATGTCATTGGCAGGTTTCTCGCCTGGCTTCCACCCTCCCTGATAAATTCCAGTGGCTGGGCAACCCCCGGAGAGGTTTTCTGGAGCAAGGAACCCCATAAATCACCGCTGCGCTCCGGCGCGGGCCATATCTTATGTAAAAAGGTGTGTCCCCGGAGCGCCGCCGGCAGGGGGACCCTATTACAAGCCGCCCCATTAATTATCGAGTCAGGCTGCCCCTTCGCTGCGATTTTTTATCTTAAGTCCGCAAACGGATTACCTTCACCAATCCACCCCCTTCCAAAAAAGCAAAACGACTCCCTCCCCCCGCAAAACCCCCTAAAGAATAAAATAAACGTTTGAAGAACAAACATCCAAGTTTCTCTCCTGTTAGGGGAAAAGCGGCAGAGAGAGCAGTGGTGGGAAAGGGCCTTTTCCCTTCTTTCAAGGTAGAAGTTACGGCGTGCCAAGGGCAGCCGGTAGGTTGGATTTCCTGGACCCCGGACTCCAGGGAGTGGTGGTCGCCATCCGTCCCATCTTACAGACAGGAAAACTGAGGGCCGCCCGCAGCTCCAGGGCCCACGCCCTTTCTCCTGCGCTAGGTGGGCAGGAAATGGGCCCCGCGGCGGCGGCGGCTGTTTAAATGCCGAGTTCACACCCACCTCGCTTCTTTGCAGCTGGGATGCTGAGCAGGTGCTTTACCATCCCTGCGCCTCCCCCCCCCTCAAAGCACCAACAGAGTAGCTTTCTCCCGGGGAACGGGCACCTGTGAGCTCACCAGCTGCTCCGGGCCGTCCCACGCCCTGGGGTGCTCTGCCTTGGTCACATACACAGTGATGCTGCCTTGGATTTGAGGGAACCCCACAGAAGTGGGCGAGGCCAGCTCCCCCAGCAGCACCTGCGGGGGGTTGGGGGGAAGGGTGCTGGGCCGGAGCACCTGCATCGGCATTAGCATAGGCTCCAGCTCCAGCTAGGCACCGGGGATCTATTTTTGGAGGTCCCTGATTCTAATAACACTGCTTTTCCTGCTTTAATCCATATGTGTTTTAATGAGGTGAAACTCACAAAATGAATCATTTTAAAGTGAACAATTCAGAGGCATCGAGTACATTGAGAATGTCATGCTACTGCCTCCTCCATCCAGTTCCAAACATTCCTGTCACCCCAGAAGGGGACCCCGTCCCCATTTAACAGTGACTGTCCACTCTACCCCTGCCCCGGCCCCCGGCCCCCGGCAACCACCAACCTTTCTGTCTCTATGGAGTTACCTACTCCGGACATTTCATACACATGGAATCGGACAGTACGAGGTTTCCTCGTGGCTGCCTGCTTTCACTCAGCACTGTGATATTCACGCACAGCTTAGCGTGCGTCAGTCCTTCATGCCTTTTCAGGGCTGAGTAGTAGTCCATTGCGTAGATGCATCACATTTGTGTATTCACTCCTCACGGATTGTGCGTTTCTTGTTAAACAGATCAGCAAATCACTCTTCATGAGGCCTTGAGCTCCTACTCTGTGCCAGACCCATTCTTAACTTCACAGGCCAAACGATTTCCCGTTAGACAACATGGCGATGTTAAATGCATGTTCTGGAAAGTAATAAGCTGCATTTCTGTCTAAGTAGGCTGTGACGTTAGTCCTTGTTTAAAACATGATGTAAAGAAGAAAATAGGATAATGATAACAATAATTACATGCCCTAACCAGTTTGGCTCAATGGATGGAGCGTCGGCCTGCGGACTGAAGGGTCCCAGATTCCATTCTGGCCGGGGGCATATGCCCGGGTTGTGGGCTAAATCCCCAGTAGGGGGCATGCAGGAGGCAGCCGATCAGTGATTCTCTCTCATCATTGATGTTTCTCTCTCTCTCTCCCTCTCCCTTCCTCTCTGAAATCAATAAAGAAATATATTTAAAAAACACAATAATTATAGCATCCGATAAATGGCCAATAATATAGCTTCCATTGCTGTGTTATTATATTTCATCTCTCAACACCTGCTCCATGCCAGGCACAATGCTTAGACCATGACATATGCGGCCTCATTTAACCCTTACAATGACCCTGGCCCTCAGCTATCATTGTGCCCTTTTACAGATGGCAAGGCTGAGGCGCAGAGAGGCTGCGTGCTCAATGTCAGGTCCTGCAGTCCCTGGTCTCCTGTTGCTCTCAGGCTGCGGGTGGGGACAAAGCTGCCACGTGGGCTGAGATGTTGCGATGCGGGAAGAAGTGGATAGAGTGTGGCAGGTGCCTGGACGGGCATCTCGAGCTTGGCCACCTGCCTCATCTTCATGTGGTTTGACCATGGACGTGGGTGCCTGTGGCTGCCGAGCAAAGAGAATTTGCACCATAAGGTCTTCCTTCTGTGAAAAAAGGGTTGGTTGAGATCTGGCTGTGCTTTTATTTATTTTTTAATACGTTTTTATTGGTTTCAGAGAGGAAGGGAGAGGGAGATAGAAACATCCATGATGAGAGAGCATCATTGTTTGGCTGCCTCCTGCACGCCCCCTATGGGGGACTGAGCCCGCAACCCAAGCGTGTGCCCTTGACCGGAATCGAACCCGGGACCCTTCAGTCTGCAGCTCTACACGCTGAGCCAAACCGGCGGGGGCTGGGTGTGTTTTTAAACGAAGGCTTTAAAAACCAACCAGGGATCCCCGCCCTGGGGACCAAGCGCAGCTGGCTGTCAGGTGCTGGGCGGGGCCTGAGCGTCTGCATGTCTGCCCAGCTTCCTTTTGCTGCTGGTCCTCAGACCACGCTTTGCATATCAAGGGGCTAGGAGATGTGAATTGTGATCCCACTCCGAGGTAAACCCTCTGTGGCCCCTTAGGCCAGTCCCCTGCCCTCCCTGAGCCTCAGTTTCTTTCCCTGACCAGTGGGAGCATTGCCTTCCATCTGGAACATTCTCCAAAGAATTAAAAATAGGAGCCAAGTTGTCATTCTCTGTGCACAAGCCAGAAAGCCACAGGCAACTGCGGGGGTGAGGGTGTCCTCTCAAAGCTCCCAGGAGCCTGTGGGCAGGTGCTGGGGGAAGCGGGGGGGGGGGGGGGGGGTGAAGGGGGGACCTGGCACAAAATGCGGAAAGAGGAGGCCAGAGGTGGCTGGGTCCGAGAGAAGTGGCAGGAGAGGTTCCCGTCCATCACAGAAATGGCCCATTTGCAATGATCGGTTGCCCAGGTGTTAATAACGCTAATGGCATAGGAAGGGTAAACTGGGCCACTTGGCTGAACAGAAGAAATATGCAGAGAAGTGCGCGGGCTCCCATAAATCAGCCACGTGCAGCGCTGTGAGGGAGGCAGGACTTAAAATTCCGGTCAGGAGATGGGTACTCTCATAATCCGAGCTGGAGAAGTAATTTATTCTGTTTATATCTTTTTACTGCACAGCAAGGCTTGGGGCAGGAGCCCTCCACCGCCATGCTGCATTTTAAATATTAGTCCTAAGCACCGTGGGTCAGCCCTCCTGCTCCGCGGGATGTTTATTTCGGGACGGGGGCGACAGGAACGGGCCGGGGGAGAGCGTGCCTGATGGTTTCACTGTCCGGTGCTGTCCACAGTTACGGCCTGGGGCCGGGAGGGGAGGCGGGGTCCCCTTTCCCCAAGCGGAGGGCGCGGCCAGGGGCTGGCTAACCTCCTTACCTGCATGCTCTCAAGTATTTTTCCTCCCCTTATTTTTGAGTGACGATCAACGCCGAGATGAAGCGATCGAAAGAGATGAGCAGATACATTCATGGAGCAGGAAAGGGACGAGGGGCAGGGAGAGAGAAAGAAACAAGGGCAAGCGCGGAGAAGCCCCGTCCTCGTGTCTTTTGACCTTGGCAGTTTCCATTAGCTCTCGGCCCTTCTGGCTAGCTGTGTCTCACCCGGGACGGCGGGCTGAGCCAAACCCAGGGAGGGTATGGCGGGGAGACTGCATTCCGTAGACCCCTTTCCAAACAATCTCTCCGCGGCCCTCGTTTCTTTCAGACTGAAGCCTTCATTTCATTCGTCCTCTCACTCACTCACTCACTCACTCATCTCTGTAGTTACTAGACACAGAATGAGGCTTTACCAGCGCCAGGCTGTGCCGTGGGTTCCGGGAAAACGTGGCTTCTGGAAGCAGGTGTTCTTGATTGGAAACCTGGCTCTGCTTGTCCCCAGCTCTCTGACCGCAGGCAGCTCACTTCACTTCTGGAGCCTCAGTTTCCTCATTTGTAAAATGGGAGTAACAGCACTCACGCTGAAGGGGCGCTGTGAGGACTGGACCAGACTCTGGACAAGACACTTGGGCAGTGGTCCTGCAAGTTCGGAGGAGGCATCGGGATTAACTGGGAGCTTGACAAATGAGACACATCCTGGCATGGCCCCCGAGGGGGATTCCAGCCCTGGGCGCAGACCTGGGGCCGGGATGTACGCTACACAAGCATCATCCTCTGATCACACTTTGAGAAAGTGGTGGTGGGTGTCCAGGGACAAAGGTCCCTTCCCAAGGCTGCTCCTTCTCCACTCGACCTTCCTTGGGAACTGCCTCCCTGACACTCAGTGGCTGACACAGGGCGGGGTGGGGTTTCTCCGCCCTGAGCCCTGGGCCCAGAAGGCACTTGGGAAGTTGAAATGAGCCCACAGCGGGAGTTAGTTCCACAGACAGATCATGACCCCAGCGATGAGAATCCTTCTGAAATCTGGTTCCTGGGGCCACCCTCTGAGACCTGATGCCCCTCAAGTGTCCCCTGACATGATGCCCCTCAAGAGTCCCCATTTCCCTCCGACTGATGCTGTGGGCATGCGGCGGGCACCTGCAGACCCTGTGTGTGTGTGCGTGGTGTGTGTGTGTGTGTGTGTGTATGTGTGTACAATCTCTCATTTTAAAATTAAAAAAAAAAAAAAGTCTGGGAGGAGATGCACCCGCTACATTACCACCGTGTTTGAGATCTGGGGTGATTCCATGTGTTTCCTTTTGTTTATCTGAAACTTCTAAGTTTTCCACAACAAGCAAGTTGTCAGATAAAGGCAAAGGCGCATGAGGGAAGGAGGGAGAAAGCCAGGCCACCGTGCCTTATGCCTGGGAAGCCCGCAGAGAAGAACAGCAGGCGCAGGGCTCTCAGCACGCATGCGTCCCATGGGGTCCACTTCTCCCCATCTCCCCACCCCCTTCCCTTCCCGCCACCCTAAATGGGCAAGACCCCCACCCCAAGCTCGGGTGGAAAGGGTCCAAATGCAGGGCACTCGCCCGTTTATTTTTATCTCCTTCGTCTGCAGAGTCTGAAGTTGGCAGGGAATGTAAGGGAGCACCCTTTCCGATCCCCTTTGTAAGTGGGGGACTGAGGCGAAGAAGGAGGGACTTGTCTTTAGGACGTGGCCTCAGGCCTCCTGAACCTCGCCCAGCGCTCTTTCCCGCAGGCCCATTTACCCAGGGACACAGCGCCCAGCGCTCTTTCCCGCAGGCCCATTTACCCAGGGACACAGCGCCCAGCGCTCTTTCCCGCAGGCCCATTTACCCAGGGACACAGCGCCCAGCGCTCTTTCCCGCAGGCCCATTTACCCGGGGACACAGCTCGCGCTGCACTGCGTTGGAATGGCAGAGCACACAGCCTTGCCTATGGGGGGTGGGGAGGGAGGACACGTCTGTCCTAATACAGCCTTGCAGATAACAAGGTGGGCTTACCAGCCTGGTGTTACTTGTTTGTTTGTATTGGTACCTGGAATCGCATGGGGCATGATTAGGATGGAAGCCAGAATCTTTTTGACATACTGGGACAAACAAACCAGACATCCATTCATTCATCCACATTGCTAAGGCTGGGCCTGTGTGAGATGGGGCATTACGTCAGCACCGGGAGATACCGTGCCGGAGCAAGCAGCTGTAGAAGGCAACAACAACAAAAAAGGCAGCCACTTCCATTACCTGACCGTTACCCAAAAACTCCTCATTTAGACAGGGAAGGTCTTCGGACCCACCGAGTCTGCGTGCTGTCAGAAACGAGAGCCAGGAAAGAATAACTCCATTTATTCTGAGTGACTATAAAGACAGACAAAATAATAATAAAGAAAAAAGAAAGAAAAAGAAAACCACATAGCATGAGGGCAAAAAAGAATTTTTATTAATATTTCTTTTTAGAAAAGTTGATTTTTTTGTGTTTTTTTTTTTATGTGTTTTATTATTTTTTAGGTAAACCTCTTTCTGCTTCCCCTCCCTCACTCGGCCCACCCTCCTCTCAAAAATATAAAAATGTCCAACCGCAGATAACTAGAGTACAATAAATAAACAGTAAACACAAAAACATACTTTATTTGTTTCTTCTTTATACAAAATAAGGAAACTAGAAGCGTCCAACTTCCAAAAAAGTATAATACTGTACATCCTGACGATCCAGCCTCCAGGTCCCGGCCATGGAGAGGGGTCTGTGGGCCGGAGCCCAGAAATCTTGGCGCCTTGCCCACGGGGAGAGCAGGGTGGGCGAGTGTTCGAGTCTGGCCTGGACTCTGGGGCTCAACATAAACGACAAGGAAGGAGAGGGTCAGACCGCCCCACCTTCCTGGAAAAGCTGACCTTGATCCTCAAGATTGGCCACCAGGGGGCGCTAACGCGCAAGCGGATTTGTCTTCCAGCGACGCCCCCAGTCCAGCGCGTTTCTCGCTTTCTCTCTCCATCTTCTCTCCCTGGCTGGCGCGCTCTCCATCCATCTCTCCTCTTCCTCACTTTGCTCCCTTTCCTCTCTCCCTCCAATCTCTCTCCCTTCCTTATCATCTTGTTCGAAAGACGGGGAAAGCAGAGTGAGAAATAAGATGACAAAAATGCCACTCGGACTGCAGAGGGAGGGACATGCCTCCGCCCCTTGGCCTCAGCCCTCTCTGGGTCCACGGAGGTGGGGGTGGGGCCGGGTCTAGAGCGCGCTGCAGGCCTCCTGACCCTCTGCAGGGTTGACTTTGGTCCCGAGAAATGGCTCGCGGCTGCCAGGAGAGCGCTGGCGGAGGCTGGGGTCCCGGAGAGCCCTTGGGTGGCGACGGGGACGTTCCCCCTTCGCGCCCAGCCGAGCAGCAGCTGCGCGTTGAATGCGGACCCGGGAGAGAACCCCTGAGGGAGCCTCCAGGGGCGTTTTGGTTTCGGGGACACTGCGTCCGTCCGGGGGGCGGCCTGTCCCGGCGGCCTTACCACACGGCGGCCTCGTTGAGCTCGGGGTTGGGGTGCGACAGGGGTCCGCTGTAGCCGCTGGCGCCGCTCATGGGGAAGGGTGGGCTGGGGCCCCCGCTGAACACCTCGCCGGGCAGGGGGTGCAGCGCGCCCGGCAGGCCCGGCTCAGGGCTCGGCGTGTCCGGGTGCGAGATCATGTCGGTGAACCTGGGGTTGTCGGCGGCGTGCGGCCCGGCCAGCGGCGGCTCCAGCGCGCCCAGCGGCGTCGAGCCGGGCCCCGAGGCGGCCAGGAAGCTGGAGTCGGCGGGGGACTGCGCCTGCGAAGGCGGGCCGTGCGCGAAGAAGTCGTAGTTGCCTCCCGGCGCGTAGTAGTCGCCTTGGTAGTCTGCGGGGGGGCGGGAGAGACAGGCCGTGAGAGGTGGGGGCCGTGAGAGATGGGGGGCGGGCGGGGCTCGAGGACCCGGGTTAGGGGACCTGGGAGACGACGGCCAGAGGCGGGTGAGCGTGTTTGGGGGCGCCGGGAGAGGACATTAACGGGGTGGGGGGGGGCGCGCGACACTGACCCGGGGAGAGGCCTGTGGAGACCGAGGGAGAGCGGCCCAAAGCGGCGCGGACGCAGACCCAGGGGTCCAGGTGGGGGAGAGACAAGGAGACGCCGAAAGGGGAGAGACCGACGGTGAGAGACAGAGGTGCCGCCGCAGAGATGCGGACAGCGAAGGGCAGCGCGAGGGATGCGACTTCAGTCCCAAGTTCCCTGGCAGATGGCTCGGCTGCGGAGAGGGGCTTCGAGTTGGTGAGAGATACGTAGAGAGCGAGAGACAGGGGCCGTGCGAGACCCGCAGGGGACGGACAGAGTGACAGGGCACAGGACAGGGGCCTGCGAGTCCCCAGGTCAGAGACCCCGAGACGGCGCGCCGAGAGATGGGGGGCGAGTGAGACCGACTGTCTAGGAGGGAAACGCGAGGCCGTGGTGAGAGGCGCACGTGAAAAACCCAGCGAGACACCCAGGAACAAGACGGAAGGTCCGGGAGACAGAGCGCCCGAGACCGCGAGAGGCGATGCGCAGTGGCAGAGAGGAGCCAGAGACGGAGGCTGAGCTCCGGGAGGCGCCGGGACCTGGGCGCCGGGACCGGGGTCTCGGCTGGAGCGCGGAGGGGCAGGGGTCTGGGCCCGGGGTGCGGAAACCTGGGTGCGGAAGCGCAAGGCGGGCTCAGCGCCCTGTCCTTCGGCTCTGCGCCTCCCGGAGGACAGCCCTGCGCCCACCCGCCTGGAACCCAGAAAGCGAGCCCAGCGCTGTGGGAGACGGGAGGGCTCGCGCGCGCCCTGGGTCGTGTCCGGAGTTCCGTGGGCGCCCCCGGTCTCACTCCGGGAGGGCGGCCGGACACCAGCGGCTGACGCATTTGGGAACAGTGAGCCCTTTTGAGAACCTGGTGATCGTTTTTGGGTTCTCTCTCCAGAAAAAGGCACACATGTGCGTTCTGCACACAGTCAAGAGACACGGGGACTCCAGGTCACAAGCCTGCCCATTCCCAACGAAGTCTCTCTCCCCCAGAGTCTTCGAGAGCCTGCTGCCACCCCCCAGGCCAGCCCCTGAGGGAATGGGGTGTGGAACCCCACGAAGGGAGTGCCCTGGAGCCCCGCCCTAGTGACAAGAACCCGCTTTGTACGGCGGGAAAACCACGGCTGGGGGCGGGGGGAGGAGTCTCCCCGGCAAACTCACACACCTGCTCAGTCTTGGGGTCTCAGTCCCCGGCGAGTTTCGGATGCTCCCTGCCACCCCTTCCCTCTCCAAACCCTGAAACCGGTCCAGGCGGAGGTGTCTGGAGGCAAGGCGAGGCTTGGAGATGGTTTAGGCAACGGCTAAAACGCTCGCCAAGTACTTTTTTAAGGACGCACTCACTCTATTCTCCCCGAAACTGAAGCGAAAGGTTGGAAGCACGAATTTGGGGTCCCTAAGGGACAGGAATGGGGACCGGCAGGGGCCCCGCTGCGAGCGGGCCGGTCTGCGCGGGCCACGGCCCCGCGCGGAGTGCGCCGCCTCCGCCCATATGGCGGCCAGGCCGGCGGTAATTGGAACAAACGCCGTCTGAAAAGGGCACAAAAGCCGCAGCTGGGGCTTTGTCCGCGCTCCCACGGGGCGCCGCCGCCCGCTCCTTTCTCGCCCGCCGCCGCCGCCGCCGCCGCCGGGATCTCCCAGCGCGGATTAGGCGGGGCTGCCTCGCTGGGGCTCGGGGGTCTGGCACCCCCATTCCCGCGAAGAGGGGCCCGGGTGTCCAGGCCCGACCCCAGCCAGCAGACGCGCGGTTAAAGGCGGCGGCGGGGAACCCTTGGTTAATTACCCAGGCAGGGAACATTCCGGACTGGTACCGCCCACCACCTCCGAGCGCAGCCGAGGTTTTTGCACGGAAGGAGGCGAAGTTAGGTGGAGAGGTCCCCCATCCAGGCTGTCCTGGGCGTCTGCCCCCCGTCCCCCCAAACCTGGGCCCTGCCATCGCAGTCTCTCCCCTAAAAGCACAGCCACGAATTCTGTCCACAGTTTCTGGGGACCCTGCCAGATGGAACGGTCTAACCTCCCGGGCCGGAGGATGTGCCAAAAAGGAGTCCTCTTTCCTGGGTCCGCCTGTGGCTGGGCTCCTGGCTCTCGCCCTCTGTTGCCACCAAACCCACTTTTCTAAGAGGAGTCGCCTCTCCCCAAACTGAGCTACTACCACCCCCCCCCATCCCCCGCAGGCCTGTGATACTGGACCACTCAGAGCGGAGACCCATGGGGCACAGGCACTCCTGGGGGCTCCCCAAATTCAGAGACTCCAGAACAGCGCGGGGTGGTGGTGGTGGTGGTTTGGGAAGTGGAGGATGGGAAGCATGTGCTGAAATGCCCTGGAGTCTCCAGAAGCGTGGGCGGGGAGCTGGCCTGGGTCTCCAAGGAGCAAGTACAGGAACGGAGGGGTGGAGAGAAAGAACGGAATGGAGGAGAGAAGGAGGGAAGGAGGGAGAGGAGGGGTGATCAAGAGGAAAGTTCACCCAGCACCGAGCCTGTTCACATCTGCCACAGAACTGCTCTTCCGAACTCCCGCTACTCGCCCCAGGCCCCAAGACTGAGAGCTGGTACCTGGGTTGGGCCAGTCCCTGAGCCGCCACTCAACGCAGGTGTCCTGCCCCTGAGCAACTGCCTGCATCTGGGCTACCAGCGCCAGAGGCTGTGTGCACAGACCGTCAGCTGCAGAACCCCAGTTAACGCACTGGGAGCTGGAGAGCAGGCTGCGGGATGAATCCTGATCCCTCCATCCCCACGGCCAGCCGCTGCCCTCCAGTGCCTGGGTTCCTGCTGGTGCCAAGGGCAGGAAGGCCCTGGGCAAGGGCAGGAAGGAGGCTGTGCGTTGGGTGGGGCAGGGTGCATGTGGATTCGTCAGTGTCTAAGTTGGTCTGCTGGCGGAAGTGTGTGAGGGGGGGGGGATGTCCCAGGTGTGTCTGTCAGTGAGTGTGTCTGGGGTGGAGTGTACTGTGTGTATTCGTGTGTCCCCGAGGTCTCTGAACTCCAGTGTGTGTGCGAGGGAGTGTGTCCCGTGTGGGTGTGTGGCGAGCTGGTCTGGTGTGTCGATCTGTGCGTACTGCTGTACGGGTGAGTGAACCGTGTGCCTGGTTTCCCATCCAGGAAGTATCTGTGGGTGGGTGTGGATGTGCTGATGTGTGTCTGTTAAAGTGTGTCCATTATTGTCCTGCGTGATAGAAGTTGGGGGGGGGGGTCCCTGGTGCAGCCCAGAGCTGTAGTATAGGCCCTGAGCTCAGCCTCTGGTGTAGGGCAAAGCTCTCAGGGGTCTCTTACCTCCATAGTAGGTGTATGGAGTGGACCCCAACATTTCAGACTCGTCCAAGCGGCCCCCCAGTGGACGCATGCGCCTCGGACTCCGAAAGAAGGCGTGTCTCCGGGCACCCAGTGCGCTTAGCTGTTTCATCCTGCGTTCTTTGGACCGTCGGTTCTGGAACCACACCTGGGACAGAGGAGGGGGCAGTGAGCTGGGTGGTGTGTATCCTCTCTCGGCCCGGGCCGCCCCTGCTGGGTCCTAGCGCCTCCTGCCTCCAAGACTGCCCTGAGGCAAGGGGGGGGGCACGGATTAGGCCGGAGGAGTGGAGAGGGGCCTCGGTGAACCAGCCAAGGGTGAAGGATTTGGCGGACCCTTGGGGCGACTCATAAAGACTCGGGCTTCCCGGTCCTCGCCCGCCCGCGGCCTGACGGCTTTATAAAGGCCTCCCGCCCGGCCTGGCTCTGGTCTGGGCCCCTGGCTTCCCAGCCGGACTCTGGCCGTCGGTCTGTCTGCCTGCCCCGGCCTTGGCGCAGGGAGGAGGCCCGTGAGGAACAGTCGCCTCCTCCTCTGCTCGGTAGAGGAGAGGAAGGGAGGGGTCTGTCCCCTAGAAGGGAGGGGCGGGGCTCAGAGGTGAGGTGACTAGTGACTGTGGCTGCGGGTTTGACCCGCTGGCCCGGCCCGAAGCGCACCGCTGGCCGCTGGACCGGAACTCGGCGCGAGGCTCCTCCGAGCCTCCCAGCTCCAGGGCGCTGCGGGCTGGGCGCGAGGAGGTGGGAGGTGACCCAGGCCGGGCCGCACCTGGATGACACGCATGTTGAGGCCGGTCTCCTGCGCCAGCTGCTCCCGGATGTGGCGCGTGGGCTTGGGCGTGGCGGCGAAGGCGGCCTTGAGCGTCTCCAGCTGCTTGGCTTTGATGGTGGTGCGCGGGCCGCGCCGCTTGGTGCCCGAGTTCTGCTCCTCGTTCTCGTTGTTGGCCGTCTCCTTGTCTGACGACGTCGAGTTGTCCGTCTCCTTGGGGTCGTCCTGGAGGGGGTCCTGGAGGTCCGGGGACAAACTGCGGTCCGTACAGGATGACACTGCGGCGGAGGGAGTGGGAAGGGGACAGCAGCGTGAGCGGCGACCCGAGGCCGCCACAATCGGGAGCCGGTTCCAGCCGGCCGAGACCACTGCCAGCCCCGCGGGGTTCGCTCCCAAACCCTGCGACAGCCCCTCCCCCAGGCCCGGGCCCGCCCCCTCCGTCCAGGTGGGGCTGGGCCTTTGGGGGCCCTCTCCAGCCTTCTCAGCACTTTTCGCCTATTGCTGGGGGAGGGGGAGGCACGCGCTCTGGAGACGGGTCTGGAGAAGGGTCCAGGTGCGCTCGGGGCCTCAGATCTCCGCTCCCCGTTCCCTCCTCGCCTTCCGGTTAGAGTCCTCCCAGTGCAGAGAGAAGCAGGAGCTCAAAGGAAGCGGAAGGGAATGGCGCAGTTCCAGGTGGGGAAGGTGGCGCCTGGGAAAAGGCTCCCGAATTGGAGGCGGGCCGGGAAAGGCCTGGGCTGGTGTCCAGTCAGCCTGGCTCCAACGCTGTGCCCTTCCCCGGCGCCCGGCCGCCTCGCCCTAGAGCTGCCTGCTGGGTGACCGGAGCGGACAGCTCCGCGCGGGCCGGAAGCACCGGGGAGCAGCGTAGAGAGTGCGGGCGGGGCGGGCGGGGCGGGCGGAGGAGCGAGGCCCCTACCTGAGTTGAGGCTGCCCTCCTTGAGGCTGGACGAGCTCAGGTAGTCGTCCTTGCACACGAACTTGTTCTCGTCGATGACGTAGAGCTCCTCGCCCGTGGACAGCTGCTTGTTGCACACCATGCAGGTGAAGCAGTTGAGGTGGAAGACTTTGCTGCGGGCCTTGCGCACCAGGTCGCTGGGCGAGATGCCTTGCGCGCAGCCCGCACACTTAGTGCCAAAGCGCCTGCCGACACAGCACAGCTCGTCACCGGGCAGCCTGATGTCCTGTCGTCGCCAGCCCCGACCTCTTCCCACCCTCCCCGGCTTCTGAGAAGCTCCATTCCTTCCCTGTCCGATGAGACCCCACTGCTGTGCTCTCTGGCTGAGCACAAGAAAGAGACCGATGTCCCCGGCTGTTCTTGGGACTGGGACCGCCATGTCTCATTCAGGTTTATTTGGACTCCACTGGGCTTAGAGCAATGCGCATAGCCTTCAGCCAAGCAGAGGGCCCAGAGCATCCCAAGCTGCTCCCTGTACCCCCACATTCACCTGGGATGCTCTAGGCAAACTCTCCTCTCCAGGCTGGGAAGGCTTTTGAGCCAGGCAGGCAGGGTTTGGACCCCTTCTTGGCTGTGCCTCCTGGACCCTTTGGCCTGGCTGGCGGGAGCTAGCCATTGGCGGGGAGCCCTTCTCTTGAGCAGGACCCAGGCAGAGAGGAGGGAGCCTTCTGTCCATTCCCAGCACCGCCAGCGCCTGGGGCTTCCCAGTGCCCACTGTGGGATGCAGCACAGCTAGTCAGGAGCCTGGGGAACCAGTGGACCCCAAGAAGCAGGGACTGAGTCTCCAGCCCCCAACATCTCTGGCCCCAGCAGGCAGCAGGGAAGTGAAGGCAATCCAACACCTACCTGGCCAGCATGGGGGTTACTCAACCTCCCCCCACCCCCCAGTACCTGGTCTAAATCCTTTTCTTGAGCCCGGGGAGAAGGCCAGCCTCCTCCGAGTGGGAGAGGTGCGGGTTGGGGAGGGAGAGGGCCAGGACGTTGGGCCCACATCTGCTCACACCCAGGTCTCTAAACAGCGAATTTGGGTGACGTTGATGTAGTGGGGGCATTAGAAGCCATAAGTCACTTGTGGCCTTATCCGGCCGCGTAATTGGCCATATGCACCTTATCAAAAATCATTAGGCGCCTTGCAAGCCCCGCCACATTAGGGCCTCGGCTCTCCAGGCCAGGAGTTTACACGTGTAAAGGCGAGGCTGACATTTTCTCCTCCTGTTCAGCTTCCCCAGGCCGAGCAGCTGGGGCTGGGGGCAGGCTCCCTCCTCCGCGCTCATCACGCCCCCTTCCCTGGGCGCCGGAATTCGCACTCACAAAGCCGCCCTCCAGTGCGGGTGGAAGCAGGCAGGGCTGAGCTGCTGCAAACCCCACAGCCTTCCAGGCCATCCCTGGGCATTTCCCAGCTGGGGAAACTGAGGCCCAGAGCAGTGATCATCCCTAGCCTGCCTGAGGGCCTCTGTGGGCAGCAAGGGGAGGTGGCATGGCCCGGGCTAGACCCCAGAGGTCCTGATTCTCAGCTTGGATTTCTTGGGTACTTTTCAACATGGGAGGAAATATTTACGGAGTTGGGGTGAGGGGATGAGGAGGTAAAGGGTCCCTCCCCCAAACATCAGAGGAATCCCTCCTGGCTGAGCCCCTGGGCGCTGGGAAGCTGGTGTTTGTCCAGGAGGGCCCTGGGGCCGCCTGCCCGGCTGCAGGACAGCCTCTTGGCAAATGCAGTCTGTCTGGTGGGAGAAGCCTCCAGCCACCACCAACTTTGCAAAAATCCCTCCTCTCTCAGACTCCCGGGCTTGACGCTTCCACCCTGGAATTGCAGCCGCTGGAAGGGGTAGGGACGGGCGGGGAGTAAGTTGTCAGAGCTTCCTCCTCCAGGGAACCTCCGGTCCACGCCGGCCGGGAGGAGCCACCGCGAGGCAGCTTCCGTTTTGCTCCGCCCGGGCTCCGGTCCTTTCCTTGACCAAGGACAGGGGAGAGCAGTGGCCGGCCCCTTCTAAGCTGCAGAGCCCGGGAGGCGGTTTCCCCTCACCCGGCGCCCCCGCGGAGCGCGCCGGCCGGGCGCGCAGGCTGCGGGCCTCTTACCTGAAGAAGTCATTCTTGCAGTAGAGCTTGCCCTCGCGCGAGAAGCACTTCTCCGAGAGGTTGGTCTTGCACTCGCAGCACTGAACGCATTTGATGTGCCACGCGCGGTCCAGCACGTTCAGCAGGAAGCGGTCGAGGATGGGCCGCTCGCAGCCGGCACAGTGCACCATCATAGCCCCGCGCCCCGGGCGGCTCGGGCCGCCTTGCCCTCCCTCTGGGCCCCCGGGCCTCGGGGCCACCCCCCCGGCCCCGCAGCTGCGCTCCGCCTCTCCTCTCGGCCACTGCCGGGCGAGTCCGGTCCGGACCAAGACTCAGCCGGTCAAGTCCTTGGGTGATCGCTGGCCTGGCGCTG
Source organism: Corynorhinus townsendii (assembly GCA_026230045.1). NCBI lineage: Eukaryota > Metazoa > Chordata > Mammalia > Chiroptera > Vespertilionidae > Corynorhinus > Corynorhinus townsendii. Next base: position 9,322,917 of record JAPDVU010000014.1, on the reverse strand, counting down.
GGCCGCCCGGGGTGGGGTGGGGAGCGGTGGCGTTCACAGCCTCATGCCCCGGGCCGCGCGCCCCAGCGCTGGTTCTGAGCTCCCCCAGGTGTCTCGGGTAGCTGCTGGCCTCGGCGCTGCGGAGCGGCTTTCCCCGGTGGCAGAGGCGCCGGCACTTTCCCCCACTTTCAAGCGGTCCCGATCCTCATCTTTGTCTGGCCGCCGCCTAATTCGCGCATCCTTATTCAGATTTGGTGACGTGGCGCGGCACGTAGGGGGCCCGCCGGCCAATGGGTGCGCGGTGGCCATGGCAACCTCTTAAATTTATAGCATATCTAAATTGGCTACAGCGTTGCGGTCCGGACAGAGCAAAAAAAACAAGGCATCAGTATTGTTGAGTATTAGCTTGTACCTGGTTCGGAGGCGAAGTAAGTATTTACCTTACAGTCGGGGGCTGGGGGCGGGGAGGAGGACGCGCGATCTGAAACTGCTTCTCTCTTCCTCTTTCCTCACAAATATTTGGGGGCCGGGATTCCTGGGCCTAGTGGGGGAAGGGACCTCTGCCCCCTTCGCCATCCCTGGAACTTGCAGAAGTTGCCGCGGTTGGAGCACGCTCTAATCCGCCTTCTCTTTCCCAGCCCAGCCACCCAGATTGGAGTCCCTCTCTCGGGCGCTTCCCGGGGTCTGCGCCTTGGAGCTGCTACAGCGCAGCTCACCGGGCTCCCAGCGCCTGGCCGGCTTCTTTTGTCATACAAGGGGCTAAGGCCCAGGTGGCCTTTGGGGGCTGGGAGGGAGAGAGGGAGAGAAAAAAGGAGGGAGGGAGGGGGGAGAGGGAGGGGGGGGAGAGAGAGAGAGAATATGAATGGAGGCCTTTGAGTTTGCGGATTTCCCCCCAAACAGGCCCAGGTTCAGGTTGCGGAGGGGAGGTGTGTTATCCGGCCTGGTGAGGACCTTTGCATTTCAGGCCTGAGCTCAACGCCCACGGAGCTCCGGAACTCCGGAAGAGATGTGGGGAGGAGAAGGTCAGGGCGAGGGGTATTCCTGGAGCCAGCTCAGAGGTGGTGGTGGTCACAGGTCTCTCCTTTCCTCCTTGCACCTTCAAGATCTCAGTCCAGCCGGTAGGGCACTACACCGCCAAAGCGGGGAACGCTAGCGAAGGGGAGGACGCTGCTTGCACACGCGGGGCATGCGAGATGGGTTTGCAAGTTCTATCTCAAAGGACGCAGGAAGAGCGGCTCTGTGGGGGCGCCAAGGGTCCGGGAGAGAGTGTGTGTGTGCGCGCGTCCGCGTGGAGAGGGGTGTTGGTGTGGGCCTGGGGGCAAAGAGGGAGGGATCAAGCCTCCTTTTCCAAGGGGTCAACTCGGGAAAGGGCATTCCGATTGAGGGAGGCCGAGGGCCGCGGGGACTTTCCACCCCTGTCGGGGAAGCGGCTGCCGCTGGCAGGGAAGGCTAGGCCTGGGCCCAGGTGCTGGAACCCGGGGTTGTGTTTGCGCTAAGACTGGACTTGGCAGCGTGTTAGGGTAGTTTACCCAGTTCGTCAGTGTGTATTTTGAGAATGGCATTTTTACCTGTTTATAGTCAGTAATCAGTCATGTGAGTACAGTTTGGTGTGTGTATTCTGTGTGCATCTGTGTTTATAGTTGTGTGTGGTTATGCTAATGTTGTGTGTTATTCTGCGCACTGTTGGTGTTTTGGCTCGTGTATGTGTATAGATGCTTACTTGCGGCCACGCGAGTGTGAGAGTGTTTGCATGTGAGTGTGCATTTGTGTGAGATTATTTGTGTACATGTATGCTAATGTCAGCGTGAAAAGGGACTTTTAAAATCTGAGTGTGTGTGTGTGTTTGCGCGTGTGTGACTGAGTCCGGTCCGGGGGTGTGTAAGAGCAGAACTGTGTGGGTCTGCGCTGTGTACCCCTCACTATGTGTATTGCAGGTGTGAGTACTTGTTCGTGCAGTAGTTTTTGTTTATGAAACTCCTGTAGGTTTGGGGGGGCATGTTTGTGTGTGTGCTCCTAACAGCATTTTACCTTTGTGGGTGAAGAGGGGGCAGGATGTGTGGGTGCCTGTGTGGGGGCAGTGCCTGTCCAGGCTTAGCGCGGTCCCCAGGCTCCAGGAGAGGGAATCGGGCTGGGGACAGGCAGGGACAGATGCTGGTCAGCGGGTGGGGTATTGACCCACAAAACATGTCTTTGAAAAGGAGGCCCCAAAATGGGCAGCTTCTGCCTGATGGTGCTGTTCTCCCACCCTCCGCTGGCTGACAGACAGGTGCCTACACGGTACAGCGGGGCCTCGCGGGGCCTCGGCCAGGCTCACGCTGCCGGATGGTCACCCAGGCCCAGGGGTAGGGCTCCAGGGGCCACAGTTTCCAGCAGTGGCTGGCCCTGCCTCCTGGGGCACGAAAGATCCTTGAGAGAAACAAGAATGGAGAGGAGAGGGGAAGAGAGGAGAGGAGAGGGGAGGGGAGGGGAGGGGAGGGGAGGGGAGGAGAGGAGAGGAGAGGAGAGGAGAGGAGAGGAGAGGAGAGGAGAGGAGAGGAGCGGGAGCGGAGCGGAGAGGAGAGGAGAGGAGAGAAGAGGTGCCCAGGCTCGCGTGGGGGCAAATTGCCCTGTCTACTCTGTCTTTGTCTCACTGGGTTTCCTCGCTCTCTCACATCTGTTTTCCTTTCTTCTGTGCTCAGCCTCTGTTCTGGTCCTGTTTCCCTTTCCCTCTGTCTCCATCACTTTGTTTCTCTATTTCTCTCTCTTGTTTTTATTCTCCTCCCTCTGCCTCTCTGCTGGGCGTCCAAATCCAGCACCCGACTCATTGCTGCAATCAACTATCCCCATCCTGCACAGCACAGGTTTTGGGATGACGGAGGGAGGACACATACAGTCCTTAGAAACCCCCATCTGATGGCCTCTGGACTAGGCACACCGAGCTCACCTTCACCCAATCCCCCACCAAGTTAGGGCTGCCGGTCCTCCCAACACCGGCTTTGTCCATGCTGCTGGCGCTCAATGCCTGCATGCCGGCTCCATCACAGACAGATCCACCTGCCCTCGCCTCCTGGCTGCCGTACATGCCAGCGCACAGCAGGTCCCAGCAGCTGTGGGCCAGGCCAGGGGGGCGGCAGGAACAGGGGGCAGTCTCAGGGAGCGGCCTTGGGGCTCCCAGAGCCGGGGTATGGTGAGTCACCTGGGCTGAATGTCCGTAGTCGGAGGTGAGGTCTCTTCTTCCAGAAGTCCTGGTCTGGACTTCTGTGGCTGAATTTACCCATCTTGTCCAGGTCACAGACCCCTGGAGTCACCCGGGGGTCTCCAGCACAGCCCAGTGCCAATCCAGACGCCCCATCGCCCCAGCCCAGCTGCAGGGGAGACTGCTTGTCCTTCGCCAGCCCTCCACACAGCATCCAAAACAAAAAACAAAAAACACCTAAAACAAAACGCCAGCAGACCAACTATTAGACGAATTATCCCGTTCTAACAGCGCTAACAGATGGCGACCAGGCAGCGAAATCCCCTCCTATATGTAACTAATAAACCGCTTGTGTCTTAACAGGGTAATGCATGGAGATACAATGTCACTTATACAAGATGTTGATGGAATTTCCTATATAAAAACCTTCCTCCTAGAGTAAAAAGTATCAACATTACAACTCGACAGCCGGTGGCGGGATAAGTAAAACAGACAAAAGACAAACAAGATAATAATCTGTTTCCAATCACTTAAGCCCTGTAGCGTTAGTAATGTGCGGTTTGCATATTCCCCCTTGAGTTCGGCAATTAATTACTGGCGAGGAGGCGCACACCTTCCAGGAGTGGGAGTTTCGAGGCGCGCTAAGCTGGGGTTTGGGGCGCTTGCTCGAGCTCTCCATCCGGGCGCACCGGGCAGCGGCCGGAATGGGGACTCTCGCGGATGTTTGGAGCTGACCTTCCCGCAGGTTGAAGAGAGCGTTTCCGTTGCATCTAGCTGCTCCTCACCGGAAATCTCCTGCCCGGGGGATGCTGCAGCCAAGCAGAAATGCGGGCTTTTCCGGCGGTCAGAATAGTTCTCTTCACCCCTCCGAAGGCATCCCTGAGTGGCCTGCTTTCTTGGGGAACGTGCGCACTGTGGGGGACACCCAGGAAGCGCGCTCCTCGTCCTCTTCTCCCACGTTTTCTCGGGCGGCTCAGGCGGTCCAATACCGACTTCGATCATTACCGCCCCCCACTCCCCAACACGCATACTCTGCAACCCCTCCCTCCCCACCCCCCAAGAGCTAGCGCGGCTTTAACATTAAACAAACGCAGCGAGCGCCTCTGAGCTGCGCTCTCGGCCGGGTGTGCGCGGCGGCGGCGGCGGCGGCGTTACAAATTGTAAATTTAAATTGCTCGCCGGATTCATTACCTCCCCTCTTTGATTTCAGCCAGCCGTGAAAAATTATACTGGTGTACCACTGAGAAACTGTTTTGCCGCAAAGAGCCCGCGCCTAATCACTGGCTTTCTCCCTCCGACAAAAGTGTAATTATTTTGTTTGGGGTGTAAATATAGGCCGCCCCGCGCACACACACTCAGCGTCCCGCCGCGCCGCCGCGCCCTGCCCGCCGCCGGAGGACTCGGCCTCGGAGCTGCAGCGGTTGTGGAGCTGCCGCCCCGAGGCCGGAGAAGAGCGGCTGCTTTGGTGCCATCCGGCGAGACCCGGAGAACCGAGCCCTCAGGCCCGGTCCCCAGGCCCTACCATGGGAGTTCGGGTTTGCCCGAGGACTACTGACCGTGTGCGCACAGGCTGGCTTGGGAGACGCCGGCGAGGCGTGATGGCGAGGCCCAGAGCATCCGCGCAGGGCTGCTGCAGCAGCGAGGGCCGGGGGTGGGGGTGGGGGTGGGGATGGCAGTGGAGTGAGGGTGGATGAGCGTCCGGAATCCCCGAGGGGGTGGCCAGCTGGGGGCAGCCCTGAGTCCAGGCAGGGAGAGTGTCCGGGCGTGGGCGTCCCCAAGAGGGACAGGGCATAGGCAGAACCCCATGGTCTTGGATTCTGGAAGGCAGTGGCCACGAGGTCGGCGTGTCCCCTCGCGCTCTGCTGTGGACTGCTTGGTTCATAGGACATCTCTGAGGGGCGCGGGGCCTTCCTGTCAGTTAAATTATGCACTGCTTAACTAAGGGTCTCGTTTGCTGGGCAGGCCCGACCTGGAACGTTTAATCAAATAGGCAGGGAATCCCTCCATGCCCTCCCTCCCTCCCTCCCTCCCTCCCTCCCTCACTTCCTTCCTTCCTTCCTTCCTTCCTTCCTTCCTTCCTTCCTTCCTTCCTTCCTTCCTTCCTTCCTTCCTTCCTCTATCTCTCCATTCAATAATGGCAAAGCGTACCTCCTCCCCAAGTTCCCCTGTAAGTGCCGGGAAGGGGGACTCTGAGTCCAAACTCCACTCCAGTCCAAGATCTGGGATGGGACTTTAAAGTTCTGCGGGTGTGAGCAGGCAGGGGTCCGATGACACTATCTGAGCCAGGTGGCTTTGGGACAGGAACGGGGGCCAGAAGGCTGTGGTCAGCTTTACACAGGCCAGTTGTCAGGGCTGGTGGGAGTCTGCTTGGCAGCCCTAGGAGCCACTGGACCAGCATCTCTGAGAGGGAGCAGGCGAGGAGGGCAGGGCTGAACGGAGCCTCCCCGCTGGGGAAATCCAGCCCCAAAGTGAGTGGTGCTCTGCGAGTGCGTGCCAGTTTAGGGACATGTGGCAGGGTGAGGCGGGGCAGGTGCCCTCTCTCTCTGTCCTGCAAGCCCCTCTCCAGGCATGCACCACTCAGAGGGCCCACCGGCAGCTGCCCAGCCCGTCCTGCAGGCCACATTCCGATGCTGCAACCCGGGGCCAAAGGCAGACCCCCCGTCGCTGGGAGGGTGCAGGCTGGGGCTGACCCCTGGAGCCAGAGGGAGCCCTGGGAGGATTGAAGCAGAGGTGCAAGCTAGTCCTCCAATGAGTGAGGGAAACGCCGCCGATGCCTTTGTTCAGAGAGGGGTTGTCAGGTCAGAGCCACGGGCTGCCTGCCCGACTGCCCAGCGAAGCACAGATCCCAGGCGGCCAGACCAGGCTGGTGTGAGCCCAGAACCTCGGTGACGCTCCTCGTCTTCCCGGTGCTGGGCCTGGAGGCAGCTCCAGCTCTTCATTGTCGGGGAGCAGGCCATGCTGTGTGAGTGTGTGTGTGTGTGTGGGGGGGGGCTGTGTTCCCAGCCCCTGTGGCCCCACTGGATGTATCTGAGGGGCCATCCCTGGAGCTGCTTCTGAGAACATGCCTGCAACCCTGCTCCATCCTTGAAGCCCGCACGGGGACAGCTTTTCCAGGGACTGTAACCTCCAGTTGAAGCCCCTCCCCCCCCATACGTTGTAGTTACCTGGTCTCCAACCAGCTAGTCTGCGTTTGAGTCTGTATCTTGCTTTCCCTTCCTTTCTTTTCTCTTGGTCGCTTTTTTTTCAGTCTCAATAGCGTTTCTCTCTCCTTTCCATTCTTTATCATCTCCTCTCCCCGCCCTTCCACATCCCACCTCCTTTTTGTTAGCCTAATGTGGGTTCCTTTAGAATTCGCCTGACTTTGGCAGCCTGTGTGCGCGCTGTGTGTGTGTGTGTGTGTGTCTGTGCGCGCGCTTGCGCGTGTAATTCTCGGCTGCTAATGATTGTGTGTTGATAAAGTAATGCAGTGGCCTCATTAGCCTTTGTTTAGAAGGTGTTAAAAGGGAAATCTGCGTTGGAAAGCGGGGGTTTACACTGCAGCCTGGCTGAACAAGCGCCCAGCGGGCTAGGGGCCCCGCCCACTCCCCCAGGCGCCCACCGCCGCCGACCCCGGGAGGGGGGAGGGGCCCAGGGAAGGCGACCCTCAGCTCCTTCCACCCGAGGCGAGTATGTTTACCCCGCTGCGCGCCTTCTGCTCCGCGGGGACCACAGCGGGGATCGCGCTTTCTCAAAAACTCCTTTGAACGGCCCAACGCGCGCGGTGGCCTTTCTCCTCCAGGTTTCTTGGGGGAGGAGGAGGGGAAGGGCAGAAGGCTACACCGGAAAAAAAAATTCCAGAGATTTATTTTGGGGGGAGGAGGGACGGTGGTTAAGTATCTTATTTATTTTGGAGGCGAATGCCAATCAGTCCGCAGCGGCTGGGCTGGTTCGTGGCCTGGAGGCCCTAAGCTTTACGGGGTTTGCAGGAATACTCTTTCTTCCCTCCCAACATATTCGCAGACGGCCAGAGGGAGAGTCTTCCTTGCGTGGGGGGCTCATTCTGAAACCTACTCTCCGGGTCTACCCGCACCTGGGGCTTCGCTTGGGGAGTGAATTCCGTGAGAACAATTCGTAGCCTGGCTTGGCGACTTCTCCGAAACTTGGTGAAAACACAACTTTACTGATCTTGGGCTCGTGTGCGCGCGCGCGTGTGTGGGGTATGAGTGGGTGTGCAGGATTTGGAGAAGGTGTGTCACGTGCGCATTTCCCACTGCCTTGGGAAAGCAAGGTTTCAGGCAGAGGAGAGCGTGAGAAAATTTCTTTTTATCCTGGATCCTACGGAAGGGCCCAGAAAAGTGTACGTTTTGACCAGCCCCCGTGGGCGAAGCTTGTTGAACTCGGAACCGGACTCTCTTCCTGGCGAAAGGGAGAGAAAACATCACCGAGTCCGTGCAGCGGGATGCCTGGTCTCGGATCCGAGCGGAACTCATTGCTTTTTCCCGGGCCTCGGTTGCGTCGGAAGAAACCCGCCTCCGGCTTTCCTCTGCGTTTCGGTTTCCCCGCCCTTGGCTTCGGTGCTGCGGGCTTTGGGGCAAACGAAGCTCAGCTGGTCCGGGCATCCGTGTGTGTCCGCAGCCACGGGCGTGCACCGGGAAGGGTTCGCCATCGCCCCCTCCCCTTTTTCCTTGGGTAGAAGGCGAGGCTAGATGTTGTCTGGGGACTGATCCTGGGCGGCTGGGGCTTAGGGCGGTGACGGCGTAACGAATTCCACCCCTAATCAGAACTCGCCACGAGGGCTCCCTGGTCCCCAACACCATGTAGGCAGAAGCGAGGTTCCTCGCGAAACCAAGTTAAAATCGGCTGCCGTGATGCCCGGGGATGGGATCAGGGCCGAGTTCGGACGAAGCGGGAGACGACGGGAAAACTCCAGCTCCCATCGTTGGCCTTCCTCTCTTTCTTTCTCTTCCCGAAGCAGGTTTCTCCGGGAAGTCGGCGAGTGCGCTTGCGGTCGCCGCCGGGCTGTGCTCGGGCTCAGAGTTGGACCAAGACAAAGGCGGGAGCTGTCCGCGGTGCTGAACCTGCCTCGCCGCCGCTGGAGCAAAGGGGCTCCTGTGTCCTGCCCTCTCCTCCTTTACCCCCCTTCAATCTCCCCTTCACGCTCTGATTCTTGTCTTCTTCCGCGTTTACTTCCTCCTTTTGTCTTTCGTTAGAACCCGTGTCCCGTACACAGATATATGCACATATATATGTATCTAAAAGAAAAATAATTGATCAAAAACAGTGTCTTATCCTTTCTTCCCAAATAAATTATGCAAGAAAGGTTTATTTCCAATGTTCTCTGAAACGGATACAAACGCTATCCCTAACTCCTAAATAAGTGGGAATTCATGCTTCAAACAATAGAACTAAACAACGATGAATACCATGAATCTGCCCTTTGATTTATTTTGAAGAAGAGGCAAGGGTTTTAGAAATTTTAGTTTCAGGAACAGCATATTCTTAGCATCTTAGCTTCTCGGGTGGGAAAATATAAAGGCCAGGGAGGACTGGTAGTCAAATAGGGAGGTGGACAGACGAAGGCTCTTGCCTGCAAGTGGATAGATGGCTTTTAAGGTGAAAGCCATGGATATTAAGTTGACTTAACCCTTTGAGGCAGAGATGAGATCTACAAGGACAACCATCTTTAGGATTATTAAGAGGGGAATGATTCCTCTTAAAGGTTTGGCTAGAAATGGGTTAATCTGATGCTTTATTTTCTAAATGTGCATGGTGTTATCTAGACATTGACATGGTGGTTGACCAAGCAGCGAATCCTCTGCTCACACTTGGATGTAGTATTTGCCTCAAGAAGTTTGTGTGGGTCAGAAAAAAAAATCACATACTCCTTCCCAGGGTGGGGGGGGGATGCCCCATTTTAGTGCACACGATCTATACACATTCCCCCTGGCACCTTATAGATACATGGCCTCCCAGAGAGCTCAGATGTCCTGGGATCACCTCCTCATTTGGTTTTCTCAGCACCCTCCCCACCTCCCCACCACAGGGTGTCAGCTGAGCTCGGCTGTTAGCATTACCAACACACATGGAGAGGGCTCCCTCTGTGGATTCACGGACATTCTCGAGCTAATTTGCCTGTAAAAGGCAGAGGAGTTAGCAGTCAAAAAGTGGAGTGATTTGAAGCAAAGGGTTGCATCTTTGGGCCGGGATAATGGCACCCCAGTTCCTCCAGATCCTAACAGTTATCTTTCGCCCAAACACCCTGAGATCCTTCATTAAGGCCAAGGTGGCCATCCTTTTGGATCATGTACCTTTCAGCCTCTGAGAACGCAAAGCCCCATGGTGCCAGGAGGGAAAGCCTGACCTTCTGTGGATGAGGGAGACATTTCTTTTTAAAACACTATTCATTGAGTGACTGTTATGTGCATTTGATTCCTTGGTCTCCACTGCAACTCTGAAACATCATAGATATTTATCATGGCTCCATTTGACAGATGAGGACACTGAGGCTCAGCAATGCTCCTTAAGTTGCTGATAGTGCCATAGGGGAAGCCTGTGCTCCCACCCCAGATCTCAGTGGTACTGGATCTCCTAGGTACTGCTTGCTCTAATCGCCCATATTCTTCTGGGGGACCACGCTTTCATGGTTATACTGGCGGTATACCAGGGGTTACACTGCTCATTGTTGTTAGCATAATTCCTTTGCATTCCCAGGCCATCATGGCCTGCACGCTGGGTTTGGAAGCTGGTGTAAGTCTTAACCCTGAAAGCAAGAAATAAGAAGGGGAGGGCAGAGAACTCCCCTGTCATGGGGGTCGGGTGGGTGTCTTTCAGGATGTAACAAGGGGCCTGGCCCACCCCCTAGGCCCACACGTAGGAGTCATCTGTAAGTTCCCTTTCTTTCCCGCCTTGCATCCAATCCATCCTTAAGTTTAGTTAGCTCTGCCTCCAAAATATATCCCAACCATCCACGTCTCATCTCCTGATCATCTCTGATCACTCTAGTCTAAGCCACCATCATCGCTTCTGCTTTAGAGCAAAAATCTCCCAACTGCTGTCTCTGTTTCTCTCCTCTGCAACCCGTTTCCTGCACTATAACTAACGTTATGTTTCAAAATCATAAATCAGATCTTGTCAACCCTCTGACAACCCCCCAGTGCACGTAGAATAAAACCCATACTCCTCACGCTGCATGGCAGGGCCCTTGGTGCTTGGCTCCTGCCCACCCCTGGGACACCCCCCTTCCTTGGCCCCCTGCTGTGCTGCTCACACACCTAGTTTTTCTCACCTCAAGACCTTTGCACTTGGCGTGCCCCTCTGCCTTCGGATCCCTCTTGCCACGTAGGCCTGAGCTCAAATGTCAATTCCTCAGGTCTTTCCTGACCACCTTTCCTAAGCACTCCACCCCCGCCGGTCTGGAGCCCCCCTCTCCGTCTGTTTTCCTTGTCACCTTACCAATAGCTAGGATTATCCGGTTTATATATTTAGGTGCATATTGTCTGTCTTCCTTAATAAAATATCAGTTCCATGAGAGCAGAGACCGGGTTTGTCTTACTCTCTGTTGAATCCCCACTGCCTAGCTCCATACCTGGGCCAGAGCGGTTCGATGCGCATTCGTCGAATGAATGAGTAGCGAACGATCACGTAGACAGTGGGAGAGCTGCAGGGGGTGAGTGGCGGTGGGGTGCGCAGGGCTGAGAAGGGGCTGCACTTCCTTTGCCCATCTTCTGGGCCCTGCATGTGGAGCAGCTGGCTGGGTGGGTTCCCACTTCGGTGAAAGAAAGAAAAGTCTGCCCGAGGACCCAAAGAGGGTGCTGTCCTTCAGTGGGTTCTGCCAGCGAGACACGGGATCCGACTGGAGCGGAGAGAACGAGTCTGTGCTTTGGAGAGGGAGTGTTCTGTGTTCCTGTCGGGTCAGGGACCTTCACGTGGTTTCAAACAAAAGGGTGATGATGGAAAAAACACACAGCGAATCAGTAAGATCTACATCACAATAATGAAACACACACACACACACACACACACACACACACACACACAGCCCCTCTAGCCAGTCCACATGTTGGGACAGTAACACAGTGTGGTGGTGTTACTTCAGTTCACACTCTGGAGCCCAGTTCCCCAGGTGGGAATCGGGCTCCATCGCTTATGGGCTGTGTGATACAAGGCAAGTCCCTTAGCCTCTCTGTGCCTCTGTTTCCTCTTCTGTGGAATAGAGGTAGAAGCAGTATACCTGTATTACAGAGTGGCCATGAGGAATTGTGTCAGTCTGTTTTATTTGGGTCACAGCTTGGTAGAGGAGAGGAAATGGGGAGCTGAGTATGTTAGCGGGTGGGTGGGGGGAGGCGATGGTGCTAAGAGATGGAGATGCAAGGAGAAAAAGATGAGACTCACCCTTTAAGAGCTCATTTTCTCCTTCAAGAACTCGTCTCTTGCCCTAGCCAGTTTGGCTCAATGGATAGAGCGTCGGCCTGCGGACTGAAGGGTCCCGGGTTCGATTCTGGTCAAAGGCACATGCCTGGGTTGTGGGCTCGAACCCCAGTAGGGGGTGTGCAGGAAGCAGCCAATCAATGACTCCCTCTCATCATTGATGTTTCTGTCTCCCTCCCTCTCCCTTCCTCTCTGAAATTAATAAAAAAACATTTAAAAAAAAACACCTCTTATATGTCAGGGCAGAAGAGGACTCTGAAGTCAGAGGGCCTGCCTTGGAGTCCTAGCTCAGTCACAGCGGGCAGGACCACTCAGCTTTCTCTGAGCCTCAGTCTCTTTGTCTGTAAAATGGGGCAGTACTTGTGCCTGCCTCGTAGGATTGCCTGGGGGCACTCGGGAGATGATGTTTGAGAAACTAGGAAGCACCCTGCTTTCCAGTAGTTAGCTTCTGTTACTGGGCCTTATTATTTATTTATTTATTTATTTTGGGGGGGGCAGTATTTTTTTTTACACTTTATTCTAAGGACAAGTGTCTCCTTGAGCCAGTGAAAGTGAGTGACTCTATTTTGTTGGACCCTGAGGCAGATGGCGTAGGAAGGTGAGGTTTGATGGAGAAAGGGGTAAATAACTACGTGCTTGGAGTCATTAAAGGGCCTTCCATTGTCCAGCCTCAGGGCTGGGGCTGGTCCATCTTCAGATAGAACTGGACCCCAGAGGCCCTGCCTGGGGCACTGCGGTCACTGTCACCCTTTGCAGAACAGAAGTGCTCGACCAGACGAGTCTCCGTCCCACCACAGCCAGCGTCACCAGGTGCGGAGCGCACTCCTGACATGTGACGGGAAGAGAAATCTCGTGGCGAGACTCCCTAATCTGTCCGCACTAAAAATCACTGAGTCCTTTCCGGTGCCTGACGTCGTGATGATTCACATGAAACAGCTCATCTCGCTACTGTTCTTAGCTCCATTTTACAGATGGAGAAACTGAGGTGGGGGCCGTCACACAGCTGATGCGTGCCAAAGCCCACCCAGATTTGTACCTGGATCTGATGGCTGAGTCTGGATTCCTGACCGTGATGTGAATGGACGTTTTTGTGTGTGTGATTTTAGACAGACATTGTCACAGTGTGGCTGTCGATGAACGCCTTCTGTAAAGTGACGCACACGTCAGTTGTGAGCAAAATACTTAAAAGTGGACCCAGCTCTTGAAAGCCACACCTCCCAGTGGGTTCCCCATCCTGCTGCATCTCACCGACACAGAGCTGAAAAGATCACGCGGGTGACGACTGAGCTGGGGAGGTGTCTCCCTTTCTTAACACTGGGTTCCCTCTCATTGGTGACCACACACAGCACCCCGCCCCACCCAGCGCTCCAGTGTTGCCTGTCCTGATGGGGACCCAGGAGCGGTAGGCTTGGCCGGCTGGGGCTGAAGGTCCTTATCTCCGTCTCTCCCTTACCCACCCCTTCTCACGATTTTCTTATAGCAGAAGGTTTGGACACAGGGGTTTTGAATGAGTAAATGAACCCCGTAGCATTTTGTCCCTGGATATCTATAACAATCCCTGATTGTAATTCATCTGCTCATCGGCCTATATATTTTTTAATTTAAAAAATTGATGAGGAGGGAAGAGGAACGGGGGGGGGGGGGGGAGCGTGGGGAGAAGCATAGATTCGTTGTTGCGCTTTTTGATGCGTTCATTGGTTGCTTCTTGTATGTGCCCTGACCGGGGATCGAACCCGCAACCTTGGCATTTTGGGACGACGCTCTAACCACCTGAGCTCCCCGGCCGGGCCGGGACGGGTCCAGCGAGAGCAGGTTTCTCACTTGGCACCGTGACGCCTTGGGCTGGGTGATTCTTGTGGTGAGGACTGTTCTGCGTATCGGAAGATGTTCTGCCACATCCCCAGCCTCTGCCCACGAATGCCAGGGGCACAGCCCTCGCCCGGCTGTGACAGCTCAAAACATCTCCAGATGTTGTCAACTGGCCCCTGGGGTCTGAGGTCATCCCCGCTTGGGAACCACTGATCTAGAGACCGGTCTGCAAACGGCCTTTAGTCCCCAAGCCCCAGGGCTCCAGAACCTCCCGGTGCTCCTAGCGCAAGGCAATGTAATGGTGTGGGGGCTGGGACAGGGCCCGTGCGGGGCAGGGTGGTGTTTACAAAGTAGACCTGTGAGAGCACCCTCGTTCATTCGCTCATTCAGCCAGCAGACGCTGGCCACCTCTGGGATTTTACAACCTGCAGCTTGCAAAGCGGAGATGGAATCTGGAGGCGTCCCCTTTGCCAACAGGATGCTTTCATTTGATTAACCTCATGTTGCTTAACTCGGCCACTCTCTTGCTGTGTGAGCTTGGGGGAGTCACTATCCTGCTCTGGGCATGAGTGCGTGAAGTGGACGGAGCTGCCAGATCAGCCACCCCACCCTGCCTGGACTTGACCGGGATGTTTATTTGAGCCGATCATTCTCTACTGTAGACAGTGGCAGCCCTTTCTGGCTCTGATCTCAACTGTGTGCAGAGAGGAGAGAGAGGGGAGAGGAGTGAGGGGAGAGAGGGGAGAGGGGAGAGGGGAGAGGGGAGAGAGGGGAGAGGGGAGAGGGGAGAGGGGGTGTGGAGAGGGGAGAGGGGAGGGGAGAGGGGAGAGGGGAGGGGAGAGGGGAGGGGAGAGGGGAGAGGGGAGGGGAGAGGGGAGAGGGGTGTGGAGAGGGGAGGGGAGAGGGGAGAGGGGAGAGGGGAGGGGAGAGGGGAGAGGGGAGGGGAGAGGGGAGAGGGGTATGGAGAGGGGAGAGGGGTGTGGAGAGGGGAGAGGGGAGGGGAGAGGGGAGAGGGGAGAGGGGAGAGGTGACAGGGGAGAGGGGAGAGGGGAGGGGAGAGGGGAGAGGGGAGAGGGGAGAGGGGAGGGGAGAGGGGAGGGGAGAGGGGAGAGGGGTATGGAGAGGGGAGAGGGGTGTGGAGAGGGGAGAGGAGAGGGGAGAGGGGGAGAGGGGTGTGGAGAGGGGAGAGGGGAGGGGAGAGGGGGAGAGGGGAGGGGAGAGGGGAGAGGGGAGAGCAGCTGAGCCCCCCACCCCTTGCTTGATGACAAGAGTGATTCTTTTCATGTGAATTCTGATTGCCCCGTCTCAAGCCCTCTCTTCTATCGTCCCTTCCATCGTAGGGACATCTGAGGCCAGAGCAGATGGCTGCCTTGGTATTTCCCACGTGGTGGCAAAGAGGCTGGGATAGAAGCGCAGATTCCCGGAGGGCAATCCGGGGCCATGGGCGTTATTCACTCAATGGCTTGCTCCTCTCCCCTCCTGCGATCTCTCCTTTCCACCTCAGCGAAGGATCAAAACGAATCAGCAGACGTTTATTGAGCTTCCTCTGAGATCCAGGCACGTTGTGAGGGGCCAGGGAGCAGGAAGGTGAATCAGATCCAGTTCTTGCCCAGGAGTTCCGTGGAGAAGATTAAGTATGAAACCGGGAAAAGATACGGAATGCCCCGGGGGAAAAAAGTGTGTGCGGTGAGCAGGCTCAGCGGTGTAAAGAGAGTGACTGCTGATTGTACATGTTCCCTGGAGAAACTGAGAAGCCGGGGTAGGGGCTGGGGGAGGAACTCCAGTTTCTGCTCCAATGAAGGCACGGCCTGGCCTGCCCCTTCCTAGCCTTACCCTTCTATATTCTTCATGGCTTTTTCTAATCGGAGACCCTCAGGGGCCTCACACAAACGTCCGAGAGTGTAGGCAGAGGGATGATGGGCCGGTGTTGGGCACAAGCCACGCTGGGCATCAGGAGGCCTGGTTCTGCATCTGGATTTGCTGTGTGGCCTTGGGAAAGTTGCTGAATCTTTCTGTTGCGTCCCTGACTCTGAGTTGGGAGGTGTGAGTCCCCGGCCTAATTACATTGGCCAGAGCTTCCTGGAGAACTATGTTGGAACTGTCGGGAGTATAATGGTTAACATTTGGCAGACAGAGAGTTTGTCCTTCCGAGGGCATATTGATCATGAAGGGGGAAGGCCAATCAGAGACGGACTCATCTCCTGGAATGGGGAGCCACGGAGGGGTCCTGGGGAGGGCGTGGTGGAGTTGACCCATGGGAACTGAGAAATGTTCTCCATAATTTTCTTCCTCTGGAGCTGGAGCAGAGATGGAAACCTCACCCACAGATAAATACATGTCCCAGGGCCTGGGCTAGTGTGTACAAGTCTGGAGAAAGAACTCAGCAGTGAGTCAATGAACAAGCATGCACTAGAAGAAAAGCATGTGTTGGGCTTTGAGTGTGGTTTTCTGTGGATGCAAACATTTTATTTTTTATTTATTGCGTTTTGAGAGAGAGACACACACACAGAGAAAGATAGAATGATGGAGAGATATTTGTTTCACGCATTTATTCATTCGTTGGTTGATTCTTGTATGTGTTCTGATTGGGTATTGAACCCACAACCTTGGTGTATCGGGATGATGCTCTAACCAACTGAGATACCCAGCCATGGCTGTGGAGGCAAAGATCTTCAAGGCTCCCAGGATCTGTAACTTAACGAGAGGGCTCCAAGGCCTGGCTCGTGAATGTAGCTCTACCCACTCACCTGCTCACTGAACAGATTCCCAGGGGCCTACGGACCCCTCAGACTCCGAGTCATCCCTTTCCTCCTCCTCCACCTGCCACTTCTCCGGCACCGCCGTTCACGCAGCTGCCTGAGCCACAGCCATGCAGGCCCTCGCTCACTCCACTCCGATTCCTCCCAAATCCTGTGGACTCTCTCTTGCACGTCTGTCACCTACGCCTGGCCATGCCTTAGGTCAGGCCAGAGCCATTGATTGACAAGACAGCCCCATCTTTTCCTCAATTCCTTCTCCTTGTCCCAGCCAGAGAAATTTGGTCGTAGAACAAAACTGACTAGGTTACTCCCACACTTACAATCTTCCAGGGGCTCCCCCAGCTCTGCAGGACAAACCCCGAGCCCCTTCATTGGTTTCCAAGCCCCTGTCCACCTCTCTGACTTCATCTCTTATCTCCTCCCTCCCAACAGTCCAGCTGCCCTGAGCTTTGCCTGGATCTGCCAACAACTTCTCTCCCTTCTGAGCCTTTTATCTTTACTACCCTCCCCCCCGCTTATTTATATGTGCTGTCTTGCCCTTCAGGTCTCCTCTCAGACATGTTTCCTTCAGGAAACCTTCCCCATTTCCGCAGCCCCTTGTCTAGTTCCCATGGGGCTCTGAGCTGACGGCCAGCTGGGACTTGTCCAGTGTATGGCTCATAGTCCAGTGTATGCTCAATCAATAGTTACTGAATGAAGGCAGGAATGCTGAAAACCAGTGACCAGGCGTTTTTAGGAGGTGGGAATCGGAAGATTTTCTGCAGAATTTGTTTTCTTGTGTTAAGCTTTATTTACATACTAGAGGCCTGGTGCACGAAATTCATGCACTTGGGAGTGGGGGTATCCCTCAGCTTAGCATGCGCCCTCTTGCAGTCCGGGAGCTCTTGGGGGATGTCCAACTGATGGCTTAGGCCTTAATGGGCCTAAGTCACAGTCGGACATCCTGAGCACTGCCGTGGAGGCAGGAGAGGCTCCTGTCACCGCCACTGCACTCGCCAGCCATGAACCTGGCTTCTGGCTGAGTGGTGCTCCCCCCGTAGGAGCGCACTGCCCACCAGGGGGCAGCTCCTGTGTTGAGTGTCTGTCCCCTGGTGGTCAGTGCACATCATAGTGACCGGTCATTCTGCCGTTTGGTCGATTTGCATATTAGCCTTTTATTATATAGGATGATTGATGTGCAATAGACTGCACATATTGAAAGCATGCCATTTGGTGAATTTTGATATTTGTATACACCATGAAACCCTCAGCACAATCAAAATAGTGAACATATCCATCACCCTTAAGAGTCACCTCATGCCCCTTGGGGGTCTCCCTTCCCCCCTCGTCCCCGCCACCATTCCTAGGCAACCATAGATTTGCTTTTGGTCACTGTGGACACATTTGCGTTTTCTACAACTTTGTATAAATGGAATCATGCAGTCCGCGTCCTTGTGTGCCCGGCTCCTTTCATGCAGCACAAAGGGAGAACTTGGCTCTGAGCTGTGCCAGGAGGCATGGGGTATGGCTTAGAGAGAGAGCAGAGGGCATTCTAGGAGACCCCAAATTCAAAGGCAGAAAAGTGCAAGGGCAGTAGACCAGGCTGGATCCAGGGGTCATTCACTCATTCATTCGTCAAATGTTTGTTGAGCTCCAACTGAATGCCAGGCACTGTGCTAATAGCAGGGCTAGAATGTGGGGTCCTCTTGCTGCTCTAGATTTGCTCCCCGCCGCTCTCCGCTGCTCTGTGCTTCTGGAGGCTCACCTATAATGGACAGCATCCGTGGGCTCTCTTCCTGCGGACTTCCGGTTGGGTTTGGCCAACGGGATGCCCAGGGGGAGGTCAGAGGGAGGTCGGGCAGCTCTTCCTCTGGTCCCCTCCCTGGAGCACCTGCGAGGGACCCTCTCTATTGGCTGGCAAGCCACCATTCTAGTAGCTTCTCCGGGCATCTTGACCAAAGCCGATCCTCTGCTCTTAAAGACTTGGTAAAGAGCACCAGCAAGTGGCCTGGGGTAGGGCCGGGTGGTTTTCTGGAGTCCTCCCCAGGAGGCCTCTGTGGCACCGCCAAGCCTAACTCACTCCTAGGCTCTCCTGTGGAGGAACCGGGACTTCGGGGGTTGAGGGGGGCCTCAGGTGTAGCCCCGCCCACAGCAATAACACCCCGATGGTCAGCAAGAGGCCCTTCAGTGTGTACCAGTCCTGATTGATTAAAATGCTTCTTCCAACCACACAGCGAGGACTTGGTGCTGGAAAATCCGAAGTGAAAGTGACCGTCTCTCACTCGTCTCACACAGAGTGTTTGGTTGGTCCGGCCGGTCCGCGGTTTGTCATAAAGACGGTCCCGCAGGCCTGACCCCCCTCCCTCCCCCCCCCCCCCACCCCAAGTGGACCTCGTGAGCGGGGTGCGTGTTGCTTTTCTTCTTTGGAGCCTGACTCAGCATCTTGAAGCGAGGTCCCTTCATCTCTGCATTTTCTGGGCCTTTCGCTCCTCATTACTTAATATCTTTCTAGACCTAAAAAACGTGCTTTTATTTGTTCGAGGGGTGAGTGGGATGGGGAGGAGGCAGATCTCCCAGAAACGGCTGAAGAGGGTTGCTGCTTAAACACTTGGCCCTCTGAGTGCGGAAGGACTCCAGGTTCACGGAGAAACATTTTGGAGACAAACCAGAGGACAGAATGATAAACGAGAAGTGTCCAATCCGGAACAGGCTCACGCCTGATAAATCCTGGGCCGTCCCTCGGAGAAGGGAGGCTTGGAAGTGGGAAGTGTGAAGGGCCTGGGGCGGGCGGCTGAAGACCTGCAGGTGTTTGAGAGGCTGCCCTTGATGGAGGAATAAGACCTGTTCCGTGGGCCTTAGGGGTGGAATAGGGCCAGTGGGTGGAAGCGATGGGGAGGCAGATATAGCATCCACTGATGGTCAGTCTGGCCAGCTGTCAGGGTTGCTGCAAAAGGGGATGAGCCTCCCCATCACTGGGGGTGTTCAGGAAAAGGTGGACGGGAAGTAGTGCACGAGCCCACCAGACCACTGATTCCCAGACACCCACAGACTGGACGCGTCCCAATCACCAGGGCGCTGTGGAAACGCAGTTGAATCATGTCTGCAATTCCTGCTTATTGAGCACCTACTATGTGCCAGGCACTGGGCTAGACAAGGAGGCCACCATAGTGAGGGCACAGATGTGGTCCAAGCACTCCCATAGTCCATGCTCTTGTCTCAGAGGCAGATACTGAGGCGTATGTAAGTTACGCTGGGATCACTGCTTCAGCGTTACCCCGTGCAGGTGATGGATGGAGAGCGACAGGGGCTGGGGACTGGCTTCAGCTGCAGGCTCAGGAGGTGACATTGAAGCTGAGACCAAGGAGCCAGCCCAGGAAGGAGCCAGGGAGAGAGTGTTCCTGATGGGAGAGATGGCGTGCTGAATGCTCAGGGGGGTTGATGGCTGGAGGATGTTGGGGAGGACTGGAGATCAGAAAGATGGGTGGGCCGATGGGGTGGGGTCCCAGGGGGAGCCCGGATCTTATGTACTTGCAGGGGTGTCATCAGAAGCCCCTGGGGAAGGGGGGCCAGAAACTCCCCTTTTCCGATGAGTCTCCTGATGAGTGTGATCTCCAGACCAGGGGGCCTCAGCATCTCCTCACACCCCTCTTTCTCCTCACCAGCCGGTCCCTGAACCCCGCTGGACCCAGCTTGTTCCTGGCTAGCTTTTCTGCCCCCTCTCGCTTTTGCTGCCTTTTCCCAGGGAGGACTGTGAAATTGGGGCTGGGTCATGAGATCAGAAGTGCATAGGGCTCGTGGTGACGGGTTGGGTCCCGCTCCTTCCAGCTGGCAGTTCTAGAAATACTTCCCTACAAACCAGACATGGGCGAAGGGGTCTGCTTTGTGGGAGGGTCTGGAGAGGGGGTGGCAGGACCAGCAGGTGCAGAGTGAGAGCGAGGGATCCCTTGCCCAACAATTACTAACAAGTTCAGGATGGTGACAACAGAGCACGAAACCGGTGGGACGTTGCGGGTGGCATGCCCACACAGCCCATCCTGGGGGAAGGAAAGAAAAGGAGGGAAAGAAGGGAAAAGAAGAAGAAAAGGGGAAAAGAGAGGATGGGGCACGAAGGGGAGGAGAACCAAGGGAAGCCAGGGCTGAGCAGGGACCTCGGCTAAGTAGCGTTCAGGGGGGACTTTCTGTTACCAGGCACCCGGCCAGCTGTGTTATGACTCCCACTCAGCAGATGAGGAAGTGAGGCTCAGAGAGGTTAGGCCACCAATCCAAGGTCACCAATCCAAGGTCACCAATCCAAGGTCACCAATCCAAGGTCGCTTCAGCTTAAAGGTCCTTTCCCAGAGAGGTCCTCCCCGCCATCCTTGTCTGAATACATACACCCCACTCCCGGGATGCCCCCTCCGGTCGCCCTTTCCTTCAGGGCACTCGCTGGCACCTACAATCTGTCGCTTTCTTCTCCTCGCTGTGTATTCTCTGTCTTGCCTACTAGCATGTCAGCTTCCGGTCAGTCCCTGTGTCTCCAGGCCTCAAACAGTGACTGGCAGGAGGGACCCACTTACTAAACATTCACCGGAGCCCTTTGAATTTGGTGATATCTGACATTGTTAACCTTTCAAAAATGGCAATTCCAAACAGCTCAGCCTGATCTTGAACGCGGGAATGAACCAGCGCATTGCTCCTCTGCACCCCTCTGCCTTCTCATCTGTGAGGGGGGGCAGTCGTTGCTGGGCAGTGTGGCCCTGGCTGCCCCGCCGTGCGGGAGGGGCCGGCGTGGGGCGTGGGAGGCCCTGTGGCTTGAGATACGGGCGTGATGAATGAGTGGTGGGATTGGTCCTGGGCGGAGATACAAAGGATGGGAATGACACTATTTAGTGAGGAATGACCTCCTGACACTCTTCAAATAAATGCAGGCTTGTTAGAGACTGGGAGGCAGCTGCTGCTGCGGCCGCCACCTCTGATTCCGGCAGAAGAGAACAAAACGGACTGGCATTGTGTGTGTGTGTGAGGGTGTGAGTCCGTGTGCATGGAGAGTGTGTCTGTGTGTGTCCATCTGTGTGTGCATGTGTGTATCTGTGTCTCTGTCTTCTTTGTGTGTGTGTGTGTCTGTGTGTGTGTGTCTGTGTCTCTGTGTGTCTCTGTGTGTGTCTGTGGGTGTGTGAGTGCAAGAGCTGCCTGGAGGCACGGAAGGCCCATCTCTGCACCCCTGAGCCGCTCACTTTCCATTTGAATGAAACACTCCCTGGCTGAGCACCTACTATGAGCCAGAAACGGGACCAGCTGCAGGGGGTGATCTCAGAGTCAAACCAGCACCAAAGCACCTGGCTGGCAAAGAGCTGGCCGCGCCCCTCGATTCTGACCAGCAGGTAACCCAGCGGCCGAGGAATGGCCACCACCTGGTGTCTCAGGTACTTTCTGGGGATGTTTCAAAATGATGCTTCCACTCCTGGAAAGTGGGTACTATCTCTTCCCACTTTGCATCTGGGGAAGCTGAGGCCCAGAGAAGGAAAGCCACTTGCCCTAGGTCACACAGCAAGTGGGTGGTGAAATGGGGGTTGGACACATTCTTTTTTAGTCTCACTCAAGATTTTTATGGATTGACCGTAAGAGCAACCATTTGAGAGCATTTGCCCCCCTCCTCCCCCGCAATTTCCAAACATCTCTTGGTTTTGAAGGACAGTTAAAAAAATACCCTTGAACCAGCTCATTAAGTCACACTACTGCCCCAAGGGCTGCAAACTGCCCACTGCTTACAGACAGGAGACGCGCTGGGGCCATAGGGCTGAATGGAGAGCAAAGGGTCTATCTCTCAGAGTGGTCCACTGGCCCTCACCTGGGATACAGGTTAGAGAGGCAGGTTCCTGGGCCCACCCCAGACCTACAGGAGCCGCATCTCAAAGGGAGGGGCCTAGGAATCTGTATCCCGACAAAACCTTCAGGTGGTCCTTATACTTCCTTATATTTCAGACGACAGCCACTTATTTGGGGTGCTGAGACAGCCTGGGGCGGTGAGGTAGTGCCAGATCACCGATGGCCTTGATGCTATATGACATTGGAGCTTTGTTCTGTGGTTCATAGGGAGCCATCCAAGGTGTTTGAGCAAGGGAGGGATCCGGGTTATTTCTCTGGTGTCAGAGTGAAGGCTGGGTGGACAGAAATGATAGCAACAGGGAGAACAGATCCAGGACATGGGTGCAATACTCCATATGAGAAGTGATAGGGCCTGCACTTGGCTGGAAAGCCTGGGCGGGATAAGACAGTCATTACACAGCTCATCCATGCCTCTGAGACGCTCCTTATGGAGCTTAGGGCCCTCTTCCAGGCTTAGATCCAGCCACTGAATTTCACCAACCAGAGAAGGCTTCCTGGAGGAGGTGACGCTCCCTCCAGACCTCGGTGAGAGGCAAACCCAGAGAGAAGAAGAAAAGGGACTTAAGGAGGGATATAGTCCAGTGTTCAAAGTCGCTTCCTCCTAGGGGGCTTCCTGCATCCAGGGCCTGAGCACTTCTCCACCAAGAGTTTCGGAGACCCCACCAAGACTGGGGAAAGTTGACTAGTGCGGGTGGCAGGCAGGACTGGCGTTTCTAATTAACATGCAGGCAGGGAGAATGCCTCTTCTTCCAGAGCCTGTATTCAGCTGATTGAATATCAGGGCTGGGGCTCAACTATGAATTGTGTGTCAAAAATAAAGCCTGCACGCTCTCCTCTCGTTAAAGGAACAGCGTCCCCATTTTCAGCCCTCTGCCTCCCCATCAGCTTGCTTGTCACTTTGATCCCTGGAGCTGGGTGTGGGGACTGGGGGCTCCAGGTAGGGATGACAAAGGCGAAGGATTTAGGGGGCGGGGGACATCGGCCTGGGGTGGGAAACACCAGAGGAAGGTGGGGAGAAACCCCAGGTGGGTTTCGGGGAGCTGCCAGGTTGGGGAAGCGAAGGCAGAGAAACGGGCCATAACGAGAGAAAGGCGGCTGGCTGTGGCAGGGGAGAGCGCGAGGGGCGAGCAAACACAGGTTCATTAATCTGTAGTTCGTCTGCCTTTTCTGTTAGGAGGATGAACTTGATGAGTTAATTAAGTCGCAGTCTGTAACACCAGTTTATTTGCATAGCAAACTCCTGGGCCAGTGTGCTGTGAGTTGAGTGTGTACACGCAGACAATTCGGGGGAAATTACAGCCTCATTAATATGCTAATCTGGTTGCAGGCCTGGAGCTGAGTTTTGGGTTGGTGGTGCTCGGGGGTGGTGGGTGTTCGGTTGCTTAGCAACCCTTTTCTCCAGGTAACCCTTCTCTGGCTTGCCCTTGATATCCCCCAAAGGATTGCAGTGTGGAAGAGGAGGTGAGCGGGGAAAGCATTCTGTTGTCACAGAACAGTGAGCAAAATAAAAGGCAAACACACACACATTCCCAGCCGCATCCACATTATGCCGGTGTCTTTACAAACAGGCGTGGGAGGGGCCCGGGGCGGCTGTGTGGGTGCCATCGACAGACACCAGCACGCAGATGCGGTGTGTGGTCTGTGGAAAGAGACACAGGAGGAACACCCTCCTACACACACGTGTGTGTGCACACAAACAAAACCAACGCAGGGGTTTTGTTTAGCAAATAAACCCATATGATGAGATTCTCCGTCTATGTAATAATGCATGTTCTATGTAATATCCTCCCATTAAACACACACACACACACACACACACACACACACACACACACACACCAATATCCCATGCAGAGTCTTTACCAATAACACAATAAATGCATTAAACGTAATGTGATATTCAGAATATGCAAATGATAAATAATAATCAACTTTGAAACGCACACACACACATTATGGAGTTTGTAGAAATAGGTCCTGGGTGAGAAGGACAGGTGTGTGCATGCATGGAAACATATGTGTGTCGGTGTATGACACTTATGCAAGTAGACGCTGGGTGTAATATACATGTGTATGTATACAATACGTGACCAGGTCTACCAAGAGTCACCAAGCACACATAGAGGTTGGCATGCAGCGCAGAGCACACACCTTCAGATCCCATCCCTTTTCTCTCGCCCTCCTCACTCCCAATCTGGACAAAGCCTGCTTTCTGAATGTCACACCCCTGTCGCATCTCTGGGTCCCAGGCACAGTGCCTGCCCCATCCCAGGTGTTCCCCTTCCCTTGTTCCTCGCGCCTCCTCCTGGTTGCAACAGTCTCTTTTCTGGCCCATGTGTGTCTGACAGGCTGCATCAAAGGCCTCCAGGCTTTCCCTGAAAGAGCAAACAATGGGGTTCAGCGTGTTAATACCCTCCGGCCCCCCCCTCCCTCGGCCATGAGAAAGAAATTCACCACATTCCGACGGGCTTACAGGTGACTTCTACAAATATCAAGAAGCAGAGGCCGGCCGGCATGGTTCAGTGGTTGAGCGTCTACCTATGAACCAGGAGACCACGGTTCCATTCCTGGTCAGGGCGCATGCCCAGGTTGTGGGCTTGATCCCCAGTAGGGGACGTGCAGGAAGCAGCTGATCAATGATTCTCTCTCATCATTGATGTTTCTATTTCTCTCTCCCTTCCTCTCTAAATCAATAAAAATATATTTTAAAAAAAGCAGCAGAGAATTCTTGTATTATATGAGTTGCTCCAGGAAAAAGAAAAGAAAAAAACAAAACAAAGCAAAGCTGCCCAACTCACAACCTTGACCACAAGTCTGGCCGAGAGTGCTTCTTTTTTTTTTTTTTTAAAATAAATCTTTATTGTTCAGATTATTACAGGTTCCTCTTTTATTTTTCCCCATAGCTCCCCTCCACCTGATTCCCCACCCCACCCCAGGCCCTTACCCCCCACCACTGTCTTCATCCATAGGAGTAAGATTTTTGTCCAATCTCTTCCCGCACCCCTCCCACCTGCTTCCCCTGAGAATCGTCAGTCCACTCCCTTTCTATGTCCCTGATTCTATTATATTCACCAGTCCATTCTGTTCTTCAGATTTTTCATTCACTTGATTTTTAGATTCACTTGTTGGTAGGTATGTATTTGATGTCATTTTGTTGTTCATAATTTTTATATTTACCTTTTTCTTCTTCTTCCTCTTATTAAAAGATACCCTTCAGCATTTCGTGTAATCCTGGTTTGGTGGTGATGAACTCCTTTAGCTTTTTCTTGTCTGTGAAGCTCTTTATCTGACCTTCGACTCTGAATGATAGCTTTGCTGGGTAGAGTAATCTTGGTTGTAGGTTCTTGCTGTTCATCACTTTGAATATTTCTTGCCACTCCCTTCTGGCCTGCATAGTTTCTGTTGAGAAATCAGCTGACAGTCGTATGGGTACTCCCTTGTAGGTAACTAACTGTTTTCCTCTTGCTGCTTTTAATATTCTCTCTTTGTCTTTTGCCCTTGGCATTTTAATTATGATGTGTCTTGGTGTGGTCCTCTTTGGGTTCCTCTTGTATGGGGTTCTGTGCGCTTCCTGAACTTGTAAGTCTATTTCTTTCACCAGGTAGGGAAAGTTTTCTGTCATTATTTCTTCTAATAGGTTTTCAATATTTTGCTCTCTCCCTTCTTCTGGCACCCCAAAAATTCGGATGTTGGTTCGCTTGAAGTTGTCCCAGAGGCTCCTTACACTATCTTCATATTTTTGGATTCTTTTTTCTTTTTGTTTTTCTGGTTGGATGTTTTTTGTTTCCACATATTTCAGATCTTTGGTTTGATTCTTGGGGTATGTTGATCTACGGTTGAGTTTCTGTATATTCTTTATTTCAGACAGTGTATGCTTCATTTCTGACTGATCCTTTTCCATTTTTTTGGCATTCTCATTAAGCTCCTTGAAGGTCTCATCAAGTTTCTCAGCGGTTTTAAGAAGATTCTTGAGTAACCTTATAAATGTGGTTCTGAACTCTATGTCATCCAGTAGTTTGCTTTCCTCCGTTTCTTTCATTCGTGACATGTTTCTTTGTTTCTGCATTTTGGCTGCTTCCTTGTGTTGGTGGAGTGGCTTTGTGTGGTAGGTGACCTATAGGGGGCAGTAGCTCAGCCTCCCCAATCACCTGATGTGGATGCTCTTGGTACACCCCTTTGTGGGCTGAGTGCAAAGTCTTGGTGTAGTTAAGCCTGAATTGCTGTTAGTACGCTGGGAGGAATTGACCTCCAGGCCAATTAGCTGTGAGCACTCCCTGGGTCTATAATGGAAGAACTGCTGCGCTGAAGACACGCTTATGGGGCAGAACTTGTTTCAGTGGGGCTTTGGTGCTCACTGAGTCTGCCTCTTGAATGTGTCACTTATGGATGTGAGGAGTTGAAATCTGGTGTCTCACACTGACCACTAGGTACACTGGCTTCTGGATCTCCAATGGGGTGCAGGTCAGCTACTGTCTGAGGCCACTCAGCAGGAGCTACAGTGAGAGCTGCAGTTTTCTCCTCTTTGCTTGGGGTTTGGAGGTTTTGGAGCTGTCTGACCCGGGCTGCAAGTTTTCTAGGTTAAGCTGCGATAGGGCAGGCTTTTCTTATGCTAACTCGGCTGCTCGGAGCTTGGGTGGGTTTGTAGGTTGTGTGGGGCCGGGTCTCAGGGCGTCACTAGGTTAGGGCGTGGCAAACAGCAATGGCTGCTAGTTAGCTGGCTCTGTGTCCCCGACGGAGTCCGTCCTGGAGTCCCGTGCCCCAGTGCCGTAAACAATTATTCCTGCATGCAGCTCTGCAAGCAAGCCACTCTCACTGGCAGACAGTCCAGCTTCTCCCCGTAGGAGTTTGGGTCCCCTGCGTCTCCCCAGAGACTGGATTTCAGAGTAATCGGGGGCTTGTCTCCGTTTGGGTTGAAAAAAGCAACGCACCCAGTCGCCCGCCGCCAGCCCGGATCACGCGCCTCTGTACCTCAGCTTTTCAGCGCTCGTGCACGTCTCAATGCTCTTTTCTCTTTCCTTCTAGTTGTAGAACTTCCACTCAGCCAGCTTTCCCGTGGTTCTGGGTGATAGACGTTTTGTCTTTTAGTTGCAGTTTAAATTGTTGTGGGAGGCAGCAGTTTAGGTGTTTACCTACGCCGCCATCTTGGATTCTCCCCGAGAGTGCTTCTTAGAAATGCATACTGAACGTCAACAATAGGAAGTGTGTTTCCATCTGGTTAGTAAAAACTGGAAGGTCGGGAGCATCAAGAGTGAGTGAGCATGTGGTCAATGAAAGCCCCAGTGCATGCTGGGGGCAGAAGTTTGAGGAGCAGTTTGTCAATATCTTATGATGTTAAATATCTGCACATGTCATGCCCCAGAAACCCAATTCTTGAGTATAAACCCCAGAGAACTTCTTACTCAGCTCTGAAAGGAAACACACTGTTCGTGTTGGTCAACAGAGGCAAACCCACTGCCCTTCATGAGGCAAGTGGATAAAGAAAGCGAGGTGAAGGGAGGTGTGGTTGATCAGGCCGTGGCCAGAAAAACACATAGAGCTACACATAGCAACACAGTGGGCATCCAAACATTTCATGTGGAAAAGTAAGAAACAGAGTAAAATGTGGAAAATCATATCATTTATGTACCATGAAAACAGTGCTTTGGTCTCTCAATAGTTGAACGGATGACTAAACCGTGACACCTTCATACCACAGCAAGGAAAAGGAAAGGACTGCCAACTCAGGCCACAACATGATGAATCTCAAAAGCATCATGCTAAGTGAAAGAAGCCAGACACGGAAGGATCTGTATAGTAGAATTCCGTTTACAGAATCTACAGGCATAGAAAGCTGGGGCAGGGGTAGTGGAATTGGTAATAGAAATGTTCTATGTCTTGAAGGTTACATGAATGTATACATTGATTAAAATGTATCAGACTAGATATTTAATGACTTTTTAAAAAATATGTTTTATTGATTTTTTTAACAGAGAGGAAGGGAGAGGGTTAGAGAGTTAGAAACATCAATGAGAGAGAAACATTGACCAGCTGCCTCCTGCACACTCCCTACTGGGGATGTGCCTACAACCAAGGTACATGCCCTTGACCGGAATCGAACCTTGGGACCCTTTAGTCTGCAGGCCAATGTTTTATCCACTGAGCCAAACTGGTTAGGGCACTCTAATGACTTTTACTGAATGTAAATTAGCCTCAATAAAGTTTATTTAAAACAATATTTTACTGTAAATAATCCTATCTAATAAAAGAGTAATATGCAAATTGACTGTACTTCTGCTACACCAACAAGACATGCCCACCAGCCAATCAGGAGTGAGTATGCAAATTAGCCTAACCAAGATAGCTGCAGCCACAGAGAGAGCAGGAGGCTTGGGTTTCCCTGGCAATGGAGGAAGCCAAGCTTTCCGCCTGCCCAGGCCTCCGCTCAAGGCTACCAAGTTTCAATTATAGAAGATAAATAAATCCCAACAAAAATGGTGGCAGCCACAGAGCTGGAGAGAGCAGGAGGTTTGAGTTGTCCCTGGTGATGGAGGAAGCAAAGCTTCTGCATCCCTGGCCTGCCTTGGCCTCCACTCAAGGCTATAAAGTTTCAATTATAGAAGATAAATAAATCCCAGATACCAGGGCCTCCACTTGGGTCGCTGGGGGGTGTGGCCAGCCTGCAAACCATCACTGGCCCCTCACCCAGGCTGCCCTATGCCCCAAAGGAACCCCCACCCTGATCTGGGACACCAGCTGGCCCCCGCCCATGCACCAGGCCTCTATCCTATCTAATAAAAGAATAATATGCAAATTGACCATCACTCCAACACACAAGATGGCTGCCCCCATGTGGACACAAGATGGCTGCCACAAGATGGCCAGCAGGGGAGGGCAGTTGGGAGGGACAAGGCCTGCAAGGAAGGGCAGTTGGGGGCGACCGGGCCAGCAGGGGAGGACAGTTAGGGGCAATCAGGCCGACAGGGGAGCAGTTAGGCGTCGAACAGGCTGGCAGGGGAGTGGTTAGGGGGTGATCAGGCAGGCAGGCAGGTGAGCAGTTGGGAGTCAGCAATCCTGGTTTGTGAGAGGGATGTCCGACTGCCACTGGGATTGGGCCTAAACGAGCAGTTGGACATCCCTCAAGGGGTCCCAAATTGGAGAGGGTGCAGGCTGGGCTGAGGGACACCGCCTCCTGTGTACACATTTTGTGCACCGGGCCTCTAGTGTGTGTGTGTGTGTGTGTGTGTGTGTGTATGTATGCCTAAGTGACTGGCTGACCGGTAGCTTGATGCACAATGACCACCAGGGGCAGACACTCAATGAACAGGCATGGAGACATGGAACAGACTGATGAATCTCAGAGGGAAAGGGGGAAGGCAGAAAGATTAACTGAAGATCTTTTTGTTGTTGTTTTTTTTTACAGAGAGGAAGGGAGAGGGATAGAGAGTTAGAAACATCGATGAGAGAGAAACATTGATCAGCTGCCTCCTACTGGGGATGTGCCCACAACCAAGGTACATGCCCTTGACCTGAATCTAACCTAGGACCCTTCAGTCCTCAGGCCAACGCTCTATCCACTGAGCCAAACCAGTTAGGGCTTAACCAAAGATCTTCAGTATGTTGGGATCTGGCCCAAACTGGCTTTCTAATTTCCCCTGAGGGGTTCCGGATTGTGAGAAGGCACCTGCCAGGCCGAGGGACCCCACTGGTGCACAAATCCATGCACTGGGTCCTAGTAATAAAATAAAAAGCCAAAGGGAATCCTGGAATGAATACTTGGTGATAACATGCCCTATGAATTAAGAATAATCACTTTAATTTCAACACCTGAGGTTAAGAAGAAACAACCCACCCATTCACAAATGCCCTCTCTACCTGCAGGGCACCCCACACTTCTCGGCAGAGCCTTTGCCCGGCTGCCCTTCCTGCCTGAGAGGAAGTTCCCGTGGCTGAATCCTATTTACCCTTCAAGACTCAGCCCAGACAGCCACCCAGGAAACGTTTGCTACAGCAACTTCCCGCTGTGCCCACCCTGTGCCCCACACATATCATCTCACTTTATTTTCGTAACACTCTTACGAGGTGGGTGCCATTGCTGTCCCCACTCTGCAGATTCGCGGCTAGGGCAGTTAAGTAATTTGCCCTTGGCCACAGCTAGCAGGTGGTGGAAATCTACGCGTCTGACCCCAAAGCCTGGGTCCAAAATGAAGGAACTTTGTTTCTAGATGTCGTTTAGGGTTCCGTCTTCTGTTGGCGTTTCTTGTGGTCCCTGGAGGGAGGCAGGACTCAGGGAGTCCGCACCGTGAGAGAGACCTGAATGTGCTTGAATCTGAGAACATCACCTTGGGGAGGGCTCCATCCCTAAGAAATTATAAATATTTCATTTCCCCCCTTCTCTCCTGCCTTGTCAGCCCCGAGATGAAGTTATCGACAGGAGCCCGGGTGATGGACACATTGGCGGGGCTCTGTATTGATGAGTTAATAGATTGTTGGCTTTTTTTTTCCATCCTCGGGAAAAAAAAAGAAAGGAATCTTGACAAGCTGTTTTCACTGCTGTGGGTGGGTGGGGGCTGCTGCAGAAGGAGATGGAAAGCTTGGGCCTGGGTCAGGTGAGACCCGTCAGACGGTCCTGTCAGCTCGACCTTCAGCGTTTACCCTGCATCCGATCACCTCCCACCCTCTCCGCTGCTGACCCAGGTCCCGTGCCCGTCACCCCTGGGCTGAGCACCGCGGCTGTTTGCTCACTGGCCTCCCTGCACCTGCCCTTGCCGCTCAGTTCATTCTGCACCCGGCGGCCAGAGCAGGTTTGGAACAGGAGCCAGACCCCCGACTCCTCTGTCACAGACCCTCAGGGCACCCCATCGCAGCCGCAGCACGCCATCCGTCCTATGGCCCCAGCGCTCTCTATCCTCACGCTCTCCCACTGTCCTCTGCCTCCGGGCTGCTCCCCAGACTCCCCCAGCATGGTCCGGCCTCAGCGTGTTTGCACCTGCTGTTCCCTCTGCCTGCTTGCTGTTCCCGAATCTGCCCATCAGACGTCGCCCTCTCCTCCTGCAGGTCTCCGCTCCCAGCCCCAGCACAGCCTCCCCTGACACCTGCATAACACCCCCGTTTCTCCATCCACCTTTATTTTTCTTTTTGGTACGTATGCCCTCCTGATGTGACTCCCGCAGCTATTTATTTGTTCATTGTCTGCTGCTCTCCATAGAGTGGAAGCTGGGTGAGAGAAGGGGCTTCGAATGACTTGCTCATGGCTGTATTTTTGGACCCAGAACCGGGTCAGCCCATTATAGCCTGAGGACAAAGCCGGCTTGCAGCCTGACCCAGATCTGCGTGGGGCTAAACGCCACCTCCCCACTCCTGCCCCCGGGCTCCCCTCCCACCGAGACCAAGCAGCTCCTCACCGCTGCCCTCCCTCCCAGCACCTCTCTCCATCTCCAGGCTGCCCCTCCCTCCCACAGGGCCCCCTCCCCCCACCCCCTCCCCACTAAGCTATTTTTAACCCCCATCCCACTCCCCGCTGATCTTCACCCTGGTACTCCCGAAAGCACTTTGTGTCAGGGCCCCGAGAATGTCGCCAGGTCTTTTGTCACCATCTGTCCCTTTGCTCACTGAGGTCGGCAGCGGGAGCCCGGGCGGCGAAGCTGTGATCCCCGGATCTTCCAAGCGAAAGCTTTTGGGGTTCCATTTCCCCAGGACAGTGGAGTGAGCTGTCCCCTGAGGGCACAGAGACCATCCGCCGGACACTAGGACACTACGGCTGAGGCTGGTCCCGGTGTCGCTGTGCCCACGGGCCAGGGGCAGCAGGCGCTTCTGGGCAGAGGGTAAGGACTCCAGCCTCGGCAGGGGAGGGGGCTGTCGGCGGGGATGTATATACACGTGTACATGTATATGTATATATTTATTTCACTCTCACTGTGTCGGGCACTATGTTTTAAGTGCTATCCATGTATTAACTTACTTAATTTCCGCAGCAACACGATATGTTTGGAGCCATTATTCTCATTTTCAGATGGGGAAATGGAGTCACAGAGAGGTGAACTTGCTCAAGGTCACGGCCAGTCAGTGTGGGGCTAGGATTTGAACCCAGGAGGAATGTGTGTTTCATTCTACACATGCTCTTGGGTCAACACTCTTCTCCTCCTTCCGTCCCCCTCTCCCTCCTCTTTTTCTTTTTTTAAAAGTATATCTTTATTGGTGTCAGAGAGGAAGGGAGAGGGAGAGAGAGATAGAGACATCGATGATGAGAGAGTCATTGATCGGCTGCCTCCTGCACGCTCCACACTGGGGATTGAGCCTGCAATCAAACCGTGACCTCCTAGCCCTGACCGGTTTGGCTCAGTGGATAGAGCATCGCACTGCGGACTCAAGGGTCCCAGGTTCGATTCCAGTCAAGGGCATGTACCTTGGTTGCGGGTACATCCCCAGTAGGGGGTGTGCAGGAGGCAGCTGATCGATGTTTCTCTCTCATTGATGTTTCTAACTCTATTCCTCCCCCTTCCTCTCTGTAAAAAAAATCAATAAAGCATATTAAAAAAAAAACAAAAACAAAAAAACTGTGACCTCCTGGTTCATAGGTCCCTGAGCCTCGCCAGGTGGGCTGGGTGTCTCTTTGTCCAAATGTCCCCTGTGAGGACAAGGTCCTGCTGGGTCAGGGTCGCCCTAATGACCTCATTCCACCTTGAGTCCCTCTGTGAGAAGCCTATTTCCAATAAGGTCACACCGGGAGGTAAGGTGAGCTGGGACGTCAAGAGATTTTTTCTGGCGGACACACTTCCATTCAAAACAGCGATATTGTCATGACGCTTGGAGGCGGGAGGTTTCACAAGCACCCCTCTATCCCAGCACAGAGCCTGGCATTCAGCAGGCGCTCAATAAACACTCCAATGAATGAAAGAATAAAGGAATCCAGGGCCACCTCCCACCCCAGCTAGCCTGGCCTCCAGCTCCTCAGGCCTCCCAGGCCCAAAGGCAGTGGTTTGCCGGGAGTCTTGAACCTGTGGCCGAGCTGTTCATATTTCAGCGTCTCCGCCCCTCTACCCAGCTGCTCGCCCAGCAATGGTGACATTATCAAACCCCATTACAAACTGGATTTTAATCTCCTGGAAATAGTCCCGCCATTATAATGTCATAAGAAGCAGCTAGGGTCCCCTCCCTTCCTTCTTTCCTTCCTTCCTCCGGGGAGAGATGTTCCATCTCCCCAGTGAGTCAGGGGGTGGGGACTGAGGCGGAAGGAAATGAACCAATTCTGGGAGGACACACCCCCACCTACCCACCTACCTATCCAGTCCCTGGGGTGGGGGGGCAGGGCAGGGGTTAGAGGATCTAACAGGAGGAGACAGAGTCACCCTTTTTGCTTGAAGATGGAACTTCCAGGGCAGCGTTTCTTAGGGACCCAGGCCAGGGCCTTGGAAGGACACCGCGTCACAGGCAACATTCCGGGGCAGGGCCAGTGAGCAGTGTGCAGCGTGCCTTCTCTCCAGGGCTGCCTTGAGGGCTCCTGACTGAGCCCCGACCGACCCTCTTGCACCTTCCAGCCGCCCCCACCCTCTTTTTCACGTGGCAGCCAGGGACAGCGCCTGTCCACAGAAGCCCAAGGTTGACAGAAGGGGAAACTGAGGCAGAGAGTAATTCTGTATCTTTGCATGGAGTCCCGAACCCTTGGGAAAGTCAGGACAAGCAGCACTATCTCCCTCTTCCTGTTCTCTTTGCTCCAAGCTGGCCTCTCCCTCTCCTCCCCCTCCCTGCCCCAGAAGGCGAGGGGTTCCTTTCCTGCCCCCCGCCCCCCCCCCCCCCCCCCGCTGGGAGCAACAGCAGAATGGGCCCTGGCATGGTGGGGAGTCTGCCATAGGAGACAGGGCAAGAGCCAGGTGCGAGGTTTGACTCCAGTTGTTCCCCTGGCTGGGCTTCAGTTTCCCTGTCGGCAGCAGGCAAGCTGATCAGATGCCCTGGGAAGTGGAGGCGGGGGGTGGGGGGTGGTTACTGATGGGTCTCCCTCCTTTCTCCCCACTGCTCTCCCTGTAAGAGCAAAGCAAAGCTACCTTCTATTTCCTCCGGTGCTCAGGGCCCAGGAGCCACAGGGAGAAGCCCATTCTTCAGTGAGCCCACCTGGGGCTCCCCAAACCACAGTGTCTCCCCAAGGGGGACACTTCTCCTTCAAGAGACCACCTCGATTTTGCATGTCGAAGCCCAGTGTCCCTGGTGGAGCTAAGCAGGGGTGAAGGGGCAATAAACCCGGCTGGCCTCTGCTCTCCAGTGGCCCGGCCCGGGGGACTTAGATTGACGGGTCACAGCTGGCTTGGCCAGCGACCCAGCCGCACAGGAGGCTGGTTGTGGGTCTGGGGTTGTGGGTTGGGAGAGGGAGTCGAGCAGGTCAGGGGCTGGAGTCTGGCCAGAGGGGGCGAGTCTAGAAATGTACTTTTAGGACTGAATCTTGGCACACGCTTGTCCAGGTCTCCTGCTCATTCATTCATTCATTCATTCATTCAACAAGCACATATTAAGCATCTGCTAGGTGCCAGGTGCTGTGTGAGGCACACGGAGCATATCCCGGGATGAGAGAGATGGAAGCCTGGACATCTTGTGACTCCCTGTGGGTGCCATGTGTTCTTCTGCGGCCGCTCGGCACTAAGATTGCGAGGATTCCTCGTTGCTGTGTGATATTCCATCGGATGCACAAGGCGTGTGTGTTTTCTCTGTTCTGTTGTTGAGGGTATTTGGATAGTTTTCCGTGTTGGGCTATTTGTCCATCCTGGACCATCTTGTTTTCCTGCCCACACATGCACCCCACCCCCACCCCCATTTCCCCCAAAAGCAGAGATTGGCCAACCTGCCAATCAAGTTGTCTCTGGGACAGAGTGGAGGGAGGAATGGTGCCCCCTAGAGGCCCGGCTGTGTTCTCATTGGCCACAGTCTCCTTCACTCCCTATTGCTACCTTCTCCACACCCCAACCTGGCTCACTTGCCTTATCTACTGGGCATCTGAGTTTGCAAAGGGCCTCTAATCAGTGGTGGGGCAGCTAGCTGGTGTGGCAGCCCTCAGTGGGAGGGCTCCCATGGACACCTCGCCAGGGTGCCCAGCTCAGAGCCTTGCCCAGAATGGCAGGTGCCACTCCACCGTGTGGACTCCCAGGGACCTCCCCAAGGCCCATCTCTCCCCACACGTGTGCCCTGGGAGGTGGAAGAGAAGGGGGTTGAAACTACAGACGAGTGGAGAGGAGGAAGCAGAGATGCATACTGAATTACAGGGGGAGAGGCAGTGATGAAATGATAATGGACGGGTCTGACCCGGCTAACCAGTTCAGAGCTGGGAAGTAACTGCAAGAGAGAGACGGAGGCGAGGGGCCGCTGGGGCTGGCTGAAAGGGTGCTTTCACAAACAAGACACAGATTGGATGCAAACATCTAATTAACCTTCTCCCGGGGCTCCCTGGGGGGGGGGCAGTCTGGCCTCGAGGGATGGATGTGGGGGGAGGGAAGAGGAGAGGAGGCGGGAGGGGGAGAGAGAGAGAGAGAGAGAGAGGAAGCCTGGCTTATTTTTTTTTTTTTTTTACCAGCTCCCCTCAGGGTAGGGGCTGAGCTAAGCCTCCAGCAAAGTTGTTTTTCTGATCTGAGATCTGCATTCCTGCTTAATAGGCCCCGACACACAACACACCACACGGGTCAGCCCACTTTACTCATTAGGGCCAGGTATGTGGCCCTACAGTCAGAGGAAACAGAGAGTTTGAGGTGGTTTTATTGGTTCAGTTTTTCTCTCTGGTGCCGACAGCTGTTGCAAAGCCTGCTCCCTCTGGGAATCCCCTCACCTTTGAGTCTCCCCTCTCCCCAAGAGCCTGGGGCCCTCTGGCGCAGCAGGTGTGTGAGCTACCCCAGCCCAAACTGCTCCCTGGGACAGCTGTGTGACCCTGGGCATGTAGGTCACCGTCTACATTTCATTCACTCAACAAGTATTTATTGAGCTCCTACTGTGTGTCAGGCATGGCTCTAGGTGCTGGGAATACAGTAGTGAACAAAACAGATACACAAACAAACAAACCCCACAGCGCAAATTGTCTTCCTGGGCTTTGAGGGTGGTGGTGATGGCGGGCAGGAAGGCAGGCCCTAGAGGACGAGGTGACCTTGTGTCTGGCAGCAGGAACTGCCAGGGTTCCAGCCTCAGTTCTCCCACCTCCTAGCTGTGTGACCCTGTCCCCGCTCCGCAACCTCTCTGTGCTGTTCCTCTTTCTCTTTTCTTTTAAGATATTGACATACAGGAAACCTGAAAAAATAGTGTAAGACTAGCCTTCAATGTTAACATTGGCTTGTTTACTTCTCTCTCTCTCTCTCTCTCTGTTTTTTCCCCCTGAAACTTTTTGAGAGTAAGTGGCAGGCATGGGACTCTTCACCCCTCGGTACTTCAACGCCCGTTTCCTAAGCGCAGGCGTTCTCTTAGGGAACCCCCACATGATGGTGAAAACCGGACATGCACATCCATACGATCCTCTCTCCGACTCGCAGACCTTCCGTACCCCCCCTTTGTCCTGATAATGCCCTTCACAGCACAAAAAAGGGGGGGGCCACGCTGTCGCCTTCGATATCACGGCTCTTTCAGTCTCTTTAGAACTGGAACCAGGTCTTAGCCTTGGGCTTCAGGACGGGATGTGTGTGAAGCACCCAGACGGAAGATCCACACGTGAGCTCCGCACGCTGCCCCTCGGTGCGAGTGTCTCCCAGGTCTCCATGATCTGATTCAGGTTGTGCATTTGGGCCAGAGTTCTGCTGAGGTGCTGCTGGGAGCTTCCCGTGGCCGCGGGCTGGAGGCCCAGGTGTGTCCCCTCACTGGTGACGCTGATGCTGATCACTCGCTTCAGCTGCGCCCACGAGGCTTCCCCACGGGACGCCGACTGCCTTCCCTCTGTGCGGAGGATGCGCACCGGGAGACGCTTTGCGATGCTGTTCCTCAGACTTGGGCTAACTTTGGCATCGTGTCATGATTTTTGCCCGGATCAATGCTGCTCATGCTATTTTCCCAAATGCAGATTTTCTAGCCCCAGTCTCCCGTTTACATCGATTAGCTGGCTCTTTGCTGTAAAGAAGCGAGTCCCTAATTAATTAATTAATTTATTTACGATGTCAGCAGGGGCTCCTGGACTCCTCTTTACTCACTGGGCAATCACCCCGTACCACCCTATTCGTTCGGATGCCCAGATCGCCTTTGGCCAATGGGAGCCTCCGGACTGGCGCCTGGGCCTCAGCATCCCTGAAACGCCTCCTCACGGCCTGGCACAGGCAGACGGTTCCGACTCACTTTGCACTTCCCACGCCCCGGACCTGGACCAGCCATCTCTCCAAGGGGCCCGGGAGCCTTCGGGTGGGGAGCGGTCGGCAGATGTGACGCTCTGGGCTCCAGGGCGCTCACGGCTGCGGGGCTCACGGAGCAGCTGCTTCAGCCTCTCCGTCCGTTAAAGGGGCTGCCATCACCCCTACCTCCCAGACTGTATGAAGAGCAGACGAGCCAGTACCTGGAAGGTGCTTCGAACAGTGCCTGGCACGGGGTGATGCTGCACACGTGTGTGTGAGGAAGTGAGAGGTGCGCCCGGGTTAGACGATGAGGAGTGCTCTGGAGAATGAGGGACTGGGGGGAAGTTCCCAGTCCTTCAGCTCCTCCCGTCTCGGCTCAGCTGTGTGATTGATTCGGCCCCCCTCCCTCTGCCCTTCTGATAGAAAACTAGAAGACCATTCGTATCATGTAGGACCATCAAGGAAGGCCTCACTCAGAACACAGTTGAGCCGAGACCTGAGGAGGTGAAGGGTGATGTCTAAGGGAAGCAAGCGGAGGGAACAGCCAGTGCAAAGGCTCCGAGGCAGGAACATGCTTGGCCTGAAAGTGGATGCAGCCCCGGGGCTACCAAATTTCCAAGTTGAGGCGCCGTTGTTTTGACGGGGTGGGGGGGGATGTGCGGGAGGCTTGAAACTTGGCTTGGGAACCTCCAGGGACATGGTTATCATGGGACAAATGCTTACCCGGTGTTGGTCCCAGGCTAAGCCTCCTCCATGCATTACCTCACGGGGTCCCCATAACCCCCTCAGAAGGCAGGCACGCGTTACTCCACAATGAGAAGCTGGAGGTTTATGCGGAGCCATGAACTCGGGAAGGGACAGAACTGGAAAGACTTTGCCAGTCGTGACAAAGAGGGGTGAGCTGCTTTCTGGAAGACCGTCGGGCCTCAGTTTCCCCACTTGTCAAAAAAGCAGTACCTGGTTCGCTGAAGGTACTGGTTCCACTCAAGTCAAACTGGAAGGTGAGGTGTGTGTGTAGGGGGGTCATCTCCCCCTGAGAGGCAGAGAGGGGCTTCTCTGCGTGGCTTCCCTGCCGCAGCCCCTCCCCCACGGCCCTTCCGATGGTGCCCGCCCCCCCTCCCTCTGTTTCACCCCATCATCCCCAGGGGCAGCCAGCCAGCAAAAAGAGTCCCCGGGCAGCAATGATGAAGATGGATGTGTGATTGATTCGGCCCCCCTTCCCCCTGCCCTTCTGGTAGAAAATTAAAAGACCATTTGTTAAGGGGCGAAAGTCCTCAGGTGCATCCTGAGGCCAGACAATTTGTCTCTGTGAAAAGGATGCTATTATGAGAGAGGCTGGATGCAGGCGGAGGGTGGGCCGAGGGCGGCGGGGAGGGGCAGGCCCTGAGGAGTGAAGGGGCTCGGGCGGGGGTGGGGGGAGGCCGAGACAATGGGGGGGAAATAATAAATAGGCGGGAATCCTGGCTGGAGAGGCGCGGGGGACCAGAGGGGCTGCTCCGGGCCGGGCGAGCTCATGTGCGGGGCCTCCAAAGCCAATTCCTTTTTCATGACCCTTGTCCGGGACCAGAAGGGTGTCCCCCGGAGCTCCGCGGCCCTCCATCACAGGGGGGTTTGTCAATGACCCTCTTTACGGAGGATTTCTCTTTATAGACCTCGGTGCAGAGGAGGGGAGGGGGGCCGGAGTGAGCCCCTCCGCCCTCTGGGGGGTCATTAAGTGATTAGAAAGAAGGGCCGGACCTGCGGCCGCCATTCAGACGAGGGCTGCGTTTATCAGCAGCTCTGCTATTTGTTGTTTTGTAAAAGGTGGCGCTAGGCTCCCCCTGCTGTCTCCTGGCTTCCTTTGTGTGGTCGACTTCCTGGCCTCCTTTCGGGGCACCTCCTCCAGGATCCCAAAGGCAAGGAGCCCCATCCCCCTAGCACCCCCCCCTGAACCCGGTCCCTGTCCTCTGGGCCTCACTGGCCACCCCACAAATGCCTGCCCCGCCCTGATCTCTGATGGCTGACCCCCTGCCCCAGGCCCCTCACTGCCTCACCTCGTGGCCACATGAAGGAGAAGAAGGCAGACAAGTTGAGGGGCCTGGCCCTCTCTGGTGAGAGACTGTCTGTCAACTTCATCTTCTCCACCAGCACCTGAGTTTCTTGAGGGCAGTGACAGCGACTTGTTCCTGGCCGTGCCCGCAATGCCCAGCATGTGCCTGGCGCAGAGTGGGCACCCAAGGACAGCATGCTTGCAAGCACCTCTCACTTGCTTCCTCTGGGGATCGGAAAACCATTGCCCCATTGGACAGAGGGGGAAACCGAGGCTCAGAGACGTGGCAGAGTGGCATAAATGGTGGTGATGGGGGGGGGGCAGAGCTGGGATCTGAAGCGGGGTCGTGACACCCATGAGAGGGAAACAGACATTTGAAGGAAAGGAGGCCTGCTCAGCCCTCAGATGCCAGGGAGCTCTGGGGAAAGGACCTTTGCAGCCAACCAGGGCCAGAGGAACTAACTACTTCATGTTCTCTTCCTGGGGGAGGAAGCACAATGGCCTTGAATACACACACACTTGAAACTGTCCCTTTTCTGCTGCAGACCCGTTCCCTGCAGGGCCCAGAGGCCCGGCTGCCCGACGTGGCCCTGCAGTCCTGCCTGTCACGTGCCCTCTCTGGGCTCCTCCAAGCAGCGGCTCTCTCCAGCTCCCGCCTCTGCTCAGCCTGGTCTCCTTGCCTGGAAAGTTCCTTTCCCTCTTATTTCCCAACTTTGCCTGCACACTGGGATCTGGGGTCCAGTTTCTAAAGCTCCCCAACCCTCGAGCCCCACTCCAGACCTATTGAAGCAGAATCTCCCAGCGGGGGCCAGGTGGGTATTTAAAAATATTCCCAGGTGATTTGGAGGCCCTCGCAGGGTGCGAAGCGCCGAGCTAGCCAATTCTACCCATTTCTGATCCTTTAAATTAAAACCCAACTCGTAACCCTGGTCATACGATCCTACATAACCTTGGCCTTTGTCCAGCTCCCATCTTCCCCCTACTCTGACTATACTGGCCTCTGTTGCTCTACAAGCACACCAAGTGCATTCCTACCACAGGGCCTTTGCACCTACCACAGGGCTTTCTGCTTGCGCTGCCCTTCCTGCAGAAAACTCCCTTTCCTTCATGCAGCTTGAATGTCATCTCAGAGAGGCTTCTGCTGGTCCCTCTAGAAAACAGCCCTTGTCCATCTTCCTGATGGCTTTTGATCACATCATCATGTTTATTTCCTCTCAGCACTTAGACTTGCCCGACTTTCCCCCATGCATTTGTACATCTAGCCCCGTGAGTCTCAATGCTGGCTACACCCAAGAATCACCACCAAAGGGCAACTTTCAAGCCCCACCCTGAGCTGACCCAGTGAGAATCTCTGGGGGGGATCCCTGGGCCTCTGGTGTTTCTTTTTAATTTTATTATTTTTTAAAATATATTTTTATTGATCTCAGAGAGGAAGGGAGGAGAGAGAGAGAAACATCAATGATGAGAGAGAATCACTGATTGGCTGCCTCCTGCATGCCCCCTACTGGGGATCAAGCCTGCAACTCAGACATGTGCCCCTGACTGGAATCGAACCCAGGACCCTGCAGTCCTCAGGCCAAAGGATGCCATCTTTCCTTAATGCAGACTACGGGGACCCCAAGGGCTGCTTTCTTCACTCCCACTCCCCCCCCCCCCCCCCCCGCTCCAAAGTCTCCATTCCCTCCGACCCATTTCATGCACCTGTGTTCTGCCTGCTTCCTCTCCCGGGACAATGGCCGAGAGCCAGTGGTCTGGAGGTGTTCCGGCCCACACATCTGCCACGTTCTGGCGCGGGGATGGTCGCAGCCCCCTCCTCAGGTCCTGTCACCTGACAGACACCTCCGGGCTGGGGTGCCTGCCCTCCCCTGCCCTGCCCCACCCCTGCCCACCACCCGCCACCCGTGGGGCGGAAGGCAGGGCTTCTTCGTGGAGTTGGAGGTTCTCTAGCTCGAGTCAAATGGTACTGTTTCTTTGCCACGGGCCTTTTTATTTTCCCGAGGCGCCAAAGTTCTGTCCCATTAACCCAAATCTGTTAATGAGGTTCTCTTTCGCTTCTTTAAATGGTTCCTTGTTCCCCATTTCTTCTGAAAGTCTTCCTGGGTCATAGTAGGTCAATAGTCAGCAAACTCTGGTTGCTGGGCCAGAGTTTTATTGGCACACAGCCACGCCCATTTGTTTACATACAGGTGACTGCCAGAGGGATCTGTACATTATCGATCAAATCAAACCCTTCAGATCCTACCTTCCTTCCCGGCTTCCAAGGCTCCTCCTGGTTGACTCCCTGAGCTCGCCTGCCTGCCTCACCTCCTACCATACCTCCCCCTGCTCACTGTGTCAGCCACATTGGTCCTTGGGCTGTCACTCAAACCCACAAGCTCATTTCCACCCCAGGGCCTTTGCACTTGCTGTTGCTGCTGCCTGGATTGCTCTTCCCCCTCCATGGGACTTGCACCCTCATTTCATTCAGGTTTCTACTCAAATGTCTGCCTCCCTAGAAAGACATGTCCTGATCACCTTCTAAAACCCTACGTAATTGAGTTATTTGTTTATTGCCTCTCTCCCTCACCTCGACCGTAAGCTCCACAAGGGCAGGGACTGTGTCTATCTAGAAAGATCACCCCGAAGTCGTCAGGATGGAGAACAAGTTCTGTATGTGCTCAAGAAATACCTGTGAGAATGAATGAATGAATGAATGGTTATCTTGCAGGGGTCGCCAGGAAGATGTAAATAACACAGGTAAAATAGCGCCCTACTTGGCACATAGTAGGTGTTCAGTGGAAGGTAACTGGTAATAGTAGTCATAGAGACAGAAAGCTTACCGGGCCTCCTCGAGTTCCGCCCCATCTGTCCTTTGCAGTGGACCGATTAGGCTGCAGGTCCTCTCTGCCTTCCCCTCTGGATCTCTGCTTCCCGGAGGCACTGCGCGAGGCTCCCCCATCCCTGCTCCTGTCTGTCCCCCCTCCTCTCTCTGTCAGGTGTTTCGTTCACCCTGGGTCCTAATTGAGATGGCAAATTCCAGGGACAGGGCCTGCAGCCAACTCTGCGGGCCTCCCCTGCCAGGAGCAGGAGGAACAAAACAAAACCCCATCAACGTGGCGAGCGAGCCCCGCTCCATCCAGCAGACGAGGAGCCTCCTGTCTGGCCCACTTGGTCCATCCCACGGTGGCGGGAGCCCAGCCTGGCTGAAGGCACGAGTCCCAGCCTCCTCTCTGCTCCCAGCCAAGAAGCACCTGACGTCCCTTCGCTGTCCCACCACCTGCGCCAAGGGAGAGGGGCAGTTTTCTGCTAAACGGAGACCAGGTGGCTCCTCAGGCAATTAGGACCCCGAGCTGGCAGTGGGCATGGGGTGGAGGCTGCTGCCTGGCCTCTTCCCTGGCTTTATTTGTTTGCTTTGGATTAGAAAGGCTGTGCAACACTGACCCCTGGTTTCCGGCCTGTCCCCTCCCCCCCTCACCCCCCGCCCAGGGGCTGGGAAAGCCTGGGATTTGCAGCCACCATCCCTGTGGACTCGGGGCAGCCCCTGCACCCCAGAAGCTCACCTGTGAAATGGGGGACCAACACATTTTATAAAGGTTACTTCTTATCACGTGTATGAGTCACAAAGACCTGGCCGGGGGGCGGGGGGGCGTTGTGGGGGGAGGAGCAGCTGCTGTGTGTTTGAGGTTTGGGGGAGGCAGCCCAGACCCATGCATTGTCCGGTGGGGAGATCGGAATGTGCGTCTGGGAAAAAGCAAAGCATTAAAGAGGCTGAAACTTCCTGAGGAATCAAGGGCGACTTGCTTCGATGGCTCACATAGAAGGGGTGTTGGCCTGGCAGCAGGACCCACCGGGAAGCTGATGCCACTTCCTGCCTGCGCAGTCTACGTGGGTGAATCAGGGCTGACCAGACACAGGAAGGTTAGAGCGGACCAGCTCCCCAAGGCATCAATTACACGCATGTTCGAGAGACCCCTGAACCCCCATTCCAGTCCCAGCCCTGTTACTCGGCTGTTCAACCTCAAGCAAGTCACTTGACCTCTCTGAGCTTTCTTTTTTCATCTATCAACTGGGGACTGTAGGGCTGTTGTGAAGATTCGCTCACGTGTAGCATTTGGAGTGCTTAGTACAGTGCCTGGCACATCAGGAAACTTTGATGTTACTATTATCCACAGTAACAATAACACCTTCTGCCCCAGCTGGTTTGGCTCAGTGGATAGAGTGTCGGCCTGCAGATCGAAGGGGCCCAGGTTCCATTCCGGTCAAGGGCATGTACCTCATTTGCAGGCTTCTCCCCCCCACCAGGCCCTGGTCAGGGCGCATGCAGGAGGCAACCCATTGATGTGTTTCTCCCTGCCTTTCCCTCTCTCTTCCACTCTCTCTAAAAATCAATGGAAAAATATCCTCAAGTGAGGATTAAAAAATATTAATAATAAAGTAAATTCTTAAAAGAACAAGAAAAAACAATAACACCTTCCAACGCGTTTGCCAGGCATTGAGTATTATCTCCAGATGCGAGTGCACACTTCCATCTAGAACACAAACAAGCTCATTCTGTATTTCCCGGAGTCCTCCAGCCGGAACTAGGCGGGAGCTCGCGGCCTGGTGCGGGGGCCTTGAACCAGGCCAGAGATGGGAAGGAGTTGGACGGATAGGGAGCAGAGAGCAGGTGAGGGGGCGCGTGAGCAAGGCACAGTGCTGGGGAAGTCACGGTGCGTGCAGGGGACAGTGGGAGATGGTCCAGAGGAGTGGGGGTCGTTGCCAGGGGAAACTGGACATAAAGGTGGCTCTAGTTCTCTGAGCTGGATTGTAGTCTCATGGTGTCCTTCTTAGACAATCTCTCAGCTATCAGCATCTGCTTTAATATATTTGAATCTCCTGGTAGCTGGCTTACTCCTCAGTACCCTCCTTCCCTCCTTCCCTCCTTCCTTCCTCCCCTCCCTCCCTTCTTTCCATTCATATGTCTATTCTTCTACCCATCCATTCTCTTTTATTCTTTTTATTAATCATGCATCTAAACACCTATGCATCTATTCATCAATCCATCCACCCACCTATTTTCCTTTCTTCCTTCGTTCGTTTGTTCGTTCCTTCCTTCTCTTTTTCTT
Source organism: Corynorhinus townsendii (assembly GCA_026230045.1). Lineage (NCBI taxonomy): Eukaryota > Metazoa > Chordata > Mammalia > Chiroptera > Vespertilionidae > Corynorhinus > Corynorhinus townsendii. The sequence continues at coordinate 9,278,578 of JAPDVU010000014.1, read as the reverse complement.
TTCTTTCTTTTCCACCCATAAATCCTCTACCAGACTTTTGTAATCTCCCCCTCTTCCCTTTCCTGAATCCCTCAACCTTCCCATCCATCCACCCAATTAAGTCATTTCAGTCAGCCATTTATTTATTTATTCCTTCAACAAACATTCAACTATCTACATGCCAAGCTTCATGCCAGGTGCAGAGGGGGAGTTCAAAGATCAGTTCAACAAGGCACATAGTAGGTGCTCACCATGACTTTCATATGAGATTTCATATGGGAGTTCCAAAGCCCCTAATGAACATACCGACCACCACACGTAGGTGTCCTGGGGCAATCTAGTGAGACCAGCATGATCTGCTGCAAGATGCTCGGATGCAGGAGTGGGGAGGAGGCAGAGGTGAGAGAGAGAACATGAATCAGTGTTAGGTTCCTCTCCATGTACCTGCTGCCTCGCTGCTTCCTCCCCCACAAATCCTGGGCCACCAACCAGCTACCAACTCTGGCTTCCTCCTTATTACCTGAAGGAGCCTTAACCAGTTCTTCTCCCCAAACATGAGCTGGTTAAAGGCAAAGTGCAGGGCTCCCAATTTCAGTGGCCACAAGACCCTCTGGTTCATAGAAAAGGATGGGAAACAAAGATGGCAGCCAACAGGAAGCGGGGGTGGGGGGCTGCCTAGTGCAAACCCTGTTTGACTCTTGGTTAAATATTCAGATCTCATGAATTCGTTTGGGAAAACCATTGTTACTTCTCAACCTCAGCAATGGGCTGGGCTCACTCGTCCCAACACCCAGAGGTACCAGCCAACCAAAGTCGGGGTGGAGCATCCCCAGAGCGCACGGCCCGCGGCGTGGGATGTGAACCCTGGGACAAGCAGGGTGTTCATGGCCGTGAGTGCAGGGCCTCACGGTGAGCACGTTTCTCCCTTTGCCTTCATCTCTCAGCCCTTTCATTTCCATCAAGGTGGAAACCTTAGCTTGGTACTACTTGGTCTTCAACATCATCCAGCTACTCTTCATTTTTTAAATAATATATTTTTATTGGTTTCAGAGAGGAAGTGGGGGGGGGAGAGAGAGAGAGAGAGAGAGAGAGAGAGAGAGAGAGAGAGAGAGAGAGAAACATCAATGATGAGAGATGCCTCCTGCTTGGCTCCTACTGGGGATTGAGCCCATAACCCAGGCATGTGCCCTGAACTGGGAATCAAACCCTGACCTCCTGGGTCATAGGTTGATGCTCAACCACTGAGCCACACTGGCCGGGCCTACTCTGTTTTAAAAGAGAGAGCGGGCCAGGCACGGATCCCTCGGCGATGGCAGGGAGCAGCTGGAATTGAGGAAGAATGCTTGCTTTCTGTGGCATTTATTTTTCTGGTTACCTCATAATATGTAAGCAATTCCCCTCTTCAAGTCAGGATGGAAAGCTTTCTTCTAAAATAAATTTAAGTGAAAACAGGATCGATTTAAATACATGTATGAAGTAAGTTTTGTTAGGAGCTCTACTTACCTCGGTAAGACCTTGCTCATGGCAATCGAAAGAGTTTGAAAAACTCACTAAATGTAAACAGTCAGCTAACTTAATATGCCCTCTCTGTGCTGGGCACATCTCCAAGGTGTGACGTACCTAACACTGAGGACCTCCAACTCTACGGGGGGAGTAAAATGATTAGCCCATTTAGCAGGTGAGGAAACTGAGACTCAGAGAGATCAAGCCACTTGCCCCAAACCTCACAGCTGGCAAATGGCCGGGGCAGGACCTGAGCCTGTGGAGTTTGGCTCTTAGGCCAAATGCCACCCGTAGATTGTAATCGCAGGAGAGGAAGAAGCGACTCCCAGAGATAATGCATGTTCCACATCCTCTCTCCCTGCCCCTGGCCACACTGGGACTGTTCCTTTAATTGGGTTGACCCAGAATCTCAGCAATCCAGAGAGTAAAATGGCCCAGGAAACTGTTAAAACCGGGTCTGAACTGGGTCCAATAAGAATCCATTTCCTCCCTCGTGGGGTCCTGGCATCCACTGATGGGCTCTCCGACCCTGCCATTCTGCCCCAGCTGTTCCTTCTGCGGACTCTCTCCGGGACCCCTCACCCTGTGGACCCTGCCTCCCAGGAGTGGGCACCCTGGATGGAGGGCCTCACCACGCCACGCTGCCCCGCGGCTCGCCCGCACTTCAGCCGGCCTCTTTGTCTCTCTACCCTTGGGACAAATGTCTCATTCCCCAGGGTGTCAAGGGGAAAATTAATCACCCGGGGGAGATCAGTCAGCCTGCTGACTTGGCAGGGGAAAGACAAAGAGAAATAGGGTGTCTCTCGGATTGGTTGGGTCCCCCATTAAGGGGTGGAAAAATGCTTGCTTTGCGATTACAAATGGGCAACATCGGGGCCGGTGAGTCCTGTCCCCGTCACCTCAGGAAATCGCTGCTAATGCGGTTCTGGAGAAGGTGGCTGTCTCCTCTCCCAGGTACTGTCCTCTGCCACCTTCAGGGCCCCAGCCTGCTTTCTCTCTCCCATAGGACGTCCCGCCTTCCGGGCCTGACCCTGTCACTCAGAAGCCAGGCTGCAATCACCTCTGTGTCACCAGGTAATGAGCACAGACTCAAACTGGGTTAAGAGGAGCCCGTGTGACCTCAGGCAAGATGCTCAATTTCTCTGCGACTCGGTGTCCCATTTTGGGTGACAATAGTCCCTACTCATGCCAGTCCAGGACCTCTTGCCCTCAGCTCCCCTCCCTGCACCCCGTCTTCTGTGACACGCCCACAGATGGGCTAGCCCAGGCTCCCCAGTGTCATCATATGGTACAATATACAGAATTTGTAACAATGGGAGGTGTTGGAAGGAAGGGAGAAGCCAGAGTATTTCTCCTCCCCCCACCCCATTCCCCGCCCTGCCTTGGGGAGCTTTTCTGGTAGCAGCTGTCTCTCCTCTTAGGGGGCCCTCAGCTGTGGGTACAGCTTCCGGAAACCACAGAACAGCTGTGAGTTAAGTACAGTTATCCCAATTCATAGATTGGCAAACCGAGGCTCAGAACAGTTAAGAACTTTGGCAGGGTCGTGTGTCAAGCCCCATTGTGTGCCTGCAGTTCCTGCTGGTCCTTTCTTCCTTGCCTTCTCTCTTTCCCAGGAGAGAAAGTCCAAAGCAGACATTAGCAATGCTTTCAAAGAGCTCATGTTTTATGTTCTCTTTATCCCCCGCCCCCAATCCAGTTCTGGTAAACCACCTTTAAGATACAAAAGATCTGGGGGGAGGGGGTTCCTGCTATATGATGACAGGAGAAGATATGGCTTTGGGTGGAGGGCACACGGTGCAACATACAGCTCTTGTAACATAGAAACCCACACCTGAAACCTACATGTCCGTGTTGACCAATGTCACCCCAATAAATAAAAAAAAGAACAGAAAAGATCTGGCCCGGGTGGGGTAGTTCAGTTCTTTCTCTGTCTCTCTCAGAAAGCAATGGTTAAAGGTGAAAAAAGAAAAGAAAAAAGTGTATAAAAGGCCAATCTCGTTAAAAATGGCCTAACGCTGCTCTGTCCAAAACAGTAGCCCCAGCCACACGCAGCTACTGAACTTGAAGTTCATTAAAATTAGGTAAAGTTGCGTCCTTAGGTGCACAGGCCCCTTCGGAGCGGCTGCCGGCGGGCGGGCGGGCGGTGAGAGCATTTCCACGGCACAGAGGGCACCGGGCGCGCCCAGAGCTGGCTCCTCACTGGCGCTGCTGCTATTTCAGGGGGATCAGTTCTTTGTGGTGGGAGGGGTGCCAGTTACACCTCTCCCCAGTGGTGACACCCAAAATGCCCCAGACATTGCCAAGTGTCCCCTGGGAAGGCGACAAGATCACCCCTGGTTGGGAACTACTGGTCTAGATGACTTTTTAACTTTTTTACTGAATGTATTGGGGTGCCATTGTTTAAAAAAATTATACAGGTTTCAGGTGTACAATTTTAGAATGCATCATCTGTGTGTCACACTGTGGGTTCACCACCCCAAATCAAGTTTCCTTCCATCCATCCAGATTATTTTAAAAAAACCACTAAAAATTTTTTTTGGGTCAGAACTGACAGAAAGGTGCATATTCACTGAGCAAGACGCAAGGAGGTTTTGACCCAAAGAACCTCTCTGCGGAGACGGTGGTGACCACCTGGATGCCAGCTAGACCTTCCGTCAAAGCCCCACTCTGCCACCCTCTTGCTGGGTTACTTTAGGCAAGTCTGTCACACCGGCTGAGCCTCAGTGTTCTCAGCAATAAAATGGGAGTCATGCCTGGACCGTGCTTGGAGCCCAGAAGGCCCCCGGGATACGTGGGTGAGGGCATCTCAGGCAGACGGGAGGTGGGACCTGGGAGGCATTGCCTGTTGGGAGGCCGCTGCACCTGGAACCAGACACTGCCTCCCCGCCTCCAGGAGGATGCTACGAAGACCCCGCCTCCAGGTCAGGTCCTGCGAAGGTGGGGGCGGGCGATGGGGGCCCTGCTGGAGGGATGCAAGGAAGGTGGGAGGCGAGGGGGGTCCATCCATCCAGAAACATCCATCAATGCAGAAGAAGGGGCCAGGCAGCTCAATGCAGGAGGGGTTTTGCAAACCAGGCGTGAGGAAAATTGATGCCTGCAGGAGACAATGGAGGGCGGGAGCCTGGCCCCCAGGCCGCTCCCTCCACAGGTGATAAGATTGATGGGCAGATGAAGGAGGCAGGCTGAGTGATAGATAATTTCAAATCGCGGTAAACACGCTGTGGGGACGTGCAGCCTTTCTAACAAGTGTGACACGGGTGTGGAGGGGAGATGAGGTGACTGATTAGGAAACAAGACAGCCAGAGACCCTTCTGAGAGGCAGCGGGCTCCGCGGCGGTGCCTGGAGAGGGAGGCTCATTGGAAGGAGCCCGAGATGGACAGCCTGTGCGTGGGGGCCGTTGGGCCCAGGCATCTCAGCCTTTGTGTGTCATTTCCATTCACGCACTCAACAGACATTTACTGCGCTGGGTGCTGCGGATCCGGCTGGGAGCGGGGCGGACACAGGATCGGTGCCACGGGTCCTCTTCCTGGGGGAGAGACAGTGAGCGACGAAATGAACAAGCCAGTTTCCCGTTGTTACCGCTCCGCAGAAGAGCATGAGGCCGGGGCTGGGACAGAGTGACGGGAGGGCTCCCTATCTGGGGAGACTCAGGCACGGCCCCTTTGAGCTGACACGAGGTGGGAACTGAACTGTGAGGAGCACAGGTTTCAGGACAAGCCTTGTGGGGGCCCTGGGGTATGTGGTCTCCTGCCCTCCCTCCCTCCCTTCTTCCGGTTTCACCCCCAGCCTTATTGAGCATGCCCCTTGTGTTAGGCACATTCGATAGAGCCTCCCCGAGCCCTAGAGGTGTATGTGATGCTCTCCACCTTAGAGCAGAACTGAGGCTCAGAAGGGTTAAACATTGTTTGCCCAAGGAGGAGCTGTAGCTTAAGCCTGATCCCAGGGCCCAGGGGGAAGGAAACCAGCTCCCCAAACAGGGGCAGGGGTTATCTGAAGATAACTGAGATCCTGGGGAGAGAGGGAGAGCTAACCTTCCACGAGCAGGTGCCAGGCGGCAGACGCCACGCCAGGAAGTCCATCCATTACAGGGTTGGCAAGAGAACCCATTTCACAGATGGGGAATTTGGGCTCTTAGCAGTGAAGCCCCTAGGCTGGGCCGCACCACAGGGTTTCTGGAAGAGGCAGAGCTGAGACCTGAGCCCAGTGTTTCCCACGGTGTCACAGATCCTAGTGTCGAGAGCTTATTGGCACAGACACGGGGGCAACTGTCCTGAGCTGACCAATGAACATTCATGAAACATGGAGACGCAAAGCCCCTTGTCATCCAGGGAGAAAAGCAAGTCCTATTCTAGCCCTTACTAATAACTCTGCTGATCATAATAGCAGCCACCACCCAGTGGGCACCTACTCAGACCCAGGAGCTTGCTCGCCATTTAGTCCTCATGCCAACCCCGTGAGGCAGGTACCATCATGCCCACTTTACAGAGGAGGACAACAAGGCCCAGGGAGGTTAAGTAATTGCCCAGGTTCACACAGGGAGTCTGTGGCAGGGTTTCAAGTAGAGTCTGATGCCCTTTCCAGGACCACTGTACCAGTCAGCGCATGCTGTGTAACGGACAGCCCCACATCATATATTCTATTTCACTTCTCAGTGGGCTGGCTGGGATTTAGCTCATCCCAGCCGGGTTTGCTCATGCAGCGGAGGACTGGTTGGCTGAAAGGGTCCACACGACGTTGGGCATGTCCTGGTGGCAATGACAGATGTGCAAGAGAGCGAGTGGGAACATTCAAGGCCTCTTAAGACCTATGCTTAGACCTGGACACTGTCCCCCTGCCGCGTTCTGTGTGCCACAGTGAGTGAGGTGGCTGCTCCTTCTTAGTAAGAGAAACCGCAAAGGCAAGTGATGCAAGATGTGGAAGGAGGGAAGAAGAGGGAGGAACAGGGGCCAGTGAAGCGCTCGGCCACCACCGCCCACCACCCTGTGGTCTGGATGGGGAGGCACCACTGACAATGATGAGAAGCTATCAGAGGGGCCTCAGGAAGGCGAGCATCACCCTGCTCGATTCTATAAGGTGCAGGAGTTGCAGGAGGTGGTCTCAGAGGGGTTTTTTGGAAGAGGCCAGATTGAGGTCTTGGGGAGAAGGAAGGAGAAAGGACATGTGTGAAATTCAGGAGACAGGGCAGGGCAATGACTCACAAGCTCAGGAGGGCAGGGGCCGTCTTACTCACCATGTCCTGCTACACATAGTGCTGAGCACACAGTAGGCACTTAATAAGGAGCAATGAGCACTGGAGGAGAGTGAAGGGTGAGTGAGGGGTTCTTGTTGGGGGGTGGGCTTCCTCCTCCCTGGGAAGTTTTGGGAACTTAGTGACTCTACTGGGGGTGGCTTGGGACAGTCTGCGCCAGAGGCAGGAGAAGGGACCAGAGCAGCCCAGACCCTGGACATTGGGTCGAACGGTGCTCCCCCAGAGTCCACACGTGACGCATGTAAGCGCTGGTCCCGGGGCACGGCTTGCACACAGAGAGTGGCGTCAGTAGATGTCCAGTGAGCAGACTTGTCACATTTTACCCCTTGTTAGCTCCTAATAATGTTAACCCCTCTGAGCCTCAGTTTCCTTCTCTGTACAATGGGAATAAGAGGACGCACATCCCGGGTATTAAGAGGGTTGCATGGGCTAATACCCAGAGGACACTGGGGCACGCCTAGCCTGTGCCAGCACCGGGCCATGTCAGTGCTTCTTCTTATCCCTCGGTCCTGCACCAAGTGCACATTTCTCCTTTAACCCAGACAGCAGCGTTAGGAGCGTGGCTGTCCTCCGCGGACAGCCTTCATGATAGTAACCCTGTTCCCAATAATGCTACCACACATACCGAGTGCCCATCCGGGGATCGGGGCTAACCTCCATGCATGGATTAACTCCTTTAATCCCCCCGATAAGCCAATGAGGTGGCTGCTACTGCTCCCATTGTGCAGCTGGGGAAACCGAGGCACAGAGTGCACTCCTGGCTTTTCCTCTAGACTCACTGATGTGTGTATCAGTCAGAGTCTAGAGTACTATATTCCTTCCAGGGACACAGAGAGGACTGGGCCCTTTGCTTGCTGCTGGGGCCTTGGGAAAAGCAGAGAGAGCTCAGCCTCCTTCCCCAGGCCCCAGTCCTCTGCCCTTCCTGTGTCCTTGACCCCACACTGCCAGGGGCCACCCTCTCATCTGTATGGCTCCTGCAGAAAGCCAGCGACGGCTCCCAATGCATCACTGGGTGGCAGTCACGCCAGAGCCGGCGTGTCATTTCCATCCATCTTTTTCCAACCGCTTCCTGTCAGGGCCAGGCTGGGGGTGGGGGCTGGGGAGAGGAAGAGGGGAAGATGGATGGGGTGGGGGCTGAGAGGCCGGATGGGAGGAAGGAACAGAAGAGGAAGAGGATGGTGAAGGGAAAGGGGAGAAAAGAACTGAGAGGAGGAAGAGAGGGAGGAGAGGCCCCAGGGAGAGACTGCTGAAGGAGGTGAGAAAGAAGGAGAAAGGCGGAGAGGTGGGTGTGATGCAGAAGGCAGGGGCGAGTAAGAGAGAAGACAGAGGTGCCCAAAAGAAGGCAGGGATGAGGAAGGAAGAGGGAGAAGCGGGCCAGGATGGATAAAAGGGAACATAAGTGTCAGGGATTCTGTTAGAGAAGGTGGGCTGGCGTGATCTTTGAGGGAGGGCATGCCAGGCAGGGGGGAGGGGAGGAGGGGCAGCCCCTCTGTTTATTGTTTTCTGTCAGGGCTGCCCCGCCCCTCCCCTCCGTGGCCCTGAGCAAATGCTGAAAGGAGCGGAGGTGGCAGGGGTGTGTTTGTGGAGGTGGCAGGGGTGTGTTTGTGCGGGATGGAGAAGCAGGAGGCTCCCAGCAGACCAGCCTCCAGGACTGAGCAGTGATTCAGTCCCAGCCCCAAGGGGAGAGGGGCCTGGCTAATGGAGAAGGAAGGGCATGAAGGGGATCCCTCAGGCTCTCCACCGCCCCCTCCCCCCCCCCACCACTGGCCTGGATGGAGCTGGTTGAGCCCTCAGGAGGGCATTGACCCTGGGGAGGGGTGGTCTATGCTTCATCTGGAATGACTGCTACTTTCTTCCTCTGCTTTGCAGATCCTACCCACGCCCCAGCCTCCCATCATTCCGGAGTCTCCTCTGATTTCCCATCAGGCAGGAGTCTCTCTGGGTCTTAGGATTTAGCACTTATCATTGAGGAGTCTCAGACTGAATGAACACAGCAACCAGGACGGTAACATACAGAAAGGTAGCTGGTCAGATTCCCTCAGGGCAATAAGGAATAGTGGGGACTGTGGCAAACTGGAGAGGGTGCACGTATCCCAGCAGGGTCCCAATAGGGCTGTTTACTTTTTAAAAATATCTCCACAAAGCCATCCACTGTAACAGGCACTTAGTAGGTGCTTAAAAGAGTGGATGCCTGGACTTAGAGTTCCATTAGCAGATTCAACGGAGTGATCTGGAGTCTTTGCACGACACAAGTAGCGATTTGTACTTTTGTCAAGGTAGGGATTTGACAAGGTAGGTAGCACTACGTGTAGCAGGACATGGTGAGTAAGACGGCCCCTGCCCTCCTGAGCTTGTGAGTCACCTGTGTGCAGGTGAGCATCCTCCAGCTGCTGAGTGAGCCTAGGAACCACCCAGCGTTCACATTACATTACCTCTATTTTCAACTCGGTTAGTCTGGTTAATGGATGGATATGTCCCATATGAAAAATTACCCCAAGAAAAAGGGAGCCTTGAGTGCTGGTGAGATGTGGGTATCAGTTAGCTTTGCTGTGTAACAAGCTGCCCCCCAAACTTACTGGCTTAAAACAAAACCTATTTTATGTAGTTCTTGATTCTGTGTGTTGGCAGGGATGGCGGGATGGCCGAAATGACTTTTCTGGTCTGGTCTGGGCTCAACTGGGACCACTGGTCTAGGATGGCCTCACTCACGTGTCTGCCAGTTGGAGGGCTGTTTGATCCAGGTGACCTCAGCTAGGGCTGCTTGTCACTGCTCCACATGGTCACTTTCTCTTCAAGGCTCAGAAATCCCAGTGGCCAGCAGGACAAGGTTGGTACTCTTCCTGGGGTGGAGGGTGGGGAGAGGAGGAGGGGGAGATGGATGGGGTGGGAGCTGAGAGGCCGGATGGGAGGAGGGAAGGTTCTATGTGGTAGAAAGAGCATTGGATTCAGAGCTTTTTGTTTCCATTATAGCTAACGCTACACGGACATCTTGGTGCATCCATCCTTTGGCTTCTGAGGAATTGCTTCTCTTAGAATAATTTGCACCCTAACTGATTTGGCTCAGTGGATAGAGCATCGGCCTGCAGACTCAAGGGTCCCAGGTTCAATTCCGGTCAAGGGCATGTACCTTGGTTGTGGGCACATCCCCAGTAGGAGGTGTGCAGGAGGCAGCTGATCGATGTTTCTCTCTCATCGATGTTTCTCTCTATCCTTCTCCCTTCCTCTCTGTAAAAAATCAATAAAATATCTTAAAAAAATAATAATTTGCAAGGGAGGGTTTAATGCATTGAGCAGAGTGCTGGTGATTCCCTATTGACTCATTTATTCGCTTACTCCTTCTGCCAAGCTCTCGCCCGGGAGGCTGATCCTTGATTCCAACTGGAAATACTTCCCGGGGATCCTTGCTTTCACAGGGCTCGGCCAATGGGAGGCTCCAGCAGGAGATTGGAGGCAGCAGGAGAGAACGGTTGGGGTATTTCTTCCTGGTCCCCTTCCTGCTTGGCATGGTGTCTTGGGCTCTGGTTGTCCCCTCAGACGACACCTTCTATGACCCCTCATTGCCTCCCCTTCAGCACTAGGGCGGGGGACAGCTCCCCACTCCTGTGAGTCTCTGGGTCCCTTTCTTGTTGGTTCTCCCAACTCTTCCCACATCTCCAAAAGCAGTCCTCTCATGAACCACCTTTTTATTTAAAGCATCTGGGGATGAATTCTGTGACTAAGGCCTCGACTGATAGGTGGGTTTACCATTTTAATGACGTAAGCATTCCCAGGCTCATAGCTCTGAGCGGATTTCCACAAGCTTGTACCAATGGACCCTGCCGTAAACGAAGCTCGCTTGCACCAGCAATATTGTGAGTATTGGCACGATAGTTTTTAAAAGAGTGCAGGACTTGTAAGCGGTGTCTCCAACTTCGAATTCGCCCCTTTGGGATAATCAGTAAGTCTGGCCCAGAGTTTTCAACTGGTGATGATTTTGGTCCCAGGGTACATCCAACACTGTCTGGAGACATTGTTGGTTGTCTCCCAAATGGGGAGGCGTGGCCACGCCTCTGGAATCCAGTGGACAGAGCACAGGAGTGCTGCTTAACACGCTGCAATCCACAGGACAACCTCCCACAACACTCAGTCAGCTGGCCCCAATGCGCCAAGGTTGGGGAACCGCGGGCTACCCCTTGCCACAGACCACGTGCCAGGCCATCGGTCACTCCTTTGGTGCAGTCAGCTGCTTGCATCCTTGGGGCCACTGGCCTGGGATTTGGCTGATCCAGGCTCCAGGCCCAGCTTGGCCACTTGCGTGTTCTGTGATTCTCGCTGACGTTCCTCATCAGCTCAGGAGGGCCTTTTCCCTTGTCCTGGGCCCCCATTGAGCTTTGGTGATGACCCAATGGGGCACCAGACAGGAACGGGTGTGGAAAAGTATGAGCTGCCTGACAAGTCAACCTCACTCATACCTTCTGAGCACCTACTGGGTGTTGGGGGTTCGGATCAGGAACTCACTGTCCTGGAAAAGTGTACCAAGAGGGGCCGCCAGACACACGGCAACATGAGAAGCATCCTCAGAGTAGGCTAAGGGAGCAGCCATTCATCCTTGGCCCTGAGGCTGTATAGCCTAGTGTTTAGATTATTAGCAAGAGTCAGTGGTTAGATTATTAGCAAAAGTCAGACTTTCTAGGGTCGAATCCTGGCACCCCTCCCCGCCTCTGCTGGCTATGTTACTTTGGTCAATTGGCCTCATTTCATTTACACAAAGACACGGGCTACACAGACAGATATATATACACCAACCACACACACAATAGCCCCATTTACACACACACATGCATGTTACAAGTAATCCTCACACGACTAATCGCTCTTTGGTGTGTGTGTGTGCTTGTGCATGTGTGTGTGTGTATATCCCAGCATCCGCCAGGCAGGCACACGCCGGCCAGCCACCACTTGAATTAGCACCAAAGGATTATGGGACCCTGGGCCATTAATCTAGGTGACAAACAGGACTCAGAAGGCATATTTGCACCCCGAAATTGAAAAGATTAGGCCATATTTGTCAAGGATTGGTAGGGCTTTATCGCCTCCACGGCAGATGCTGTTAAATATTCATGAGCTGCATAAGTGGGAGAAACCCTAGCTAGACCTGCCGACTTTCAGCTGGAGAGGGAGAGGAGGGGAGATTTATCTGAACTCGGCAAGGGATGAAAGGTATGAGCGCCTGTACCCTGGCTTGCCGGGCACAGCCCACTGCTGTCGGAGGAGGGGCCAGGCGGGGCCTCGGGCTGCTTTGTGAGGCTGGGCTGGGCCTGGGAGGGGGCCTGGGAGGGGGCATGGGAGGGCCGAGCAGGTTCTTCTCTGAGCTCTTACCTCCCTGCCTACTTGCCTGCTGCCCCAGGAGATGAGCTCCCCACTCTCCATCTCCCTGGGGTCCAGCCCAATACTCACTACGGGGTCAGCAGGTGAAGCGAGTGCCTCCTTGGCCTGGACGGGTCCCTCGGTGAAAGGAGCAGCGTCAGAGTCACACTGCCAGACCCTGGGACTGGCTCTGAGATTGTTCTAGAAGCCAGTCTGAGCATGCAAACACCCATGAAAGGATCACGTGTCACAGACCCAGGCCCAAATCCTGGACCCATCACCTGTTAGGGGTGGGAGCTTGAAGAGGTCACTTCATGAGCCCCCCCACCCCCATCTCTCTCTTCACCGGGAAAGCGGATTTGCCAGGGAGAGGACCCACCTCCTGGGGCTGTTGGGTTAACTCAAGCTCTTGGTGTGGTGCCTGGCATACAGTAAGTGCTCAATAAGTGGAAGGAGACTGTGACTCATGGAGGGCTCGTTCCGTGCCAGTCACCATGCCCAGCTGGTCCAATCTCAACAGGGAGCCCAGGCATCGGGCAAAAAGTTAGACATTGTGCTGCCTATAAGGTAGCCAGCTACTAGCCACGTGGGATCGTTGAAGGTCAAATTAATTAAAATAAGAAACCTCATTTCTCGGCCGCAGCGGCCACATGCCAAGTCCTCCCGAGCCCCACGTGGCCCCACGTGGGCATGGGTAGCCCAGATCAGAACAGTCCCATCGCTGCACGTTTGATTGACAGCATCTTCCCCCAGCTCCAAAGCCTTCAGACGCGAGTGACCTTGCTGGCCCAGTCTCTGCACTGAACCTGGAGGAGGACTGTGTCAGATACGTTTGATCAAGCCTGGGTCCCACACAGTGAAACCGGTTCCTTTCCTGCCGGCCTCGTCAGAGCCTTTGTTACGGCCCGAGGACTGCGAGTGGTGTATATAGTACTCCCCAGGGGATGTGAGCACAAAACCCTTTCTCTCCACCTCAGAGCACCTCACAGGAGTCGGGGTCCCTGGGACGCAGAGGAATTGTCCCCTGCATGCGATACTTCCCGTGTTCTCCTCGCATGTGATAAGCATCCATTCCCTCTCTCTCACCACACATACCCGGGAAAAGACCAGGTCGGAAGTTTAACCGGTTTACCGCCTCCCTCCCATAGATTGGTGGAGGAGGGAGGGAAGTCGGGGTGCAGAAGAGGAGAATGGAGGGTCAAAGTTCAAGACGGTGCCCCACCCCAGCGTGGCCTCCTCAGCTCTCCTCCATCCAGCCGCTGGCCCCTCCAAGCCCAGGCCTGCCCCCACCCCGAGGCTGGGGAGAAGAAAAGGAGGGAAAAGAAACGCACCATGGTGTGGTGGGCGCGAGTATTCTTTTCCTCAGCGACACAGCCAGCTCTCTCGCCGGCAAAATGTCCCCTGATCTATTTCCCCTGGTAGTGATTTCAACAACAACAATAACAGAAATCCATCATTCCCTTAGCGGGAACGGAGGGCGGTGGGGGTTTGTTTTCCTTCTGGTGTGGACAGAAAGCTCTTTATTCTCTGCTTGTTTGGGAAGACTTCGCGCCAGAGGAGCCCAGCCGGGGCCCGGGAAGGGGACGGGGCGAAGGGACAGTGGGAACCAGTGAGTCCCGCGGGGCCCTCTGACCTTGGACAAGACACCTCAGTTTGCTCTTCTCAAAAATGGGGAGAAGCACCGAGCACAGCGAGCGGGAGGCAGACAGCACGAGGCGGCCTTGGGAGTGGGAGGTAATGAACGAGCCAACAGGGATGAAAAGGATAATACGCTAATGCATTGCGGTGGCTGCGTAGTGCTGGGCATAGTCATGGCGGCGTTCACGTTCTGGGCACTCGCCTGGTGCCGGGTGTTTTTGTGTTCAGGAGCTTTGGGATTTTCCAGTTAACCCTGCAGAGTAGGTCCCTGCACATCCATTTCCTGCAGAGTAAAGTGGAGGTTCAGAGAGGTTAGGTAACTTGCCCAAGGTCACGCAGCATGCAAAGTGGTGGTGTCGGGATTCAGACGCAGGACTCTTTGCCTCTAGATCTTGTGCCTTTCTCCACTCAGCCAGTGGTCCTCAAAGCGAACCGGCACCCCCTGGAAACCGGCCGGAAACGCAGATGCTCAGGCCCTGTTCCAGACCTACGGAATCCTAAGTGCTGGGCCCGGGCCCCCAGCCTCTGCTTCAGCAACGGGCCCTCGCAGGCGACCCAGGTGCATGCCCCCTTGCTATTGTTGCTACAGTAGCTCTGGCCAACTAGGAAGGCAGACCGGCCCCATTGCTTCATGCTGGCTCTGATTTCTCTTCTCTCCAAGGAAAGGCAGGAAGGGCTCGGGGTCTGGCCTGGGCTCTCCCGCTTACTAACCAGGCGTCTTAGGGAGGTGGCCCTGGACTAGCCCCTGAGTGGTGTCCTGGGTGCGCTCTGGGGACGAGTGCCCGGGAGGAAGGAAGGCAGCAGGACCAGCAAGGGGGAGCATGGAAGCTGAGGTGGCCTTTTAGAGGGAAGCGAAGGGGGCTGGGCCATCACCCCCTGCATCGACCAGTCGGTCATTGCGTGCTCTGGGGCGGGGGGCGGGGGAGGGCAGAACCCTGACCGAGCGGCCCAGGGCAGGTCTGGAGGAGGGCTGGCAGCTGGGAACCACTCCCAGCAGCTGCGGCATGAGGCTCAGTCTGGGGGTCAGGCGGCACACCCCACCTCCACTCCGCTGGGTGTCTGACCCTCCTGTGTCTTGGCCTGTAGAACGGGAACAGCGGTGTGTTTCATCCCAGAGGATGTTGATCCAGCGCTGTGATGGCTGATAGCGCCGTCGGTATGGGCTGTGGCTGCACGCCAGGGTGCCCTTAAGGTCTTCATCTGCAGCCCCCGGTGACACAGAGAGCAGGTCTTGTCCTCACTCCCCCAGAGGTGGGAGCTCCGTGGAGGCTCAGAGCAGGGCCACAATTTTCCTGAGGCCCCTCAGCTACGAGGGGGCGCAGCTGGGCTTCAGAGCCCTCCTCCTAACCACTGCGCCTCCTACCGCAGCCCAGCGCAGGCGACGGCCCCATGCCGGTGTGAGGCAGGATCTCCTCCCCACCCCCCGAGAGTGAATAATTTGGGGGACGTGTGTACAGGTGTGTGCGCACGGCGCGCATGCTTTCTGATTAACCTGCCTCCCACTCTTGAGGCAGACCAGGGCCCCCAGCGTGAGTAATGGGGAAACTGAGGCACGAAGTCCCAGAGTCCAGCCTGCCCCTGGATTCTCAGCCTGAGGCCATCTTTCTGGGCCCCGAGGCAGAGCCAGAATGCCAGTCTGGACAGGAGACTTGCTCTGCAGGCAACACCCTGAATGAGGGCTCACAGCCAGGATCCACTTTAGACTCAAGCTAGGGGTGCCAGGCTGGCTGCCATGACTAAACACACCCAGCTCCTTCAGTCCGTCTCTACCTGCCACTGCCGGGGGTGGGCCTTCTGGCCAGCCTTGGCCCCAGACATCTCTCGGGTGGGACAAATGAAGGGGGAGAGTCCCTTTGTCCTCTGGATACAACCCCATGGAATTAAGCAGAAGGAACCCAGAGAGGCTGCTGCCAGGAGAGACCTGAGTAACAGGAAACCCCTAGACCAGGGGTTCCGTGCCCCCGGGCCGAGTTCAGCTCTGGCTGGTTTTTGTGAATAGTTTTATTGGAACATGGCGATGCCCATTTGTATTGTCTTCACCTAACAACTGGCGGAGTGGAGGAGTCGCAACAGGGATGCCTTGGCCTGTAAAGCCAGACATTCACTCTGTGGCCATTTGCAGAAGGAGTTTGCCAACCCCTCAGGCCCACAGGGGTAGGCACTGTGCTTGGGCTGAAAGGGGGTAAGGGGGAGGGGTGCTGGAATATGCTGGGAGCACACAGGGAACCTGAGAAGCAAGCCTCTCACTTTCCTGCAGGCAGCTCTTCGCACATCCCAGGCCCTGGGCCGCGTGCCTTCTGCCCACCTCTTCCCCATCCGGTTCCCAGGGTCTCACATGGTGCCAGACACTGCAAAGATGGCTCCATAAATATTTAGCAAATGAATGCATGGATGACCCCTGACTCATCCTGCCACCTCAGGCAAGGCTCACCCTTTCTGGGCCTCAGTTTTCAAATCTGTAGAATGACCGTGACCAAGGTCTGGTTTGCAGATCTATGAATCCTCTTTTCAGGGTTTTCCTCTTTCATATATTATTGATTTCAGAGAGGAAGGGAGAGGGAGAGAGAGATAGAAACATCAATGATGAGAGAGAATCATTGATTGGCTGCCTCCTGCACACCCCTACTGGGGATCGGGCCCACAACCTGGGCATGTGCCCTTGGCCGGAATCGAACCTGGGACCCTTCAGTCCACAGGCCGATGATCCATCTACTGAGCCAAGCTGGCTAGGGCAAGGGTTTTCCTCTTTCAAGGAAAGGGGGAGGAGGGGCTCGGGGTTAAGGGTCTGACTAGGAGCCGCTGCCAGGAAAGCCACGTTGAGAAGAAAGAGGAGGAGGTACCAGTGAGGACTCGGAGTCTGAGGGGCCAGGGGGTGGTGGAGGGGAGGCAGAGGGAAGGATCTGGAGCGGGAGGCAGATGGGAAGGAGTGGCCTTCGGTGGGACCGCGGGGAGGCGCGGGCCTCAATCACAGGCCCAGCAGTGGAGCGTGATGCCGCACGCCGCACTCCAGCTTCCTCGGAGAATGAGGCCCGGAGCTAATGAGCTCGGAAGGTGCAAGGGCCTTCTCGGCGTTAATTCCCGTCCCTGGGAGCAGCCGGTAAGGGAGAGCGCACCAGGCCAAGCTGGGCAGCTGGGCCCCCACTCAGGGGCTCGGCCAGCTGGTCAGCCGCCACCTGGGGCTTCAGGTCAGGCCTGTGGATGCCCCGGCCGCCCGGCAGGCCCACTCACCCACCTCCCCTGCTGCCTCCGGCTTCGGGCAGGGAAAGGGAGGGGCCCCTCTGTGGCTTGGTTCCTGGAGCCAATGCAGTGACAGCCGTGCGCTCACCTGGAGCCCAGTCAGCCAGTGGCTTCTGTGAGCTCGGGCTCAGACAACGGACCGCATCTTCCAGGTTTAAAAACATTCAGCTCTTCCCCACTGCTGCGGCTGGGATAGCACCACGAGGGTGGTCACCAAGGTGTCGCGGTCACAGCAGCTTCTGCCTCCGAACTCTCACAGCGGCTCTGGGTGGCGGACGGGCCGATGCCAGCCCAGGGTTGCCATCCTTGGCATGGCTGACATTGTTCACTGGGTGATTCTTTTTTGTTGTTGTTCATTCCCACCCGAGGACACTTTCCCATTGATTTTTTAGAGAGCGTGGAAGGGAGGGGGAGAGACACACAGAGAGAAACATCGATGTGAGAGAGACACATCAATTGGTGGCTTCCCCCGCGGGGATCGAGCCTGCTACTGAGAGACGTGTCCTTGACCGGAATCGACCCCGGGACCGTTCAGTCCATGGGCCGATGCCCTATCCACTGAGCCAAGCCGGCCAGGCCATTAACAGGATGGCTTTTTGTGGTGGGGCTGGCCTGTGTGCTGTAGGATGTTCAGCAGCACCCTTTTCCTCTGCTCAGCAGACAGCAGTGCTAACCCCACCCCCTCAGGACAATCACATGTCTAAAGAGATGGCCCATGTCCCCAGCTGAGAACCACTGGTTACATCCTGTTTCACAGAAACCGAGGCATAGGAAGGTGAACATCCGTCTTCAACGTGTCCCCCTCCCCCTCCACCACCGTCCAACTGCTTCCAAGGGTTTGGGACTTACATTGTTCAGGTGTGGTGTTCCGGCTCCTTTTCTGTGTCTATTTTTACCAAATTGGGATCAAACCAAACACACCGTTTATGTAACTTGCTTTTCTCACTTAACAACCTAGCACTTCCATGGCTGGTGAGAGAAGCAAGTTGCTGTTTGGCATATCTAGCATGACACCCTCTGTGTACACACACACACACACACACACACACACACACACACACACACACGTGCACTTGCATGGATACTGTCCAGAAAGACACACACACGTACACACACAACTGTGCTCAGTGATTGCTCCTGAGATTGGAGTCACGGGGGTGGGGGAAGGGTGATAGGAAACTTTGAGTTTTCATTAATACTTCTCAACTGGTTGAATTTTTACATTAACCATGTATTTCTTTTGAATGTTAAAAACTAAGACAGTGACCAGAAGGTCCCTCGTGGATGGTCAGTGGGCACAGAACACGATTTTTTAAACACTGAGAGGTGCTCCCTCGCATGGCTGTGCCTCAGGAATCACACCGGCCCCTGGTTGGAAGTCACGGTTGTGTCCTGACTT
This sequence comes from Corynorhinus townsendii, assembly GCA_026230045.1. Lineage (NCBI taxonomy): Eukaryota > Metazoa > Chordata > Mammalia > Chiroptera > Vespertilionidae > Corynorhinus > Corynorhinus townsendii. Next base: position 9,260,227 of record JAPDVU010000014.1, on the reverse strand, counting down.
CCCAACTGCGTATGATGTGGCCGTGAACACGTTAAGCCAGCGCTTCAGAATGGGAGCTGGGCGGGGCGGGGCGGGTCCCTGGGGTTTGCTCAGCCCTGAAGCATGCTGTGGCGTCATCTCCGTGAATCCTCTCAGCGACACGGCGGGTGGATGTGCTTATGGTTCCCAGTGTACAGAGGAGGGATGAGAGACACCAAGAGGCCCAGGGGCACTAGCCAGGGTGGAGGGTGTTAAAGAAACATGAGTTCTACCACCATGTGACCCCACTTCTGCGTCTTTGAAGAACACAAAACACAGGCTCCAAGCTCGTGGCACCCCTGTGTTCATTGCAGGGTTGTTCACAATAGCCAAGACTTAGAAGCAGCCCATGTGTCCATGGACAGATGCACGGAGAAAGGAGACGTGGTACATGCACACAATGGAATACTCCTCAGCCGTAAGAAGGAATGAAATCTCGCCATTTGCAAACATGGGTGGAACGTGGGGGTATAATGCTCAGTGAAATAAGTCAGAAATATGATTTCACTTACATGTAGAATCTAAAACCAACCGACCCAAACAACAAATAAAATATCTGTCTCATTGACTAATCTCCTGGGCAACGCCGCCCCATAGGTCCTGACCAATGTTAGCCTATCTTACCGCTGAGAGAGAGAGGCCCAGAGAGGTGAGGTGGCCTTCCTGAGCCTGCACAGCCCGGAGTGGCCCATGGGGTTAGAACCCAGACCTCGTGTGCTTACGGCTGGTGGGGCCACTCCCTCGGCTGGAGAAATGCAGCGGCATGGCTACTGCTCTCTCCTCCATGCCAGCTCTGTGAAGGGTGAGAGGGGGCTGCCCAATGCCTGCCCCCAGACAGCACCCTCCCCAGAGGGTGTCATTAGAGAATTTGATTCTCCCTGCTCCCTTCCCCCTGGCTTCAGCCCAAATTCCCAGAGTCCCCGTGGAAATTGGAGTGGGGGTGAGGCTGCCAGCACCAGGGGACTCACCCCTGTGGTCAGAGCAAACTTGGAGCCTGAGTCACCTCCACCCCCCTCTCCTCCTCCCTGCCGCCCAGTGGTCCCCAAGCCGCCTCAGCTTCAGCGCAATTTAATGTCTCGCCGAGCTGGCCCTATTTGACAAACAGGTGATTTTGCTAATGAGGAATAAATGGGATCCACGGATGGGAGAGGGTGTGCAGCAGCTGGCGTGAGGGCAGGATGTGCCGAGTTTATTAAAATAATATCTGGCCACATGCTCGGGGCCCAGGGTCCAGGCTGCAGGGGCACCTCTCTTTTCTCTCCACCACCCTCTGCTCCTCGGAGCCACGGCCTTGTCCAGGTCCCCTGCCCACTTCCGGGAGGGGCCTATCCCCAACCCAGGCTGGCAGTGCCCACTCCCCGGGGAGGCAGGGGTGGGGGCGGAAGGCTTTTCATGGGAAGATGATGCGGCTGGTGGGTGACTGGGGGGTGGGAGCGGGCGCGTGTGTATGTGAGCATGTGAGTGTGTGAATGAGCGTGTGGGTCGGAGTGGGCGGAGGCGCTGGAATTGGATGAGGGTGGGGAGGAGAGGGAGGCAGGGGGCGGTGGCGGAGGGGGACCTGAAGGGGAGACACACAGAAGTAGAAATGCACAGGAAGACAGCGAGACACACAGACAGCGAGGGACATGACAGAGGCATAGCCCCACACAGAGCCCACAGGTTGGGACAGGGAGAGGAAGAGGGGGAGAGAGGGGAGACCTTAGAACCCCAGAGAGGGACACAGGGGTAGGAAGGAGAGAACAGGCACCTGAGCTGCAGGTGGGAGGAAGCTGGGGGGGGGGGGTGGAGAGGAAGGGATCTAGGAGAGGGGAGAGAGGGAGGGGGAACCTGGGGGAGGGCAGGTGGCCAAGGAGCCAGAGCAGCAGGAGGCCAGCAGCTCCAGCTCTGGGTGCCCGCCATGTGGGCTGGGCTGGGCGTCCCCCATCCTGGGCCTCAGTTTCCACCCCTGCATGACGAGACATGCTGAATAGAAAGGGGGAATAACAGTCACTGGGGTGGGAGGGGGTGTCACAAAACCGGTGTGACGTTTCCTATTCTAAAGAGGGGACTGGGACCCCAGCTTCCCAGGGCAGCCTGGCCACGGCCTCCACGAGCAGGAGCAGGGGCAGGGGCAGAGTCTGGAACAAAGGATCTGGGCTGAAGGAGAACTGGAAGGCTGCCCTCAAACCACCCCTGCCCCCCGCCCCATCTCTGTCTTGCTCATGCTGTTCCCTCTGCTGGGAATGCCTCCTCCTCCCGCCCTGCCTGGGCACCTGGACTCATCCTCTCTGGAGCTGGCTGCCATCGCCTAGCCCTCCCTCCTTTGCACCTGGGGAGCAGTCACAGGAAAATAAGAGTGGGGCATCCTGGAGGCCTTCCCAGAGGAGGCGAGCCCTGGAGGTCAGTTTCAAATGAGGCCGTGACTTCTGAAGTCAGGTACCACCTTTGGGGTCTGTCCCCTGCCTGCCCGTGACCACATGAACTCAACGTCGTCCTGAAACCACCTGCCCTTTGCACTTAAATGAATGGATTGAGGAAGAAACAGTGTTATTCCTGCAGCAGCAGGTGGAGAGTCGGGGCCACGCGAGGGGCTCGTTGACATGTTTGCTGGGGGGATTTACTTTCCCGTGTGACTTGTGGGCATAAGCAGGTTGGCTTGGGCACTACCGCTAATGGTCTTGGCACAGGAATACAGGGACGGGAGGCATAGGGGTCCCTCACGGGAGCCTGATTCAAGGAGGGAGGAGGAGGGAGGTGGAGGGGTGGAGGGGCGAGCAGGCCGGAGGGCCTTGAGCACCAGAGAAGGGTGTGTGGGAGGCAATAGGGAGCCGGGGGAGGTGTGCGTGCCCATGTGGAAGGGGCTTCCCGTGACCAGCAGGCCGCAGGTGGGTTGGGTCTCACGTGGGCCATGCCATTGCTCCTGCCCTGCCCGCCCGTCAGTCCCCTGCACCCAGGTGCCCATCCTCCCTGCTCCATCTCTCCGTCTGTCACTCCCTGTGTCCCCTTTCCTTTCAAGTGCCATTTTGTCTGTCTGTCTTTTCAAATCTCCCTCACTTTCCCTCTGGGTGCTCGTCACATGCCTGGCCCCACCCCCACCCCACTGCCCCAGCTCTCTCCTGCTGCCCCCTCTCCCTGTCTCCTCTCTCCCCACCTCTGCTAACTTCGCTTAGTGGGTGTGCTCTCTCTCTCTCTCCTTCCCCACTCCAGCGTTTCTCTGTGTCTGCCTATCTCTCCGCCTGTCTCTGGTTCTTCATCTCTCCCCCACCGTCCTTTGTCTCTTTGCTTATCTGTCTCTCACTCGGTCTCTTTCGGTCTCTTCCTCTCTCCCATCCCCTCAGAGGCTGTGACCCATCAGTCCCCCCCATTCTGCCCCCCTCCACCCCCGCCTGCCCCCAGCGCATTGCCTCTCACACTTGCACCCCCAGATCTCTCCCCTGGCCTGCTGCCCTGTCTTCCTTTGTGCATAATGAAGCTCCCGCTTGACCAGATCTGAGCCTGGGGCACAGCACACAGTAGGTCTTCAGGAATGGTTTGAGGAGGAGTTGCTCAGGCTCTTTCCTGCTCCTCTGTATTTCACCCCCAAGAAATACACCCTCCCTGGGTGAGGAGGAGGGAGCAACACACACACACACACACACACACACACACACACACACACACACACACACGATCCCCGACCCTTTCTTGACAGTTTTCCTGTCTCGGGCTGTCTTCCTTCCCATCCATCATTTCCTCCTTTCCGCTCCCTCCTCTGGTCCCACACCCCCATCGCTCTTGCTCAGGAGAGCGGGGAGCTGCCCAGCCTGGCCTCCTCCTGGCCCTCCCCCACCTCCATCAAAGCCAACAGCCTCCCTCCAAGCTGCATTCATCAGGGGCCTGGTGATGGGGAGGGAGGTGTCTGGAGAGCCGAGATTGGAGGTGATTACAGGACACGCTTAGAGCTCAGTTAATAGCCCTGAAGCCACACAAACACCCCACCTCCCGGACACCCAGTCCCCCCAGCCTCCCCGGATACCCCCTCCCCACCAGCCACACGCCCTGGGTTGCAGGGAAGGGGGAGGGGCAGAATTTTCTTCAGAGATTTCTCAGGCTTTGCATCACAAGCAAGGCCTAGCCTTTTGGAGTGATGCTCAAAGTTCTACCCTATTGTAAACATTTATCCATGTTTAGGTCTTTAAAAAGCAATCTCTAAAACTCTCACACAGAATGGTCCAATCCATAGCACTACCTAGCACAGGCATAGAAAAATAAAAGGAAAAAGCTATATTAATAGTGGTAGTCTTCGAGTGGTGGGACTCCGGGGAAGACATATATATTTTTTCCCTGTTTTCTGTGTTTCCCAAATGTTTTTTAATGAGCATCTTAAAATTAATTCATTGTTTTCAAATGGCTGGGTTTGTCCGACCATCTGTATACACACTTAACATATTGCACACTGATTTAATAGTGCTATTTGGAAAGAGCTTTATTTTCACGTTTAAGTTTTATTTGTTCGGTTGGGCAGGTAATCCATTCATATGGTTTATAATTCAAAAGGTACCGAGGAAGGTATAAAGTGAAACTGCCACCTCGGTGCTCGCCGTCCCCAGCCTCCTGGCTCCCCTTCCTGGAGGGAAAGGGTAGCACCTGTCCCTGTGGATGCTGCTAGCATCACACCGGGAATTCGGAAACAGACATGCACGTGGGAGGGAGCCCGAACCTGGGCATGTGCCCTGACCAGGAATCGAACCGTGACCTCCTGGTTCATAGGTCAACGTTTAACCACTGAGCTACACCAGCTGGGCGAGGGATGTGTGTGTGTGTATATATATAAATATATATGTATTTAAAAACATTTTTAATTGATTTCAGAGAGGAAAGGACAGGGAAAGCAAGATAGAAACATCAATGAGGAGAGAGAATAATTGATTGGGTGCCTCCTGCACGCCCCACGCTGGGGATGGAGCCCACAACCTGGGCATGTGCCCTAACCGGGAATCGAACTGTGACCTCCTGGTTCATAGGTCGATGCTCAACCACCGAGCAACACGAGCCAGGCTAGGTGTATATGTTAAGTGGGATTGGACTGAGCAGAGCAGGCTTTTTCCAATTTTTTCACTTGATATATCTTCACTGATCTGCCCATGTCAGTACCACGCGAGATGGACCTTCTGAAGAAGATCCATTTTTTGAGAGGTGTTTTGGGGGAGGGAAGGAAACCCTTTGTGCTCTGATGACCCTTGTGTTTGTGGGTGGTCAGCCAAGTGAGGTGACCCGAGGAAAGAAAGACTAGAAATGCTGACAGGGCTGCCTTGGCCTAATCCAGCCCCCATGGTTCACACGTGGCATTCGCAGGAGAGGGTCTGAGAAGACCTTGGGGCTCACCTTCCCGAAACCTGCAAAGGCTTTCAGGCGGCCAGAGCTGGCCTGGGCCTGGGCAATCCCAAGATGAAGGTGGCTTGGGAGCCAGGAGACCGGATCTGGTCGAAGCGTGGTGTGACCATGGCACGTCCCACGTGGCGTCTGCAGAATGAGCAGGCGGCGTGGATGTTAGCCTGTAAGGAGCGCTTTGCAGAGGCCACGTGCTGGCCGGCTTATTTTCACTTGATCTCATTTTATCCCAAAGCAACTCTACAGGAGGAATGGGCGTTGTCGTTACCGCCGTCCTACAGAAGAGGGACCGCGATTCAATGAGGTGAGATCGTTTTCCTGAATTCACCCCAATGGTAAATGCAGGTGTCAGGATTTGAACTCAGGGATGTCTGACAACCGAGCCCAAGTTCTTGACCTTCCATGCCTTACGCTGACTTCTCCACAAAGACAACCTCCAATGGGATTGGGAATGTGAGGGTGACGCGTCAGTGGGCTTGGATTTGACTTTCTACGCCTTTGTGCTCCTGTATCCCTTTATATTCTGACACCCCTGAGCTCCTGGAGACCAGGGTCTGAGTCTTACTCATCCTTGCATCTCTAGTATCTTGAGCATTGGCCTGTAGGCAGAAGTTCCCATGAAATATCTGTTGAATGACTGTGAGTAGAAGCCATTCATCAAGCCTTTCTTAAACTCGCTATATGTTGGGTAATGTCCTTGATGCTAGAGCTGAACAGATGAGTGACAGTGAATAATCACAGTATCCTTTGCTATGGGCTGGTTAGTTTGCTAAATGTATGGATAAATACACATATCATGTCAACCTGTTTAGTGTAAACCTCAAAAGCAACCCTAATGTGTTCTCAATTTTTATATGAGAAAAGAGCTCAGAGAAGCCAAGAACTTGCCTCAGGTCACACAGCTTATAAGTAGTGAGCTGGGATTAGATGGTAGGTCTGTCACGCTCCAAAGTGTTCCTTGTCACTATATTCTGTCCCTCCACAATCTCTGGCCTCCAAGTGTTCATACCTGATTCAGTAGATAGGATGTGGGCACCAGTAACTAGAATAAACAGTAGAAGGGGGTAGGTACCTTTGGAGAACGAGAGAGAATGAATGAATGACATAGGCTGCTTGTGCTGAGAAGATGGAGAGCCTATTCGTGGTTGGGGGAACAAGAGCAGTTTTATAGGAAATGCAGGGGCATTTACATTAGTAAACAGGTCGAATTCGCACCTACAGAAACTGCAAGGAAGGAGCTCAGGTGGGGTAAAGGCCCAGAGGCATGGCATGGCAGAGCAGGTGCAAAGAACAGAGGAGACTGGCTTTCTTGGAGTATTGGCTGTGAAAGCAGAGAGGGAAGGAGGCAAGAATGAGATGGCACATAATGTGTGTTGTTAGCTTCAATCGTTTGTCTATTGCTTCTTTTGTACTTTTTAGGTAACACTCATATCACATATCTATGTAATGACAAATTTGTCTCTTTCTTTCCAACTTTATACCTCTATTTTTTTTCTTGTCTTACTGCATTGGTTAATGCCGGAAGTACAAGGCTGAATACCAGTGGTGATCCTGGTATCTCAGATCTGAGATAACTGTATCTCAGTCCTGAATGTAAATGGAAGCGTTTTAATATTCTTTCGAATGCCTTGCTTGATGGATTTTTATCAGGGATGGAAGTTGAAATCAGTTGCATCTGACACAGGTAGGAGCCTCTTCAGATTCTCTTGGTCTCACCTGCTTCCCAGACCTCAGCTCTTTGCTCAGTCCCAACCATCACAGCAGCCAACCGATTCCATGAAAGCTCATGCAAAAGGAGTCTCTGGCTCCTTTTGCCACTTCTGGACTTAGGAGAAACACCCCACCCCAGGGTATGGCTTCCCAGGCAGCTTGCAAAGGGCTTGCATGATAGGACCCAGAAATGCGGGAGAAATCACACAGGAGGGAAACTTGGACCAATGGGAAACAGAAGCTGAGGGGGGAGCTTGCATGATAGGACCCAGAAATGCGGGAGAAATCACACAGGAGGGAAACTTGGACCAATGGGAAACAGAAGCTGAGGGGGGAGCTGGGTTGATGAACGCCCTCTTTCCTCCTCTGATGGACAGCTCAGAGGCACGCCCATCTGGAGGTTCCCTGCAGAGCTGAGCAGCCGTGGGCCAGTCACCTGCTGTGCTTTCTCCAAGAAGCAGTGAGTATCACAGCAATATGTCACCTTGCCTGTCCCTACCCTCTCCTGCCTCAGTTTCCTTTCCTCACTGCCCAGGGGATGCACGTTCGCTTGACTTCCTGCTTTCTGGAACCTGGGCCAGGACACTTTTCATAGTCTTTCCAGCATTTTTTGGGATAACCACATCATTTTCCTGTAATCTGCTAACGTCGCTGCTTTGTTGGGAAACGTGTTTCTCTTCCTGGTGTAAAGGCTACGGGGTGAGTGGGTGTTCCTGCAGGCCTGTGAGGGTCTATACACCCCGCTGTGGTCTACCTTGAGGGTGGCTGCGCGCACGCCTGGGTGCACAGGTCCACGACCTGCTGCCGCTGGGCCCTGGGAAGCCTCCTCTCTTACTTCCAGCCATGTTTCTCCTCTGGAGTCAGGCAGACTGGCAGGTGGAGACGCTGGAAGGAGGTGGGGCAGTGGGGCTAAGGAGAGCTGGGAGGGGCGAGAGTGCAGAGAGGGAGGTAATTAGGGGCCAGGCGGTATCACAAATCTCCCAGCCACGCTGACACTGGGGAGGGTGATCACACACTTGGCGTCAGCCCAGACAAGTGCGAAAGCCCTTCACTCCATCTCCGGGAAGATGCTGGCTGCGCAGCCACAGGACGGTCCCCCCGCCAAGACAGCCATGAGGTCATCCTCACACTCCCCCGCCTGCCCGCAGGGGTGACCTGGGTTGGGGAGCTGTGATGCAGAGGTGGAGGGGGGGGGAAGGACCCTGCAAGACCAGGGAAAGGTCGCAGAGGGATGCGCCCAGAGAAGGAAGGTGAGGAAAGACCTCATCACGGCATCCAATCCCAGCCGGTCGGTTTCCGCAGGCCCTGGGCAAACTCACCCTGCCCTCACCAGGAGTGGCAGAGCTGGCTGCAGCGCTGGGCAGAATTAGTCCCTGAGGACGGGGGCAATTAGCATGGGCCGCAAGGCGCCCGCGGACCAGGGCCGAGACGTGTGTTATTTCTGACAGTCGTGCCATTTGCTTCATGAAGAAGTGGAAGGGTGCTAGGGAAACACACCTGTGTTCCAAGTAGCAAGGACAGGGGTGTTCACAGCGGCCTCTTTGCAAGGAGAAAAAACAGGAAGTGACCTGAAGATTCTGCTGTTGCAAATCCGAATGACCTAACCCAGTGGTCAGCAAGCTCATTAGTCAACAGAGCCAAATATCCACAGTACAACGACTGGAATTTCTTTGGAGAGCCACATTTTTTAAACTTAAACTATATAGGTAGGTACATTGTTAGTAACTTAATTAGGGTACTCCTTCAATCTCACTGTATGTGCGCGCCCACACGTGGTATTTTGTGGAAGAGCCACACTCAAGGGGCCAAAGAGCCACATGTGGCTCGCGAGCCCCGGTTTTGCCGACCACTGACCTAGAACTCCACAGACCTTGAGGGTCTCTGACCCGGTCTTGTATCAGGAGGGCAAGTCAGAGAAGGAAGTACTAGTAGACGGTGGTCATTGGCCGTTTGCCTCTCCTCACCCCCAGGGACATTTTTGATGGTCACCACCTGGGGGTGGTGTGACTGGCATCTCTGCATAGAGGCCAGGGATGCTGCTCAGCACCCTCCCGTACACAGGGCAGCCCCCCACCCTGGCAAAAAATCATTCGGCCCCAAATGCCCATCATCCTGAGGCCGAGAAACCCTGTAGTAAGTCCATCTACTTAGAGTTCAAAGACACGTTAAATAAACTATATGTGGTTTAGGGACGCAGACATTCGTAGCCAATTACAAGGACATGCACCCCATGAGACAGCGTGCTCTGTGAGAACAAGATGCTGGGGGAGGGGAGAGTTATTCCCACCGTGTCAGCTGGCCCATCATTACCCGTTAAATGAATGAAATGATGACGGGTAAACACCAAATTCAGAATGATGATATTTCAGGGTAAAATGAAGATACAAATGCTGCTTTTTTGGGGGGCGGGGAGGCATGTCTTAAATATTTTGTAACTTAAAACGTCCACCGGGGAGGGGTGTGTGTGTGTGTGTGTGGGGGGGACTTTTAAAAACAAGAGTGTCCCATCTGCTTTTAAAGAAAAACGCACCTAGGATCTGGGCTCCCCCACCGACTAGCCTTACCGCCTGGGTATGCTGCCTGCGGGGGTCTCAGTTTACTCATCTGTAAACTGACGTTTTTCCTCCTGGCTCACTGCTCATGGATACAGCACAGCTCCATGGAGCCGCAGGCTGCAAAAGCACGTGGGAAGGTCTGAGGAGGAAGTGGTATTACCGTCTGTCTAACTTGCACCCCAACTGACCCCCAGCTTTAGGTCACTGATGAGAGTCGGCCCTTAATCTCCAGTGGTACCCGGATGCTACACGCATGTGAAGAGGCTTGCAAAACTGCTAAGGACTTTTTCTAAATTTTGGACAGAAGACAGCCAGCAGTGGGGTCGGGGGTTGAAGGCAAGTGAGATCGAGCATCTATATGTGAATATGAGGATGCTCACCTGTGTACGTGTGACTGTGAATGACTTCATGTGTGTGCCTAGGCATGTGCATGGGTGTGCATGTGAATTTGTGTGTGGTCTCTGAGCACACACGTGTCTGTGTGAGTATCTGATGAAGGTGTGCGCCATCGCATGTGCGTGTGAATATATGTGCATGCATCTTTGTATCTGTGATTGTGCATGTGTGTGTGGTTCTGTGCCTGGAAATATAAATGAGTGGATGAGACAGATACACACAAACATTTGTGTGTGTGGATAGTCCCCCCTTCACACACGTGTGTATCCGAAGGTGCACTGGTGTCTATGTATTTGTGATTGTGTGCATACGTGCGTCTATACTCCTCTAAAGGTGTGCGTCGGAGTCTTCCTCCCTCTCTCCATTTCATCCACCTCTCTCCACCCCCCAGTCTCCCCCTCCCCCTCTTTTCTTCCTCCTCTGGCTCCTTTGGTCCAGGTGTGGCTGCCTCAGGTGGGCCCCCCTGTTAGGTGGGCCCCCCTGTTCGGTGGCTTCAGGCTCCCAGCAGGTGGGAGGCAGCCCAGGAGGGCTCTTAGCAGGTGAAAGGTCCAGCTCCAGCCCCCATCCAGCCCCAGTGACAAAGGAATTCCCTGCAGGCTCCTTCCTAATCCCCCAACAGACCCCTCCCCGCCCACCTCTGGCATCTCCTGGAACAAAGGGCCCTTTTCATTCTGTACTCACGGGTGGCCACATTCCTGACAGCTGCTCAGAAAGAAGGGTGGGGGGACACCGAGTTTTGGTGAGGGCAGTTGGGCAACCTCTACAGGCCTCAGTTTTCCCCTTTGGGAAATGGGGGAGACACACCGGAGGGGTCAGCAGGCGACGTTGTCTTGCCAAAGTGGTTGCTTTAGCAACACCTCACTTACCCAGCTCAGGAAGGGTGTACTGAGCACCTAGCGTGCGCCAAGCTCTCTCCTAGGGACTGAGACCCGGAGATGAGCAAAAGGGGTTCTCTACCTTGGGGAGTCCATGGTGGAAGTTGAGGTGAGAGGGGAACCCCAGAGGCACAGACCAGGAGAAGCCTGGATCAGCAGTGTCGTACCAGGAGGCAGGCGCAGGTTTTCAAGCCTCTCCGTAGCGCCAGCTCACCTGCCACATTCACACACGTATGTTTTCTAAGTCCTCACCGAGGGTATTTTCCCATTGATCCGTAGAGAGAGCAGAAGGGGCGGGCTGGGATGGAGAGAGAGAGGTGAGAGAGACTTTGGTTGCTTCCTGCACACACTCCAGCTGGGGCCAGGGATCAAACCTTCAACCCAGGTATGTGCCCTTGACCAGGAATCAAACCTGAGACTCTTTGGTGCTCGGGCCGATGCTCTAATCTCTGAGCAACACCAGCCAGGGCTCACCATTTATCTGGCCACCCACCCATCCACTTCTCTATTCATCTACCTATTCACCATTCCTATACAGCCCCTCATCTCTCCACTCACCCTCTTGTCCACCTCCCCACCCATACCTACCCTCACCCATTCATCTGCTTCCCACTATTCACCCATCCATTTACACACCAATCCTATACATTCATACACCTGCCTATCTATCTTCCATGTACCCACACTCACCCATCAATGCCATCCTATCCATTCACCTACTCACCCATTTACCAAATCATCCACTCATCCACCACAGACCCACCAACGCATGTTCCCACCCATCCAAATACTCACTCACCCTCCTACGTACCCATTTACCCACCTACCCACTATCCATTCTCACTTACCCACTCACCCATTCACATACTTGTTTCCCCACAAACACATCGATCCATCCACATATCCATTCATCTACCCATCCATCTGCCTGCAAATTTGATCATCTCCACATTCATCTATCTACTCACTCATTTATCCATCCATTGACCGATATTGACCACTGCTTTATTTATCCTCCACCAGCCACTCACCTACCCATCTACCCAATTACCGATCAACCCTACACTATCCACCCATCCACCTTCCCATCTAATTGACCAACCAACCAACCATCCAGCCCAATACCCAACTGACCACCTACCCACAGATCCACTCACCCTCCATCCACCCACCCACTCACCATCATTCCCGGGGCACAGACTCCACATGGCGCCCAGGGGGGCCTAGTTAAGCTACAGCTGTGCCTCTCCCCACTCCCCCTCGATAGGGCTCATGCTGGACACCCCAGCCAGCCCCCACATGCAGAGCCCTGCTGGAATGGCAGATGGAGATGGTGGCGGGGCAGTAACCGGGAGTAAAGCTCACCCACCCGAGCTCTTTCTTCCAGGCCCAGAGTAAGAATTTTGGGAACCGAGGAAGGAAATGGGAGACAGACAGCTGCCTGGGGAAGGGGGTGGAGAAGAGAGGAAAAGAGAGACCGGTGAGTGAACTAAAGACGGGAGATAAAGAAATAGAAGTTTAGCCCAGCTGGTGCAGCTCAGTGGTTGAGCATCAACCTATGGACCAGGAGGTCATGGTTTAGTTCCTGGTCAAGGGCACATGCTTGGGATGCAGGTTCAATCTCCAGTGGGGGGCGTGCAGGAGGCAGCCGATCAATGATTCTCTCTCATCATTGATGTTTCTGTCTCTGTCTCTACCTTCCTCTCTGAAATCAATAAAAATATTTTTAAAAAAGGAAATAGAAATTTATAGAGAGAAACAGGAAGTGGGAGAGAGACAAAGGCCAGAGAAATGGGAGCTGGAAGAGAATAGATTGCCCATCGGGGCGAGAGGCGGCCAGCATGTCGTGAATGTCATGCCCTCCGCCCTCTCCGTCTGGCCTTGGAACTCCCGTGAAGTCCTGGAGGCCCCAAAAGAAGTTCCTGTCACCCCCTTCCCCTTGGGAGGGACCCCGGCCTCAGGGAGGGCTCAGGGGCCGCGGCTGCATGGGTTTGGCCCGCTGCTCCATCAGTTAGGCAGCGTCTGCAGAAATTACCTTTTAATTTCCTAATTACATTGTCCTCAGCCAGCCTCCTCGGAGAGGTGGGTGGGCATGGAGCTGATTCCCAGGAACCGCTCTCCTGGCGGCTTCGATAAGGATGCGGCAGCCGGGGTCTCCAGTGCCTCCATGCAGCACCCGGCTAATTTGATCCAACTTAGAGGAGTTTCTGCCAATGTTGTCCCCACACCAGGAGACCCAGATCCGGGCCCAGGCGCAGAGGGAGCTGGGCTTTGGACAGGCCCGAGCTCCAAACTCGACCTCCGCTGGGCAGGCGCTGTGTGACCCTGGACGGGCGCCTCCACCTCCACCGGGCCACCTCGGTCCCCCCTCCCCCCCTCCCCCCCGCCCCCGGAGCCCTGGACATAAACATGGCGCTCATTGGCTTGGCTTGCCAGGCTGCCAGGAGATAAGCCTTGTGAAGCGCTTTCCCCCAAGTGCTCTCGGGACCTTAGCGATTGTTCATGGATTCGTGTTAGTGAGTGTTTATTGAGTGGCTACTATGGATCAAGTGCTCCCGACGGCCCTGCAGATCCAGAGAGAAACGAAGCACGGTGCCTGCTCTCCCACAGCCGGCAAGGGCCGGGGCTGCTGGGGAGGATGGGGAGGATGGGGAGGATGGGGCTGCTGGGGAGGATGGGGAGGATGGGGAGGATGGGGCTGCTGGGGAGGATGGGGAGGATGGGGAGGATGGGGCTGCTGGGGAGGATGGGGAGGATGGGGAGGATGGGGCTGCTGGGGAGGATGGGGAGGATGGGGCTGCTGGGGAGGATGGGGAGGATGGGGAGGATGGGGAGGATGGGGCTGCTGGGGAGGATGGGGAGGATGGGGAGGATGGGGCTGCTGGGGAGGATGGGGAGGATGGGGAGGATGGGGAGGATGGGGAGGATGGGGCTGCTGGGGAGGATGGGGAGGATGGGGAGGATGGGGAGGATGGGGCTGCTGGGGAGGATGGGGAGGATGGGGAGGATGGGGAGGATGGGGCTGCTGGGGAGGATGGGGAGGATGGGGAGGATGACGTATATACTCAGAGGGGTCCACACTGTGTGAGACCCGTTGCGGTGGCAGCGTGGAGAGAGGTGCACCTTGGAGATCATGTCCCGCAGGTTGGACAGGTAGGGGCACTGGCTGGCCTCAGCCCCGCAGGCACTGGGGGAGCCTGGGTCTGCCCTTTGAGTGCCTTCTCTTCCCACAGCCCAGCCAGCGGCTCTCACGGTGTGGAGAGCCCGTTAGAGAGAGATGAGCCCCCTCCCCCCGTCCCCCCGTGGTACTCTTAGCAACATTCTCAGAAATCCTCACAGCAATCTGCTTCAAAAGAAGGACACGCAGCAGAGACCAGGTGTGCTGCCCTGCCTTAATCAACGGGACACCAGACGGAAGGTTCTAAAGCAACAGTTTCAAGGCGGGGACAACGGGCGCCCAGGCCCCTGACCCCTGAGAGAAGGAGAGCAGACAGGGTGAGCCCCGTGGGAGGTGCAGGCGCCGCGCAGGATGGGCCAACCCGAAGAACTTGATGGCGTGAGTCGAACTCAAGGCAGAGGTCAGAGCCTGCTCCCTGAAACCCTAATGCGGGCACTGTTTCAAGGGCCATTTGACAAGGAGGAAACCCAGGCCCGGACATGTGCACAGGTTCAGCTACCAGGGCGTGAAGCCGGGACTCGAACCCAGAGCCCATGCTCCTTGCCACAGCCCGGCCCTGTGAACGTCAGGCTAAAAGATTCGGATGTTTTCCTTCCGCCAGAGGAAGCCGAGGAGGGTTTCCAGAGAGCCAGCTCCACATGGGAATAATGGCCTGTCCTTCCTTCCCTGCCCTAAAAGGTCTTCAGGAAGAAACTGAAGTTGACCTGCTGGCTAGGGGAGAGAAGACTTGAACTTCATCCTTTAAGTCGGACCCTCTGGGTGAAGCCAACATGTCCATCCCTGGCCGTGATTGCTTGTCTAAATAAAGACGGGGCTGGGGCTGGGGATGGGGGAGAGGGGGGTGTTTCTAACTGGGGACAAAACCCCCTGACATTTTATCTTGGCCTCGAATGGAGATAAGATATTGGTCTTATTGATAACAATAACGGTGGCGATTATTATATTTTATTTTCCAATCGTGGTAATTATTGTACATTAAATCATTAGTATTCATTATTCTTACAATGTGTAATTAGGACAATGGTGGATAGATTGCTCTCGACTATAATGAAGTTTTTATAATTGTAATTTATTGGCATCAAATTACCTTTCTTCAGAAGAATCTGAACATCACGCGTTCTGGGGAGGGGGCGGCGATTCTCTTTAATTAATGTTGCTTGTTTGTGCCACGCAGGGGGAGCTGGCCGGCCGGCCCTATTGCCTGTGTCTGCAGGGAAGTTAACCAAGAAGAGCGAACGCACCCTCCCATCAGTCATCGAGCAAGACAGGGCTTCCTCCTCCCCGCCCCCCCCCCCCACCCCCCCCGCCATCTCCCCTCCTCCTGCGCAGCAGCCACAGGGAAAAACAAAACCCACCGTTTACCAACAGGATGAGCTGAGCAGACCAGAGACCATGATGCAGGCGTGGAAGCCCATTTGCTGCTGAGTGTGAGGAGAAGATTGTTTCTCCTCCTTCAGAAATGGCTTGAATCGCCAGCCTCTGTCCTGGAGGGCATGGACGTTGGCGGTGGCTTTCGGTTTTGTCATCCGCACTGCACGTGTGACTGTGAGGTTTAGTAGAGGTGGGGAGCCCTTCTCCACCCACACCCCCGCCCCCGTCTTGTTTCTGCAAAGGCTGAGCGAGGCATCTCAAGGCATTTATTTCTGCTGTTGTAATAGGAAATTGCCTACATTCGACTGGTTCTGACCTACAAAAATGGCGATTTAATGGCCCAAATGAATCTGTTCACTGGAATGGTCATCAATAAAATGACTCCTCCCCAAAGGTGATGATTAGGGGGAGAGAGACGGCCACTCGTTTTTAGGCGATTGAATGAGTAAGAAGGGTGTATGTAAAGGGGGGGCACAGGGAAGGAGGGGGCAGACGGAGGCTGCATGGAGAAGAGGAAGTGGCCTAAGAAGGGGACTGAGCTTGGCTGGCCACCCATCGTGGACCAGGCATAGGTCAGGTCCTTTCTGTGCAGAAGGAAAGCCACCACCCGGGGTGGTGGTCCCCCCCGGGCTCTGGAGCTTCCAGGTGCCTGCTGCTCCAGCTCCCTCAGAAACAAATTCCTACCTGCCAATCCCATCTTAGACCAGGCAGGAGACCGGCCCGATCCATCACCTCCTAAACGTGACTTTGGTTTCCCAGTAAAGAAACGTGAGTTGGTGACGCCGGAAGGAAAGTGTCCTTAGGTCTAAAATCCCAGTGCCTCTAACAGCAGATCTGGAGGCCGATGTCTCCTCTGTTTATGCACCTGCTGGTTTGCACTGTGAGGTTTTGGCTTTGTCCGGATGGACCAGGACTTGAGGAATCCTGGAAAGTCATGAAAACCAGGACTTTGGGTCTGAATTTATTAGTTGGCAGGGGTCATGGACAATGTCCCTGCCTTCTAAGAGATGCTGAGAGCCCTCTGGCCCATCTAGGTCTGGTTCTGAGGTTCTGAGAAGGGCTTTGGATTCTTCAGCACCAAGGACAGAGGTCAAGCAAGGCTCCCTTGCCACCCTACACACACACACACACACACACACACACACACACACACATATGATGGGGCGGGGGGGTCGGAGGGGTGGCAGGGCAAGGACACCTTTAAGGTGAACTACAGACTTTGATCAAGGGACAGATGGACTAAAGAAGAAGGTGCCATGAAGGAAGCAAAGGGCCCCAAAAGAATGCACAAGGCATGGTGCAGGGCACCCTGAGAGGATGTAGAGATTGGTCCCCGGCTTTGGGGAGCCCCGAGGCTAGCAGGAAAGGTAGACAGGTGCATAAATAACCACAGCACAGGTGTAGAGTACCATTGGCAGGCTAGCAAATGCTGTGGGAAATCAGGGAAGACAGCTGTTTCCAGTAGGGAGTAGCTTGATGGAGGACTTCATGGAGGAGGAAGCCCCTGAATTAGGCATGCAAAGAGATGCAGGATTGGGACTGGGTGCCCGAGAAGCGAGGCTGGAAATCAAGCAGGTTCCTTCCCCCTCTCCTTCCTCCTCCTCCTCCTCCTCATTCTCTTCCCCGGCGCCTTTCTATTTCTTCTCTGCTTTCTCCTCTCTGTTCTTATTCTTCTCTTTCTGCTTCTTCCCCCTCCTCTCCCTCTTGTTCTTTCTCATTTTCTTCCTTCTCTCCCCCCTAAATTATTTCATAATAACGGACTGACTCACCATATCAGGGCATCTGCCAGATATTCAGAACATGAGCCCACGTAAGCCTTCCTCACTGTTTCAAACTCCCGGCGTGGGTTGAAATGGGAGTTGGATGGAAATTCAGTTGTGATGGAGGCAGCACCATTGTTGAGGACAAAAGCTCGATACCCACCCCCAGGGAAGGCGATGTGAGGAAGGAATCCGGTCAAGCAGACCCAGGGTCAGAGCCAGCCCGGTTCTAAATGACCTGCGTGACCTTCAGCAAGTCGCCGCGTGACTGTTTCTGCAAATGTCATTCTGTAAAATGAGAGTAAATTGGGGTTCCCCTTTCACGGATTGCCGTGAGGGTTAAATGAAATAATCTCGTGCCAGGCACTTAGTAGATGCTAAAAAAAGTTCCTTTCCCATCTCCTTTAATTAATGAACCTCTATATTTAAAGTGGGGTCTCTGGCTTCCGCGCGGGAGCCAGGCGCGGTGGGGTTGTGCTCGCAGAGGAACGGAAGGCAGGAGAGGAGGTCGGCTCGTGATGGGGTGACAGTGGGCAGTGGGAATCTAATTTCTCAGCAAACGCTGCAATTTGCCAGCCCTTTTAATTATTATTTTTTTTATTATGGATACAAATTAAAAATAAACGGTGTGTCTCCATCACAGCAGGGATTAAAATTGTTCCCTAATTATTATCTTTGAATCAATCTAGCTTCCATGGGCTCTGCTTCCTGAGGTATAATTGAGGTGTGTGTGTGTGTGTGTGTGTGTGTGTGTGTATTTCCTTGGTTTGCGGGGGAGGCACTACCTTCATTTGATGTGCCCCAGCGTCTCTTCAAACTCCATTTCATTTTCCCTTCTTTCTTTGACCAGATCTTGAGGGACAGCAGAGTTGAGGGGACTTGAGCACTAGGTCCTCATCCCCATCCCACTCTTCCCACTGGTTTATTTAAAAAACCAGTGTGCTCTGTGTTATATAAAGAAGTGAGTGCATTTTAAACAATTACAGTTTTTTTTTTAAATTACAGTTTGACATTCAATATTATATTCATTTCAGGTGTATAGCAGAGTGATTAGACATTCATATAACTTATGAAGTGATCCCTCAATACATATAGCACCCCCCAGCACCATACATAGTTATTAAATATTATTGACTGCATTCCCTATGCTGTAGTTGGCATTCTCCTGACTATTGTGTAACTGTCAATTTGTACATCTTAATCCCTTCACCTGTTTTACCCAGTCCCCATACCTGCCTCTCTGGCAACCAAAGGTTTGTTCTCTGTACCTATGAATCTATTTCTGTTTTGCTTGTTCATTTATTTTGCTTTTTAGATTCCACATATAAGTGAACTCATATGGTATATGTCTTTCTCTGTCTGACTTATTTCACTTAGCATAATACCTTCTAGATCCATTTATGCTGTCTCAAATGACAAGATTTCATTCTTTTTTATGGCTGAGTAGTATTCCATTGTATGCGTGTGCCACATCTTCTTTATCCAGTCACCTAGCAATGGACACATAGGTCGTGTCCATATCTTATTGTAAACAATTCCATATTGTAAAGAATGCTGCAATGAACACAGGGGTGAGTATAACACAGGCTATGTTTTCTTACATGCACATTGTTATTCTATTCCTGTTTCCTTTAGATTTTAAAGAAAATTATGTTGAAAAATTTCATGGGCCCCAAGCGCTTCGTTAGCCTGTGCTGATTCCGTCCCTTGCTCATTCATTCATTCATTCAGCCAGAACCTAGAGAGCGGACTCTGTGCTAAGCCCTGGGGAGCCCAGGGTGGGGAGAGGCAGCCACTGCCTGCCTTCATGTCGCTGATATTCCGGTAGAGCAGACAGACACAGAACAAATGCCCCAAGAAGTGAATGTATGATGACTGGGTTAGACTGTCTTTTGACAGCCAAGAACAAGGAACTGTGAGGCGGCCGGAGAGAGAGGGCAGTTCAGTGAGGGATGGCACCCCAATCGGAGCTGCCAGTGAACTCTGCCAGGAGGGTGGGGAACAGTGTCCCAGGCAGAGGTCCCGGTGTAAGCAAAGGTCCTGAGGCAGGCTCTTTAAGCAACTAGCAGGAGGCCACAGGTTTGGGGAAAATGAGGGATGGGCAGCAGCCTCCACCAGTTTCAGGTATCTCATGAGGAAGCCACATCTGTCCCTTAGGGCTCTCATCCGCTCACCCCGATTCTCACCTTCCCAGCCCAGCCCATCCCAAACCCTTCCCAGCCCAGGCCACCGGCTCTGGGCACAGAGCACGAACCAGGGAGGGCTGGTTTGATTAGATCACTGTCAGGAAGGGACGGGAGGTTAATTGCTATTCTCTTTGTGAGTCTGGCGTGGCCAGGCCGCTCTGCTCACGGCTGTGTGTGTGTGTGTGTGTGTGTGTGTGTGTGTACTTACGTGTGCAGGGAAGTTTGGCCTGGAGCTGGGGGGAGGCCACAGGGGCAGGGGGTGGGCTGCACAAGATTTCTTTGGGAGTCCGGAGCCTTGTCTTGTCTGGTGCGCAGCAAAGAGGAGTACTTAACAAGCATTAAGGGACACAAATAATTCCCCTTTTCTCCTCTGGGCCCATTCTTCCCTCTCTCTTTTCTTGTAAATCCTGCTCCTTGCATGTGAATAGCGGAATGGCTTCATCTGGGACCTTTAATCAGATCCCTGGTAGGCACTAGGAGGGCAAAGTGCCCCGGGGATTACCTTTTCTTTTCGGGGGTTTCTCTCCCCCAGGTTCTCGGAGTCCCTCCCCCTCCCCCTGCCGCGGCTTCCTCCCGCGTTTGTTCTCCGCAGAAGTGAGTAAGGAAGGTTTAAAGGGCGGGGGAGCGGGGCTTACAAACTTAAGGGGATCGGGCCCTATTCAGGAGGCCTTGTCCGCAGGCTTCCCGCTTTTGTTCCCGCGCCATTCTTCAGCTGATTTCTTCACTCCAGTAAAAGCACTTTAATTCCCTTTTTGATACGGAGAATCCGTCCTCTTCCCCTCGCCCCCTCCCTCTCTCCACCCCACACACCCCATTTCACTTTCTCAGACCCTTTATGCTGTGTCTCATCCGCCCCAACAAAGACCTAACATCCTCGCAAAGTATTTCTTTCACCAGCAGAGTGAGGCTGTGGAGGATGGGGGGTTGAGGGGGGAGGAGGAGGAGGGCTTCTCTGGGGGGACCCTTGGGTTGGGCAGCAGCCCCTGCGCTCCCAGCCGCATCTTGGATGGGAAGCAAAGGCGTGGGTGCTCGCACCTGTGTGGGGTGTGGGGAAGGAGAGCGCTTGGCCATGTGTCTGGGTGAGCGTGCCAGCGCAGTGGAGACATGGGGCCTGGTGTGGGCTTGGTTGGCATTTCTGAAAGGAGACGGGTTCCTCTGGAGGAAGACACGGGGCCTTCAGCCTCCATCCCCATCCCTGAACCTCTTGGGTGCATCCCTGCTGAGCTCGGGGCCCTGGGGGCGGGGGGCGGGGTGGCTTCGCTTCCCTTCTTCCCAGCAGCGTGAAGACACAGACCAGCCGCTGCCTGGGACCTGCTGGGAACTGACTGTAATTTGCTGCTTCAATCCTGGTTCCAATCCCGGCCCTCCCTGGAAGCGGTGACCATCTTCCTAAACGCCCTCTTTCTCTTTCGGAAATAGTTTTTGTTGCCTATTAACAGTCCCCAAATTATACCCCCTTTCGTTCAGATTTTTCTCATTCTGCAAGGATTTCCCAAGCATGCCTGGGGCCCGCGGGCGGTCCGAGCCAACCACCATCTCAGGGAGCTCCCCTCCCCGGATTGCCAAAGGAGAACTCAGAAAGCCCCTTCCAACAGTTCACAGCGAACACCAGCTCCATGTCCTGCTTTTGGTGGTGTTTTTCTTTTTGTTTTTAAATATACTTTTACTGATTTCACAGAGGAAGGGAGAGGGAGAGAGAGAGATAGAAACATCAGTGATGAGCCCTAACTGGTTTGGCTCAGTGGATAGAGCCTCGGCCTGCGGACTGAAGGGTCCCAGATTCAATTCCGGTCAAGGGCATGTACCTTGGTTGCAGGCACATCCCCAATAGGGGGTGTGCAGGAGCCGCTGATCGATGTTTCTCTCTCATCGATGTTTCTAACTCTCTATCCCTCTCCTTTCCTCTCTGTAAAAAATCAATAAAATATATTAAAAAAAGAAATACCCGTGATGAGAGAGAATCGTTGATTGGCTGCCTCCTGCACCCCCCACACTGGGGATCGAGCCTGCAACCTGGGCCTGTGCCCTGACCGGGGATCAAACCGTGACCTCCTGGTTCATAGGCCGCAGCCCAGCCACTGAGCCACGTCGCCGGGCTTGGTGGGTTTTTCTATGATGTGGGAAGGGGCCCTCGGCTGAGAGTATCCAGGTGCCTACTGATATCCGCACAAGGCCTGCCTCCAACCCCCTCTCATCGTGGGATTCAGTTGTGGCGTGGCCATCCATGAAATGGGAAGAACAGATCCGCCCGGCTATTCACTGAGCAAGAGGCAACGTCCCTGCCTCCCGCCCTGGAAAGACACGATGTGCTTTCCGATCTTCCCTTCTTTCTGCCTGAAATGTGAGAAAGATGAGTTCCCGCTTCAAAATGTCGACAAATCAAAGCTGGGCCATTTAAGAGAAAGTGGCCGGGGCCGTAATAGCCCAATTGGGAGTCTGCGCAGCTGAAGGGCCGGCTCTCTCCCTGCCGGCGGACGGGCAATTACCACCAGGTATTTTTCGGGCAAAATAGAGGGCAGAGAAATGGCAAGTAGGAGCCCCAATTATCAAGAGTCATTCTCAGGATGGGGAAAAAAACACAAAACCGCTCCCTCATTCTGCTGCTGGGAGCTGCAGGCCGGGCAGACTCAGGCAGGCAGAGCGGTGAGGACGGCCCTTCAGCAAAGATAATGTCTGGTCTTATTTGGCCTGAAGGCTGCCCACAGAGGAGGATGGGGGTGTGGTCTGGGAGCTGTCCTCCTCCGCTGGCCCCTAAATAAACAGAGGAGACCTTCACCCCTCTGAGCCCCCAGAGGTGCCGACAGAAGGTGCCAGAACTCCAGCCCCCGTGAGGGTTTCAGGCAGTGGGTGCTGCTGAACACCTAACAACCGACTCTCAAAACCCCAAAGCACCTACCTCTGATTCGAGTGGGTCAATCTCCATGGTGTAAACCAAGCATGTCAAACTCGCGGCCCGTGGACCACATGTGTTTATTTGGCCCTTGTCAGCCTCTGAGTTGGACATGCTTGGTGTAAACACACTGCCCACCGGCTGGGAAGAGACGTTGTGGAATAGTTTCGTCACCCAGATGCGACCCAGGGAAATGCCCGTAAGTGCACAGGAGCAGTGACCTGTAGTCCTATGATGAGGAATTCTGAATGTGTGTTTCCTTGGATTCTAATACGGTTACATCCTCAGTTTACGTAAAGGACAATTTAACAAAGGCCGTGCTGAACACCCACCCGCCAAATTCCTGTAAACGGACCGATGGCTCTTGGGAGCCAGGAAGAGCGGCTGCAGCCCCCGGCTGCTCAGGGTCCTCAGAGCCCGCCCACTCCCCTGCGCCTGCGGGTGCTCCCGGCTGCCCATCAGCACAGCTGTCACTTTGTGATCAGAAAATTGAGAGGCAGCTCGCCAGGCCTTGCCCTGGAAAACAGCCTTCCAGGGGAGCCCTGGGACCGGGTTTGGATTAGGAGAGTGAGTTCTCTTTTTCCCTCACCTGGAGTTTTGTTTTTAAAATCACAAGCCGGTGGCCTCATCATGTGCCTACGTTCGTTCAACAGCAAACCCTCCATGCCTACTATGTGCCAGACTTGGAGAGGGAGATGGTACCGGCATCCTTCCCTCGACAGGCCAAGCAGAGACCCCCTGGCTTGGCTCCCCTGGGGACAAGGCGGTGCTTCCGCTGCACAGGGTCCCCACACTTTCCTACTGCCCAGGCTTTTCTGGGGAGCTTCCCGCTAGGGGGACTGGGCTCCCCTCTCTTCGTCTACCTATTTTCTAACTAAGTTTCTTCCCTTGGATCCCTAGAATGTTCCTAAATTAGCTGATGCAGTTCAGTATTTGTAAAAGCTCATGTAACTTGATTATAGAGCTACTGTTTGCACAAATGAGAAAGCCGAGTAAAGTAGTGTTGGTGAGGATGCGGGAACTCATTTGCATAAAGCACCTGGCATGACTTTATCCAATGAAATATGCAAATACTCCGTGACTCAGGGGCATAGAGGCCAGGAAACCCACACAGGTCTGTAAGGGGGCACCTATGAGGGTGCTCATCACATGTTGTTTATGGGGGAGTCGGAGCACACAGGCAAGTGTGGGGACAGGTGCTGGGGCCCTGGGGGCGGGGGGCGGGGTGGGGACAGGTGCTGGGGCCCAGCACCTCCCCCCCCCCCCCCCGGGCCCCTGCCATTGCCGTCCCGCCTCCAGACGGGCTGCGTGCCTCTCCCTAGCCTTCTCTGATGTGGGCAGGCTCAGTCCATGTGCCAGAACTGGGCATTGACTTCTGGGCAACTCTTTCTGACTCAGTTATTTCTCACAAAAATGTACGAGATGTGTGTTCGATAATCAGGCTGTGGCAGCTCCGAGTTCTTGAATTCAGTAGTTATGTGGTGGCCGGGTTGTGGTTCTTGTTTTTAGAAAATGCTTACTGAAGGCCAACAAAGAAGAAAGCAGACATAGATAGGTAGACAGATAGAGCAAATGGCTCAAAATACTAACACGCGGGGAATACCGAGAAAGAGCATACAAATGCTCACGGATTTATTACTCTCGCAACTTTTCAACAGGTTTGCAACCTTCTTAAATAAAAGGAAAAACGAAAATATGAGGGTGGCATTATGACTGTCCCCCTTTTACAGATGAGGAAGCTGAGGCACAGAGAGGTTAGCACCCGTAGGCCATGCCCTAGAAACATTATTGCCTTGACTCTTTGTAGGGTGAGGCTCAGAGACATCACCTCATCTGCTCACCATCACACAGCATGGAAGTGGGCAGATCCCAGCTGTGAAGGGCCCCTGTGTCTCCCCCGCTAAAGCTGTGTGGGCCTCAGGCGGGTTTGGATGAGGCAGAGGTCAGAGAGCGGACTCTCTGCAGTGGGCCTGCACATCAGTGCCCTCCCAGCCCCAGGGTGAATCTTCCCCTCCCTGCCCACCGCTGCAGAAGCCTGACCCAGGAGCCCACCGCCCCCTGCCCCCATCTCTCCCATTCACTTTGCACCAGCAGCCCCACTGGGGTGGGGGGTGGGGGGCTGGCGAGGCAGGCTGGGGATATTTGCCAGCAAACATGAGATGTGTGTTAAACACTCTGCCACAGCTTCTCCCCACCCGGCAGTGTTTGCTCAGCAAACACCACAGATTCCCCATCCCTCTGCCGGGGCCTGGGCCTGGACCGCCCCCCCCCCCCGCCCCCCGCCCCGAGCAAAGCTTGTCCTTCACCAGCCTCCCGCCCCAGCTCCGCCTCTGCCCTCTGCCCCCAACCAGGCCTGTGGAACAGAATGGGCCCTCCTCCCTGGGCCACGTCCCAAGAAGTGTGGGAAGGTGGAGTGCTCCTCTGGTTTGCTGGGGTGTCCGGGCCTTGGGTCCCACCTCAAACAGAATTCCTCCGGCGCTGGGATTCTGCAATGAGGGGGAGGTGGGTTTTCACCAGTTTTTTCTCTGGTCTCTGTTCCATCCATCTCCCAGGATCCAGGAAGCCAGCTTGTTCCAGCTCTCATTCATTCATTCATCCATCCATCCATCCATCCATCCAGGAAGTATTTTATTTTCAAATATTGATTGATTGATGGGAGAGAGAAACATTGATTTGCTGTTCCACTCATCTATGCATTCCTTGGTTGATTCTTATATGTGCCCTGACCTGCGATTGAACCCCTAACCTTGGCTTCTCGGGACAACGCTCTAACCAACTGAGCTCCCCAGCCAGGGCCCAAGAAGTATTTTTTGAGTGCCCACTGTGTGCCAGGCAGGGCTGCGTGCTGGGGACCCTGCAGTGCCCAAGACTAACGTAGTCAGCAGAGCTTCTCCCCCTCCTGGAGCCGACTGAATAAGGCAGTTAGCAGGCAAAGCCAAGAGGCCTTTGGAAAACAGGGAGAAAATAAAGCAGGCGCTAAAGGGGGCGCTGCTAGCCAGGGTGTCCCCAAAGGCCCCTGGAAGGAGGCTGAGACACAAGTCAACGTGCCAGTTCCTTCTTCTGCCTCCGACTCCGACTCCACGGGGCCAGCATGGCGCTGCTGCAGCTCTTGTCCCTGTTTAAAATGTTGGTATCTTACTTGTCATCGGTTCTAAAAACGGACAGAAAACCCATCGAACATAAAGCTCCCCGTTTCTCAGAGGACAGTCTGGTGGTTTTTAGTGCACTCACAGTTGTGGGCGACCAGCACCAGTCACCACTGATTCCAGAACATTTTCCCACCCAAAGAGGAACCCACGGCCACGGTGCTGGCCACCCACTCCCCCCTGCCCTCGGCAACCACAGCCGGCCTCCTGCCTCTGGCTTCGCCGCTTCTGGACTCATGTACATTTCCTGTGTGCCTTCGGTGTGGTTCGTGTACATTTCCTGTGTGCCTTCGGTGTGGTTCGTGTACATTTCCTGTGTGCCTTCGGTGTGGTTCGTGTACATTTCCTGTGTGCCTTCGGTGTCTTGCTCCTCTCCCTTCGCAGAACGTTTTCTGGGCTCATCCACATGTGGCATGAGTCAGCACTTTGTCCCTTTTTATGGCTGGGTCGTGCTCCATTGCCTGCATAGACCACATTTCGTGTATCCATTCATCTGTGGGTAGACATGTGGATTATTCATGGACTTTCGTATTCAATTTGATTTTTCAAAATATTCCATCCAAATGTTACTTAGCGTGGGTACTGAGTTTTCTGGCAGCTCCCTAAATCTGGCCCCCGTGGCACCTCACCCTCGTCTCCGATGGAGTGGAACCGGGTTTCGGAGAGACGGAAGAGAGTGAGGGCGCTGAGAGGGACAGAGCAGACACCAGTGGGGAGGGAGCGAGGCCTGGGGAACAGCCAGTGCAGACACCCTGAGGCAGGAACATGCTGGGGATGTTTGAGCAGCAGCTAGGGCTCAGATTGGCTAGAGCCAGTGAGCAGGGAGAGGTGGTGAGACTGGGCAGGGGTGGAGGAATGAATGGTGGGGAGGAAGTGACAGGACCATGCGGGGCTTTGTGGCAGGGAGAGGAGGGTGCATTTCCTGTGAGCCTGATGAAGCCATTGGTTAACTTTGAGTTGATGAATTTACAGAATCTGGTTTTAGTTTTAAAAGCTCACTGGCTGCTCTGTGTAGGGGTTGGAAGCAAAACAGAAAGTGGGGGTCCTTGTGGGGGGAACTGGCAAAGGTGTCTAGGTGAGACCCCGTGAGGCCAGCAACAGAAATGGAGAAAACGGTCATCGGGTAGATGTTGAACATACAGAGAGAAGGCCCATTCGTTCATTTGGTGAACAATTATTGAGCACCGACTGTACGCCAGGCGGCGCCACATGCCGGGAATACAGTGGGACACAAAGCTAGGCAGGGTCCCAGCCTTCACCGGGCGCAGAGACATGAAACAAGGAATGGCCCATGTGAGCAGGTGTGACGGGAGCATGGAGGCGGGTGGGCTGCTGTTGGCCTGTGGCTGTTTCTGGACATGGGACCCATCTGTCAGAGGAAGATCTGCTATCCCACTGGGAGGCGTGCCCCAGACACTTCTGCTTCCTCTGAGGACGCGTCGTGGAGACGATGTCTCCACTGTCCTGCAACATGGCAGCCTCCTCCAGAAGACGCACATGGCCTCCCCAGGTGACCCCTCTGCGGGGGAAACACCGGCTTTGGGCGGTTGAGTCACCCCAGGACTCTGAGTTGGTCTTGTCTCCCTGTCTGGTCTTTAGAGGGAATCCCGAGGCTGTAGGGAAGGCTGAGAGGGGCCCATTAGCGCTCACCAATCACTTCCCTCAGTTCCCAGGCGGGCTGCCTCCCCCGTGACTGATGAGTAGTTGTGGCAGGGGGCTGATTCGGAAGAAACGAGGCTGGGAGACCCCTCAAATCCAGCATGGGAGATACCCCATTAATCTTTAACAAACATGAAGTTCC
Organism: Corynorhinus townsendii; assembly: GCA_026230045.1. Classification (NCBI taxonomy): domain Eukaryota; kingdom Metazoa; phylum Chordata; class Mammalia; order Chiroptera; family Vespertilionidae; genus Corynorhinus; species Corynorhinus townsendii. The sequence goes on along the minus strand of JAPDVU010000014.1, from coordinate 9,232,992 downwards.
ATGAGGCCGGGCCTCAACTAATGAGGCCTGGTTTCCCAGGACTCCCCGGGGAAGAGGAATTAACCACGGAGATCCCGTGAGCCCGGAGTTGATTTTGCCAGGAAGGAGGCCAGGCTGGCTCCCAGGCTCACGCCGGGGCCACCTGGACCGGTTCCCTGCAGGCCAGGCCATAAATGCCACCGTTCCCTCGATGGATCCCCTCATACACACTCAGTTTTTAAAGCGAGGTGCGATGGACACACAGTTCATTGCATTTATGTGAAGTGTACAGCTTGGTAAGTTTTGATACATTATACACCTCAAAACCATCACAGTCCATACGATCAACACCCCCATCGCCTGCAACGGTGTCCCCTTTGTAGTTCTTCCCCTCATCTAGAACTTCAAGGGCATAAGGACCCTAAAGCTCATCTGCTTAATATTCTAGAATTTTATAATTCTGAGATTTTACTTAATACATTTCCTAAAAGTTTATGATTCTTAGATTCCATAAAGGAAGGGCTGTATGCCTTTAGGGGTTCCATTAGGCAAGATTTCTCTAATTCTACCATTCTATGGTTCTAAGTTCCTACAAAGCTAGAATTTTAGACCCTCTCGGTCTCATATTTAAAATTCCATCATTCTAAGGTGCTTTTGTGGAGACTCCTAAGATTCTAAAATAACACAGCTCTCAGTTTCTCTCCAGCCCATAGTCTGGAACCCTCTCACTCCGAGATTCTAAGACATGAACTTGGGCCAACGAGTTGCCTTTCCGGCACTGGTTCCCGGGACCACCAGCTCCGTCCCAGGTTCTGTGACCCGGGCAGCGCCTGGCCCTGCACTGGAACCTGAAGATCACCAGCTCTCAGTGGCCAGCGTCTCCATCCTCCTTGTGCCGGGACATGGGCTGCTCCTTAAAAGCATGGAGGGTGGGGCGGCACCGACTAATTAAACCAAGTGGCCACCACCTAGCAGACGACAGGTCCCCGAGGGAGCAGGACTCAGGACCCATACTCTGTGCTGAAGGTTGCTTCCCAGGCAGGCTCTTGGACCTGCTGTGGACAGAGAGCCGTTTCTTCCCAGCCTTTTCCGCCTCTCTTTCCTATTTTGGAATTTTGCCTGGAGCCTGTCCTTGCGAAAGGCCGCTCACCTTACTGCCTAGAACTGGGTCCCACGGCCGCCTAGAGCTGCAAAAAGTTAGTATTTCCGTGAGCGTCACTGCTGCCCTGGAGAAAACCAGACTTCTGTTGATGAGGAAGAGAGGAAAAATGGACACTGATGGGTGACCAGCAGCACCTGCCGTACCGATGACCATGCTGTAACCGACAAAAACATCCAGGTGTGCACAGGCTGCAGGCACAGCTGGATCCAGGGGCTCAAAGGAGACTGGCAGGCAGGAGGGTGACTCTGGCGGCCCCACACCTGGTGGCAGGAAGGCTTCCAGCAACTGCAGGCTGACCTTCTCTCAGGTTCGCATTTCAAGAAAGGAGAATGCGTCTTTCCTGCTCCACGCGGCTGGGACGGGGCTTGTGGTGGAAAATGCACTCTGATGAGTGGATTCGCACAGTGTCCCTCCCCGGGAGCTGCAGGTGAAAGCACACGGACACAGACCATGGTGGGGGGAGGTCCAGGTGGGGAGGGGTATTGGGCAGGTAAAGCCACCTGCTTTCATTGTAGGCTGGGGGTTGAATGAGATCATGTATGTCAAACATGTAGCCAGGTGCCTGACCCACCATCACCACCACCATCACCATCATCACCATCATCATCACTATCACCATCACCATCATCAGCACTGTCACCATCACCGTCACCGTCACCATCACCATCATCAGCACTGTCACCATCACCGTCACCATCACCATCACCATCATCAGCACTGTCACCATCACCGTCACCATCATCATCACCGTCACCATCATCAGCACTGTCACCATCACCATCACCATCACCATCATCAGCACTGTCACCATCACCGTCACCGTCACCGTCACCATCACCATCACCGTCACCATCATCAGCACTGTCACCATCACCGTCACCATCACCATCACCATCATCAGCACTGTCACCATCACCGTCACCATCATCATCACCGTCACCATCATCAGCACTGTCACCATCACCGTCACCATCACCATCATCAGCACTGTCACCATCACCATCATCAGCACTGTCACCATCACCATCATCAGCATTGTCACCATCACCATCACCACCATCATTTATCCTGCCTGCCACAGGAAGATTGCCATAGTCACAAAGCATCACAAAGATTAAAAAGAAACCCAAACACTAAAGCTCGGTTCCCCTGCCCATCCTTCGTCCCATCCCCAGACAAGCCCCTTCCCAGCTTTTGCTGGGGCTGAGAAGGGTCCCCCCCCTAACAGGACCTTGGGGGAATAGCACATGGACCCCCTTCTTTTGATTCATCTCCCTCAGTGTTCCAGGCCCATCCCCGTTGGAGAAAATGTCTCTCACACAAGATCCCTCAGCAGCAATTATCTAAATGGGAGGCTGGGAGGGGAGAACCATTTAGAATCCACTTCATTGCGGGATTAGCTAATTAATTAACGGTTTCACTGACAACTCGGTGGAGAAGTGTGTGTTAAACAGGAGCGCAGTGGGGCGTGATTTATAGACTGTCTCACAGCCCCCATCCCGGCCTCTCCAGCCCAGCGCCCTCCCTCCTGTCCACTCCATGGCCCCCAGAGCAGGGAAACCTGCGGGGGACCCTCCCTGGAGCTCCTGCTGGAGTCCTGGGGCCTGGGCTGCTGGGTGAGGGGGGCCACAGGAGATGACAGAAGGGCAGCCGAGGAGGGAGGAGGAGGGTGGGCTGGGGTGACAGGGAGACAATGAAGAGATAACGAGGCAGCTGAGGCTCCAGGGGTGGCTGCATCTGCCCCTTGCCCCCAGCCCAGAGCCACTCCATCTGTGCCCGTCCAGGCACGCGGGCCGTAGGCACCTGCTGGCCACGGCTGCTCCCTGCCTCCCAGCAGTCTGTGGCTCTCAGCGCCCCACCCATCCTATGCACAGAGTAGAGAGCACTGTGCAGGGAGCCAGAGATGTGGCGGGGCCCGGCATATGCACCGTGGGAACCCCGGTTCTGAATGCCATGACAGCCTAAGAGCGGACTTCTAGGCTTGCTCAAGGGGATCCAGGGATTTGGTCCACATCGTGAGCACAGCGAAGCCGAGGCCTGCAGTCCAGCTCTAGATTATTATTGCTACCATGGAGACTCTCAGCCTGGCTTCTGGGGTGCGGAGAAGAATGTGGGGGCCCCTGAGGTTGCAAGGCAAATCTTCATAGAAAAGAAACAGCACGTGGCCAGCCGGTTACTGAATTTCCCAGAGCAAACAGCATGTGGGGAGGGGGGTGGGAAGAGGGTATGAGAACTGTGCATGTGACTGTGTAGCGCATTTTCCAGGAAGATTCCCCCAGACAAAGGGAGGTGGAGACAGCTAGCAAAGGCCTCAGCCCATGTTTTGAATAACCCAATAGGAGACAAGAAGACCATAGTGCTCAGCCCGTCAGGAACTGGAGGAGGGACTCTCACGCAATATGGTTCAATGGCCTGCGCTCCCTACTCCAGGGGTGCCTGCCTGCGCACAGACACCCACTCTCGGGAATGTATTCCAGGTCGCGTTTTCACCACCCTTCTGTCTCTGGGTCTCTTATTGGAAGTGGGACAGGTGAGCTTTTCTCACACAAACACTCAGACAGGTGGGCATTTTTCCGGGGAGAGAGTCTGGAACAATCACAGAAGGGGTGTGTGACCCCAGAAGAGGTCAAGCATCTATATATTGATTTTAGAGGGGAAGGGAGAGAAACATCAATGAGGAGAGAGAATCATTGATTGGCTGCCTCCAGCACACCCCCTACTGGGGATTATATGTGCCCTTGACCTGAATCGAACCTGGGACCCTTCAGTCCACAGGCCGCTGCTCTTTCCACTGAGCCAAACTGGCTAGGGCAGGTTAAGCATCTTTAAATGAGCTTCTCTGAGCTTCTGTTTTTGGGCCCACGATTCTAGAAGAATCGTCTCAGTCCTTCATAGAAGAGGGCAAATGCTCTTCAGTGCAGCCCACAGGGTCCCCCAAGGGCTGGGTCCATCTTCCCCTCCCCGTCCCCTTCCCCCCAGCACCTCTTACTGCATCAGGGACCCAGGGACCCAGGGACCCAGGGGACCCCCACCCCCCATTGCTCAGCAGGGACTGAGGTTGCAAGGGGAGCCTGGGCTGGCTCGTGTCCCCCCCCAGGCGGTTTTCTCCCAGGAGAAGGACATACCCACTTGGTCCTGCCTGTCTTGCCATCTTACTTACTGGTTAAGACTATAATCCCACCCGGTGATGGTCCAAAACGTGTTCTGGCGACTCAGCAATTTCCGCCTCAGCATCCGTTACCTGCCCAGCAGTGGCTAGGCTCAGCGGGTCTTTTCTTTAAAAAATATTTTATTGATTTTTTACAGAGCGGAGGGAGAGGGATAGAGAGTTAGAAACATCAATGAGAGAGAAACATCGATCAGCTGCCTCCTGCACAACCCCTACTGGGGATGTGCCCGCAATCAAGGTACTTGCCCTTGACCTGAATCGAACCTGGGACCCTTCAGTCCGCAGGCCGACGCTCCATCCACTGAGCCAAACCGGTTAGGGCTCAGTGGGTCTTGTGTCCTTTGAATCCCTCCCAGCAAGCTCCTTCACAAGCACAAAAGCTCATCTCTGGCCATAAATCAGTTCTGAATCTGAAGCAGACACCACTGCAGACCACCAGTGGCCCTCAGCCTGTGTCCAGGCCACTGGGTAACATGCAAAAGAGTGAGCATCCCCAGCCACCAGCCCCTGGAAAAAATCCTGAAAAGGAAAAATTCAGAAAAGCAATGAATTGGGGGAAAAAGGCAACGGACTTTGGAATATTTTGAAATGGGCTGCCCTCTGGGTAAAGGAAAATCAGGGAATGTGTGCTTGGTGAGAGGAAAGCAGAGGAAGTCCATCCTGGCTCTGAAGGTGGCCTTCACAGCCCAGTGGGAGGAAGCAGGCGTGGAGCATCAGCTAAAAAGAGATAGTAGAAACACAGGCCCACCTCAGGCTTCCAAACATCCCCCGCCCTATGGGTATTCCATGATGCCACCAGAGTGTACCCAATTCTGGAATACGCGCCTCCTGGAGCTGCCTATAGGACACTTACAGCTGTCCAGGTCTGATGAGCAGAGAACTGCTACTTATATCACAGAATTGGCAAGTACCCTGCCAGACTGCCACTCAGAGAGTTCTTCCCAGACATGTCACGCGAGAATCGGCTCCTCGGCCCGTCTGGCTTCCCTGTTTCATCACCTGGAGGCCAGGTGCAAGTGCAGCGCCCAGCTCCTTTGGACGAAGGGTCCCTGTGGAAGGTGAACTCAGCGTGGGTGATGGGCAGAGTGGCCCCTCTGTCGCGACCCCTGAAGCTCAGGAGCTGCGCAATTGGTAGGCACGTTCGTGTGCTCCGTGATGCCCTGCTGGGGGCTCTTGCTCCTCCCGGCGATTGTCCTGTTATTCTCATTGTAGGGTTCATGATGAACAGCCTTCGGGTTCCAGCACACTGCCTCACCCAGTTTCCAGTGGACTGCCTACACCTGGCCCCCACCTGCACCTGTCCCGCCAGTTACTCTGACTTTCAGAAGAGACATAAACAGCCCTAGCCAGTTTGGCTTAGTGGATAGAGCTTTGGCCTGCAGACTGAAGGGTCCTGAGTTCAAATCCGGTCAAGGGCACTGCCTGGGTTGTGGGTTCAATCCCCAGTAGGGGGCGTGCAGGAGGCAGCCAATCAGTGATTCTCTCTCATCATTGATGTTTCTATCTCCCTCTCCCTCCCCCTTCCTCTCCGAAATCAATAAAAATGTATTAAGAAAAAAAAAAAAAAAAGGAGATATAAACATCTCGCTTCTGCCCCGCTGGCACCGGCACACTGGTCTCGGCCTGCTGTGAGAGAATGGAATGAAATTTCTTGAACCTTCACCAGGTCTCTTGGCCTGGCGCCTTCGGCACGGACCTAACAGCAATAACCTGCCAGGCACCTTGACTGTGTAACTTACTGGGTGGCCACACCTGGTAAAGTTGTCAGAATGAGTACGTGATTCTTTTAAAATAAAGAGATGTGCATAGAAAAATATATAAATATACACAAAAAGAGAAGCCGGAATCCATGCTGGCCTGGGGTAGGCCATTGTTACCATTTTATAGATGAGCAAACAGAGGCATCAGGAGAGTAAGTGACAAAGCTAGCAAATAATAGAGTTTAGTGACCATATATATATATATATATATACATATATATATATATATATGTAGTATTTACCCTAAAATATGTATCATTCCATTAGACCAGTTCCCAGCACAGCGAGAACTCAGCAATGTTGGTGTTACTATTATGCTGTACATATAGGGCAAGCAAAACCCACTAAGACCCTGGCACGCACCACCTCATGGACCTCTCCCAATGCTTCTCAGAGCCAACAGGAATTGGAGGCCCAGAGAGGGTAGGTGACTCCCCTGAGGTTGCACAGCAGCCTGTGGGAACTTGAGGTCTGCCCTCTGCCTCACCTGAGACCCCTTCCAGTCCTGAGGTTCAGCTCCCAGAACCGGTCCAGCTGTGAAATCCACCCTGTGAGTTTTCAGGTGGGGAGAAGAGGCTCAGAGAGGGGCAGAGACTTGCCCCAGGTCACACAGCATGCGGGGGGGGGGGGGGGCAGGCAGGGCAAGAGAACCTTGACCTCCTCCTGGCCTCAGCTCTAACCCAGCTCAGAGTTCAAGGATGCAGAGAGGACGGGAGGAGGTTAAACCAAACCAAATACAAAAAGGCTGCCCCTCAGCCCGCTCGCACCTAGCCCCGCACCCACCCCACCCCACCCCACCCCGCGCATCTGGGCGGCAGGGAACAGATTTCCCGGTTCACACAGCGCACAATGGCCTCACTCAAAGGCGCGCCGCGGGCATTGTTCCGCCCGGCGCCCGCGCGTCCTACCTCCGTGTGCGAATTAACCCCTGTCACCCCGCCTTTGTCACCGCGCACTTCGGGGCGGCCACAAAGGCGCCAGAAAACCCTGCCGCGTTAGGAAGGTTGGGGGTGGGGGTGGGAGGCAGCCACGGGGGACAGGAGTGGTGGGGGCGTGTGGGTGACAGGTGGGGGAAGCAATCCGGAGAGGATGCACCGCCCGCAGCAGGGGCTGGGCGCAGGCGGGGTGGGGGTCCTGGACATGGGTGGTGGCAGAGGCAGGAAGGAAAAGGGGGCTTGGAGCAGGGAGTGGGGGGAAGGAAAGGGGGTCCCTTCACCCTGATTAGACTTTCTCTGCTCTTCTCCCTCTGTCTGTGACTCCTGCCTCTCATCTGTCTGTCTCTCTCTCTCTTTGTCTATCTCTGTGTCCCTCTGTCTGTCTGTCTATCTAGGTGTCTGGGTTTCCCGGTGCCCCTCGTTCTCTCTTTATTTCTCCCTGGGTATTTGACTCTGTCTCAGTTTCTGTCTCTGGCGTCTCTATCTCTGGGTCTCTCGCTCACTCTCTCTTATTTTCTCTATCTCTCTGTCTCTGCCAGCTTATCTCTCGGTCTCTGACTCTTGGCCTTCCTCTCTCCCTTTGCCTCTTTCATCCTCTGCCTCTGTGTTTGGGTGTCTGTCAGTCCCTCCAGGAAAAAGAACAAAGCCCTTGGTGGGGACTCGCCCCTGCAGTTGGGCCACCCTCCCCCCACTTCCTCCCACAAAGAGTTCTGCTGACACCAGGGGAAGACGGGCCCAGCCCATTGCACAGATGGGGAAGCTGAGGCTCAGAGAGTCCTATGGGGATGAGCGCCCCGCCCCGCCCTACTGACCCGAGTCAATAGTCATAAACATAACCAAATTGTCCGAGCTGACTTCTAGCATCCTGGACACTTCTGTCCGCGGCTGGTCCAAGGCTTTGGGTCTTCTAGGCAGGCAGGCCCCCCAGCTCCCCAGGCCCCCCCCAGCCTAGGGACAGCTCTGTAGGATCCCAACTCACTTTCCCGCGCTCAGCTGTTAATGCCTCCCTGACAGGCCCTGCCTTCCTGCGGGAAGGGTCCCTCCTGCTGCATGGAGTTGGGGGGCCGGGGGTGGGCCAGCCAGGCCTGCTGCGGACTAGATAAGGAGCAAAGCCAGGCAGCTCATCCTCTTTTTTGTAATCTCCTCCTCCACCACCACCCTCCCCAGCACTGACCCCCCCCCCCCCCGCCCCCCTTTATATCATCTTTATGGCTTTGGAATTATCTGGGCTGACACTGCATTGATTTAGCCAAGGGCAGATGGGGTCGCAGGAGACAACTTCCTTGTGTGTGTGTGTGTGTGTGTGTGTGTGTGTGTGTGTGTGTCTCAGGGGTCGCCCCACCCTCACTCCCTAGCAGGGTGCTGGGGAAGAGGGAATAAGAGACTCACTGGAGGAGAGGTTGGGGACACAGGAGACTACCGGTTCAAGGCAGAAAGAGATTTTGAGTGCCAGAAATCCCAGGGGCAGCGCCAGCTCGCCGGCAGCCGTGGCTGAAGCTGCCCCACAAAGAAGTGAGTTCCATCTCGAAATAATCCGTCTTCCCTTTTCTTTCCTCCCTTCCTCCCTCCCTCCTTCCTCAGAATAGCCTTGAATTTCAGAACAGGAGCTCTGGCTTTTGCAGGCTGTGTGACACTAGGCCAGTCGCTTCCCCTCTCTGAGCCGGTTTTCCCATCTGTCAACTGGAGACAAAAGAAGCCCACTTCATTCTGTATTATGCAGACTGAAGAGAAGTTAGGGAGTGTGCTTGGCGCGTCGCTGAGCACGCAGTGAGGGCATTGCCGCCCCCGTCACTTGGCTGTGATTCCCATGTGCCTATGGGACCCAGGGGCGACTCAAACCGCCTCTGCCCCCCAAGGTGCTCGCTGATGTGAAAGAGTGGCCCCCAGATGCAAGTGGGGTTTTACAAATAGTATTGTATTTCTGGATGGGAATACGGACGTGCCCACAGTGCTTAAAGGAACAGTGCTACTGAACTTATGAAGCAGATAAATTAGGGGTGATTACTCTCATCACAAAAGGATACACTACAGGGGTTCTTTAAGTGGCGAGCCCTCTGCTAGGGAAGCCTCGAGCCTTAGCTGGAGCTCTCCCTGCCGACTTCCCCAACGAGCAGCTAATGGTGGTGAAATGAAGCAGGGCCTGGCCTGAGACTGCAGTTCTGACTTAGTGTCCCCCGGCTGACTGCCTGGGTGCCTGGGGCAGGTGGCTGCCTCTCTCTGAGTCATTTCCCCACCTGTATGATTGGACGGGACCCCCTGCGGCAGTGGCCCACCTCCAGGCCAGGACTCCCTCGTTGCTCCCCTGGACAACAGCCTCCCCTCTGGGTTCTCTGTTTCCTCTTTTATGCTCCTTGACCTCAACCCCCATCACAGTCACAGGGTCTTCTAAAAACCGGAATTCATTTCTCCTGCATAAAACTCTTCGATGGTTTCCCCTCGTCCTCAGTCTCTGCATGACCTGGCCCAGCTCATCTCCTCTCAGTCCCCGACTTGCTCACTCAGTTCTAGCCATTCCAGCTCATTTCTACCTCAGGGCCTTTGCACTTGCTGGCCCTTATCAGAACACTTTACCCCAGACCACCCTGGCTCTTTCTTGTCATTAGTTCCTGGTTGAAATGTCACCATGTCATGACAACTTACTCTAAAAGACCTCTCACACTCACGGTGCCGTTTGTTTTATCTTTATTATCTTAATTGTACTTAGTTCTATCTGATACTGTGTTTTTGCTTGTTTAGTATCTGTCTCTCCCACCAGACTGTGAGCCAAGAACAGGGATGGGATCTGTCTTGTTTAGTGGGCCCCTCAGCACCTTACCCCTGGCCTGGTGGATAGCAGAGGCTCAGGAAGTATTTGTGAAATTAATCATTGGATCTTGGGGTTTCAACACTCTCCTAGGTGCGTCTTAAGTTATAAATGAGCGAGTGTTTTTCTAATTTTGGAAAAATAAAAGATGGCATGAATCTGGCTACATAGGACAGTCTCACCGACCACCCGCCTACAGGCTGGCTCGCTGTCATGAACATAAGGCCGAGGACTAGGCTTCCAATCAGCCCCGAGGTGACAGGTCACCCCAGCCCGCCCCCCACCCCCCACCCCTCGCCCCTGCTGCTGCAGCCCCAGGAAACCTTCCTGACGTCCAGCTGGCGACTTTGACGGGAAACTATTGCTGACTTTGCAGGGTCTGGGCGGCTTGCCACAAGTCCTTGATGGAAAACCTTCACCCGCAGCTGCCCCCACAGTCGCACATGCCATCTTGGCCACACCGTCCCCTATGAATGACTTTAGTCAACGAAGGAGGTAGATATGCAGAATGAAAATCAAAAAGGCTCTCAGAGGGGCTCATGGGAAATGCGGGAGGGTAGCGGAGAAAGGAGAGTTGTTCTGATGGGAAAGATCTGGAAAAATGAGGCTGGGACGAGATGGGGAAGAGAGATGGGGCATGTTCGGGGGGCCATTGCCTTGTCTGGAGGTGAGCCTGGGTCTTTGCCTTCTGACTCCTCTCGTCTTGAATTGATACTGAGGTTCTCAGAGGACGTTCACCTGATCACCTTGAAATGACCACACTGAAGCAGGGACCAGAGGAGATCGGTATGTGCTGAGGGCCTACTATGTGCTGGCCTACCTCAAACATCTTACCTGTGTCATTGTGTCTAATATTCACCAAAGCCAATACCAGCCAAGCATGTGACCTTCGTTTCAAGGACTGGGAAACGGAGTGTCCGAGGGGTTAAGTGACTTTTCTAAGGACACACAGCTCCTGAGTGCTGAGGCTGGGATTTGAACCCAGGTCTGTCTGACTGTGGAGCCAGTGCATGCTTTCTTCATCTGGGTCCTAAGCACAGGGATGAAGAAAATGAAGATGTCGGGAGAGGGAGGGGGAGAGAAAGCCTGTCATGCTGGTGTGATGGTGGTGGAAGACTTAGGAGCGGAAGGCACATGGAGGACGGTTGGATGGAGTAGGCGTCTGGCCCCTGAGGCGACACCCTGAGGCGACACCCTGCGTCTGTGTTCCTGGCCCCACTCCATCCAGTCCTCTGTGCCCGCCCTGAGCCCGCTGGAGCCTCGGGAGACGGGGGAGGTGGGGAGGGGGCCCAGACATCCTGTAATTGCCCTGGCTCTTCTGTGAAATTTGTTTCGGGACACATTAGTTCCAGTGAATTTAGCTGAACAGTGGGGGGCCCTGAGAAATGATTTGCAATTAGCCGCAGCCCCACGGCTTCCCGTTGGGACAAGAGGCCTGGGCACTGAGTGGGGAATGGCCAGGGGGTGGGGCCGCCGCCCATGCCCAGGGCTGAACTTGAGCATCTCAGACCTGACTTAGGGGCAGTTGGCTCCAGATGTCAAGACCAAGACGTCGCCAGGCCAGAGGGGCGCGAGAGGATCAGATTCAGTCTTCCGCTTTGCAGAGGGGGTGCCGGGCGCCCCCACCCCTGTGGGAGGCACCCCCTGAGGCATCTCTGTCTTTGCTGTGCCCTTTGTGTCCTCGAAGCTGTGCCGGGCACCTCCCCTCTGATTGTAAATTCTCTTCACTTTGCAGGTGAGGAAAGGGGCACTCGGAGGAGAGGAAAGGGAGTCTCACAAGGCGCCCCCCCCCTGTCCCGCCCCGCCTCGCTCCAGGAGGTTCGAGAGGAGGACTGGAACCCTGGCCAGTTGGTCTCTCCAGGTCATGACAGCTGCCTCCTCTGTGGCCTCTAACGGGAGGCAGACCAGGGAGGTCTTACGGCTCCACAGTCAGGCGTGCCTGGTCCAAGTCCCCCTCTGGCCGTGTGATTGCCATAGGCATGTCTGCTCCCCAGGACTCAGTTTCCTCCGCAGGTAAATGAGAATGCTGTCACGGTGTTTCTAGAATTAAGTGAGAATATAAAACACGATGGCCTTGGCTGATGAGGCTCGGTTGGTTGGGCATCGTCCCATGCACCAAAAGGTTGTTGGTTCGATTCCCGGTCAGGGCACATGCCCGGGTTTTGTGCTCCATTCCCGGTGGGGGGTGTGCAGGAGGCAGCTGAGCCATGTTCTGCTCTCACATCAGTGTTTCTCTTTCTCTCTCCCTTCCTCTCTCTAAAAAGACCAACAAACATATTTAAAACAAACCAACAAACCATTATTCCTGCAGAAGGGCTCACTGAATGGTAGATGTTGTTATTATTATTACATCCTGATCAAGTTGAACTGGAGAGGGGAGAAGCAGGGAAGGGTCCCGGGGGCCCAGCCTGCAAATATGTCCCTCCCAGCACTCCGTCAGTCCCCTCTGCCCAGCCCAGGCCTTGAGCGGGTGTGGAGAGACCCAAGACAGTCCTGGCCTCTAGCGAACACCCCTGAGGCTGCTGGGGTGCAGGCAGGAGGCCCTGTGAACCTTCATGGCACGCGCGGTCTCTGCGAGCTGTGTGGTCAGAGGGGCTTCTGGGAAGAGGGGGCTTCAGTGCAGAATTGTGCCTGTTATGATGGGGGGCTCCACATGGCACAAACCTGGGGGGCTTTGGCCTCCCTCCCCCCAGGCCAGAGAGGCAGGCCTCACCTTTCTCAGGTCTACAGATGAGGAAACTGGGGACCAGGTGTCCACAGTCCTGCAGTGCCCTGACTTGCCTGAGACTGTCCTGAAATTCCCACATCCCAGGGGACCCCCTTAGTCCTGGCACACCAGGATGCCCAGTCGCCCTTTTTAGTGACTGGGAGGGGATTGAACCCAAGACTGCCTGACCCCACACTCCTTCCTCCTCCCAGAATCTCCCTCCTCCCTGCATCACCTGCATTTTCCCTTCTACTCCCCCTCCCTCTTCTGAATTCATCAGCTGAGCCCCCCTGGTCCCCAGAGGAGTGGCCAGTCCCAGGCCTTCCGTGGATCCCCCCTGTGCCCAGGGCTGTGCGTGCCCTCCCTCTGGCTCCTTATCTTCCCTGGTCTTCTTGCGGAAGAAGAGATAAAGGTAATGCTACGGCCGCTTGTGCACTGCGGCCAGCCGGTCCTCCTCCTGCGTGCGTGTCCCTGGCCCGGGCAGATAAAGGGTTAGGCCTAAGCACATGTCATTTTCTTTGTGTGAAATCAATATTCAGCAAAGTTTATCTGCCCGACATAGCAGGAAGTGCTAATTTCACCCGCGTCAATTATTTTGACGAATGTTCATAATGCCCAGGGTGTGAGCAGAAGATAAAAGAATTACGAGCACAGCGCACGCGGTCCCCTCACACACACACATCTGTGCTCACTGAGTTCACACCGGGGCACACGCAGTCCCGACAAGGACAAGGCCTTTACTGAGACCTGTCCCATCGCCCGGGCTGGGGGCTGGGGGCTGGGGGCGGGAGGGGGGGCCGGGGGGAACCAGAGGGGCTGTGCCAGGGTGTTCTCAGTCTTGTCTTTGACTTTTAGGATAAAGCAGTGGTTCAACACCCAGGGCGATTTGATCCCCGGGGGACGCCGGGGTGGAGAAATCCTGGAGTCAGGTGGTTAATGGTTTTGAATTTTTATAAGTATTTCTCTCTAACTACACCGCTTTAATTTCCAACGGCATAGGCAAGGAAGATGTGTGGGTTCACACCTGTATTTTTGAAGGACAGGATTAAGAAAAAAGAAATCAGAGGTTAAATACAAAATAAATACATATATTTACTTAGGTAATTCCAGGTCCTGGTGATTCTCTATGAAATTAAAAAAAAAATACATAAAGAGTAATCTGAGTTTTGGGCTTGAGGCTCTACATCTTGACTCATTAGGGGCATTAATAAAAAAGTTTCAAAAAAATAGTTTACTGATTTTTAGAGAGAGAGGGAGAAGGAGAGAGAAACATCGATGTGAGAGTGCAACATCGATCAGCCGCCTCCTGCACACCCCTACTAGGGATGGGGCCTGCAACCCTGGCATGTACCCTTGACTGGGAACCCAACCGGCAACTTCCTGGTGCATGGGACGCTCAACCAACTGAGCCACACTATCTAGGGCCATTATTCATTTAAAAAAATATATTTTTATTGATTTTTAGAGAAGAAGGGAGGGGGATAGAGAGAGAGAGAGAAACATCAATGATGAGAGAGAATCATTGATCGGCTGCCTCCTGCACGCCCCCTACTGGGGATTGAGCCTGCAACCCAGGTATGTGCCCTTGGCCAGAATCAAAACTGGGACCCTTCAGTCCGCAGGCCGACGCTCTACTGAGCCAGTGGTCAGCAAACTCATTAGTCAACAGAGCCAAATATCAACAGTACAACGATTGAAATTTCTTTTGAGAGCCAAATTTTTTAAACTAAACTTCTTCTAACGCCACTCCTTCAAAATAGACTCGCCCAGGCCATGGTATTTTGTGGAAGAGCCACACTCACGGGGCCAAAGAGCCGCATGTGGCTCTCGAGCCGCAGTTTATTCAGCGAGCCGGGCCATTATTCATTTTTTTTAAATGTTTGTTTTATATTATCAGCTTCTCCCTCTTAAAACATAATTTCAACATGGACAGGGATCTTTGTGTTGTTCAATTGGCTGTATTTCCAGCCCCTAAGACAGTGTCTGCCATCTGTAGGCCTTCAATACATGTTGGTTGACTGAATCCATGTGCCTCAGTTTTCTTGCCTGTAAAATGGGAACCCTCGCAATCATGCTAACGACCGAGGGTAGTTTCAGCTCTCAGTAAAGGTTGGTGATTATTATTGTCATTATTACATCACTACCTCCACCTACCGCTCTACTTAGCTTCCGTGAATATTGTTTCAGTTACTACCGCTGCTAACTAAGTACCCCAAAATGTAGTGACCCCAAACCACCTTGGATTCTGTGGGGTGGGAATTCAGAAAGGGCCCGTGGGGATGGCTTTTCTCTGCACCCTTTGCCTGGGGACACTTGAAGGCTGGAGGAAACACAGCAGCTGAGGGCCAGAATCATCCGGAAGCATTTTTACACACCACTGGGCTGGGGTGCCTCAAAGGTCTGTCGAGAGGAGCACCGGCGCATGGCCTCCCCGTGAGACTTGGGCTCCCTCACAGCATGGAGGCCTCAGGGGAGTCAGACTTCTTACATGCTGGCCCGCTGCTTGGCCTTTCATGACCAGCCTGGGAAGTCACACATCACTTCGCCATCCTTGGTTGGTCACAAGAGACGCAGGCCCACCCAGACTGAAGAGGAGGGACATGACTGTCTCCACTCCATGGAGAGGCATCAGAGAACCTTGGGACCACGTGCTGAAACGTCCACACTAGCTAACATATGCACACACACTGTTCAACCAGTTTTAGACTCGCAGGGTTGGAGCACACAGAGGCAATGCCTTTGCTGCGTGTCCAGCCGGAACCACGTGCCCCGGATGAGGAGCGGCAGGCAATGTTGGGGTCCTTCCAACTCCATTCAAACCAACCACCAGCACTTGCGGAGACCTCCCCAAACCTAATAAATGCCGGACGCACTTCCGTATTTTTCAAGCAACTATCCCGAGGACGCTCCTTCCAGGAGGAAATGCCGAGTGCCGATCGCATAATAGATGGTATTGTGAGCAGATGTCATGAGGCTGTATGATAAAATATTATGAGCAGATGATATGCTATTTATTACGAGCAGGTGATGGATGACGCCATATTACGATTATGGATGATGATGTATCGGGTGCCCTGGCATCCGCGGGCGGCTATGTATTCACACGCGCTGGCACCGAGGCTCTGATTTAAGAACTCCCTTCCACTCGCCCACCTCTGGCTCTGCCAATCAAAGTCTCTTCTGCTGAGTGGGACAAAGGATCAAAAAGCCTCTTCAATCCTTGGGACTCGGCCAGGTGTGGATTTGGGATTGCTGGGGATTTTAGGCCCGTGGGCCACCTGCCCAAGGCTGTGGGTCTCCAGAAGCTGATCTGTAGAGCTGCTTGTGGCAGGAGCAACACTGAGGATGAAATCGCCTCGGGCCAATGGCTGGTCCAAGGTATGTGAAGGAAACAAAGGGTACACTCATGATCTTGAAACGAAAGGAGAAGGAACGAGAGTGGGATGGAGAGGGGATCTGAGAGGTAAGAACAGGAATGCTCCCGCGTGCATCTCATGCAGGCACCCGCCGGCGGAGAGCAATGCGAACGCTCCGCAGATGAGCAGTCCTCGCCGATTCGCAGGGATGGAGGGACCAAGAGGCGTTTCAAGGCGTAGCAGGTCTGAACACGAAATATCCCCCCATCAACACAGAGGCATTTCCTTCCTGTAAAATTCTAAATCAAGGTCTCATATTTCTAGACGAAGAGCTGAAATTCACAGGGAAGTAACAGTCGCCGGGGTGATTGGGATGAGCGCTGTGGCGGCCGCCGGCCCATGTTTCAATCCAGGTTCTGCCACTTCCTGGCTGTGGCTGACCCGAAGGAGGTCACAGACCCCTGCGCCCCATTTACATGTCTGTAAAGTGGTCACCGTGGCAATTCCCGCCTCACAGCATGGTCATGAGGATCAGAGAGAAGCAAAGTGCTCAGGGCAGCTGGCTTGCAGGCAGCACTCAGTAAGTCCCCAAGTTCTATGTCATTACCAATGACCCTCTGCAGGCAGCAACTAAAATGCTCCTCTCCTTAAAGACAATTCCTCCCTTGAAGTGGCTGAAACACCTTCCAGAGATCTTGCCCCAACATCAGGACTGTGCTCCGCGCACTGCTCTCATTGCTGCAGCGGAAGTGGGTCCCCACGGGGTGTCGGGAGGGGGGGTGTGGGGGGGAAGGAGGGGAGTGGCATTATCACAAATGCCACATTGGGAAGGTTTTTTTTATTTTTTTTTAATTAATCCCGTTATATGTTTGTTTGAAAAGGAAAACACATGAAAATATTACTTATGAAAACACACACACAGATCAGAAGGCTAGAGGGTAAGGCTGGCCTTGGGTGGGTCACCCTCCAGCAATGGTGTCAAGTGCAGGGGTCCAGGCTTCCCTTTCTGGAGCCTCCCTGTACTCTGTTAGTCTCACGCAAAGGCCAGATCCTCACCCCAGCCCCTCGGACTTCCTGTTTTAGGGAGCCAGACACCAGCACCCAATGTCCCCCACGAGCTAGCTTCCCGAGACATCCAAAGACCAGGGCATTTTCCCATTAGCTTTGTGGTGATGGCTGCTCTCTCTCTTTTTTTTTTTTTTCCAAAAAAGGGAAATAACAAATGCCATGCAAATTACACAATTAGCACAGAATGTGGTTTTAGCCCCCAAACAACACTTGAAGCCGACAAAATAAATTAAATAAAAAGAAGAAGAAAATAAACTCAACAGTCTACTGAAGTACAATTTCATTTAGCAGATAATTTAGAGTCTTGTAATTATTTTCTTAGTTTTCTTAAAACCCAAACATCGCGCGCTGTATTTCAAAGACCTCATAGCCTTTCTGAGGAGGAGAGTGTTTGCATAATTAGCAGCTTGGCTCTCTGTGAGAGCAACATGCTCCTCTTATTTGGAAAGCGGGGAGATGAATTCTCGGCGGTGTCTTGTTTGTTGATGTGGGTTTTTAGAAGTGTCACCCCTAATACATTTCTGGACTCCAGCCAGACCGTGTAATGTTTGGCAGGCGTTTGGTGCAGGCAAGGAGGGGGAGGTCTGGTCAAAGGCTGGGGTTCTGTCTGTAACTCTTGGCTGATGTGATTCGAGTCTTCGTTTCCCAACTGGGCCCATGTTTGGACAAAGTGGCGGATGACAGTCTGGGTGTGGGTTGAAGTTCTGGGGGCACGGGAGGGTGCCTCAGTGGGTCTAGAGCTGATCCTTCCTTCAGCATGGTATGCAAGGTCCAGGGTCAATTTAGGAGCAAGCCTCAATTCTGCTTCTAATATGCAGCCATTGGGAAAGGGCTAACTGCCTTGTATCAGTCAGGATGGGCTGGGTCAAGCCACTGTAACAAATAGTCCAACAATCTTCTGGTTTAAAACAATGAAGGTTCATTTCTCACTCATCCCACTTGTCCAGGACAGGTCAGCAGGTGCACAGCTGCTCACTGCAGTCACTCAGGGACCCAGCTAGAGGGGGCAGTCACCATTATAGGACACTGCCACCTCAGTGTATATTTCTACCATCCATGCAGCAGAAAAAGAACAGTGGGGAGTAAGCACCAGCAATTAAATACTTTGGCCAGGAAGCAATGCTCATATTTAATTGGTCAAACACAGTCACATGGCCACACTTAATTTCAAATGGGTGCCCAAGAGTAGCTTCCCCTTGGATAATAAGTTGAGAAGTTATTATTAACGGCAACATTCCCACCACTACCTTCATTGTTTGTGTCCCTATTTATCTTCTACAAAGGGTATCCACAAGTACCTTGCTTAATCTATTAAAGAAATACAACAAGAACCAATATTTTCTTTTCACCATTAACCATGTAGCAGGCATTTAACATATGATGCCTCCTCGAACCCTGTATGACTATGAATTTCCATTTCACAAGCTGAACAGCTGAGGCTCAAAGAGGTTAAGTGACTTGGCTAAGGTTGCACAGCTACCAAGTGGCTGAGTGAGGACTGGAACCGAGGTAACGAGCAGCGCTGCTTCCCAGTCTAGCCATGCGTTTCTCTTAAGGAGGGAAAAAGGTCAACAGCCAATGGGACTGGTTCGGTGACCGTGAACACGTAAGTCAGCTGGACAAACGGACTTGGGTCATCAAGGAGACTCAGTGACCACTTTGGACAAAATCTTAATTTCCAAGCCAGCTACCTTTTCCCCTTTCCCACAGACGTATGTTTTCTTTTTCCCCAGTTAATCCTCACCCAAGGATATTTTTTCCATTGATTTTTAGAGAGAGTGGACGGGAGGGGGGCAGAGAGAAACATTGATATGAGAGAGACATCCATTGGTTGCCTCCTGCATGTGCCCCAATGGGGACCTGGGATTCACCTGCAACCCAGGTACATGCCCTTGACCAGGAATTGAACTTGAGACCCTTTGGTGTGCGAGTGGACGCTCGACCATTGAGCTACACCCGCCAGGGCACACAGGGGTGTCCCGATCTGTCTCTAAGGCATCAGCAGAAGGAGCAATGCTGGGCTTGCTTTTCTGGAGGCTGTTGGTGGGAGGGGGACGAGGCCCCAAAGAGATGTGAGTGGCCCTGACCTCAGGGGTTCAGCAGCAAGAGGGGCTTCTCTCCGAGGGTCAGAGGTGGGAGGGGCTGCTGGGGAGCTCGAGGAAGCAAGAGGTAAAGCTCCATCTGCCTCGTGGCAGCCTCGGCCCATCTGTCTCCCTGGGGTCTCTCCAGGGGCGGCTGACCTGACCCCTCTCATCGGCACTTGGAGAAAGGAGTTTTGAAGCATGCTGTGTCAGGGAGCCCCTCCACCCCCAACCCAGAATCAGAAGGAACACTTGGGAGCAGCATTGCTCCCTAGAACCTTCTGCGATGATGGCTATGTCTCCCTGTGTCCCATGTCCTGTTCGGCCGCCAGCCATGAGTGCTATGGGGCACGTGGCACGTGGCCTGCGAGACTTAACGGAATCTCTGCTGTTATTCAATTTGAATGAAGTTAAACGCACTCAGCCACAGGTGGCCATGGTCACAGTATTGGACAGTGCTTCCTGAGGGACAGGACACACCCCCCGCAGGTCACGGGACAGGGCTTTGAGTGAGTGTGGTGAGCCGGCACGGCCATGGCATACTCAGCCCAGGGCACCTTATGTGCCACGCCAGCTCAGCCGGGTTCAGTGAGCCTGAGAGGGGGCGGTGAAGGATTGAGAAAAGACAGACAAGAGAATGCAAGCTGGGTCTGGGTGGGCTCTGTCCTCTCTGATGGAGAGACAGCGCCAGCGCCACAGACTACAAGCCGTGTCTTTATTTTACAGCAGATGCCACAAGGCAAAGGAAGGGCGTGATCAAGATGTTTACAACATTCTTGTGGGTTTCGATCCTACTCAATTACATGCACCTGAACTCTATCAAATCCACATCACTCAGGCACGTGGGGCCACGTGTTCAGACCATAGGTTCAAGCTTACAACTCCAGCTGTTGGCTATAATGGTGCAGGGAGGGCTCTGCCCTCCAAGCTGGGACTTGCACATGGCCATGAGAGGACTGTGCCCTCTTAGTCCGAGGCTTGAACCTGTCCAAACACTGTAGCTGCTCCCCACAAATGAGCTTGTATCCCCTGGTGAGAAATTACCCTCTTTTCTCTTGTCTTCCCCCAACTGTGGGATTCCAGCAAGGAGGCCGGCTCCATGGCGCTGATAGGTCGTTAACACTTTTCTAATGATGGCTCACCTCCCTCTTTTTTTATTTTATTTTATTAATCTTCACTGGAGGATATTTTTTTCCATTGATTTTTTTAGAAAGAGTGGAAGGGAGGGAGCGAGGGAGAGAGAGAGAGAGAGAGAGAGAGAGGTGAGAGAGCCACATCGTGTAGTTGCCTCCCAAGCACGCGCCCCGACCAGGGCCAGAGATGGACTCTGCAACCCAAATACCTGACCAGGAATTAAACCCGTGACCCTTGGGTGCACAGGCCGGAACTCTAACCACTGCACTACCAGCCAGGGCTCACCTCCCTTTTTGACGAAGAGAAATCAGAAACAGACTGGGACCTTCAGCAGGTAAAAGCTTTTGGCTTCAATTAATAGCAGCGTATTTATTTGTTCGTTTACCATCAATCTGTGGCAAGAGAAACTGTCTTTTTTTCCATTTATGTTCATGATACAGAATTTCATTTTAAAATACAAATTTAAAACTAAAAACACTTTTAGTTCAACAGCAGGGTGGATAGCATTAATAGTATCGTCTTGCATACTTTGTAAGTTGCTATGAGAGATCTTAAATGTTCTCACCCTAACAACAACAAACAATGGTAATTATGGGATGAAGGATGTGATAGCTAACCTTTTGTGGTAAACATCTCATAATATTTACATGTATTAAATCATCACATTGTACGCCTTCAACTTCCACATGTTATATGTCAACTGTATCTCAATACCACTGAGAGGACAAAAGAGAAACATACTGTAAAATGAAGACACTACTCGTGGTCCTGCATTTAAGGGCTGCACAGCATTAAAAATTAATTAGCACCGACCTAAAGAAATCTCGGCATTTTAATTCTGAACAAAAGAAATGGCCAGGCACATAAAATGCAATCTGGCCCTAGCCGGTTTGGCTCAGTGGATAGATTGTCGGCCCATGGACTGAAGGGTCCTGGGTTTGATTCCCAGTCGAGGGTACATGCCCAGGTTGCGGGCTTAAACCCCAGCATGCAGGAGGCAGCTGATCAATGATTCTCTCTCACCAGTGATATTTCTCTCCCTCTTCCTTCCTCTCTGAAATCAATAAAAATATATTAAAAAAAAAAAAGCAATCTGAATGATTTCCTTTCTGGTCAAACAGGAAAATTGTATGTTTGAGGATTACAGGAAGAAGTAAGGGAACGTGTTCTAAACGTGGTGATATTGCTGTGGAAGAAGCAGCGGGGGTATTATATAAAAGAGATGATGAGTTTCCAGAAATTGTTTTTTAATCTTCAA
Source organism: Corynorhinus townsendii (assembly GCA_026230045.1). NCBI lineage: Eukaryota > Metazoa > Chordata > Mammalia > Chiroptera > Vespertilionidae > Corynorhinus > Corynorhinus townsendii. The sequence continues at coordinate 9,211,580 of JAPDVU010000014.1, read as the reverse complement.
CTGAGGATTTTTTAAAATCTCATTGATTCTAGAGAGAGGAAAGGAGAGAGAGAGAAACATCGACTGGCTGCCTCCCACAGATGCCCTGCCCGGGGATTGGACCCAAAACCTGGGCATGTGGCCTGACCGGGAATCGAACGGTGACCTCCTGGTTCCTAAGTCGATGCTCCACCACCGAGCCACACCCCAGGAACTGCGACCTGGCGCCCGTCTGTCCCGTTCAGCCCGGGCCCCCGTGTCCGTTTGGTTTGCTTTCTTGCTGTTTTGGAAGCCGTGGCTTCACGGGCCCCAAGAGCAAGGCTTTGCGTTTCTTCTTCTTGCGATCACTTCGGTAGGTTCAGCATGAAGGCTCTCAGGAGAACGGCTGGAGCTTCCGACGGCAGCGCGGGAGGGACCCGCGTGGGAAGGACGAGGCAGGAAGCCGTCAGGGAAGTGAGTGGCGCCTTGAACACGGGGAGGTAGCTGATGAGAAGAGAAAGGGTTTCTCTGGGCGTGCGGGAGGGCCCTGGGGTGGAGATCTCTATTTTACACAGCATTTCCCCCCCACTGGGTGGTCATCGTCAGCGAAGGGGAGCCCCCTTCCTCGCAGGGCCGCTCCCCTCCCCATGGGCCAGCTGAGAACTGCATTCATTCGTTCTCCTGGTCTCTGCGTCCTTTGCTCACTGGCTCTCTTCCAAGCGACAGGCTTTTCATCTTTCAAGGCCAGAGGACGTCCTCCAGGAGCCTTTCGCTTGCAAGGAAGGTTTTGTCTCTGGGCTGCTCTCGGGCGGGCAGAGCGAGCTCGGCCCATCGCCATAGCCTGCTCCACCGGAAGCGCCGTCCACAGTGAAACAACACGGTGGGCGTGGGGCTGACCAGGTCACAGCGCAGCGGCGGCTCGACAACCTGGGGCCGATTTGCCTCTGGCGCACATCTGGCAACAGACATCTTTGTCGGTCACAATGGGTGCAAGTGTGCACGCTCCTAGTGTCTGGCGGGTAGAGGCAGGGATGATGCCAGGCCGGCCGCCCCAGCCAGAACAGCCCCCCACAACAAAGAATCATCCAGCCCCCAATGCCAGTGGTGCTGAGGTTGGGACACCCTGGCGTCGAGGTGCCCAGTACATGCTCCTTCGCCTCCGTGTACGCAGCCTCTGATGGTATGAGCCTGCAGGCCATCGGTCTGAGTACAATGTACCGTCCACCAAGAACCGCTCACCTTTCTTCCACAGGCCAGGGCTACAGGCCCGCTTCTCCACCCCACAGCTGAGCAACCAGGGGAGCAGAGCGTCTCGTTTGAGGTCCAACACGCTCTGCCCAAGTGTCCGCACTCGCTCTGTCGGCACGCCACCCACGCTGTCACGGGCACCACCACTGCGGGCCTGAAGGACCAGAATAACATGCACAGTGAATGCGCGTCCAGCACTCACACGTGTGGGGTGCGTCCTAGTTGTTTGATGTGGCGACTGTTTTAAAGCTCCTCACCAACGATGAGGCGGGCATTGCTGTCACCGTGTCCATTTTATAGAGGGGGAAACGGAGGCTCTGAGCCGTCGGGTACTTGCCCCGGGTTACAGGACTGGGAAGCAGAGAAGTTGGGTCTCCAAACCCAGGGCACTTGGCAAGTGCTCAGGGTCTGTGTTCTTTCTTTTCTTAAAAAAGATTGTGTGTGTGTGTGTGTGTGTGTGTGTGTGTGTGTGCGTGTGTGTTTTGTGTGTTGAGTTTAGAGAGGAAGGGAGAGGGAGAGGGAATCACTGATCAGTTGCCTCCTGCACACCCCCCACTGGGGATCAACCCTGCAACCCGGGCATGTGCCCTGACCGGGAATTGAACCATGACCTCCTGGTTCATAGGTTGATGCTCAACCACTGAGCCACGCAGGGCCAGAGTCTGTGCTCTTGAGGCCACACCCACCTGTGCTTTCTTCTTGCCTCTACGGTGGCCCCTTCAGGACGCGCTCTCCAACTAGCGCTGCTGCCCACCGCCATGAGCTTGTAAAAATGCAAGTGGAATCCTGTTTGTCACGTCCCTGCTTGACACCCTCCGGTGGCTGCTTGTGCACTTCAGATTCAATCACGTTCCTAACGCAGGTCCCACCTGCTCTCCAAGCCGACCTCCCGTGGTGTCCCTTTGCGCCCTCTGTACCCCCACACCCATCTCCCAGCTCCTTTCCTTCTGGGGTCTTGGCCCTTGCTGGGCCCTCTGCCTGGAGACCCTTCCCTGGGCCCTGCTCTTCACAAGCCTGGCTCCTTCTCAGCCTTTGATTTACACTGTGGGGACACCTCCTCAGGGATGTCTACCCTGATTTCTCCCTGCAGGCCTCCCGCCCTAACCTTTACCCCATGGGTGCTGCAGTCACTATACCCTGTGGATGTCCCTCATCTCACTCTCACAGTCTGCCATCATCTTGTTTGTTGGTTGACTTCTCTGCTTGTGGTTTTCATCTCAGAGAGGAGGGAGCTTGCTCAGCACTGGAGCCAATCCCCAGCACCCAGCCTAACAGAGAGAGAGAGAGAGAGAGAGAGAGAGAAGTAGCCATTATTACTTCTGATTCCCATTTTACAGATTTAGATAATTGAGGTTCCCAGAGGTTGAGGGACTCCCCTAATGCCACATATACAATGTGTGGGTGTTGTTAGAAGGTATGGGGTGTGGGTCCAGGAGGGCTATGAAGTGGGGGTCCAACTTCACCCCTGACGCCGGATCGCCTCACCCAGAACATTCTTCCTTTACCTTACACCCTAAGCCCTTGGTCGGCAAACTGCAGCTCGCGAGCCACATGCGGCTCTTTGGCCCCTTGAGTGTGGCTCTTCCACAAAAGACCACGGCCTGGGCGAGTCTATTTTGAAGAAGTGGCGTTAGAAGAAGTTCACGTTTAAAAAATTTGGCTCTCCAAAGAAATTTCAATCGTTGTCCTGTTGGTATTTGGCTCTGTTGACTAATGAGTTTGCCGACCACTGCCCTAAGCCACCGGAAAAGCTGTGGCTAGGAAGAGACTGGGGCCGAGCAGAAAGATTTAAGGAACAAGGGGAGTTCAGCAAGGACACAAGAAAGAGGCCGAATTTGGAGCGTGGAGAAGAGCCGGTAGGAGGGGGACATGTAGGGGCGAGATTTTCCCCAGCAATTAACACAGGCTTCATAGAAACGGAAAGTGTTCCTGGCCGTCGTGCCCTCTTAATACATCATATCTCTAATCCCCGGCGCCCTCTGACCTTACCCATAATCCCTCCTCTTTTGTGCTGTTGCCTAAAACCTTCCTACCCCAGACCAAGTGTTATGTCCCTGGTGGGGCCTGAGCAGCAGAGAGCCGGTGGCAGGGAGCGGGGTAAGGGTGGGGGTGGGGGAGGGGGAAGCATACATTCCCCCAAGTGTTTGACCAACAAAATCCAGCTAAACTCCCAGCCCGCGTGGTAAACTGTTCCTCTGAAAGGCTCGGGAGCCTCGGAGCCTCCCCCGCCCCCCGCCCCCTCCCTCCGTGCTCCCTGCCGTCGCTGAGACACAAAGCTGGGCCCTGGATTATCTTAATTTCCATATGGAGAGCTGTGTAAGCCAGTTCAATGCATGGCCAGTCATTTTGTTCACAACTTTGCAGCAAGCAGGAGCAAAAGCCGCTGGGAAATTAGCCATTCATCCTATCTCACCTTGTGTGTGCATGCACAGATCAGTAAATACGGAGGCACGGAAACCCGGCGCCTTTGTTAATTACCGCGTCCGGCCTGGCGCGGGGCCTCCTCGCACCCCCCCCCCCCCCCCCCCCCCCGACATCGCGGCAACTCTTGCTTTTAAATGAGAAAGAAAAGTATAGATAAATGTTTTCACATTTGCTTTTAAGCAGCATCCGGGCGATAGGCTTAAGCATGTGTGTTTCTTGGACTTGGTTAGCCAGGAGGCTTAGAGTCTTCTCCTATCTGGCTTTCTTACACACGCATGCACTCCACCACCCGACCCTCTTACACACACACCCTGTCCATGAATTCACGCCCACCCAGCTACCCCTCCATCCCTCCCCAGTCCATGAGACCTCTGGTTTGGGGCCTGCAGGGTCCCCTATCTTCTCCGTGGCCCCTGCCCTCTGGTCATCCTGGCATTCCCCCAGCGGGCACATGTCCTGGAGGGCTTCTCCGGTCAGCCAGCCCCCCCTGCTGTCGCCAAGATTCCCTGCACCTCCCGGGAGCCGCAGGCCTCCCCAGTCCTTGACCCCCACACAGCTTGGGGCCCACGGGAGCCGAGGACACAGAGGTGGTGCTGCTATCCCCCCCACCCCCCGGGTCTCTGCGCAGGGCCCCAGCATCCCATGACCAAACGCAGGGCCAGGGAGGTTTGTGTGCCCAAGAAGGGGACAGAAGAGAGCAACGGGGCCCCTGGGGAGAAATGGAGAGAACAGGGAGCCAGCTGAGGATGTCAATAGCCAGGCAAGTCCCAGTGGAAACGCTGCCCGGGGGGGGGGGGGGGGGGGGGAGGGGTCGGGGGGAGAGTGGGGAAGGGGAACAAAGAGAAGTGAGTGTCTCCTGGGCCTCCTGGGTATTTGGGGTTGGCCCTTCACATTGAGTGAAACTCGGTGGGTGAAACTCGACGTCCTGGTTCAGGAGAGGCACATGGCTTCCCAGGTCCCCTCAGCTGGACAGAGGTGGGAGGGCGCTGGCGCCGGCGGGGGCTCCCTCATGCCCTGCAGCCATCTGAGCATCCAGAGTAGGTGCTCAATGAACGGTGCCAACGAAAGCCACTGTCACCACAATGGGGCATCTGGCTGGGGCCTGATCATTGAGGGTGGCGGCCAGTGCTATGATCGATCCTCTGATATGCCGATTACACTTCTGTTGTATCTGCCTGGCTTCGGCGTGGTGCTTAATAAACAGCGTCTAGTATCAGATGGTTCATCTAGAATCCCAGAAAAATGGCCAGCACAGGGCGCCCTGACACAGGCCGAGATGACTCTGAAAGGGGCAGCGCGGCCAGGAAGGCTGCCTAGGAGTGGGCACACCACAGCGGGGCCTGCAGGATGAGTTGACGCTGGCTGGTAAAGGGAGGCGGGGAACTGCACCGATGTGTGTGCCTAGGAGAACAGGACAGGGCCAGGCCACCAGGAGGACGGAAGGAGCTTCCGCTGTGGCGGAGGGGAAGACTCTGCCCCAGCCCCAGGCCCAGGGAGGCGCCCAGGTGAGGAGGGACTCTGCTTTTCTGTTGTGGCTGAGACGGGCCCTGAAGTCAGATGCCTCACAAGCAACGTTACCTCCCTGGGCCTCAGTGTCCTCATCTGTAAAACAGGGATGGTCATGGGGCCTCTCTCCTAGGGGTGATGGGAAGAAGTGAAGAGCAATGGTGCAGGGGAAGGGTAAAGCACAGGGTCTAGAACCAGGAAGTGCACAAAGAATGGTGGGTTGCGGGGCCGGGGATGGAACCTGCAGTCCAGGTACGTGCCCTTGAACAGGATTCAAACCCGAGACCCTTCGGTGCAGGGATCGACGCTGTAACCACTGAGCACACCTGCCAGGGCCCAGGGGTGCATTTTAAGGTTTCTGGTCCTCCTCCTGCAGAGCCCCAAAGGTGAGCGCAGACTCATGGCCAGAATGTTGTGGTTCTCTCTTCTGAGTCCCATCCAGCTCGGCAAGGTGCTCAAGACACCCCTGCCTGACTCAGGCATCAACTTCAGGGGCCCCACTCAGCCCTTCCCCCTCCTCCTCCCCCTCCTCCCGCAGGAAGCCTTTATTCAGTGGCTTGTACCCGAGTTCCCCTCTGTGTGCCAGTGCCCATTGGGGTGTCACTTTCCATTTGGGTGGCACGAATGCTTCTCACCCTCACCAGGGGCCTCCACAGCTGACCCCTCCCTCTAGACTGCAGCTTAGGACGGGCAGGAGCGGACTCGGGCAAGGCGGTGTTGTGTCTCTCCGTTTCTGGAGTCACACTGCCAGGGCACGGTCTAGATGCCCTGTTTACTGACTCGTCTGCCAGTTACTTAACCTCCTTGATGCCTCGGTGTTCTCATCTGTAAAATGGGGACAATGACATCTACCTCTGAGGGCTGCGGGGGGATTAACTGAGCTGAATTGCTTAGCAGAGAGAAGGGTTCTAACAAAGCCAGCCGCTTCCGAAAGCCAACTTCCTAAAGCCAACTTTCTCTTTCAGCACTTAGGGCAAAGCCTAACATACAGTAGGTGCTCAATTAATGCCTAAAGAATGCACAAGGAAGAATGTTATTTTGCCAGCTGGATGATCTCAGGCCAGGTTCTGGGCTTTAATTCCTGCATCTGTAAAATTGGAAGAATAACGGTGCCCCTTTGGTTGGGGTTGTTTTGGGGGTGCATGGCATAATGTAAATAAAACACTGGACCCCCCCCCCCCCATAGGACCAGAATGAATAGAAATATCTAATACCTAAGTGCTAATACCCTCGCATCAGGCATTGAACCTGCCAGCAATTTCACGAAGGAGGAACGGTCATCATCACAGATGAGGAAACTGAGGCACAGAGAGGTGGAGCTATGGCCCAAAGTCACACAGCGCGAGCGGCAGAGTGGGAGGCAAACCCGGCGCCTGCTGTACTCTTGCCAAATGTGACAAATACTCCTTTCCACGCTCCCCAGGCTTTCCCACTAGCCCTCCCACTCCGGGAAGAGGCGACGGGCAAGGCTGTGTGCGTCTCTTACAACGGCTGCACAGTCAGCGCGTAGATGGCCCCGCAGGTCCCGGACCAGCATCCTGGGTCCCAAACGCACCCAGCACTTTGTTGCCCTGCAAAGGCCAGTTCTGGGAGATAGCATTTAAGACCTGAGGTTTAAGACCAACAGGCTTTGGGGCAGACAGACCTGGGGTCAAGTCCCAGTTATGCCTCTCCTGTGCTGGGTGACCCTGGGCCAATGACTCCCCACTCTCGGAGCCTCAGGTGCACATCTGTAAAATCAGGCAGAATAAGCCGTCCTCCCCGATAGACTGGAGTGTAGATCCAATGAGCTAGAGCCATGAGGCTCCTAGCACGTCCCTGTCCTGAGAGCTGGCAACCTGCACTCTTCAGCTGGAGGGCGAGGCCAGGGTCACCGCGTCCCGGCGTGGGCCCGCGTGTGGAGGGGCAAGGCAGAGATTCCAAGAGTGGCCTGGTGGGCTTTCGGGCTGCCGCCTGTGCTGTGTCAGGCGGCGGGTGATGGATCGGCTCGGACACACTCGACAATAGCTCGCAGACACTCTATTACCCGGTGATTGTCTGCCCGGCGGCCCCTCTCGGGCCGCGCTGCCACAGATAATGGCCCAGAACAAAGATGGCAGCTGCTTTGTAGGGGAACAGATTTGTGGCAAGTTGAGATAAAATAAAGAGGAAGGAGAAAGGGGAGAGGAGACAGTGGCGGGGGTGGGGGGGTGTGGGGGGGGAGGGGGCGCGGCAGAGAACATAAAAGGAAGAAAGAGGGGGAGAACGGAGGGACCGAAGCCAAGGTTCTTGGGGAGGGAGGTGTGGCGGGGCTCAGGCTGGTGAAAGGAAACCTGAGGGCTGGCTTTGTCCAATAATAATGACGATAATGATGGTGATAATAATAATGAGGATAATGTGCTGCAAGCTCTTGGTGCTGTCCGTGGAACGGGCCCCCATTGCTTAGGCCGAGCAGCTCGTTTCCATCTGTCTTCCCGCATAAGTAGCGGTGGCTCCGGCCGCCTGCCCGGGGCCTTTGGTGGGGGTCCAGGCCGTGAGGTCCACCCCAATTTCCAGCTTCCATCCTTCTAGGCTCAAAGAAGGCAGAAGGAGGGGCTGGTGGGGAAGGTAAAGGGCTCTCATTCAGCTGGGGCGGCTCTTTCTAAAGAGCCCTCCAAGCCCCCCACTCTGCAGTTGACATCTCATTGGCCCGTCTAGCTGCAAAGAAAGCTGGGAAATGCCGTCGATCCAGGGAGCCCGGTGCTGCCGGGAATAAAAGCCAGGTGCCTCGGCAAGGGAGGCAGGGGGACGGATGCTGGGTGGCAGCCAGCCGTCTCCACCACAGGGGCTTCGTGAGGAGCATTTAGTGCGCATTTATTATGCATCTTGACTCGTGGTAGCCTATGTAATCCTCACCTGGAAAAGAGGCAGCGTGACCACCCATTTCACAGACAGGGCAACTGAGGCTCAGAGAGCTGTAGTGACTGCCAAGGCCACACAGGACAGTCCCACGCTGAAGTCCATTCTTTTTTTTTTTTTTTTTTTTGCGGGATATCTGGTTTATTCCAAGTGTTGGACAGAGCTCCCGCCATGGGAGCTGAGCCGTGGGGCTGACCTGCGTGGGGATGACCAGGTGTCAGAAGGTAAAAGGAGCTCAGCTGAGCAGCAGGAGCAGCCTTCGGACCAGGCCAAGCAAGAGAGGCCAGGCCCCATAGAGCTCAGCTCCATTCATGGCCTCAGCATAGAACCTGGCCACCTCCTCGTTGGGGTTGCCCTGTGCCGGGTCAAACCACATCTGGATGCAGCGGCCACTGCCTCGGCTGTAGTTGCTGACTTTGTAGGCGGAGCTCCAGATTTCATGGCTCAGAGCAGCCGGCGTGGGGAAGTAGAAAGCAAAGTGATGGCTGGCAGCCTTGGCCGGGCAGTCATCAGACCCTGAGGTCCAGTTCCGGCCCTTGTGTCCGTTACTCCTGCAGGCGTAGGAGGTGCGGCAGTCTTCCCACCAGCGCTCCCAGTCCTCTTTGCACAGGGGCGGGTTCAGGATCTGCTCTTTGCGCCAGCTCTGGTTCACCTCCTGGATCCAGGGCCCCAGGCTGGGGGAGCACTCATACAGGCAGGTGTCCTGGATGCAGTGGCGCTTGCGGGCGGGTTTCCTCGGGCCGCAGTGGTCCCAGTGGGATCTGTACAGGTGGGAGACATCCTTATGGGCTTCCTGGCTGGTGCTGACAGAGCAGCAGGCGTTCTTCTTCCAGGGGCTGCACTGCTCATGCAGCTTGTCCTCCGGGCTCGGCTTTTCCTTGTGGTGCTTGGCATCCATGCAGACATTGAGAAGCTCAGTCCCGGGCCCGGCTGCCCATACTTCGGTCCCTCACACCAGAAGGAGCCACAGCTGTGTTGTCATCGTTGGAGCCATATCAGTCCCTAAAGGAAGAGTGTAGTCAGTGACACCAAGTGCAAAGTCCATCCTTATGAACACCACGGCGTGGTCCAAATTTCTGCTGATTTCTCTTCCTTTGTGCAGAATTAAAGGAGGGAGAAGGGCAAGAGCAAACTTGGAGGAGGCATGGACTGAGAGCCAATAAGGGGTGACGCTGGCCATAACAGTGACAATAATATTCACCGGTCACTTCCACTTTTTAAAAAAATTTTTTTAAATTGATTTTTGAGAGAGGAATAGAGAGGGAGATAGATACATTGATGGAAGAGAAACATCAATATTGATCGGCTGCCTCCTGCTCGCCCCCTACTGGTGGGTCAAGCCTGCAACCCGGGCATGTGCCCTGACTGGGAATCAAACCTGTGACCTCTTGGTGCATGCGTCAATGCACAACCACTGAGCCACAGCAGCCGGGCCACTTCCACCTTTCAAACTTCCTAATATTTCAGTTGAAGTTTGCAGCTGCCTGTGAGTGAGTGAGGGCAGCTATCTGCAGGTTCGGTGAACAGGTAGGGAACCCAGACTATCACCCCAAAGCTGAAGGGACTGACCAGTCAGGCCTGCACCTGTATCTGCTCATGCTGCTTCCTCTGGTCCTGCCATGCCACTCTCTCCTCCTTCTTCCCGACCTGGAGGGATGTCCCTTCCTCCAGGAAGCCCTCCCAGCTTCCTCTGCCTCCTCCTGGGCTTGGCCATACCTGGGAGAGCACTGGCCCTGTGAAGGGCTATGAGCACCTGGATGGGGGGGGTGGTGGTTATGTGCCCCGGCCAGCCTGCACAGCCCTGGGTTTGCAGAGGGGAATAGAACACCTCTCCTATCGTGGCTTAGAGGACATGAACCCCGTTAGCAGGGGGACCTGGGGAAAAATCACTGCACCTCTCCAAGCCCTGGTCTCCTCATCCGTTAGCTGGGGTAACGGTCTGCCTACCCCGACTGTGAGGGTGAGACAAGGGGATGAGTGCCGAGGGCAGCACAGAGCTGGCACAGAGTAAGTGCTCAGTGAGCGTTACCTGCGCGGCGATGTGGGGGGTAGCTGGGTGGCTCGGCCAAGGAGGCCACCTGAACCATGTACTCAGAGCCGAGCCTGGAGATGGTGTGTGTGTGTATGTGTGTGTGTGTGTGTGTGTGTGTGTGTGTGTGTTCCTGCAGTCTTGCCCTCTTAATCCATCAGACCTCTAGTCCCCGGCAGCCTCTGGCTTTACCCATAATCCCTCCACTTTTGTGCTGTTTCCTAAAACCTTCCTACCCAGACCAAGTGTTGTGACCCTGGTGGGGTCTGAGCAGCAGAGAGCTGGTGGCAGGGAGCGGGTGGGGTTGGGGGAGGGGGAAGCATACATTCCCCCAAGTGTTTGACTAACAAACTAGCTAAGTCCACCAGCCCGGGGGGGGGGGGGGAGGGGGGGGCGGGCGGGGGGTGTAAATTGCTCTGAAGGACGCAGGAGTCGCGCTCATCTCTTCAAAGCGGTGAGGCCTGGCCTGCGTAGGGTGTGGGTCTGCACTGGACAGCTGCCGTGGACCGTCACCCCTAGATCGAGGCTTCAGTGCCTTGGCCTTTCGCTAACCTTTGCGCCATCCAGGCCAGCACTTCGACACGAACAAATTTCACTAATTTATTGATCTGAGAGAGAGAGAGAGAGAGAGAGAGAGAGAGAAAGAGAGAGAGATCAATTTGTTGCTCCTGTATGAGCTCTGACCGGGGATCTAACCAGCAACCTTGGCTTATCAGGTGGATGCTCTAACCTAGTGGTCGGCAAACCGCAGCTCACGAGCCACATGCGGCTCTTTGGCCCCTTGAGTGTGGCTCTTCCACAAAATACTACGTGCGGGCGCGCACGTACAGTGCGATTGAAACTTCGTGGCCCATGCGCAGAAGTCGGTTTTCAGCCTGGGCGAGTCTATTTTGAAAGAGTGGCGTTAGAACACTCAAGGGGCCAAAGAGCCGCATGTGGCTCGCGAGCCACGGTTTGCCCACCACGGCTCTACCCAGCTGAGCTCCCTGGCTCAGTGAACCAAACGAGTGCAGCAGGATGTGCGCCCGCCCCGAGTCTAAAGCTGCGTCCCAGCGTCCACACGCTCACAGGAGAGGGGAAGCAGGTGGATGCACGGGTAACAGGCGTGGGTGAGCCCAACACCCCCCCGGGTGTTTTCACTCGAACCTGCAGTCAGTACAGCGATGCTTTAGTTTGAGGAGACATTTTACATTCCCTTTTTGTTTTTTTCCTATCAAGTCTTCAAAACACAGCTCGTCTTTTGCGTTTACCGCAGTGGGAATTCGGGCTCCAGCAAGTAAGAGCCCCGGGAGAGTGGCTGCCGTGGTGGGCCATGCAGTCCTGGGGGAAGCGCTGTTTGCACCGCCCCATAAACCGAGTAGTTTTCGGCTTTTTTAAAGTTTAATTTTTATTAAAAAATTTTTTAAAGCAAGTGCTGTAGTCCATTCTCTCTCTAGATTCCCACCCTCCCTAGAGACTGAGTATGTATTTATAGACTGAATATATAGTTATATACTTAATACATATATTGAAGCTATTGAACCAGAACATTCTTTGACTGATCCTGAGTTGTTGGGCGATTATTTTGTCCAGAGGATGGGGGCTGCTGGGCCACATTCGAGAGAAGTTGGGGTGCCCCTGTCACCCCCGAGCCAGAGCTCAGCGCCTGGCTTCTCTGTGGAGGAAAAGCTATCTAAGGCCCAAAGCTGGGAAATTTGCCGCCGCGAGAACAGCTAATTTTTCACACCCAGACGCACTGGCTGGGTTTGTTAAAGCCCAAGATAATCAAATAATCATTATAACTCATCTTCGCCCTCCTGTCTCCGCTCTTTGTACCATTAACGTCCCGGCGGGGAGCCGGGCCGGGGAGGCAGCCCGGGCCTGTTTAGATAACCTTCCCGCCGGCCGCTGAGAGCAAGGCTCCCTCCCGGAGTGGCTCACAACAAATGAGCCAGCCCCCTAATCTCCTTATGGGGCAGCCTCTGCTCCGGGCCTGTTATCTCGCGGGCTTGCAGAGGAGAGATTTGTACATATATATTCATGTTTCATAGAGATTTCTATAAACATGCGTGTATGTGGGAAATACTAAAGAGGAGAGGCCACGCAGGAAGTGAGCCCTTTTCTCTCTCCTTAGTGAGACTGCCCGGCTGGGGAGGCCGGGCTAGGGACGCCCTGGAGGAGGCCAGTGGGGTCATCTTCCTGCACCCAGCGGGGCCCTGTGGCTGGATGGGGGAGGGGACACCTCCCCAACAGGACCCGAGCTCAAGGTCCGGCCTGGCCAGTGGGGGCCTGGGAGCAGCACCTGACTCCCCTGGGGACCCACCTCCCTCGGGCATGGAGTTCCCACATGTCCTTCTCTTTCTCGGTTTCCCCTCCCTCGCTGCTGCTGCGTTTCTTCTCTCGGGTCTGAGAGTGTTTAAGCTCTTTTTCAACTTGTCTCACTCTCTCCCTCTCCATTTCTCTCCCTTCTCTCTGTATCTGTGTCTCTCTCATGTGGCTTTATTTTCCCGTGTCTCCATTGGTCTCTCTTCTTTTCCTGTCGCTAATTTCTCTTCCTCCCCCACCTTCTCTGCCAGCCCCTCCCTGCATTTCCCTCTTTCTCTCCCCCTCCGCCACCTGCCCCAGCATCTCCTCACACTCATGTTCTCTCCCACGCCTCCCCCTGCACCCCTCACGGTCCCCATCATCAGTCTCACCTCATTCCTCCCTTACTTTCTGATGACTATGTTCTTAGCCAAGGAATGGAGAGAGAGAGAGGGAGGGAGGGAGGGAGAGAGAGGAGACGCGTCTTCTAGATAAATCATTTCGTCATGTGAAGAGCTAATCTGCAAGTGACGGTGGCTATTTATTGAGTTTTTAGCGCACATGTTAAGTGGTGATAGGGAGGCCACATTTACCAAACCCCATCAGAGCCCGGCGAAGGAAGGGCTTCTTAACTTCATTGCCCAGAAAGAAAACTGCTGAGGACGGAGATAAGACTGCAGCAAAGCTTTGGCCCCGAACCGTCAGCGGAGAAATGAAGCAGGTAGCCCGCCCCCCTCCTGACCTCCCAGCCCCTTCACTCCCCCATGACTCATCCCTTGCCGAAGCCCCTTCTATTTTATAGCCGAGCCGGACCCGCGCGGCTGAGCGCAGCTGCTGCCACTAAGTGGGTCTCAGCAGGCAAGGAACGCTGGCTCCCCGTGCCTCAGTCTCCCCACCCCATCCCTCCCACAGAGTACTTCACACCTGAAGGGGAAAAAAATTATCAGCTCTGATCTAGGAAGAGCAACTTTCGGAATCCAAATTCATAGCAACATTTCAAGTAAAATTACAAAATCCTTCCAAAGTGGTTGTTCCACCCCAAGTTGTCTTCAGTGTGGGCTGCAGGTGCATTTTCGTGTATTAGAAATGCCGGGGGGGGGGGGAAGCCCCTCCATGCTTACAGCCCTGGGAATTCTTAAAACAGCCCCGATGCTCCTGCTGCGAATAAAAATAACAAGAACGCATGCTTCGCCTTGTTTTGAGCATGTGCGGACGGTGCTCTGTGTTCTCAGCTTATTTCATTGTCTCCTCCCCTGCCCTCCGAGAGGTTAGCTGAGGGTTTGTGCCTCGCGGGGTAGTTGAGAGCGAAGATGTGGAATTTAGAACAGGAGGGACTGCAGCTCAAAACAACCCCACCTGTGGGCGCAGGGCCGGGCTCTGAGGCGTCTCCGCTAAGCAGGGCCCCGCTGTGTGCTTGGAGCCCTCACGTGGGGGCAGGGCGATGCAGTCAGAGCTGCCCAGCGGGACACGCATGCTGTGCGAGGTGGGGAGCTCCCCGTCCACTGGAGGCAATCAAGCTCCCACATCCTAAAAGGAATTCCTACGTTGAGCATGAAGGTGGATTCGATTCTGGGGTCAAGCTGACCCGGCTGTGAGTCCACCCGGCTGTGAGTCCTGGTTACCCGGCTTCCTTGCCCTCAGAGGCGCGTGCTGCCGTCTCCCAGTGGGAACAACCCCGGGCCCGCAGCCGTCACGGGCTATTCCTGTGTCCTGTATTTCTCTCTTCTTCCCGCCTTGCTGCCTCTCTCCCTCCCAGCCCCCAAAGACAGCACTTGCTCCCAGTCCTCGGGATCATGTGGTGGGAACCCAGCCAGGGACAGCGGCTCACATCTGCATGTCACAGAGGCTCCTGAATCCACTCGCGAGCGAGCGAAACATTTTCTCACCTTTTTACATTTACAGCTCTGCTCGCACTGTGAAGAGATGAGGAGCGTGCAGAGAACTGCAAAGTACCTTTCACCCTCATCTCAGAGGGGTGGACGCTGAGTAGAGAGTTGCAGGAAGATGGGTTTACAGGGGGGTAAAGGCCCCCTCCCCCGGCCCTGTTGGGGAGGCGTGTGTACATTTTGTCAGAGAGTGAGGGGGGCAGGTGCCCCCCAACCTACTGTGTGATCTCTGGGAACTCACATCACATCCCCGAGCCTCAGTTTCCCGATCTGTCAAATGGTCCAACACCACCTGCTCCCGCCCGCCACTTCTGCAGAATGGGATGTGGGAACTCGGAGGTTCAAATGGGAGAGGTGCCCTGGGAATGTGACCCGTGATGATAATCATGTACCTTTTAGTGGCCGCTGGCTGAGTACCTGCCCTAGAGGCACCATAAGGCCCTGCTTTGTTCACTGTGTCTTCCTAAGCCCTTGCCCTCAGGGAGTAGCATTCTGGTGGAAGAGAGTATCAAAGAAACAAACCCACAAATAGCTACAAAGCATATATGCACAGTGATGAATTTTGTGAAAAAAAGAAAAAGAAATAAAAAAGCAGAATAAGCAGACAGTATGGGAGAAGGGCACACTTTAGATCCACCCTCTGAAGCAGGTAAAAAAGCCCACTATTGGGAGAAGAGCAAGCCAGGCAGAGTAAACAGTAGGTGCAAAGGTTCTGGGGCAGCATGAGGCCAGTGTAGCTGAGACCCCGTAAGCAAGGCAAAGTGGGAGGTAATAGGAGTGGAGGTCAGAGAGGCTATGGGGGTGCAGAGCTCACAGGGCATGGTGACCAGTTTGGCTTTTAATTGGAGTTAACCAGGACTTGGAAGTCGAAGCTGGGTGGATGACAACATCTGATTTATATTTAAGGATCATCCTGGCTGCAGCATGGAGAACAGCCCATCGGGGGCAAAGCAGAGGCAGGCAGGCACGGGATGAGTCCCTTCCCTCTCTAGCCCACTCCCAGCCTGTGGTATTGGCCCCTGCTTCCCACCTACGTCCCTCTGATGCCCAGTCCCCAGGGCCCCGTGCTGGCCAGGGAGTGACGGGCTGCAAATGAGTGGGCAGGCAAGCACCTCTAATTTCCACCAGCACTATGGGTAAAGGCTGTGGCAATGTGCAATTAAGCTCTGAGTTTTAAAAACACGGTAATAAGGGATACGGGCCGAGGAGGCAGCCTGGTAATTTAAATGATATCCAGCTCAAATATGGAGTGTCTAAATGTTCTCTTCCGAAGATTTATATCGGCATAGACCTGCCTCGTCCATTTATTTAGTTAACTAGCTACCTATTGGCATGGCCTCCCAGCCGCTCTCCGGTGGAAGACAGAGACCCTGGTGGCCGTTGGGGGCATCTTTGGGCAGGGTTGACCCCCCCCACCTCGGGGGCAGGGGGGGTGGGGATAATGATGACAATGACCATTGGCTTGTGCTGAAGGCCTACTGTGTGCCTTGCATTCACAAATCTAGTGTGAGAATTAGAAGTGATGATACAGGAGTCTGTGTGAAGAACCTCCTCGTGCACATGAGGAAATTGAGGCATGGGGAGGAGAAATGACTTGTTCAAGGTCACACAGCTAGGGCATGGGGTAGAAGGCAGGTCTCTGTGTACCAAAGCTGGGGCTTTGCCCGTGACCTAGCATTGCATATCGGTTCCTTGCTTCTGGTCCTGGCGGGCATAGCTGCTTCCCATCTGAGGGTTGTGCAGCCTCTGAATTCACCTGAGGGCCCTGCACACGAAGTCATCACCACCTCGGACGCTCCCACTAGTGAAAGCTCATACAGTCAGGGCTCTCTGGCTCAGATGCCTCTCGGGTGGAGCAAAGTGATGCTCGGAAGGAAAATCAGAGGGCCCCCTGGCCGGGCTTGCTTTTGTTTTTCACGTATGTTGGAGACATGGACATAAGGAGTATGCCACTCTACCTCTGCATAAGAAAAACAGCAGTGAGCCTGGCCCGTGTGGCTCAGTGGTTGAGCGTGCACCCATGAACCAAGAGGTCACCGGTTTAATTCCCGGTTGGGGCACCTGCCCAGGTTGCAGGCTCCCTCCCCAGTAGGAGGCCTGCAGGAGGCAGTCAGTCAATGTTTCTCATTATTGATGTTTTTATCTCTCTCCCTCTCTCTTTCTCTCTCTGAAATCAATAAAAACGTTGAGAGAGAGAGAGAATGTAACAGACCAAATACAGTAAGAACAAAGCAATGTTATGAGAACAAACCATTCTAACAAGAGTTTGGTGGAGGCTCCAACCCAAATCTTGCTCTTGGTTAAAAAGGGAGCTAAGCAAGCACATACCTGCCTCCCCACGGCACAGCCACTCACACTCGGATGGATCCAGGCCAACCGAGGTTTCCACACATGCTCAGAACATGTGTGGAAACTGTTCATCAGAGTGCCACGTTGGGGACTGTCTGCATGTTCAGCAACAGGACAACGGGCAATAAGCAGTGGTGCATTCCTTCCACGGAATACCACACGGCAGTGAAGAAGGACGGACCACAAACCCACCTCAGCACCATGGCGTGCACGCGCGTAACACTGAGTGGAAGGAGAGGGCCCGAGAGGCTCCGTGCTTGTCCATCCACTTATGGGCGGCTAGATACACCATCCATCTTACAGTGGATCAGGCTCAGCCACGAGAAGGAATGAAGCCGACACGCCACAACACGGAGGAACCTTGGGAACATGGGGCTGAGTGAAAAGGGTCAGAGACGCAAAAGGCCATATAGTATGTGATTCCATGTACATGGCATGTCCAGAACAGGCAAGTCCATGGAGACAGGAAGCAGCTAGGTGGTTGCCAGGGGCTGGGGGTCAGGGGTTGGGCATGGGGTACATGATGGCCGAAGGAAACGGGGTTTCTTTTTAAGGTGATAAAATGTTCTAAAATGGACTGAAGTTCAATAAGAGGCAAAACGGGTCTTTGAGGAACGGAAGTCAGAGTGGTGGGTCCAGTTGATGAGGGGATAGATGGGGAGGGCACTTGGCGGCTCCCCGGGGCTGGGAACATTCTATAGCTGGATCTGGTTACAGTCGGGGGCAGGGAGGGGAGCACCTCACTGGCTGTGTGACCTTGGGCCAGTTACTCAGATCCCTGAGCCTCAGTTCCTCTTCTGTCCAGAGGAGATGACAAAGGTCCCCCACTCCCCCCGCATCACCTGGTGTGAGGCCTGGGATGGGATGAGGCCTTAAGGCTGCACTTCTCAAACTTCAGGCTGGGCACCAACCACCTGGAGCGGTTTAAACGCAACTTCTGATTCCGCAGCCCTGGGGCGGGGCTGGGATTGCGTTCCCAGCCCGCTCCCAGGTGAGGCTGAGGCCGCGGGCCTGTGGCCATGCCGTGAGTAGCCAGGCATTAAAGCGCTCAGTACATTGCACATGCTCCGTAATTACAGGCGGTGGTCAGCAGACAAAGACTGGGCACCCCCTTCCTTAGGCTGTCTTTTCAGGCCCCTCCCCTGCCCACTGCGCCCGGATTCTTTTCCTCCCCGTCTCCCCCAGAGTCCCTCAGCTTGTCCTGCCCACGCGTGCTTCCAGGGCCCTGTCCACCCCTCCGCCTCGGGCAGGTTCCTTCTGCCCACAGGAGCCTTGGGTAGGTTTGTAGGAACAGCTGCCAGCAGCTGAGCTATAATGACCGCCTGGAGAGTCGTTAGGAGATAATTAATATTTGCAGCCCAGAGCTGTGACTGTTAAGCTGCTCCCGCCCACAGAGCTGGGGCCTCCAGCCCTTCTCGGGGCGAGGACAACCCCAGACCCTCAGGATGGCAGCATCTGGGGGGCAGGAGGAGGACTCTGGATGCAGGGGCTAGGGCATGGCCAGTGGGGTCTGTTTTGGGGTCTCTCCCTCCACCCAGCGGCTAGGGTTGGTGACTTCCAGAGGCCGCCGGGCCGGACACAGCATCAGGAGTGGTCAGAGGGCACCAGGGCCAGGGCTCAAGGTGGACACGGCCCCTCCTTGCACCTGAGGCCCGCTGGCCTTTGGCGGTTGCCATGGTGATGGCTGGCCCCAGCAGTTGGGCAAGGATGTGGCAGCAGTGGCAGCTGTGTGAGTGCTCAAGAGAGAGAGAGTGTATCAGTTCCCCTCCACTTTCCATCTGTGAGGGGCACACCCCTCAGCCGCCCTAAGTCACCTCCTCCCATGCTTGTCTTGTGTGGCTGCAGGCCTGGGCTCTGGTCTGCACCAAGGCATGGCTTGCATGGTGACTCCCAGCTCACATACTTAGTACCTTTGAGTCCCCTCCCCACTGGCAGGCCATCGAACTTTCTGCAGCCTCAGTTTCCAGGTCAGTAGACAGGGTTAATCACGCTCAGAGGATTATAGGTAGGACTAAATGAGATAATGTAAGCAAACCACTTAGTTCTTCCTGGAAACGGGACCTTGTCACTCCCAGGTGGTGGGCCCAGAAGCTTAAAAGGGAAGGGACTGTTTCTATGCCGTGGACTTACTTCATTATTAAGTGCCTATTGTATACCAGCACTGTGCTCCATGGTGACATACATTCCTTCCTCCACAGGTTCCTTCCCGAACATCAGGCGTCTCATCTCATTTAATTCTCACACTCCTCATGCAAAGTTGGCCTGGTCATCCCCATTGTACAGGTGAGGAAACCGAGGCTCAGAAGCTCAAGCCAGTTACATCCCCAAGGTCACACACACAATGAGGACATTGCAGAACCTGAGTTCAAACTCCCAAAGCCACACTTGGCCCTCCAGGTCCCAGATCTCACCGGCCTGTTTCTGAGGCCAACCGGCTCTCAAACCTGGCTCCAAGTCCTCACAGGCAGGCCTGGGCCCAGTGACCTTCCTGAGACTTTCTTTACAGAGTGACTGTGTGCCTTCAAGCAGATGTGTGTGAAGTGTGTGGTTGTGTGCCTTCAAGCAGATGTGTGTGAAGTGTGTGGTTGCGTGCCTTTAAGCAGATGTGTGTGAAGTGTGTGGTTGTGTGCTTTTAAGCAGATGTGTATGAAGTGTGGTAGCGTGCATTTAAGCAGATGTGTGTGAAGTGTGTGGTGTATAGTGGATGCCCACTAGGGGACCTGCTATTTTCATTGTTGTGATCATTATTATTTCTCCACCTGCAGAGCTTGGACCCCATGCTCCTCAAGTTCGTGCCCTATCAGCGTGTCTAAATGGTATACCCAGGTCTTTGGAGTTTGGGCTGGGGGATAAGCCCTTATGGGGAAGGCGATGGCAGGAGGGGCTGCCATTTCCGGATCCTCTCAGCCTGCTTTCTAATCACCTCCCTGTTCCTGCCACGCAGCATTAGGCTGGGTGTGTGAGCGTGGAGGGGGGCCAGAGAGGGAGGGGGCGCCCTGCCCTGCGAGGCTGCCTTCTGTCGCTAGACAAACAAACACACAGCACCCACGCGCGCTTGGAAATGGAGCGAGGCGTTAAATACAAGCGCACAGCGGGCCGAGGTGGAGGCCAGCTTCCTCAGGGCCCCTTGGACCTCAGTGGCTGCGGTGAAGGCAGCAGCTGCTTGAGAAGCCGCTCACGTCCCGGTGCCTGCTGCCCGCAGCCCGGCCTGGCCAGCCCCTCTCCGGGGGGCAAGTGGAGGTTCGTGCAGGCTGCAGTGTTTGCCTGGCATCTGCCATCTCTCCCCCAAGGGCTGCGAGGGACCTCCAGGGGTCATCACAGCACCTCCCACCCCACTGAGCAGCTTTTCCAGGCTGAGCGGTCTTCACTGTGAACCCCAGGCTGCAGGGCCCCCGAGTGTGGCTATGGCCCGGCCAGTACTCAGGGTCCATCACTCAGACAGCTTGGGAGGAACACCTGCTGGGGAGCTAGACAGGCAGGGGCCCGCACCGCAACTCTGCCACTCAGATGCTGTGTAGCTCAGGACCCGTCAGCTCACCTCTCTGAGCCTCCCTGTTTGTAACAGGGCAAGTGTAATCGTGCCTACACATTGGGCAGTGATCAGGATTAAAACCAAGTGTCTGGAGTTCCTAACATATAGCTGGGCTTGATCCAGGATGTGACTTAATGCAAAAAAATGTTAACTATCTGGGGGGTTACTTTCATCTTGATTTTATGTTGAGATAATATCTTAGATATATTGGGTTGAAAAAATATATTTTAAAAATTAATTTAATCTGTTTCTTTTTTACTTCTTCTTCTTAATTGGGCTCACATCTTTCTCCTGGACAGCGTTGGTCCTGGCCCTGTCTGTGTGCTATTTATGAAAGATCTCATTTCAGATGGATGGTTTTAACTGATACCTCTTCACCTTTGCCCTTCCTATTTTTTCCGCTTGTTTCCGGGGCATTTTTCATTCCAACCAAAGGCTAACATCGTGGACAGGAGGGGCCTTCTCCCCACCACAGCACAGAATGCTCCCTCCACTTGTTTGAATGTGCCCAGCACCACTGTCTTCTCCTAAAGAAACAGTATCTGACTTTCTCTTCTGGGACCCTTCCTTGTCCCTGTGCTCAGGTCAGGGGTTTGAATGAGGCTCATGCATCCATAATTGAAGAATGGCCACGTGACCCAGCTTTGACCAATCAGAGCATTCCATCCCCAGATCATTGATTGGTTTGGGGAGAACCACATGACCTAAGCTTGGCCAATGAGATACAGTCCCTGAACTTGGATGGAATTGCCAGGAGAATATAAGAGCACATACACCAGGAAGTGCTGGGCCATGCTGTTGAGTGAGCCTGCCTGAGAATGGAGCCCCCTGAGGTCCCAAGAGATGGGTTCTTGACGTACTTAAGCCCTGGTTGCAGCCTCTGGCTCACCTGGCTTTGTCTGGCTTCTCAGTTTTACCAGTCACTAACTGCTCCCTCCTCAAAAAAACACAAAAAACTTATAAGAATTTGAGTTGTGTTCCAGCCATTTGCAACCCAAAGAGTCTCAGAATGAGATTCCTCATAGGTAAGTCCAAGAGGGACTCAGGTATTGATGTCTTGGCAAGACAGGTATGGAAGACAGATCAAGTCTAAAATGTTGGAAGTACTAAGAGGGTGACCTTCTGGCCACCTTTTATTTCAGCGGGGAGGCCCGGAGCAATGGCTGGGAGGTATCACTGGCCATGGGGAACCCTGGACTGCACGGGGTAGTGTCTGCACAGCCGGCATCACTCCTATCCTGCTGAGAGAAGCGCCCACAGTTCTTCCTCCCTGTGAGCAGAAGCAGGCCAGGAGAGTTGAGAGGAATTGAACTTGGAGTGTTATTTTGAGTCATTTTTCAGGAGGCGATGACTTATGCCTCCCCGGTCCCCCTTTTCCCGCCACGTTGAGCTTGGCTGTTTAGTTTAGAGACTCCCTGTTCTGTACCCTGCTGCCCGCCCTCCCCTAACACTTCCTGGCATGGGCTAAGCCTTCACGCACTGTCGGCAGCTATTATTAATGATGCACACTGGTTTGGGTACCCATGTGGCATTTGTCCATCTCTCCCGCACGAGTGCCAGCTCCTGGGGGGCGGGATCTCCGCTTTGCTCATCCCTGTGTCCCCAGTGCCTAGCACAGTACTGGGCACATAGTAGATGCTTAGTCAATATTTAGTCAATGAGAACTTGTATGCTCTTGGTTGAGTAAGTCCTGACTGATCACGGGGGTGCGATCCTTTGTCCTGTCCCTTTAAGAACCTATCTTCCTTTCCCTGATCTTGTCCCCCAAACTAATTAAGTGCCCTGCTTCTCTCTGCAGGGTTAATCCTGTTATCAGCTGCCAGACACACATCGGCTGTGTAGTTACTTGTTTATGGTCCATCTCCCTTCACCCCCAATTAAACTCGGGGACTCACTTATGTACCGCTGTATCCCACAGAGCCTTGCACATAGTAGGCATTTTTGCATTAATGACTGAGTTGGCCTTCCCCTTATTTAACACCCACGTAAGGAGGAGGAAGAGGATAAAAGAAAGTAATCTGCCAGGATTGGTCTCTTTGTCTGGGAGGCCGGGGTGGGGGGGTGGGGCGTGGGTGGGAAGGAAACTCCCTAAGGAGGGTCTGGGAGCACCGACCTCTTGGGAGGCAGGCGCCCACGGGATGGGCTTTGGCGTCCGTTCCTCTTTAAGTTCAGAACGTCCTGTTGGGGCGATGGGACCACGCAGGAGAGCGTTTCCGTCTGGATGTGACCTTTAAAGCGAGTAGGCCGGCAGCGTCTGGAGCGCTCTTGTGTGTTTGCAGAGTCTTTGGCTCAGCTGGGCCATCTCAGGGCAGCCGCCGAGCCAGGAGGACAGGTCTCAGTGTCCCCTGTTACCGCCGGAATGCCAAGGGCTCCTGAAGTGGAGGGCGAAGCTGGCCTGTCTGGCTCGGGGCTGGGTAACTCGGCCACCTGAGACCCTGGCTGGTCAGGGGCGTGGGGATGGATGTCCTCCCTGCCCAGCCTGAGGGACAACACAGCCTTCTCTAGCTCCCTCCTCTGTCCTTGCCACCCCCCACCCCGGCCTCTTCTATCCCTGCTCACCCTGGGGCCTCACCCCCAAGGGCAGGTATGTGTCCCCACGGGAGGGGCCTTGTGGCCCAGGCTCCATCCAGCCCTGGACCTCCCCCGCCCTCCCCCCCGCCCTCCCCCCCCCCGCCCTCCCCCCCCCCCCCCGCCGTCTGCCCCCTCCGGACCATCCCCCTGTCAGTGTCTACACGCTTCCATCCAGACCAGCCACACCTGGGCAGGTTTTGATCTAACATCTCAACTTCTTCTCGAGAAGCCCTGCCAATGCCTCGGAGGGTCAGAGCAGCAGCCACATGTCACCTGCAATCGCTATGAAGTCTAGGTCAGGGCCTGGCATACGGAAGGGAGTTCCAGAAATACTGGGGGAGCAAAAGATGCGGGGGAGCAAACATTTCTAGTGCTGGGAGGCGGGGGAGGGCGGGGGATGGTTCTGGAAGGACAGAAAGGACACAAGTAGCATCCTGGGCCACAGCTTCAGCACGCGCGCTGGCTCGGGACAGGCGGGCGCATTGAGACGTGGGATCAGGTGCTCAGAGACGCCCGGCTTAGCCTAAGAGGCTGCAGCCCCGGTGGGGAGCCCGATCGGGAAGGGAGTCGTAATCACAGCAAAGATGACAAGAGCTTGTTAAACAGAAACCCTTCCTGGCAGGTGGTCCTCCAGGGGCCCAGACGTGGGGAGGAAAGCCCTTTCCCCTTGGGAACCCCAGAGCCTGGAAACCAGGGGAGCAAATGGTGCCATGTGAGTCAACAGCAATAACACAAAGCACTTATTCAGAGTCACCGCCTCCAGGCACGCTGCGCGCATGCTGCTGCTTAAGCCTCAGAATCAACCCATGCGAGAGACACACTGCATTCCCATTTCACAGATGAGGAGAGGAAGGCTCAGGGAGTGGGGATGATGGGTTCCAGGTCGCACTGCAGCAGGGACTGGAGCAGGAATGTGAGAGCTCCACAGAGACGCTGGCAGGAAGCAGTGGGACATCGGGGTCTCCGTGACTGCGATCGTTGCCCTTGCTGCTGGGCCCTGGCTGCCCCCGGACCAGGAGATCCCGCCTGCATACCTGGGAGGGGAGCTGGCCTCACTCCCTTTCTCTAACCCTCTGACTTATAATCCATCGTTAATGCCGCTGGAGGAAGTAGCTTTGAACAGGAACCAGCTCCGTCCGCTCCCGCTGTCCGCCAGCCAAGCTTTGCTTTTCAAAGGCAGGAGGAGGCTGCCAAATCCGCCCCAGGGACCTAATGCGATTGTCTCGCTTCTGCAACTCTGCTGGGAAGCCTGGCTTGGGGGTAGGGTGGTGGCGCGGAACTTATGGAGACCAGCAGGCCAGGGTACCAAGCCTGGGAAGAAACAGGAGGCCACAAACTGAGCACCTACTATGTGCTTGGCAAGATTCCACCCACGAAGAAACCCTTCCTCAGTGTTAACGGGGTCACGTAGACATACTAGTAGTCGCTGTGATGACAGGAACCTGAGCAGGGAGTCCAACGCTGAGCTGGTGCCCTTAGGGCTGACACACCCTACGCCTCTGTTTTCCCATCTCTCAGTTGTATATTTCTTTTATAAGGCGACAAGTTCAGTGGTTATGAGCTGAAGCTCTGGATTGAGACTGCTTGGCTTCCAGTCATTTAATACCTGTGTGACTATGGGCCAGTAGCTTAACCTCTCTGTGCCTCAGGCTCTGAGACCATAAAATACTGATAATAATACCTGGCTCTGCTGCCTGATAGCTGGATGACCTCAAGCAAGTTGCTTGACCTCTCTGGGCCTCAGTGTCTTCATTTGTGAACCAGGATCAAAGAGAATGCCTACCTCCCAGGCTTGTTGTGAGCATTCAAAGAGCAGATCCATGCCTTGTGCTGGAAACTCTTCCTCCTTTCCTTCCCGGGCTCTTCCATCCTGCCTCCAGTGCTGGGTACCAGTCATGAGTCAGGTACTTTTCTAGGCACTGCCCACCTCCGGGGTTATTTTAAGAATCAAAAGCACCAAATGGGAACGTGCTTTGGCGAGAGCAAGGCCGATCTGTCGTGGCAAAGACGCGGTGATGGATTCACGCGGTGGCTGCTGGGGACCTCTCTTCCCACGCACTCTCATCCAGGGCCATTAATTTAGCACCTGCACGCAGATTTCTGTCACCGGGGGCCGACCTGACATCAATGTGATGGTCACCAGCCTCAGTTGCTTCTGGAGCACCATTATAATTACTATTTGCCACGGACCGCACACCACTGGGCTCTCTTTCATATTTTGTTTGGAATCCCTCCGTTTTTTAAAATGTAACCTTAACCTAAGGGATGCTATCCATGAAACCAAGCGTGATGGGCTAGCATGCCTTAAACACTTAGCTATGAAGTAAAACCAAAAATTGTTTCCCTTGCAAAAAAGCAACAACCCACCATCCTGCTAGAGGGCTGCTATACAGGCATTCCCTCCTCACCATTCAGCTGCTTAGAAAACCTTTATTCATGGGTTCATATTGATCAAATACTATCTCCTTTTCCCAAGCTGAGGGCTTGCTGTCGTATGTGGCTAGAATGACATTAATTTGATAATGTGAACGTCAGTTATTCACGTAGCACCAGCATAGTAATCATTACCTTTTTTTTTTTTTTTTTTTTTTTTTGGTGGCCACATGCCAAATGCAACAATTACTCAACGTTTTGTTTTGCATGGCTCTTTAAAAAAAACAAACTTAAATTCAACCTCCAGGTAGGCCATGATGTCTAGGAAATCCCGAGTTCGATGGCTGGCTGTGTGTTTATTTCTATAGCGTACGTTAAAGTGAACGCTTAGCTATCTAATAAAACAAAGTGTTTGCCTTTGGCCACCCCGGAGCGTCTCCCTGTGTGCCGGGTGCGAACAGTGGGCTGATGTCCCAAGCATCACCCTATTCCCACTCAGATGGTTAGGAACCTCTTTGATGTAGGGCTCATAGTTACTGGGTTGCCCCCCTTTGCCACGTTTTGAGGTCCATCAAAGCGTAGGGAGCTCAGTGCTCTTGTGTGGAGTGACCTGGCCTGCCCGGGCCTGGAGTCCTCCTGGAAGCTTTGCTCCGACCTGCCTTGGGCTCATGAGAAACATGTCCTCCGCTCTGCCATCCGTGTCTCTCTCCTCCCCGGCACTCAAAGACACAAAAAGAGTTAACATCCATCTCCCAGGCTTCTTGACACATCCCTCCGCGGGTTCCTGTGGATAATCACCAGCTTCCCTGGAGCAATGACCTCGCCCCCCGCCGTGGGGGCGATGAAGAGACAGATCTAAACACCTCGAAGTTCCCAGCGAGTTCCCTTAATTGGCACCTTTCTGTTCTGCTTTAAATTAATCAAAGCCAGTCCGATATTAATACTGTAGGGGGAATTAAAATCATGCAACGCATTAAAGATGTAATTTAAAATTAATAACTCATAATTATTTATCATGGCGTATCAGTGGAGCTATGAATTTCCCCTTCGAACCCAGCGCACATTCTCCTGCCTTTGCTTTTAATAGCATCTGGACCGTCACTGCGCCCAGCCTCGGTTCCCGCAGACACCCAACCTCAGAGATGTAATTCGTTTAATTTAATTTTGGGGGGCTTAATTGTGGTAAATCACTACTTAAGAAAAGACATCTATTTGAAAGGACAAATTGGGATAATTTAATAAAAGCTCGAGTGAAGAAAGCCAAGGACTTAATGAGGCGCTGTGGGCTTTGATCAGAGACGCCCCCTGTTCTTCGACTCATTGATCGAGAGATGCGGGTTCCGTTCTGAGTCTCTGAAAACAATGGCACCATTGAAAAGGTTTAACGATCCAGGGACACAACCCCGCGCCCCTCAATGTGGGATTGGGCAAAGAAACGGTGGTCTCCCCATCCAGTGGAACACTATGCAGTCATATAAAAGAAGGACAGCCCTGGCCCAGTGGCTCAGTTGGTGGAGTGGCATCCCATACAACAAAAGGCCATGGGTTCAATTCCCGGTCAGGGCCCATGCCCAGGTTTGGGGTTAGATCCCTGTTTGGGGCTCATACGGGAGGCAACCAACCGATGTTTCTCTCTCACATCGATGTTTCTCTCTCTCTCTCTCTCTCCCTCTTCTCACTCTAACATCAATATAAAACAAACAAACATATCTTTAGGTGAGACAAAAAGGAATAAGAACAGATTTTACGTGTTAACATGGACGAATCGCCAGGGTATATGGTGTAAATACGTTAGAACAGTGTATATGGCATGCTATTATGACAAAAAGAAAAATACGTACACAATTATGTATGCAGTACAGACTATCCCTGAAAAGACATATAAGAAACTGGCATCATTGTTTGCCTCTGGGGACAAGATTGGGAAACTGGGGGGCAAAAGACATAGGGACGGGTTTCACTCTTTAGACATACTCGTAGCTTTTGAATTTTGTAGCACATGCAAGTATTAGCCATTCCAACAGATGAAGCATTAAAATGGTGATAGCAGGAAAGCTCTGGCCCCGGGGGCTTTGGGTCCTCGCACGCCCTCACTCCCCTTTCCCGGTGCTTCCCGGTGCTCCGTGCACCGCCTGCTTATCACCATAATCGTTACCACGCGGCCCGTGTCCTCTCTGGGCGGGTCACTCTGCAGACCTGGTCCCGCTTGTAACCTCACAGACCTCCACGCCGTGAAAACTTTCAACCATAAGGTGAACGGCTTTGTCAGTGACCATCCGCACATGCACCACTCAGTTCTCTCATCATCTTGCCTTATCACCGACGGCTTCCGAGCCGTCCCTCTCTCCACCCGTCAGGCCATCTCGGGTTTTTAAATGCAGCCCCAGGAAAATTGCCCACATCTCTACCGTTCCCATGAAACACTTCAGCGTGTTGGTAATCCATGAGAATGCAAGATTTGGGTAGGGTACCTTGTTTTTTAAAAAAATGAAATTTACAAATAGTAAAGACCACTAATCTTCAGTGCACCATTTACTGAGTTTCTAAAAAATTCTTATCGATGGATTGATTTGAGAGAGAGAGAGAGAGAGAGAGAGAGAGAGAGAGAGAGAGAGAGAGGAAGGGGGAGTCAGGGGTCAAACCCATGTCTCGTGACTTTACAATGACAGCTCCCAGCGACGAAGCTGTCCTGGCTTCGTCCCTCCGTGACTGCCCCGCTGTGCTCTGTGTCTGCGTCATGCTTACAGATTTAATTCACATGCCCCGCCTCTTTCTGGAAAGATTTTAAGGACATTTACAACTTGATAATAAGGACAGTAAAATGAAACAGAATCAGAACCAAGGTATCAAAGACCACCCAGGCATCCAGACCCATCGCGTAACTTGATTGAGTGTAAACTTTAGGCTCTGAGCTTCCGGGCAACCAGCAGAAGACATGTGTTATTGACAAAGAGGAAAGCAGTCTACAAGCAGCAGACAGCTTGCATCGGGGAAAGCCACTGAGTGTTCTCTACGGCATCTTCGCAGCACATGGAAGACGTGGGTTTCGTTGTTGAAATCCCAGTTCAGTGAGGGCAGCACCATCTGAGGTTCTGAGCCACATTGTCGGTGGTTGATGCAGGTGATTTGGGGGTTGTCTTCAGCCGCACTTGGCGGCCGGGGGTGGGGTGGGGGTCGGGGGGGATGGGTGCGGTGACCCTGCAGCCCCTCTTGGCAGGGCAGACACAGTTGGTTTTGTGGACATGGAGCCTCCTTCCTGGCTGAGCATCTCCTCGCTATTGTTTTTATGTCATTTCCATGGGTTCAGACTTGGCAGGGGCCCAGATGGCCTTGGGCTGATGGCTGAGCACAGACACTGGAAGGCTTCATGTTGATGGTCCAGACTTGGTTTGCAAACAGCTATAACTGTGATTCCCAAGAGTTCTCACCCTTGAGCGTGTTTTGGGAGCTGCTGGGCTCTGATTCAGGAAAATCAGTGATTGCAAAAGCTAAGCGGAGCACCCTGGCTGTCCCGACGGCCCGCCACTGGTCAGAGGTGGCCTGGAGCCCAGCACTCCCTCTTCTCTGATTCTTTCCTGCTCATCTTCCTTTGGGGGAACCTCCTTCCCCTTCTCTCAGCCCCCATGGCTCAGGCAAAGCTGCCCCTCAACTCTCCGCTTCAGGGTGGGCCCGAGACCAGTCCTGACCAATCAGAGCCCTTCATACCTCCACCTATAATGACTGGTTAAGGATGTGCATATAACCCAATTGGGACAGGAGAGAGAGGAGGGGAAAGGGGGGAAGAGAGAGGAGGGGGAGGGGGGGAGAGAGAGGAGGGGGAGGGGGAGAGAGGAAGGGGAGGGGGAGAGAGGAGACATTTGTGCTCAGTGGGAAAGCCTGTCAGTGGCAAATGCTTGCTTTCCCAGGTGGACCCGTATCCAGGAAGGACAGACAACAGACAGCATGCACCTGAGAGATAATCATGTGAGCATCAAGCCTCAAACTTCTCAACGACCCACACCACCTGGTGGCCAAGCGACACCCAGTTAGAAACCCTAGCGCCCTCCTCTGGTGGCCGCGGGGAGAAGGCGCTGCGGGAGGGGTGGAAGCGTGGAGGTAGAAGGGAGACTGCGGCTCGGTCCCAGTGGAGGTGGTGCCTGGGACAGAGGCTTGCAGGTGATGCTGACAGGTGGGATTGGCCTGTTCTGGAGGTTTCTCTCCCACAGCTCGTCCGTCCGCTCCACCATCCACTCTACCAATAACTATTTATTGAGACCCTCCTCTGTGCTAAGCACTAAGCGAAACAGCCCTAGCCCTCGCCAGCGGCTCAGTGGATGGAGTGCTGGCCCTGGGTGCAATTCCAGGCCAGGGCACGGACCTCGGTGGCAGCTCAACCCTTGGCCCTGGTTGGGGTGCACGTGGGAGGCAACCAATGGATGTCTCTCTCACGTTGATGTTTCTCTCTCTCCCCCTTCCCTTCCACTTTCTCTAAAAAAGCAATGGGAAAATATCCTCAGGTGAGGATCAACAACAAACAAATAAGACCCCTGCCGAGTGCGGCAGAAGTTGAGTGGAGACAGATATTCATCCAAGGAGCGCAGAATGAGCCCAGGGTTCCACGCGGTGGTGAGGCGCAGGGCTCTGGAGCCGGTCACGGCTGCAGGCCCAGCCCGGGACCCTCGTGTTTAAGCTCCGCCTCATACACGTGGAGAAACGGAGGCGCACAGAGGGGACATGACTGGCTCAGGGTCACCCAGCTCGTCCCTGGCAGAGCCACGAAAAGAATCCACGTCTCTGCCCCGGGACCTCCCAGAGGATGGCTGTCAGCCCCATCACCACCTCCCCAGCCCGGCGTCCCCGCGCAGCGACCCGCGGTTTATGGCCCTGACGCCCCTCCGCTGTCTCGGCGGCGGCCTGGGCCACGGGAGACGGCGGCCCTCGCCCGGCGGCGGCAGATCGATTGCGCGTGTGCCGCCCGACGCTCCGTCTCATTAGGCCTCCGTTTTCATCTCGCGGCTTCCTGGCAGCCTTCAAATTATCCCATAAAATTTATTTACTATTTCATGAATACATAAGCAGCAGGCAGGCACAAGCTTTTTATATATTTACACTGTATATATTTCACGGGAGACTTATAGCTGTCTCCAAGGCAGAGAGGAGGCGGGAGAGCCGGCAGACGGAGCGGCAGCTGGTGGTGCGGGAGGGGGAGGCAGGCGCGGGGCGGCAGGGATGAGGGTCCCCTGGTGCCCACGGCCACGCCGGCCACGCCGACCGTGGCAGACTCGGGCTGGCCAGGCCAGGGCGGAAAGGGAGCTCCACGTTGGGACACTCATCCTGGGGAAGTGGAGGCAGGGCAGGGGTCCTGGGATCTGAGGGCTGGGACTGAGACTGAGGCTCAGGTGGGTGGGACCTGACAGTCTGGTAAGTGGGCTCTGAGGGGCCACAGGGGGATTCGGACCCTGGTCAAGGGCTGGGTCCTCATCCTGGCCCCAGAGTGAGCTCTGATTGTTGCTTCAGACTGAGTCTTGACGCTGATTTTAGACTGAGCCTTGATCCCAGTTACAGACCAAGCCCTGTCCCCAGTTCACAGCCCCAGCCCTGAGCCCAGGCCCTGACCCCAGCCACAGCCTGAGCCCTGACCCCAGCCACAGCCTGAACTCTGACCCCAGTCACAGCCTGAACTCTGACCCCAGCCACAGCCTGGGCCCTGACCCCAGTCACAGCCTGGGCCCTGACCCCAGCCACAGCCTGAGCCCTGACCCCAGCCACAGCCTGAGCCCTGGTAAAAGCCACAGCCTGAGCCCTGACCCCAGCCACAGCCTGAGCCCTGACCCCAGCCACAGCCTGAGCCCTGGTAAAAGCCACAGCCTGAGCCCTGACCCCAGTCACAGCCTGAACTCTGACCCCAGTCACAGCCTGAGCCCTGAGCCCAGCCACAGCCTGAGCCCTGAGCCCAGCCACAGCCTGAGCCCTGACCCCAGTCACAGCCTGAACTCTGACCCCAGCCACAGCCTGAGCCCTGACCCCAGTCACAGCCTGAGCTCTGACCCCAGTCACAGCCTGAACTCTGACCCCAGCCACAGCCTGGGCCCTGACCCCAGTCACAGCCTGGGCCCTGACCCCAGCCACAGCCTGAACCCTGACCCCGGCCACAGCCTGAGCTCTGATCCTGGTCACAAACTGAGCCTTGATTCTAGTCAAAGACTGACCATTGACCCTAATGCCAGAATAAGTCCCAATTCTGGTCAAAGATTGAGCCCTGACCTTAATCCCAGACTAAACTTCAGCTCATATCACAGACTGAGCAGTCCCAGACTGAACCCTGCCCCCAACCAAAGGCTGAGCCCCCACCCCAGCCTTCCATGGCTGTGCACCCAGCCTGCGGTCTCAGTTTCTCTCCTGCACACAAGTATGAAATGAACGGCTCACAGCCCCAGCCCCAGCCCCTCGTCCTCCCTGTGGGTCTATGTGGTGATCACGTGTGGGGGTCACTGAAATTCTGATTCTCTTCCTCTGGTCACTTGGTAGGATGACCCTCCCCAGCCCTTGATGGTTAGGCATGGCCATGTGACTTGCTCTGGCCAATGAGATGTGAGCAGGGGTGAAGTGTGTCACTGCCAGGTGCAAGTCTTAAAATGCCATAGCCCAGGTGACTCCATAAGTTGGAGTCTCCATCAGGCTGGGACCTTGAGAAAGGATGATACAGTCCTCACCAGCCACCACTGGACACGCAGCTTCAACGAGATATGGACATCTGTTGGGTTGTTTTCAGGCACTGGGATGTGGGGCTGCTGGTTACTGCAGCATAACCTGACTAATACCCCCAGAAACCACTTTTCCTCTGAAGGCAGCCACTCTGGGTTCTGTCTATTCCTAATCACCAAGAATTTGTCCTAAAAAAAAAAAAGAAAAAGAAAAAGAATTTGTCCTAAGGAATGGCCCCAGAGTCCAGAAACCAGAGGGAAGGCGACCAGGACATTGGTCAGCACATCAGAAAACCCCTCACACGGTGCCAGGTACACAGCAGGCACTCCATAAATGCTTGTTGAACTGAAAAACATGTATTTTTCGCCTACTTCTGTCTTAGTCCTCTAGCAAAGTCTCATCATCCCAGGTCAGGACTCAGGACAGAGGCTGTGCCCAGGAGGCTGTTCTGAAATGGAATCCTGCCTCCACTATCAGCAGCGATCTTCGTAGGCACTCAGACGCCCTCCTCTGTGGAATGGGGAGAGAAATTCAAGTCTCTTATGTCTCACTTCCTGGCTGCTTGAGAGATCTGGCTGGTCACATTGTCCAACCCACTGGTCCCCTCACTAGCATTCAGATATTTATCCATTTATCCATTCTATTTCCATTGTCATCACTGTCACACCGTTCTCATCATTGCTAATGTTTACTGAGCATGCACTATGTACAGGCCCAGTGTCTTTACTCATTTTAATCTTTTTTTTTTTCTTAATTAAATCTTTATTGTTCAGATTATTACAGGTGTTCCACTTTTTTTCCCCCCATAGCTCCCCTCCACCTGATTCCCCACCCCACCCCATGCCCTTACCCCCCGCCACTGTCTTCATCCATAGGAGTAAGATTTTTGTCCAATCTCTTCCCGCAACCCTCACACTTGCTTCCCCTGAGAATCGTCAGTCCACTCCCTTTCTATGTCCCTGATTCTATTATATTCACCAGTCCATTCTGTTCTTCAGATTTTTTATTCACTTGATTTTTAGATTCACTTGTTGGTAGGTATGTATTTGATGTCATTTTGTTGTTCATAATTTTTATCTTTACCTTTTTCTTCTTCCTCCTCTTCTTAAAGAATACCCTTCAGCATTTCATGTAATCCTGGTTTGGTGGCGATGAACTCCTTTAGCTTTTTCTTGTCTGTGAAGCTCTTTATCTGACCTTCAACTCTGAATGATAGCTTTGCTGGGTAGAGTAATCTTGGTTGTAGGTTCTTGCTGTTCATCGCTTTGAATATTTCTTGCCACTCCCTTCTGGCCTGCATAGTTTCTGCCGAGAAATCAGCTGACAGTCGTATGGGTACTCCCTTGTAGGTAATTAACTGTTTTTCTCTTGCTGCTTTTAATATTCTCTCTTTGTCTTTTGCCCTTGGCATTTTAATTATGATGTGTCTTGGTGTGGTCCTCTTTGGGTTCCTCTTGTATGGGGTTCTGTGCGCTTCCTGAACTTGTAGGTCTATTTCTTTCACCAGGTAGGGAAAGTTTTCTGTCATTATTTCTTCTAATAGGTTTTTAATATTTTGCTCTCTCCCTTCTTCTGGCACCCCAAAAATTCGGATGTTGGTTCGCTTAAAGTTGTCCCAGAGGCTCCTTACATTATCTTCATATTTTTGGATTCTTTTTTCTTTTTGTTTTTCTGGTTGGATGTTTTTTGTTTCCACATATTTCAGATCTTTGGTTTGATTCTTGAGGTATGTTGATCTACAGTTGAGTTTCTGTATATTCTTTATTTCAGACAGTGTATGCTTCATTTCTGACTGGTCCTTTTCCATTTTTTTGGCATTCTCATTAAGGTCCTTGAAGGTCTCACTAAGCTCCTCAGAAGTGTCATCAAGTTTCTCGGCAGTTTTTAGAAGATTCTTGAGTAACCTTATAAATGTGATTCTGAACTCTATGTCATCCAGTAGTTTGCTTTCCTCCGTTTCTTTCATTCGTGACATGTTTCTTTGTTTCTGCATTTTGGCTTCTTCCCTGTGTTGATGGAGTGGCTTTGTGTGGTAGGTGACCTATAGGGGGCAGTAGCTCAGCCTCCCCAATCACCTGATGTGGATGCTCTTGGTACACCCCTTTGTGGGCTGAGTGCAAAGTCTTGGTGTAGTTAAGCCTGAATTGCTGTTGGTACGCTGGGAGGAATTGACCTCTAGGCCAATTAGCTGTGAGCACTCCCTGTGTCTATAATGGAAGAAGTGCTGCGCTTATGGGGCAGGACTTGTTTCAGTGGGGCTTTGGTGCTCACTGAGTCTGCCTCTTGAATGTGTCACTTATGGATGTGAGGAGTTGAAATCTGTTGTCTCACACTGACCACTAGGTACACTGGCTTCTGGATCTCCAATGGGGTGCAGGTCAGCTACTGTCTGAGGCCACTCAGCAGGAGCTACAGTGAGAACTGCAGTTTTCTCCTGTTTGCTTGGGGTTTGGAGGTTTTGGAGCTGTCTGACCCGGGCTGCAAGTTTTCTAGGTTAAGCTGCAATAGGGCAGGCTTTCTTATGCTAATTGAGCTGCTTGGAGCTTGGGTGGGTTTGTAGGTTGTGTGGGGCGGGGTCTCAGGGCGTCACTAGGTTAGGGCGTGGCAAACAGCAATGGCTGCTAGTAAGCCCACTCTGTGTCCCGACCGTGTCCTGGAATCCTGTGCCCCAGTGCGGTAAACAGTTATTCCTGCGCACAGCTCTGCTAGCAAGCCACTCTCACTGGCAGACAGTCCAGCTTCTCCCCGTAGGAGTTTGGGTCCCCCGCGTCTCCCCAGAGACTGGATTTCAGAGTAATCGGGGGCTTGTCTCCCTTCGGGTTGAAAAAAGCAACGCACCCAGTCGCCCGCCGCCAGCCCGGATCCCGCGCCTCCGTACCTCAGCTTTTCAGCGCTAGTGCACGTCTCAATGCTCTTTTCTCTTCCCTTCTAGTTGTAGAACTTCCACTCAGCCAGCTTTCCCGTGGTTCTGGGTGATAGACGTTTTATCTTTTAGTTGCAGTTTAAATTGTTGTCGGAGGCAGCAGTTTAGGTGTTTACCTATGCCGCCATCTTGGATTCCTTCTCCTCATTTTAATCTTTATAACAATTCTATGTGGTCAATTTCACTCTTTCATCTACCCATGAGTTCACTGATTGACTACTCAACAATCCCATTTATCCTTCTCTCCTTCCATTCCTACCTCCCTCCCTTCATCATTTATTCAAGAAGCAGTCCGGTGCAATGGTTAGGAGTATGGGCTCTCAATACAGCCTGGGTGGGTTCAAATTCTAACTATCTCTTGCCAACAAGGACACTGACTACTTAATCGCCTCCTGACTTGGTTCATGCATCTGAAAAATGGAGGTAATAATAGATCTTCTCTTCAGGAACCGGTGCAAAGATGACTTGAGTTCATAGGTGCAGCTCGATGCTTGGAATAGTGCTTGACTAGAGCGAACAGTTAGTGAACGCTGGCTGCGGTCACTCAGAGAGCCAGTGGCTCAACCCGATGTACCACAGCCCGTCTCTGCGCTGAACATGGGCTTTCAGTGATGAATGAGGTGCAGGAAAGTAAACGGAAACGACGGACATTGGAAGGGCACATAGCATCCCTTGTCTCAATCCTTGAGCAAACCCCAGGAGATGGGCACTTACTATCACCATTGTACAAAGGAGTGAACTGAGACCAGAAAGGTTAAGTGACTTGCCTGAGGACACACAGCTCATAGGTGCTGAAGCTTAGATTGGAACCCACGCAGTCTGGCTCTTGAGCCTGTGTGCCTAGCCACTGGGTCACACTGCCACCCTGCCACCACATGCATTCAAGGTGAGTGGTGCTTTCCAAGGGGGTGTGCAAAGGACTGTGGGTGGGAGAGTGAGCAGTGCACTCTGCCCGGGGCCAGAGTGGAAGTGAGGTCCACTCAGCTGGACCATCAGACAGAATCTTCTGGAGTTGTCTCACAAACAAGCAAACCCAGGAACTCTCCCGACCTCCATCCAACTCCAGAAATACCTGCTTTCCCTGTGGGTCCCTGACTCTCTCCCACCTTCTCACGTGCCACGGGGCAGAGGCTAAGAACAGCCCATCCCGGCCTCCCCCGGGAAGCACTTACAATTGCACAGAGCTGAGAGCCTCATTGGGCTGGCTTGGCAACACGTGCCAGGCCTGGGCTCCAGGGCAGGTGCCCACCTCACCGTGGCTTCCTGGCCCAGACTCTGTAGCATCTATTATTAATGGTAATCCTGTATAATAAAGGCCTAATATGCTAAGTGTCCGACCGTTGGTTTGACCGTTCGACCAGTCGCTATGATGTGCACTGACCACCAGGGGGCAGACGCTCCGATTGGTGGGTTAGCTTGCTGGTGGGGTCTGGCCTATCGGGACAGGGCAAGACAGGCTGGACAGGCCCTGGAGCCCTCCCGCAGTCTCTCCCCTGCCCCAATCATGCACCGGTGGGGTCGCTTGGCCTGGCCTGCACCCTCTTGCAATCTGGGACCCCTCGGGAGATGTCAGAGAGCTGGTTTCCGCCCAATCCCCGCAGGCCAGGCAGAGGGACCCCACCGGTGCACAAATCTGTGCAGTGGGCCTCTAGTAATAATTATAATTGCTTATTGATCTCCCCCAATGCACCTGGCAGCCCACCCAGCAGACTCACATATCTGTGTCCCATTCAATGCATGGCCCATGCTGGTGCTCGGCAGGCATCTAATAAGGCGACCAAGTCCACACGGATGGTCCTTGCC
The DNA here is from genome assembly GCA_026230045.1 of Corynorhinus townsendii. Taxonomy (NCBI): domain Eukaryota; kingdom Metazoa; phylum Chordata; class Mammalia; order Chiroptera; family Vespertilionidae; genus Corynorhinus; species Corynorhinus townsendii. The sequence continues at coordinate 9,175,134 of JAPDVU010000014.1, read as the reverse complement.
AGCCACGTCCAGGTGCCTGAGCTGATCTGGTCCACAGCTAACCAGAGAGTGTCCGCATGGGCTGCATGGAACCAGCCTCTGACCACCAGCCATTATTTTTAACCCTGGCAATGGACCCAAAAAACAAAATGCTCTCCTAGAATATAAGGAAAATAAAAGGAAGGCCCTCTGCTGGTCCTCAAGGTGATCTGGGACCTCACGCCTCAGCCATCAGCGCGCACACAGATGCCCTGGGGATGGTGTTAAAATGCAGAGTTCCGGGCCGGCTCCCCAGAGGGCCAGGAATCTCCATATAGAAAAACCTGCAGGTGAATCTGGGACAAGGGGTCCCTCCTGGAAAGACTTTGAGAAACACCAGTTCAGAGGGAGAGGAAGATTCAAGCAGAAGGCTGCACTGGACCCAGGGATGAGGACCAGTTGCACCCCAGCGTGAGGGCTGGAGCTCTCCAGCCGGCAATTCTGGGCCGGGGGACTTGCCCTGCCCTCCAGACACTGGGTCTCCCACCACCAGGGTCTCAGCGCTACCACATCACCTCCAAGAGCGGACTTACCCACATTTGAAAGTCATCCTTACCCCCGCTCTTCAAGGAGACTGGTCATCATTCAGCAGTTGAGGAAAGCGAGTCCGCAGTCACCAGCCCTGGGGCCCGAGTGACTCACTGAGACTAAACCACACGCTCCTTATCGCACCCCTGCACTCTCCCATTGGGGGGCCGTGCAGGACAAGACATTGCCCAACGGTGCTTCCAACCTTGGATGACCCCTGCCCCCTGATGGGAAAATGCCCCAGCCCAGCGGCCCATCACCCATCTCACCATGCATGCCTTCCTAGCATTCTCTTGCTCCCTCCCCTTTTCAAAAAATCCCCACCAGAATAGCAAACCCCGCTCTTTACCCCTAATCCTCAGAGCCCTGCAACATGGATATCTTTCTACCTGTTTCACAGAAGAAGAAACAGAGGTTCCAGGAGGTCGAGCCGCCTGCCTGAAGTTCTATCTGACAAGCAGACCAGGCCGATCTGGGTCCCGTTCTTTCTGATGCCCAGGAGTGCACCTCATTGCAGGGTCGCAGGCTCTGCCCTGCCCTGGAAGGCCTGGGTCCAGGACCGAGTCCTCAAACGACCTCAGGTGAGCAAGGAGCCACGGCCCCTCCACCCTCACCTGTCCCCAGAGCAGATGGAAGGGGGCTGCATCTCACCATTGAGACTGCTCCACCTGGTGGAGCCCACATCACTGGGCGCTTGAGGATGCTACTGCTGAAGACTAGAGAATTAATTGTAGAGGGAAATGGGGGAGGAGGGAGGGAAGCGCGGGTGGATGGAGGGAGAACTGAAGACATATTCTCCGCAGCCTGCCGAGCTTATGCTCAGGAAATGGCCCAAGAATAACCCAAGGAGATCAACTGGGACTCGCGAAATGTGGCAAGGCCACCGGCAGCTCGGGGCCCCTGGGGTGGAAACAAACCAGGCCTGGGATTCAGACAAGGCCACGGCAGTGCTGCGCAGCTCGGTCCCTGCACAGAAGTCCCGGGCCAAGGAGATGCCGGGGGAGGAGGCACTCACCAAATTGTATCCTGTGGCCCAAGGCCATGCCTCCCTGGAAGAAGTAATCCACCCATCTATCCAACGAACACATCCATCCATCCAATCATCCACCCATCCATTTACTTATCTACTGACTCAAATACCCATGGGGCACCTACCATGTGCCAGGCCCTCTTGGCAATGGCGATTCGGTGCTGCACTAGGTAGCTGAGGTCTCAAGGTCCCAGCCCTCTTGGGGCTGATATTCCCATGGGGAAAAGACAGGTCATAAGCAAGTCAACACGTACACAAGATCATCTCGGTCCACGGCACGTGCCACACTTAGGATTAAGCCGTGTCCAGGTGCCAGAGAGGGGTGGCTGCCCAGGTGACCAAGGACAGCCTCTCTGAGGGGGACAGGTGGAGATGAGACCGAGGTGGCAGGCAGACGCTCTCCCAGGCAGAATCACCCAATATTTGACCATGACCTTAGGGGCACCATCACCACTGACGTCAAACCCTGCAGAACTTTTTTCATACCTGGAAATACTCAGCCAGGCCCATCGTGGTTGCCAAGGTCAGTCTCTCAAAGTGGCAGGAGAAACACACCTGGTCATTGGGAACCATCTTGAATTGACATAAAAAAACATGCAGTCAAACATGGGAGATCACGAGGCTGGCCTGTAACGCTGGCTCTGCCATCCACCTCCACAAGCTGTGTGACCTTGGACCAGTAACTCTGCCTCTCTGAGCCGCAAGGTCCTCCTCTGAAATGGAAACCATGGAAACCTCCCTGTGTCCTTGAATCTAAAACATGTCTCTCCCCGCCCCCCCCCCCCCCCCCATATTTTAACGATTCCAAAACCAAGACAGGTTTCGCAATGCACACGCAACGCACAGCCCAGACTCTCATTCAGCAGGTCGGGGGCGGGGCCGAGACCCTGCCTTTCTACCCAGAGCTCAGGTGACTGGGACGCTGCGCGCCGCCCGTGGACCACCTCTGGAGTAGCCAGGAAACGATCCACTGACACTTTTAATGTGCTGGTTACTAAATCGAGGGGGCAAAGCTACAGTTGATGGGATTTTTTATTTCAGGAAATGCATTACCTGGTGTTTCATTCTATTCCCCCAGGAAGCCCATCAACATGTTTGTAAAGCACCCAGCCCCCGGCCCAGGCCCGTTGGAAACATGAGTGGGTGTTAGCTCCCTCCTTTGAAAACCTTGAGTGCTGGTTCGGGATGAGAAGGCGGACGCGGGACTTGGAAGGTCCCTTTATAATTGGATGCGATCCCCATGGGGCCCAAGTATAGGAGGGGGCGGGATGCTGGCAGGGTCTGCGGAGAGAAAGATGTTAATTCCTCTCACCGCCCCCACCTCGCCCCGCACAGGGCTGTGTTTGATCAGGCCCGCATCAAACGACACGTTTGCAGCCAGACAAAACCCAGGTGGGGCACTGTTTGAATTGGTCCCACTCACCCCCCAGCCACCCCCCAGCCCGACCTGCTTCAGACAGACACATGCAATGCTTGTTTCAAGACACTGACATGGACAAGGCCCCGCGAAGTTCTGCCCCCTGTGGGACGCTGTTAGACGCGGCGCGCTGAGCGGGAGAGGCGGGAAAGGGAGCCTGGGTCTTCTTTAGGGGCTGGGAACCAGGAGCAGTGAAACAGGGAGGAAGGGGCTGAGCCAGGCAGGGAGCGAGAACACGGTGCGGTGTTACAACCCTCTGGCCGCTCATGCGAACACGATGCCACCTTGCTGATAGCGTCTGCAGTTCGTAGCTTCCAGCCCCTTCTCTCGCCCGCTATGGGCGACAGCAGTGGAGGATCTTATTAGATTTTATTTCTCAGCCGAGGAAACGGAGACGCGGAGACTTGGATGAAATTACCTGCCAGCAAGTGGGGAACTGGAGGTACTGGATGCGGGAGATCCGGGCGGGCCCGAGACTCCGCATTTCTAAGCGGCTCCCAGGTCAGGCACAGGGGCTGCTCCGTGGCCCACACTCAGAGCAGCAATGACGTATCGGCGTCTACATTTAAGAGACGCCATCCAGGGCTGTGTCGTTTATGTGCTCTGCCCTCTCTCAGGAGCGACTCACCCCCTGGGCGCTGTGTTGAGATACAGAGAGGACGCGGCAGGCCTGCTCCTGGCCTGGGAGCATTTCCACCAAAAGCAAAGGAATTGAGCTCTTTCAAACGGTGAAGAGGTGGCTAAGCTGACAGCACACAGAAGTGCACTGCATTCAGGGGAAGCATGCGGTGCAGAGGCCCGCATCCACATACGGAAGCAGGACCACTGCCGTGGTGTTCCCCACCCCCCCCCCACCCCCCACCCCCGCCGCCTGGGTGTTGGAGCAAATGGCGCCTGGACTCAGCCATGAAAGTGGCGGGAGCGTCCACCCAGCCAGCCCCCTGTTTTCTGTGAGTGGGAGTCACAGGTGTTCCCAGGGCGAGACATCAACGCCAGCACGTCCTCTCTCGCTGGCCACTGTAACCCTCTGGGCACCAGGTTGCCGGATGCAGCAGATACAAGTCCGGGGGGCGGGGGGCAGCGCAATGAGAATTTCCGATAGACAACCCGGTTTGGGGTCTAAGCATGTCCCGTGCAAAGTGTGTGACGAGGCCTAGAGCGTCCGGCCGCCGTCTCCCTGGCCGGCTCCCGGGCCGTGTGAGGATGGCGCCGTGCACAGCGGAAGAGTTTAGAACCGTGTCCCCAGTGTAACACACATCCCGTAAATGGCAGCAGCTTTCGCACATGCCCGCATGGGGGTGAGGAGTGAAGAGAGGAATAGAGAGGGAGAGGAAGGGAGGAAGAGACAGGGGCAGGAAGGGAAGGCAGAGGCAGAGGCAGCTGAAACAGAGAAAAGAGAGCGACAGGCAGAGGGACAATGGGCCAGAATCAGAGACCAGGCAAGACCTGAGAATGAGAGATTGGACGCCCACAGTCTCAGGTCCTCTCCCCACACCGCCGCTCACGTGGCTCCCACTGGCCCCCTTTTACTGCCCCCACCCCCCAAATCATCTTTAAAAGTCCGCACCCTCCCCCATCCATACCATCTGCCTCCCCCTACCCACAGGTCTGGATGCCCTGTCTAAGGAGGTGGGGGAGGGAAGCCATATAGACCTGGACTGGAAGCCCCAGCGGGGCTCCTGCCAGGAGCCCACAGCCTTCAGGGACCGGGCCCTGGGAGGCCGAGTCGGGGTGTGAGGCAGAGCTGGTGAGTTCAGTGTTTGGGCAACGGCATCCCCGTGGTGCCCGCGCGCAGGGGTGCGTTCCTCCGGGCAGTAGCCTCAGCCGTCATATCTAGAGCTGCTCAGCCATCCGGCCATGCCTGGCCATGGCTAGCCGGTCCTGCATAAACCCAGGGGTGGAGGTGCTCATGACAGAGGGGCCACGAGCCAAGGAATGTGGGCAGACGCTAGAAATTGGAGAAGGCCAGGAAACAGATTTCCGCCCAGAGCCTCCAGGCAGTGCAGCCGGCTGCCACCTTGGTGCTGGACTTCTGACCTCCAGAGTCAGAGGAGAAGACATGTGTGTTGTCTGAAGCCATGGCGTTGTGGTGATTTGTTACAGTAGTGGGAGGCCACGGATGCGGCGTGCTCGCCGCTGTGCCTGCTGCCTTTCCCACGCTCTGGTTGAACTCGGGCTAGGATTTCCTTTTCCCTGTGACAGGGGACCATGACAGTGGACCAGTCATGATAGCACCCCTAATAATAATGGCCAATATTTTTTGAGGCCTTCCAGAGGTCAAGCACATCAGGCTAAGGGCTTCATAGGTATCATTTCGGTTCATCTTCACAAAAGGCATAGGATGAGGTACTACGATCATCGTTCCCATTTCACAGATGGGAAAACAGAGGCTCAGAGAAGTTGTAAACTGTGCCCAAGCCCGCACCACTAGGAAGTGGCAGGGCTGGGGTTCACACCCGGGTCTGTATGATCCGCAAGATCAGTGACATGTAAATCTTCCTGGACTCAGCTGTGCAGAAAGAACCCTCCCCCTACCCCCCGTTTGTGTCTCCCTGCCAGGGGGTGGGGCTTCCCATACATTTCCCTTGCCACCCGACCCCCTTTTATTTCCCCTCAAGCCTCCACAAAAGGCTCTGTCTCTCTTCATATGCCATTTCATACGGCACAGACAGGCTGGCATTTCTGAAAGGAACTTTATTTCTTTTTGGCTGTCCCTCAGCTTTGTAGCAAAGGAAATAGAAATCGCAAAAATATAGACAAGTTCTCAGCCCGCAGATTTCTGATCCTGAGAATTCCCTCCAGCCAGGATGGGTTGGCACTGCTGACTGGCACCATGCCTGGCTTCCCTTCCTCCCAGCTCTAGGCCCCCACCTGCTGGGCACATCTCGTCTCCCATCCTCGGCAGAGGTTTACCTAAAATTAACAGTACGTGGTGATCTTGTTTGTAGAGACATCTGGGCTTTTTCCTTTATGCCTTTTTATGTTACAAGCACCCCAATTTTCTTAAGGGAACCTCAGCTCACTCCCTCTCAGGACAGGTCCTTCATGGGGCTGACCCTACCCCCAGGTGCTGGGATAGGCAAGTGAACCCAGGCAGGCCAATGAGAGCACCACATCCCCTCTCCACCGTGATTGGCTTAGGCACAGGCACATGACCTCAAATGAGTCCATCAGAGCCAAGGAACAAGGATACCTGATGTTTGCTGGAGCCGTTGGGTACAAAAACCACTCTCGTTTTCACTGTGTCCGATGCCAGAGCAGCCGGGGGCCATCTCTGCCAATGTACGAGGAGAGGCTGCCGGAATGAAACCAACACAGAGGAAGGCACAGCTTCCAAATCGAAAAAGAGACGAAGTCGATGACATTGCGGACTGGATCCAGCTGTGCCTGACATCCTAGATAAACTAGAAACTTTCCAGTCAGTGAAAATAAAATGTCTGTTCACCACTTTGACCTGCTGTCTAGCACACTCTGGCCAGCAGTGCAGTCGCTAGCATGTGTGGGCGCCGTCTTAGTTTGGGCTTCCCTGAAACCAGAGCTTGAGACAAGGATGTGGGGACGGATCGTTTATTTGGCTGGTGATCTCCCGAAGCGTGAGTGAGGGACAAGGGAGCGTGACTCGGGGGAGGAGGAAAGCCAGCATCAGGTGCATTCCTGTGGCTGTGCCTGCAGACAATGGAGACTTGACTTCTCTGGGGCCTCCCGCGGAGGGTAGCGAAGGCCTTTGGGAATTATCGATGGAAGACCAGAAGGCTGGAGCATTATCCACTGGCTACCGTCCTCCACTTTTAGAAGGGCTGAGCCCAGGGGTGATGTGGTAGGTAAAATAACAACCCCCAAAAGCTGTCCCTGTCCTAATCCCCCGCACCTGTGCAATGTCTGGGTATGTGGCAAAAAGGAATGAAGGTTGCAGACGGAATTAAGATTGCTGTTCAGCTAACCTTAAAATAGGGAAATCGGCCCTGGCCAGTGTGGCTCAGTTGGTTGAGCATTCTCCCATGCACGGAAGGTTGCTGGTTCGATTCCTGGTCGGGGCACATGCCTGGGTTGTGGGACCCATCCCCAGTAAGGAGTGTGTAGGAGGCAGCTGATCAACGATTCTCTCTCATCAATGTTTCTCTCTCTCTCTCTCTCTCCTCTCCCTTCCTTTCTTTCTCTAAAATAATATATAGATTTTAAAAAAATGTTTAAATAGGAAGATTGTCCTGGATTAACTGGGTGGGTCCAACAAGATCACAAGAGTCCTTACAGGTGGAGGAGGGGGCAGAAGAGATAGCAATGGGAGAAGGACTTGGCCCAATATTGCTGACCGTGAAGATGGAGGAAGAGGCCACAAGCTAAGGAATGTGGGCAGCTCCTAGAAGCTGGAAGAGGCAAGGATGTGGTTCTCTCTTAGAGCCTCCAGGAGGAACTCAGTCCTTGCTTTTAGGCCAGCGGGACCCTGGTTGGACTCCTGACCTCCAGAACAGTAAGATTAGAAGTGTGTGTTGTTTCCAGCCACTAACTCTGTGGTCATTCAATAATACAGCATCCCTGGGAAACGAATCCAAGCCTCAACCCTAAATATGCAGCCAAGTGGGTTCTGATGGCATTAGGCAGCACCCAGGACAGAGGTCGGATGCTGGTGGCACAGACCGGAATCTCAGTCTGCGGGCACGGAATTGTAATTAGAGCTGGGCCGAGCATGAGGCACCGGAGGCAACTGCCACAAGCCGTCCCCCTGTTCCAGCAACCGCGCTAAGCGTGCCACAGGCAATATCTTGTTTATGCCTTCATTCAATTCAAAAGGGCTTCTCGCCCAGCCGGCGTGGCTTAGTGGTTGAGCGTCGACCTATGAACCAGAAGGCCCTAGTTCGATTCCTGGTCAGGGCATATGCTTAAGGTTGTAGGCTCAGTCCCCAGGGTGGGGCATGTGGGAGGCAGCTGATGAATGATTCTCTCTCATCATTGATGTTTCTTTTCTCTATCCCTCGCCCTTCCTCTCTGAAATTAATAAAAATATATTTTTTTAAAAGGGGGCTTCTCTCCTTTCTTTATGCAGATCCCATGGGCCCCCAAAGGCCTCTCCTAATGGGGGTTCCAGCCCGAGGAACCCCTCTGGAGTGCAGCTCACCGGCACAGCAATGCTGCATGTCCCCTGACTCACGAATGATCAAATGGTCCCTTCCTGCCTCCTTGGCTTTTGTAGGAGTCACCCTCAGGTGCCCCTGTCGGGTCACAGTCTGACCCCACAGTAGGAAAAACTGCTCAGAATCAGTTTAACACCTGGAAATGGAAGAGGATGGTTCTCTTCTCAGGACCTACAAATAATCTCACCCAGGAGAGCAAATGACTGAATGTGTCGCTGCCCAGAGCAGACATCACTAATCGATGGTGGCGATGTCCCTGCCCAGGGCAGACATCACTAACTGATGGTGGCATTCTTGCTCACAGTGTACAGATATGCTCACAGCACCTTTCTCAACACAGTGCTCCAGTTGGCATTGCCCATGGAACTGGAAATCCCCAGGCCCGGGGGCTTCTGGGGGCTGGGAACCAGAGTGGGAGGTGAAGGCTGAGATATCGCTTTCTAAGTGCAGGGCTCACACAGGCTCTCACGTGCCTGACACAGTGTTTGGGGGCGGGATTCAGAGTGTGTGGGTCCATGAGTGCCCTTTTCTCTCCTGCTCTCTGTCTCTGCCTCTCTGTCTCTCTTGCTGTTTGTCTTTCTGTCTTTTGGCATCAATTGCTCTAGCGGTCACTCCTCTGTCTCACCCTAGTCTCTTTCCCCTATTTCTTGGTCTCTGTCTCTCTTTGTTTCTCTCCCTACAGTCTTCTCTCCTCTCCCCATACCTCCTTTCAGTGTCTCTCGGTCTATGTCTTAGTCTATATTCTTTCTGTCTCTCATAAGCTCTGCCCCTCTATCTGTCTGTCTCCCCATCTGCATCTCTCTGCTTTTTCCATATATCTCTGTGCCTCTCCCTGTCTCTGCCACTCTTACTGCCTCCCACGCCCCTGTCCCCCCAGGCCTGGCCCCCTCCTGCCCTCCGAGTCCCTCTGGCCACCGTGGAAAGGTTACTGTAAACGGGAATGAAGCCAAGGGCAAAAGTAATCAACCCCCGGGCTGACCTCCGATCCCACTCCCCACGCCCAGGCTGACGGAGCTGAGTCCAGGACGCTGGCTGCGCCCCCTCCCCCGCGACCCCCCCCCGCCCCTTTTCTACCCACCCCCAGGTCCCCTTGCTGACAAAAGGCCTATCTTCTCTCTGCCTAAATGATTTAAATTCTAATCAAACATCATTTATAGTACATCTCAGAACCGTCTCCTGGGAGCTGCTCCCACATGAGGCGTTGCCATGGCAACCGGGGGGTCTTGTTTCAGAAATGTCAGATTGTATTATTGTCTTCACACTTCTCTGATAACCTAGTGTCTCTCTCTCTCTCTCTCTCTCTCTCTTTCTCTCTCTCTCCCGCTCCCTCCCTCACACCACCATCCCCAAGATTTTATTCCTCCTCTCTTTCTCCCTCTCTCACTGCCTCCCCACCCTCCATGCAGCCCCGCAGAACCCCCACCTTCCTCCCACCCCAGGAGAGCGTGACCTGATCAGTTTCATCCCCAGCCTCTCCGCAGGTCTGCCCCCTCCCGTGATTCTGGCCCCAGGGCCTCCCTGCTTTGGGAAAGGTGTCTCCCCCACCCCTCTCTTCTGCAGACACGTTCCCCCTCTGGGGGTTTGCTGGAGTGTTCTGTGTCATTTTATTTTGCTAGATATGAAAATGAGACATAGATTTTTCCTGGTGATGCGTGTGTGAAGTTCTAATCTGGCTTTTCAGAATTTTTTTCTCTTGGGGGAGGGGGAGGCGGTGGAAGAAACCAAGCTCCTAACAGGATCCAAACGGATATTAGAACACGAGGCAAAAGGTGTGCTGTGGTGTGTGCATGTGTGCAGGTATGTTTATATGTGTGTCTGCCGGTGTGTGCATGCAGACGTGTGTCCATATGCATATTGCATGTGCCTGTATGCGTATGTGCACATATGCTGGTGTGCATTTACGTATGTGCTGTGTGTGCATGCAGGTGTGTGTTCTTGTGCACGTTGCATGTGCATGCATGTCTGTTTGCATGCATGTGTGTGATGTAGAAGATGCCTTCCCCAGCCTGGCTTTTGACAGCTGACAGACAGCTGCAAGGGCCTGGGCACTGGTCTCTGTCACCACACGGTCTTTCCTGAACATAAATGGGCACATTTTACCAAGATTTTCACATTCGGCTCAGATTCTGCACCCCTTCTGCTGCCGAGATGCATCAACCCTGAAGATGGTCCCGCGAGTTTTTCTAAACCCAACAACACCCTTGTTCCATAGATGGGGAAGCTGAGGCCCAGGAGGAGCAGTGCTGTGCACAAGGACTGAGGTCACAGAAGAGCCAGAGGTAGGTGGAGCCTAAGTCTCCCCCTCCCAGGCCAGTGGGAGGCCACAGAGTGGACGGGAACTGGGCAATACGCCCTTCAGAGTTGTCACTTCGTAGGGGCCAAGACTAGCCGCATTTCCAGCTGTCCTTTCAGGTCCTGCAGGGCTGGCAGACCAGGTCCCTGGGTGTGGGCACTGCTAAGCTCTTTACAAAAATTATGTCCCCATTTTGCATATGGGGAAACTGAGGCTCAGAGAGGTCATGTGAAGCCCAAGTTTGCAGAGCCAGTAAGTTCAGAAGTGGGATTCGAACCTAGGACCTGTGGCTTTAATGCATACCTTTTCCATTGACCAGGCTGCTTCCTGTGGTGGGGGCAGAGCAAGCCCTGCCTCCTTGAGCACTGAACAGACCAGGATGGAGGCATCTGGCTTTGCCCCTGACATCTCGAGGGTCACGTCATGGGCAGATCGGGAGCAGACAAGACAAAGGCCACCAGGACGAATGAGTGGGCACAGGCAGGGCTCAGAAGAGGCGAAGAGAGAGCAGTGGGTTCCAGACCCGCTGAGGATGTCTGCCAAGTGCAGTGGCTGGGGCAGCGGCGTGGGGTAGAGGACCCAGGGGAAAGCAGCCAAACACTGGATTAATAATGGCCCCAAGAGTCTCCCTTTGTCGTTTCCCAGGTGGAAAACAGGCTCAGGGAGGGGGAGGTCAGGAGCTTGCATGCCGGCACACAGCGTGTAAAGGACAGAGGCCCTCAGCCTGTCTTAGCGACTCTGGCCATTTCTACCATGTGGTTGGGAGCCAGAGGACCCAGGTCAGATCCCAGCTCTGCCCCTCACTGGCTGTGTGACCTTGGGCTCAGTACCTCACCTCTCAGAGCCTCAGTTTCCCCATCTGTAAAGTGGGGATCAGAACGGTACGTACCCTACGGGATGGACATGAGGAATACAGGAGTTGATCCTGGGACAGCGCCAAGTGGTGCCTGCCCCTAGGGAACACTGTGGGGTTCCACTGTGGGTCACAACCAGACGTGAGCCCTGCTTAGGCCTAGACGCCTTCCTGACCCACCTGTTCCCTCCTTTTTAATTCCTGTTCAGGGACGTCATCCCCGAGGAATTCCGGAAACTGGGAGCCTCTGCCCCTGAGCTTATGGGGGATCAAACCCTTAAGAGATGCCAGCCTTCCCCCTTTTTCTTTTTCTTTCTTCTTCTTCTGGTTAATCTATTTTTTCCATTGCTTTTTATTTTTTATTCGTTAATTTAAATATATTTTTATTGATTTCAGAGAGGAAGGGAGAGGAAGAGAGAGATAGAAACATCAATGATGAGAGAATCATTGGTTGGCTGCCTCCTGCGTGCCCCACACCAGGACTGAGCCCCAACCTGGGCCTGTGCCCTGACCAGAAATCGAACCCGTGACCTCTTGCTTCCTGGGTTGACGCTCATCCACTGAGCCACACCCAGCTGGGCTCCATTGCTTTTTAGAGAGAGTGGAAGAGAGGGAGGCAGGGGAGAGAGAGACACACACACATCTATGTGACAGACACGGCTATTGGTTGCCTCCTGCATGTGCCTTGACCAGGGCCTGGGATTGAACCTGTAACCCAGGTACATGCCCTTGACCAGGAATTGAACCCGAGACCCTTCGGTGCAAGGGCTGATGCTCTAACCACTGAGCACACCGACATGGCCTGTTCTCTTTTTCTCAGTCTCCCAGTGACGTGGGGCCAGGAAGAGCAGCAGGTGGGGTTGACGTGGGCCCCTCTCCTCTCTGGACCCAGCACACGCATCTCGAGAGAGAGAGATGGTGACAGACCGGGACATGCCACCCGTGCAGTCATAGAGCCATCTTCATTTCTGAACAAGGGCCCCCCATTTTCATTTTTCACTGGGGCCCAAGAAGTGAGCACCTGGGCCTGGCCGAGGCGGCTGACACAGAGAAAGAGGATGCATTGTCCCGCCGCCCCTCTGGGTGTCTCGCTGTCTCACCGTCTCTGGGCAGAGACAACGTGGAAGTGAGAGAGATGGAGCGGACACGGGAGGCCAGTGGGGAGGAGGAGGAGGGAAGGTGGTGCGGAGGGAGGCGGGCTGCGGGGGTGTTTGTCCAAGGCCAGGCACATTGATCCTCTGCCCGCGTCACCATCGGATAAATCCGGCCTCGGTAATGAACCTCCCCACACCCCGCTCGCAAAGCACACACCAGCCCTGGCCCCAGCGGTTAATATTTAACTGAATAAGGGCCATAAATATGGAAAATGGGACTTTTAATTAAATAAGCAGCTTTTAAAAGGGCCCTTGGGCGGGAGAGGCTTTTGTTTAAATATGATTGATTTGACATGTCCTTTCGCTCTCTCTCCAGGCTCACTTCCATGGCTGACTCTCGGCCCCGCCCGCCGGAGGAGCGTTGGGGGAGGCCAGACCCTGTCCCGCTGGAGGGAGGGACCCCCAGGGGAGGAACGGTGCTGTGGGAAGGAGGTGCCCACAGGGGCTGGGATTAAAGCTCCGGTTGTGTGGCCTCCCATATTTGGGTTAAACCACAGACATCAGAGGCCGCCTGGATGGGCGGGAGGTGAATGTGTATTTCATCTTTCAGAAGGAAAGGGTTCGTGGGGTAAGATGCCTCCAGGTCTTGGGGTGTAGGTTCCCAAAGACTGAGGTCTAAGCCACTTCCTGTATGTCCTCTGGTGGCCCAGCTGGTAGTCTGCCCCTCTGTGCCTCAGTTTTCTCACCTGTCATATGGGATGCTACCATTACCTACTGTACAAGGCTGCGTGCAGATTCAGGCCATTTCGGTCCATTGGTTAGTTTCCTTCCTAGTGCTGCCAGGATTGTGGCTGGAGGCCGGTGACCACCGAGAGGCTCACAGAGACAGCTTGGAGGGCCGGCCTCACTGGGGAGCCTGTGCCTTCGCGGGGCCTGTGCTTAGACGGGTCCGTGCTTGGTGTCATGCTCTGTTGTCACCATCCTGAAATTCCTCCTCGTTTTGAACAGGGTGCCCACGTTTGCCTCTTGCACCGGGCCTTGCAGTGTATGAGCCAGTTCTGTCCAGCTCCACCCGCAGCCCCACAGCCTTGGTGGCTCGGGAGGCAGGCTCTACTGGGGGAGCCTGAATTCTCCGATTCCGGGGCTGAAAGGAGAAGCCACCGCCAGTGACAGAGGTCTGTCTCTGGCCTCTAAGCTCGTGGCTTTTAACTTTCAACACTTTTTCAGAATAAGAGATCACATCCTATTCGTTGTAGATTTGATATGTATGAAGCGCTTTCCACGTGCCGGATGGTGTGCCCGCCTGACCCCCGAGCCCTGCTGGTCCCCCCACTTCCTGGGTGAGGGGCCTGGAGAGGCCAAGTTATCAGCCTGGGGTTGCCCAGCTCAGGAGCAAGCAGAGCCGGGATGTGAACCCAGGGCTCTGTCGCCACTGTCTGTCTTAAGTCCCATACCATGGGCCCAGGCCTGCGCTGGCGCTGACTGTGAGCTCCCGAGAGAGAGCTGGAAGGGGCCAGAGCTGCGTCTCTTCAGTAGTCACACCCATGGGCACAGCTCTCCTCTGGTGGAACGTCCACAGCCAAGTCCCCCGGTGCCAGCTCCATGGACAGCGGCAGGTCCGTGCACCTCTCTTCGGGGCAGCCAGCGAGCTGGGGGGCTAAACCAAACTTCCCACCCTGCTGGGCCAGCTGCCTGTTGCCATGGCAACTCCTAGGCAGCACCAGGTTCGGGGTCTCCTTCCTGGGCTCCGTGTTGGAGGTCAGGGGCTAAGGCTGGTACCGGTTTTGGGTGGAGACTCAGGGCAGAGGCACAAGGTCATTTCTAATGTGCATCACCAAGTTCCGGTCACTCACCCACAGCAGGGACAGGGCAATGGTGAGGCGCCTGGACCCCTTGCTGTGAGCCCGGAGCAATCTGAGGGACAAAACCCGGTGTTGAGGACATTTGGGAAGGGACCCCCCCCTAAGGACCCCCCCCTCCCAGACCCCTGGGTGAGTGAACCCTGCAATTTCACCCCCCGCACAGTCCCAGCACTTCCCCCTGGGCGCTGGCAGACGCCTCGGAGCTGGGGTCCCTGGCAGGACCGGCCCCCAGGTTTCTGCTCCACCTGGAATGCAGGGAGCTGTTGATCCAAAGGTTCTCCATGGTCCAAGCAGCAAGTGGTGGCCCAGGCCGGCCTCCCGCCGAGGTCCAGGCCGCGCCCATCTGTGGGCAGGTGACTCCCTGTCAGGCCCAGGCATCACTGGGATCAGGGAGGCCGGGAGCAAAGGTCGGGGTGAGGCCAGCTCCATTCGATGTCAAAGAAGATTAGGAGTCCTGCTCTCGAGGCTGAGGGCCGGGGCCGAAATCAGCCTGTGATCCCAAGTGAGGCGAGTTCAGAGGTCACCAGCTGGCGCCTTTGTGTGTCAATATTAACATGGGCGTCACCTAATTGGGGTGGGTCAGCCGGGATGTGCATCGGCAGAAGGAAAGGGATGGACAGCCCCGCAGGCACTGTGTGCGGTGCTGGACGCGATGGCTCGTTCATTACAATCATATTCCTATGATTCCTAATCTGAATACGGAAGGAGAGGAGAACAGCAGGGGCCACACACGGAGTGGCTGGGAAAGCCAGGCGTGTCTCCCGGAGCTTCATTCATTAGGAAACTGAGGCACAAAATGGTTAAGTCAGCGGGCCAGGTCCTACACCCTGAATGGAGGGCAGGGATGTGGACCCAGCCAATCTGCCTCACAGTGCTTGGAGGCAGGGCTGCCCACCTCTACGGCAGTGATGGGGAAGGCCAAGATGAGAGAGGGTGCCACACAGCTGTTCCAACTCCTGAAGCAAGGGGCTGGCCTTCGCATCCCTGCCTTCACCAGGCATTGGTTGTGGGAGGCCCCGGGGTGGGGGGGCAACTTCCACCCTCAATGGCAGCTCCCATTGGCAGAGGGCATGCAGGTGGAGAAGGGAGGAGCTGGGAGCCTTTGCAGCCACTCCAATAGTGGGGGGGGTGGGGGCAGTGGGTAGAGGATGGGGGTGGGGTACCAGCCGTATCTCCTCTACCGAGTGTGTGTTGGGCCCTATTTGTCCTTGTGGTATTTGCCTGCTTCACAGACAGTGGCTATCATGCACCTCGCATTCTAGATCCATGAGCGAACTTATTCTCCCTACAAACCCAGGAGACAGAAAGCCCACTGACCAGATGAAAAAGATGAGGCTCTCTTGGTACCAGAGCTGAGCAGATGTGAAGCTCAGCTAGGGTCCCCCGGTCCAGTCCCCAGGCCTGGGCGCCGCCCGTCATGCTGTCCGCAGCCTGGGAGAAGGTCACGGGCGAGGGGAGACCCAGCCAGCAGCAGGGCGGGAGCCGCGGCCGCGGCCGACTTTAATGGCCTGGCGTTGTCTGACATTTGGGTTTTACTCTCTGTGGGAAGTGTGCTAATTACCTCTGTTCACTCCGAAGTCTGGCTGAACTGGCGTGTGGGTTTTATGGAGTTCTTAGGGCTGCCATGGCTGCGTGACTTCTGGAGACCACGGTGGCCAAGGCAGACGCACCTCTTCCCCATCCCCGGCCGGCGATCCCGGGGACTCAGGCCCGAGCGCCACCTCAAGCTGAGAGCGCCACTTCCCCACTTTCTGCTCAGGCACACACACAGCCCTGTGGTCCCCAGCCACCTGGGAGTAGGCACAACAAATCACCCATATTTTGCAGGTGAGAAAACAGAGCTTCTAAGAGATAAGTGGCTGCCCCTGCTCCTGCCCCTGAAGTCTGGCGTCAGAGCCTGAGCCTGGCCACTTTGCGTCACTGCCTCAGCCTCCCCGGCGGCCCTCAGCACCCAGAGCAGGACTCCGGGGCCCCACACTCTTTTCAACCCCTTGCCAAGTCTGCAGGGAGGGTACTGGGAGCCCCACTTACCAGGTGGGAAACGGAGGCAGGAAGCCTTACAGCAAAGAGGCTGAAAGCATGGGCCATTGAGACGTTGCACTCTGGGTTGGTGGCCCAGCTCCCTACATACCATCGTGTGACTTTGGCCACCATTTTGGCCTCAGTTTCCTCCTCTGTACAATGGGGCTGATAGTAGTACCTGCCTCCTAGGCTGGTTGGAAAGATGAAACTTATGTGCTCAGGACAGCATGTGGCGGGTGCAAAGCTCTGGGGTTATTATAAAGATGACCCCGGGGTCAGCCTGCGGCTCTAGTGTATGTCGCCACTGCCCCGGCCTCCATGTCCTCCTCCCCCGACATCCTGGGGCTTTGCTCCTCTCTCCCACCTCAGCAGGGGTCCTGAAGTCCTCATGGCAGGGGACTGACCTGCCCTTAGAAGGACTAGCAGGTGCCAGTTAAGGGAATCACTTTCAGGAAAAAGGGGGGATCCTCGGTCTCCCCCAAACCATTGCATGTTAGAGCAAGAATTGTCTTGTCTGATGGCTTGCCCCACCCAGGCCCATTGTACATATTAAAAAAATCCTGAAGTGGCATCAACAAATATTTCTTCATGAATGAATGGAATGAATGGAGTCACATGTAGAACATGGAAGCAGCACCTGCCAAGCACCGGGTTAAGGGCTGGGATTTGGCAACGAGCAAAACTGCCTGTAAGGTCACTGAGCCTGACCTCTGCCCTTCAGGGGCGCTGGTCACAGGCCAGCAGGTGGTCGATGCCCCTGGAATGGCAGGGAGGCAGCCTTATGCGGAAGACACAGCCTCTCTCAGACACGTGGCTAGGAGAGACCAAAGACAGTCGCGCATTCATGGAGAACCATGTTATCATCAGAGGGGAGGGGCCGCTGGAACAGCATTCGCTGGATACAGATGAGGAAATGGAGGCTCAGAGAGGTTAAGCAACCTGCCCAAAGCCACACAGGAAATGGTTGGTAGGCAATCCAAGCCCAGCTGGTCTGAGATGATGGAGTGTCCGCTGCTTCAGAAGAGGAGGGAGTGTGGGACTGAAGGTTCTCCTCTGGAATGTGACGTCCAAGATGGGCAGCAGCCACAGTCAACACAGCAGAGTTCATCCAAGCCAGAAGTTTAGCAGACTCCTTCCTCCTCCTCCTCCTCCTCCCTCTCCCCCTCTTCCTCCTCCTCCTCCTCACCTCCTCCTGGGATGGGATTGAGAGAGAGCTTCCCCTTTGTGTTCTGTCTGCAGAGCAGACGTCCTGCCCCCACGGGGACTCTGGCTTCCTCTCCGCCCCCTGCCTGTCCCCAAATTCCAGGGGCTTTCAGCGCCCCACCAGGCCCTCCCGACAGCTGACATTTCACACCGCCCCTGCGGTCAGCTCGGGCAGTGATAACAGGATTAGCCCCGTGGAGGCAGATCACTTAATTAAACTTTGGGCAGAAGACGCTGTCTTCTCTGCTCCTTGCAGTTCCGGGGAAGGGGCACAGGGGCTCCCCATCGGCCAGCTGAGGGATTTAACCCCTTGTCATCAACTCGGGCTCCGCCAAAGGCCAAGCACCTCCGTCCGTCCTCCCTCCACCTGTACCCCATCCCACAGACACTGACGGAGCTCCTCACCTGTGCCCAGCACTGTGCTATATTGTGGGGGTAGATAAATGTGGAACAAACTGGCTTCCAAGGTTGGTTTGGCCAATAGCATGTTGCCCAGGACATGCTGTGCCAGCTCTGAGCTGAGACCTCGAGAGACCTTGCAGCCTCCGCTCTGTCCTGCAGCCTCCGCTCTGTCCTGCAGCCTCCGCTCTCTGTCCTGCAGCCTCCGCTCTCTGTCCTGCAGCCTCCGCTCTCTGTCCTGCAGCCTCTGCTCTGTCCTGCAGCCTCCGCTCTCTGTCCTACAGCCCTCCCTGCCTGCACTGGAGAATGAGCTGGGGCGGCCTGCTGGAGGAGAGTGAGCGTATGGAGGAGAGCTCAGTCTTCCTGGCAGAGGTCGTTCTGCACCAACTGCCAGCCAGCTGACCTCAAGCATGGCAGAGCAGCCAGCCTCGGTCAGCAGAGCCACCTACCTGACCGACAGCTGACCACAGATGCACTGGAGAGCCCAGCCCAAGCCAGGCCTTGACCAGTAGACTCATGAAGCAGTAAAAAGTGCTTATTGTCTTAAGGGCCCAGGGTGATTTGTTCTGCAGCATTGTTTTAGCCATCGCTGACTGATACAGCTTCCCTGTGCCTTTGGTATGAAATCGAACTGCTCCCTGCCCTCACTCACTTTGCTCCGACCACGTTTGCCTCCTTTGTTTCCTTGTAAGAATCTTGCTTACTCCTACTTTTTGGTCCTCCCAACCATTCAATCTGGCACCTGGTAGGTCCTCTATCAGTAATTGTTGAATGAATGAATGAGTGAGTGAATGAACGAACAGATACAGCCCATCCTGGTACATAGGAATAAAGAGAAGCCAGAGTAGGGGATTTTGATGTGTGTGTTTTTAAAGGCGCAGGAGGCCTTTGAAGCACTGTGAGGGTCGCCCCTCCCTCTGTTGTGTATGTCCACACTCTTCCTCCTGGGACAACGAGAGGACCTGGGTTTGGGGCAGGCAGAAGAGCCTAGCTGTTGGCCAGACACTCCTGAAGCTCCTCCCGGCATCTGTAAGGCCTGGCCCCTCCCATCAGGCTCCAGCCGCCCAGACAAGGCCACAGAGCCCACCTGCAGCCAGCACCACAGGACTTCCCACAGCTGGGGCTCTCCGGAAGTGCCTGCAGGCTGCGTCTGCCCTTGCTGGGCACGGTGCATCACCTCCCATACCTGTGTTTTCACGGTCCAGATTCTCCAGAATGTTCCCATCTGGCATCTCCCGTGTGTGGGAGCGGTGTAGGTGGTGAGCGGAGGAGGGAGGTCTCAGCCGTGTTTTCTCAATGGGGAAACTGAGGCCCGCGGCAGGAAGTGGGTCCGGCTGTGACAGCAGGGCTAGTCTCCCTCCCACCCTCTGCAGCCTTCCCTCTCTTCCCGGCCCCTGATCAGAGCCCAAAGCCCCCCTGTCTCCCCTCGGGGCGGCCCCTCCGCCCCCCCGGGGAGAGCGAGGAGGACAGTGATGGATTTGGGCCAGCCTTCATTTTCATTCCGGGGCCTCGCATCTCAGCAGGCTCTCCCTCCCTCTCCACGTCTCCTGCAGACGGATGACAAGCGAGAGTGTCTGTGACCCAGAGAAATTATCTTCCCTTCTCTTTCACCGCATAATTTTCTGCCCTCTCGTCTGGACAAGCCTGGGTGATTTTTAGCTACAAAAAAAGGGGGGAGAAATTATCATTCAGAAAAAAAATAGAAGGAGGCTCCTCGCTCTCCGACAGGCTGTCTGCTGGGTGAAAATGAGAATCTCCTATCTTGTGAACTGCGGGGGACTTTGTGGGGGGGTGGCATTCACACTTGCGGGGTGTCTGTGGGCACCCCCAGGGCCAGGCCCAGGGCCCCAGGAGGTTCCAGTGGCTTGAGGCACCTGCAGATTGTTCCATGTGGTATACCTGCAAGACTTCAGGGACCACAGCATGGTCGTGGGTCACCTTTGAGGGCAGTAGCATCGCTTGGCAATCCAGCCTTATGGTGCCCAGGACCCAGGCAACCACCCACCCAGGTTTGTGGCTTTCTAGAAGTTTTTCTCCCTGCCTACACACACACACACACACACACACACACACACACACACACACACACACGGCTACATAAGCAGGGTCTGCTCCATAGGTAGGCAAGGTAAGCATTACTGACTTAAAAAAAGTCTGCTTTATTTGTCTGATATTTAAAATTTCAAACACTGCAAGTAAAGGTTTAGCAAATGAAGGTCCATCTGTGTCCTTAACCTTCTAAGTAACCACAGTTAATGGTTTGATGTCGATTTTTCCGGACTTTTCCATGCAAACACCATGATGCACCCATATGCACTCACACACCCACACCGACTCCCCGAGTTCTTCCCCAGCACGACTCCCATCACTGACCCAGTCTACTGCCGACAGACACTTCTTTAGCTATTGCAAACAAAGCTGCTATGAACATTCTTACAAAGACCTTTTTCCTGTTAAGATCTTATTGATTTTTTAGAGAGAGAG
Organism: Corynorhinus townsendii; assembly: GCA_026230045.1. Lineage (NCBI taxonomy): Eukaryota > Metazoa > Chordata > Mammalia > Chiroptera > Vespertilionidae > Corynorhinus > Corynorhinus townsendii. The sequence continues at coordinate 9,154,802 of JAPDVU010000014.1, read as the reverse complement.
GAAGAGAGAGGGAGCAAAAGAAACACTGATGTGAGAGAGAAACATCAACCAGCTGCCTCCGGCACACCCCCTACCTGGGATCGAGCCCGAAACCCAGGCATGTGCCCCGAATGGCAATCAAACTGGCCCAACCAACTGAGCCACACCAGCCGTCTCCATTTTGCTGTCTCCATTCTTAATTACATTTTATCCCTTTCGACTTCCACCTTATGCCCCAAATCCAGCTTTTCATGGTGAACGTGTCCCCGCCGGCACTGGGAGTTAGGAAACGCTGCGGCCGCCTCCCGGGAGCTGGAGAAAGGGCCAACTTGCTGCGCCAGGGCACAAAGCAGAGCCGCGCCCAGTCCCGTGGGGTTTCTGCACTCTCCTGCCTTCTGCCCTGGAGGCCACTGCATTGTCTATGACCCCCAGGGCAGAGGGCACAGCCTTGGGGTCCTTCCTGCAATTGCTCTATCCTGAAGTGGTCCAGATGAGGCTAATGCTGACAGCAGTTTGACCTTTAGCCTTTATGCCACATCTGGAGCTTTCTAGGCATAGCATGATCATGTCCTGCTTGAGAGACAGATAGTTCTTCCCAGCAGAGAGCGTGGCAGTTAGAATGTCCTTTTTTTAAAAAAACAAAACACAAAAACCTATGAGGGCCCTAGTTGTTTATGTTGTGTTTTTTTAAATACGTTTTTATTGGCTTTAGAGAGAGGGATAGGGAGATAGAACCATCGATGGGAGCAAATCATTGATCAGCTGCCTCCTGCACACCCTCTACTGGGGAATGAGCCCACTACCTGGCACGTGCCCTGATGGGGTATCAAACTGTGACATTTGGGTTTCTAGATTGATACTCAACCACTGAGCCACACGGGCCAGGCTCGAATGTTCTTGATTCTAAGTTCCGGCAGCTTCCTTGGAATCCATCTTTTATGTTACTAATCCTTTGGTTTTAGATGACTCCAACACCCAGGACAGTGTGTACACAGTAGGTCTTCCAACACATGTCTGTTGATTGAATGTCAACATGCGACCGGCTCAGGCAGCGAGCGACTGCATTGGTGCCCTTGCCCTGGGGCATGATAGTTTCTCTTAGCCCCGTGGCGGCTCCTCAAGGCCCTGCTCCGGGAACCTTGCCCTCAGCTGGGACTCGACTAAGGGGCAGGACCGGGACTGGCCTGCTGCTGGATTCTGGGAACCGGGGCCCACACACCCCTCCCGTCCCTGTAATGCGTGCCTTCCTGCAGGCCCATTTGTGCAGCCTCACCTCCAGCTTGGTGGCTATTGCACAGTTTCTATTTCGGTGCACACCTTCGCTTGACAAGAATTGATGTGGGCCTCCCGAGAGCACACGCAACGCTGAATGAATGTCCTTTTTCCTTCTTCTATCATTGTGTAAATAATTTGCCCATTCTGATAATTTTTCTTTCCTATTACACACAACATTTATTGTCACAACGTGCCTCAGACCCTAGGAGTCCAGGGAGAGTGCGGGGGCCTCTTCGGAGCCTAGGCAGCCAAAAATCCTCCTCTCTCGTTTCTCCATCACCTTGGCCCTTTCCCCATCGAGGTTCGAGGGGCACGTGAATAAACCCCGGAAAGCTGTCTTCCTCCAATGGCGATGTCTGTCTGCCCAACTTGCTTTGGGGTGAGGTGAGGATTGCAGGTAAAATCAGGACCCCAGTCTGTCTTGACTCATTTCCCCTTGGCCCTTCCTAATGCACATGGAACTGGAAGTAGAGGAATGAAAACAGCAGGTTCAGTTTGCCATCAAAGATGGCTTGTCTGCTCCTGGAGCTCCACGTTAGGACCACAGGCTGCTGCTTTTGAACTCAGACTCATTTACACTGATCTTCACCTCTCCCCAGCCCCCAGCCCTGACTCCAAGTGCCAGGCCAGGAATGCTTTGACAGTAAAAGCGACTAGCTGTATCCTAACTGAGCGAGGCCCATTCTCTCCATATCATGGAAAAGCTGGCGACAGGCCGCTGGTGCTAAGTGGCCCGTGTTCACGATGCTCTTAGCTTTTCCCTCGCGGCCGCCAAATGGTTGCCGCAGCTCCAGGCACCACATCCCAGTTAAAGGAGGATGGAAGGGGGCCTGCAGTTTTGCTATTTTTTTCTTAATCAAGAAAACAAAAACTTTCCTGGAAAGCTTCGAGCAGATTGTTACTTTGGTCTGATTGGCTAACAGACTCAGACACCTCCAGCTGCCCGGGAGACAGGAAGAGCAATAGGAAGGAAGCACAGGTGAGGGAATGGGAAACACAGCATCTGCCACATCCTCTCCTCACTCACCTCCCACACTCTGCTGCTGCGTCGCCCGTGTCTTTTGACAGTTCTTCCCAGCAAAGCGTGAGCCCTCTCTGGTACCTCTATGAGACTAGTCTCTCAAGTCCCTTCTTCTCTTAAAAAAAAAAAAAAAATTTTATTGATTTTAGAGAAGAAGGAAGAGGGAGAGATAGAAACATCGATGATGAGAGAGAATCATTGATTGGCTGCCTCCTGCACGCCCCCTACTGGGGGATCAAGCCCGCAACCCAGGCGTGTGCCTTGGCCGGAATCGAACCTGGAACCCTTCAGTCCACAGGCTGATGCTCTGTCCATTGGGCCAAACCAGCTAGGGCCAAGTCCCTTCTTACATCACCCACTGTTCCAGGAACCCTGGCCACCTTTAAGTCTTCAAGGTCAGTGTCCTCCTGCTGCCTTTGAACTTGCTTCTCTGCCCGAGATGCTGCTCACCCACTGCCATGCGCGGCACCCACGGGTGGCTTCTTCTCTGTCTCCAAGTCTTGCCTTAAGTGTCATTTCCTTGGCGTGGGCTTCTCCAGCCCTCATCCCGACCTGGAACGAGGCATTTATTTGTTCCTGGTTGATTGTCTCTTTCCCCTTGAGTCCCAAGGAGGCAGAACTGGCTGCCCTGGCCACGTGTCTCCGTGCAAGGCGCAGTGCCCGGCTCTCCGTAGCTACCGAGTGAATGAAAAACATGCCGAGCGCCTCCGAACTGTTGGCAGGTGCTGTGAAGTGGGGACCACGGCTCAGACAAGCCCAGGACTTTAAATGCTCCGACAGCACTCGCTAGAGGAAAACGAGTGCGCATGCACGCACACACACAACCCCTGCCCCCCAAGAAAACCAAAACAAAACCAGAAGGAAAAAGCAGAGAAATTTCGGGGCGCAGTAAAAATAAAGACCCGTTCCCATCGCCCACCAGCCTTTTTGCTTCGTTCCTGTCTAGAGGACCACGAGGTTGGCGACGGCAGCATAGCAGACAGATGACAGATGATGGAATGAATCATTCCCAGTTCTCGGCTGCGTCTCTTTCCACGTGGGCCCCAGGGTTGCTAGGTCGGGCTGATCTCCACGCCAAGGAGCGACCGGGCTGTAAGTCACCTTTGTTTGGAAAAGGCTCCCCCCGACCTCCTGCGCCACCCAGCCAGGCTGGAGGGGTCTTGGTGGGCTAGTGGGTATTTGCCCATGAGGGCCAACAACCTCCCCCCTTGATGCCCTCCTTCTAAAAGGTAACCTCCAGCCCTAGCCGGTTTGGCTCAGTGGATAGAGCGTGGGCCTGCAGACGGAAGGGTTCTGGGTTCGGTTCCAGTCAAGGGCTCATGCCTGGGTTGCAGGCTCGATCCTCAGTGTGGGGCGTGCAGGAGGCAGCCGATCAATGATTCTCTCTCATCATGGATGTTTCCCTCTCTCTCCCTTCCTCTCTGAAATCAATAAAAATATATTTAAAATAAAAGGTCAACTCCATGCAAAGGTCACATCTACTAAACTTCAACCTTCCAAGGCCAGGCCTGTCTCTCATCTTTGCCACCCTGGTGCCTGGCACCTAGTGGGTGCTTATTACATGTGTGTTGCCTTCCTGCCTGAACCCCGCCTTCTTCCGATCTTTCAGAAGACGCGCACCACCCATGTGACACGTACTCAACCCATTCCTCTGATTAGCCCCGCACCCTACTCGAAGCTCCTTCTGGTGCAGGGAGTGGGCTCTGCCCCTCGGAGCCCAGCCCCGTGCCTGGCCCATCGCGGAGCTCACCAGGGGGCAGCGCTCAATGCGGAGCATCAAGTCCCTGCTCTCGGGGCCTCGGAGCTAAGTCTGTTGTTGCTGTGTATAAGCCTGCCCCTCCCCCCCCGCCCCCGGTGCCTCTGGATTTGAAGAACTCCAGTGACTAGTGAGCGAGACAGAGAGGACCAAGTGGGAGGAGAGAAGCAGGAGTCACTTTGGAGGCATCCCGAGTCCTTTCCAGGTCGTCTGGGTAGAACCCCAGACCGCTGTCTCCTTCCTCCAGGAGGACCTCAGCAGCCATGACACCCCACTCCCTCCACGGACTCGCCCAGCCCTGCCTCCCATCAGCTGGGTTGTGTCCATCTGCCAGTTTGTTTCTCTGGGACGTCCCCCCACCCAGATCCTGCTCTGGCCCCAACGTCTGAGGATGTCCAAGGGCAGTGGGCTCAAACATTCAGCACCCACAGCCCTGGTGACCCCAGGTGAAGTCCACGGGGGGTGGGTGTTGCCAGGCAGCGAACACTGGGGACCTTGATCACATCCCTCAAGGATGGGGGGCGACCACCTGGGCCTCAGGGGAGCCCGTGGAGGAGGCCCCGGCTTCTCTCTCCAGCGATGCGTTATTAGAACCAGAAGAGGGAATCAGAATAAAGAGGAGCCCGAGTGACAGTCACCCCACCCCCCACGCGGTTTCCAGGCGACACGCAGGCTGTCGCGGTTGCTGTCATACAAACCCTTTTCCCGTAAGACAGCAGGTCCCACGGGGAGAGGGGTGAAGTGGAATATTTTATCAGCCATGTACACATGTAACCGGAATCCGGGCTGAAAGGCAGACCCTCGTTCCCCTGAACAGGGGGAAGGGGCGGGGTGGAGAGGGCTGGCGGGGTCAACACGCCGGTGGCCCAGGTTTGCGCCCTCCGTGTTGTCGTCAAGGAAGATGTCCCCAGAGGGCTGCAGGGGCGACAGAGTTTAAAAGGCACCTTGCTTTTGTATTTAGAAATAAAAATCCGATATACATATCAAAGGTGGGGGGGGGCATATATAAAAACCACGCAGGGTCGGGAGCTACTTTTCACCCCCCGCTCGGAGACAGGTTCTGCTCCCCATGGCTGCTGGGGGGTCCAAGGTCCAAGTTTACTCTGCAGCACGAGCAGGTCAGTGTGGTGCGTGGATGCAGAAAGTCCGACTTCCGGCTCGGGGTCTGAAGAGGCAGGAGGCTGACCTGGCACACGGAATGGAAGGCACAGGCTCGCGTTCTCCCTTCCGGGAAAGGCAGCCATTCTCTGGCCTGGCGAGCACCGTCATCCAGCGATCTAAAGAGCAAGTGAAAATGAGGTCGATGTGGGACACACACCCTTTGCCCAAGACTCCGTGTGACAGTACCATTCCGGACAGCCGCTGGCCCACGTGCCCAGGGAAAGCCATGGTGTGCTGTGAAGGAGGCTGGTTAATGGGCGCTGCCTGGTGGGTTGTGCGAGGTGGTGGTGGTGGTGGTGGGGGGGAGGTTGGGGGGGGTTGGGGGGGGCAGGCAGCCCCACGTGGTGCCCGGGAGGCAGGAGTGGGACATCTCCCTGGTGACGTCTGTGCACACATTGCTGAAGAATGGAGCACGCAAAGTAAAGGCTAGGAGGCAAAGACCCAACGCCCTCCAACAGCTTCCCCCGATGCTCAGGGCGGGGCCCATTCAGAAGTTTGAGATGATTCAAGTTAAGCCAAGAGGGACAGAGAGAGAGAGAAGAGGAAACGAGAGAGATGGGAAAGGCAAGGACCCATCTGGGCAATGCATCACATTGAAATTGCCCCACATTAAAAATTCACCAGCCAGTGAATTTTCAAGGGATTTGTAGTAATTAGATGACAAAATGCTGGCAAGTCTCAGGCTTGCCAAAGATGTTACTCAGGGGTCAAAGACTCGACACTTTCGGCTGGGTAATTTGTAAGTGTCAATCACTCCCAGCCATCAGAGAGAAGGGAGCGATCTAACGGCTGAATTCTAAGTAAGTCCAGGCGCAGACCTCAGCCCGCCGTCTGCGAGCAAACCCCAAGGCCCCAGCCGCTCCGCTCGGGCACAGACAGCGGCTGAGCCCGGCCTGAGGCTCCGAGCCCCACAGGCCAACCGAAGTTTCCCCACTTCTGGTTTGGTTTTATTCAAGAAAGCAGTGGCTGGCCAAGATTCAATGACGCTCCTTGTTGGACAAGAAAGTTTCCTGCCAGCCGCCACTAAAGGGAGAAATGGGGTGTTTGTGCAGGCGACTGATTTCATGGCCTCGATACCCAGCCCCAGGCCTCAGTCTTCTCATCTGTGAAGTGAGGATAAGATTCACCTTGCAGGGTTCTGACTATAGGAGGCAGACGCTGCTCTTTGCCTAACAGGTTTCTCCTATCAAGATCAATTCTACTTGCCTTTGCCCCAGACGCTGTTCTGGGCTCGCCTGCCCTCATGGAACAGTCTAGTTGGAGGAGGGAGGAGAAAGGAACAATAAACAAATAAATAGAAAGCGTGTCAGAAGGTGGCAATTGCTAAGAAAATGAGTGGACTTAGTACAGGGTGGGAGGGAGGGCCGCATCTGAGCGGAGGCCTGGACACAAGGGCCGAGTACTAGACAGAACAGACCTGCGAGGCACAGCGCAGGCCAGCGTGGCGGATTGTCACTGTGAGACCTATCCCGAGGCCGGAGACTGTGGGACAAAGGCGGGCGGGGACACGGAGGCCCCTGAAGCTGGACTCCGCAGCCCCATCTGGACGGCGCCTGGTCAGAGCGGTTCCCAGAGCCCCGATGGGGAGAGGAAGCACCTGGAGGGCCCATCTGTGGCGTCTGGCCCGCCTGTGGGCCTGGCAGGCCCTGGGAGGGCCTCTCATTCCAGCTGCTCCGCTGGGGCGAGGGGCCCAGAGGTAGAGTGATGCTGTCAGGACGGTGCTGCCCAGCACCCGGGCGGGAGACGCTGGGCACAGAGGGGCCTTTCTTCCCCTCCTGCTCCCACGTCAGGGTATTTTCTGGGAAGGGCACGGCTTTGGAGTCAGACCGATCTTGGGTCTGAAGCCTGACTGCCATTTCTGAACTGTGTAACCCTGGGCAGGCCACTTCATGTCCCTGAGCCCCAGTTGCTGCATCTGGAAAATGGGCACAGGCGTCCCACTCCAGGGCTACGGACAGGCATTAACAACAAGGATCTAGCTCAGGTCTTGATAAACGTGACATGACCCCCTCCAACGGCCACTTGAGTGTCCCAATCCGAAGAATTCTGCGCTGAGCCCCAGGGAGGCGGACCTGGTGAGGCTTAGGGGGCAAGCCTCTGCTTTAAAGGATAAGGAGCCGGAACGGGTCTCGGCACAGTTTGCTGCAAAGCGGCATCTATGTGCTGGGGGCACCCCTGTAGTTGGCGGGTACTCCGCTGGGCCAGGAGGGGCAGGGCTGTATGTAAGTCACTTTCCCTGGAGCTCTTCCTGGTTCGCCTCTGTTGTTGGGGGCATCGCCCAACCCAGCCCAGCCCGGCGTTGGGTGGATTTATTCCCTCACCCGCCTCCTGCCCCAGCCCGGGAGCCCCACTGCAGGTTTAACTGGGCTGTGGAACTGCTCAAGGGGAAAATGAGAAACTATCCAGTGTCCCCTGGGAGGCGTGGGCTGGGCCTCCGAGCTCCGAAGGCCAACCCTCGCCACCCCAAGGGCGGGCAGAGAGGACGGGCAGCCCTGGACAGGAGGCCAGCCACCACGGCACACACTTGAGATGCAAATAAAAATTAGCAGCAGCTGCAAGTGGGCTCGGCCACCCCCAAGGTCCCCTGAGTATTGCCCGTCTCTGCAGTTCAGGCCGTGGAATCTGGAGCTGCCCCGGCATCTGCTTAGGAATCGCTGGGACTGCAGAGCAGCTCAGGGAACAAAGATGGTCCCCCGCAGTGGCTGCCGTGCACTGAGCACTTGCTACGTGCCAGGCACTGTGCGGACGTGCCAGGCCAGCCTTTCCTAGATCCTCGCAGGGACCCGGTGGTACGGGCAGCATGCCCGCCCCTTCCTCAGCAGGGGTCCCGCTACCCGCTCCACCTCCAGCCCTTCCTCTCTGATGCTGTCACACATGTCACGGACGGACACAGGCTTGTCTGTGATGGAGGCAGAAGACTCCCTCACTGCCCCGGGTCAGAGCTCGCAAGCAGCAGAGCTGGATGTCAGCCCAGTAGCCTGGCTTGTCCCCACCCGGCTGCCCCCAACTCAGACCACACACCTTGTGGGGAGGAGCGGGGCACCCATGGGAAGTGCTCACACCGGGCTCCACCTGACCCGCAGGCCCTGGCCCTCCTTTTTGGTGAGGGCCTGCCCTGGGTAACCCATCTTTCCTGGGTCTCTGCCTGGACCCCACAACCGTGGTCAGGAGAGCCCAGAGAGGCTCTCAGCGGGTAGAGGGAACCTGCAGGGGTCCCGGGGCCCAGAGCCTGCTCCCACCCCAGGGCACTGGCTGCTGCCTGGGAGGGGACCTTGCTCCCCAGGCTGTCCGGCAGCCCCTCAGGACCTCTGCCAACTGCAACTCGGCTGTGGGGTTTTCAATTCTGGTCACGTCATGCCCACACCTGCCTGTCCCCAGACCCAGTTTGGGGTGAAAGCCTTGCTTATTAGTCAATCTGGATCGCACTTACTGTGAATTACCAGGCCTGATTGATATTCATGAGTGGATACATCTGAAACCTCACTCGGCTGCCACGTGACGCCCGCCTCAGGGAGGAGGAGGTGAGGAGCGGATCTGAGCCGCCCACATGCAGCGGCCCCCAGGCAGCCGGGACCATGAGGTGCCTGCAGGACCTTCCACTCTGGGTGGGTGATGGTCCCGTTTCTGGGGTTTGGGGCAGAGCTCCACAGGGGCCTGGGCCTGGCACAGGGCGGCATTCAGTAAAGCACGGCCCCAGCCCAGAACACCCCCCACCCTCCCCCTCCACCCCCCGCCGCCAAGAGGAAGCAGGTGCAGAGCCTGGAGCCTGGAAAGCAGCATCCAGTTGGGGGTTCTCAAGCCTGTGCTCTGGGCCAGAGGGCAGAGTTCCCCGCGCCCTCCCCCCCCCCCCCCCGGGCCTGGGGTCCCGGAAAGTGCCCCATCTTGACGGTCCAGTGGCTTCTCCGAAGCTGAGAGTCCCAGACAAGACGCAGTATAGTATCTGATGGGCAACTCGGAGAAAATGCGCACGCCCACTGCACCCCTCCCTCCGAGAGCTGCTCTGCTGAGGCGGGGAAGAATATGTGTATATCCTTCTGAGTGGATCCCTACACGCTGAACAGGAGAGAGATGGAGAAACGGGGCGCCCTTTTAGACAACAGAGAATTAAAGTTTGGGTTTCTCAAAGAAAGAGAAGGTACCTTTTACCTTCCTGCCCTCCCCGCCCCTCCCGAAACAAGGTAGCACCAGCTGGGAGCAGAAAAGGCGTAGGGATTAGACAGGAAGCACGATGCAGAGAAATGCAGTTAAATCCCAAACTCCGAGTTCTTTTTTACTTTTTACAGAAAGAGAAACATCAATTGGTGGCCTCCATATGTGCCCTAACTGCATCCCGAACCCACATCCTGGGTACTTGCCCCAACTGTGAATCGAACCCCCACCTTCTGGTGCAGGGGATGGCACCCCTGCTAACCGAGCCACCCAGCCAGGACCCAAACTGATTTCTAAAGCCAAACGTTTCCCAGGGAAGACGGGGTTGAGTCGACGAGTCTTAGGAACGCCATGAATGGGTCCGGCTGTGGGAGGACCTGAGCACCTTTTAAGGGGGCGGGGGGACAATGAGCACAGGACCTTCCAGCAGGCGGGAATCAGCCGAAGGTCCATCCCGCCTGGGCCACCTGCCCGGCTGGAATGTCCCTGGTCTTGGCAATGAAGCGTCTCTGAAGGCCCATTTCTCTAGACAACCTGGGCTCCAGCAAACACTCAGCCGGTGCCCCGTGTGTGGGCCTTGATGGCATTCACGGCCCAATTCTTCACCCGGCGCACCCACACCTTGCCTGCGGGGGCCCCCTCCTGCTGAATTTGGGCTCTGCCACTGCCTTGCTTTGGCCAATGGGGCAGGTAGCGAACACGTGTTTCTTTGGGGTGTTCCCTGACAACTGCTGTGTCTAAGGGGGCCTTACACTCTTATTGGGCCAAGAACACATAGGAGCTCGAGGGGTCGCTTTCCCCCAGGAACCAAAACAAAGAAAGAATCCGTGGAAGCGTCTCGTGTGGCCTCCGGATGATGCTCACACAGGGTTCCATTCTCATTTAGCTCCAAAGGCAGAAATCGGCACAAACTGATCTAGAAAACGACCCAGGACGGCCAGGCAGCGCCCCCACTGTCCCATGAGAGAAGTCAGCCTCCTCATCTTAACCGCTGACATCTGGGTTTGAAATGCTCTGATACAGCGTCTCTGCAGGCCCCTGGCCACTGCCCCTGGCTTTGGAGTGGCTGGGGCTCCAGCTGGGCACTGGATGAAGGAGCTGGCTTGCATTTTGGGGTCCACAAGACACCTTGGGGCTTAAAACTGTTGCAGTGAGATGCTTATCCTATGAGCTGGGCATCCGAATCCACGAGTAGAAATACCAGAGGTGGTGGGGGGTGTTAAGGGCTTGGGGTTCAACCCACTTGGGCCCCATCCCAGCTCCTCTGGGGCAGTCTGCGAACCATGGCCAGAACCAGGGTGTCCAGCATGTGCTGTGAGGCCCACCGCTTCCCTGCGAAGCCCGGGGAAGGAGAGGAAGTCAGATTGTGGTGCCCTGGCCGGTGGAGATGCCTGGAGGGAAGGGGGCCTCCCTGCGATGTCTTCCTGGAACGTTAGCCTTGGCGTTCACCTCACCTCACCTGTGCAGCGAGGGGACTGTCTCCACCTTGTGACTCAGCTGAGACAGCGGAGCTCATGACTGCGAGAGGGCTCTGCAAAGTGCAGGGTGACGAGCAGACATGGGGGCGGGGAAGGGGGCAGTGGTATCGCCGGAATCTTTTTGGGGACCAGAAGGGGGGCTCCTGACAGTTCCCAGGGAAGGTGGGGTGGCTGCCACCGGAAATAGGCACAACAGAAAAATGCCTGCTGCTGGCTGTGCCCAAGGACGGGCGCGGCAGTCCCAGGGGGTCATTTTCATAAAAGCTGCATTTAGGGGAAGTGGGATTTATTAGGGGGCTGGAGGGACGCAGCCCTGGCTTCTGGTGATGCTGACTGGATTGCAGGGCCCCAAGCTCAGGGCTGGAGCACTGTGGCCTCCCGGGTGGCGGGTGATGGTGAGAGCCTCCCGTGGGAGTGGGGGATACTCCTTGATGTTGGGGGGCAGGATATAACAGCGAACGCTGGTAAAGTGCTCACAGCCCACTCATTTAATCCTCACATCCCGTGAGCCAGGGCTGCTGGTGCTCTCAGTTCACAGGTGGGGACACCGAGGCTCTCAGAGGTCAAGGAGCTGCTCAAGGTCACATTGCTGGTAAGCGGCAGAACCGGGATCAAAGCCCAGGTCCTGGCTCCGGTGGTGGAGGGTGAAGGGCACACAGTGGAGAGTTCGGCCACAGCGTGACGTAGTCAAAGCCGCTCGCCCTCTCTGGTCTGACCTCTGAGCTGTCAAACCAGTGGGTTTACCTCAGGTCCCAGCAAACTGGAGGGTCAGATGGTCGATACTTCAGCTTTGTGGCCATACAGCTTCTGCTGCTGCCGCAGCGGGAAGGCAGCCCTGAACAGGACGACAGCCAATGGGCGTGGCTTGTGCTAATAACATGTTATTTACACAAACAGGCAGCGGCGGGGCCGTAGTTTGCCAATGCCTGGCTTAGACCATTCATGTCCCTTCTTTACTACTTACATTATGATCTTAATATTTCCTTTCTACCAGTGCACAGCAGGCTCAGCAAACACCTGTGGGATGCACGCACCAGGTGTCTTACGTTCTTCTGGGGCTCCACAGCTCTGAGTCCCTGCATCCCAGGGCCGCCCCAGGATGCCAGGGCAGCCCCATGCTGAGCCACACACCCAGCCAGGGACAGGGCATTTGATGATACGTAACCACCGGCACGGGGCCAGGCTCTCCTGCACCGCCTGCTGCCCGGAGACAGGAGAGCAGAAGGAACCCGGGCTTCCGCTCCGTGGAGCTGGGTGCCAGCCCCTGTGCGGTGCCCCCTGGGGAATGTGCCCTGCCTCTCTGAGCTCCATAGCACTTCCCACAGCTGCTGGAAGGATGACGTGGTTCGTTCTTTCATCTACGCTGGCCAGCACCTCCCTCCCGCCAGGCAGGGGACGCTGTCTCTACTCGCCTGGGGTTCACAATCAGAGGGAAGACAGACGGGAAACCACAACACAGACCCACATTCCTGCTGGCAGAGGGGCCTAGGATGAGCCAGGTGTCTGAGGGCATCTAACAGGCCCGGGCTGTCTGCTCAGGGCTTGCAAAGGTCATGTGTGGGAAGGTGTCTATTTCAACGCCTGGGGCAATATGGGGAGCAAATGATCCTCAAGCACGCGTTCCCTCATCTTTCAGTGCGAATACTGCTGGGAAAAGACTACTTATTGTGAGTGACGCTCAGCAGAGAAGCGGGTGGAGACCCCGAGGGGCGTTTCTCTGGATGGAGTGTGTCCCACTTCTGCGAGACCCACCGAAGGGTTAAAGTCATTTTCATTAAAATTTAAATTTCAGCAGGCGCTCGCCGTCCTTTGAACGTTTGACTGGCAACCATTTCATATTTCAATCTCAGCAGAACAAATTGAATTAGATGTTGAAACTGAGCTCGGCTCTGTTCAGCAAAGCCTGCGTGCACGGCGGGCACTAATCCTTTCCGAAGGCTGCGGCAAGCGGCGCTGCGAGGCGGGCCGGCCACGAAAGACAAACTAGCCAAGGAGGCAGCGAAAGGAAACACACGGCAGAGGCCGCTGGAGGCTGTCCTCGGCCTGACGATGGGTTTCCAGGCCTGGGGGACAGGCCAGCGTCTCTAACCCTGTATCCCATGTGCCCACCAGGGCCTCGCACACAGGGGCACCTGATGAGTGTTGAGTGGATGGATGGATGGACAGATGGATGGATGGATACCTGGGGTGAGGATCAGCAGGTGGCTCTGCCAATCTCTGCCTCTGGCCTGTGCCCTTCCCGCCCCGCCTTTCTGAGAAGCCATAGGTGCCTGGTGCCCTCTGGATTTGAGGTGCTTCCGCTGGAGCCTGGGCTCACTGTGGTCTCCTGGTCCTTTCCTCAGCCCCTGCCCCAAGTGCCGGCCCGCTGGAGGATGCCAGATGGCGTTGCCCAGGAGGAAGGAGGAAGGCCTCCCCTGTACACCCAGACACCACCCCACAGCCGTGGGCCTTGGCCAGTGCCAGTGACCCCGCTGAACCCCATGATCCTGGCTTCACCTCTCTTCTGCTCTCCCGGGAGCCCGTTCCACTCTTCCTCCATCACATTCTCTCCCCAGCTCTGCCCCGACCATGGGGGTGAAGGACCTCTCTGCCAAGGGGACGAGCCTGTCTCCCGCCCCCACACCAGCCTACACAGGTATCAAGGGGCCCCAGGTGGCACTCCGTTCCCTGTGCCTTCATTTCTCCCAGACCTCCTGGTTGCTGGGACCACTGAAGTCCCATCATCACTTCGCACTTGACAGAGCCCCTTCCTGCAGCTCTCTGGCGCCCACCTCCCTGGGGACTGTCTGCTGCCGCAAGTTCCCCCAGGTCACCCTGCACACTGACGGATGCTTTTCTCCTAACAGGTGGCCCCTCTTCCCAAAGGGGCGAGACTGGCGCCTCCTGTGGGCCGGGCCCAGTACTGACCTGGTTTTACTTTATTATGACCTCGCTAGCTACACCTTCCTTCACTCCAGAATAACCATTAAGATAATAACAACAAGGAGGCTGGCCAGGCCCTGCCCCACCCCCACGCCGTTCCCTGTCACAGCAGCCTGTGCGGGGACAGCTGGACTCTGAACCAGGGGTCAGCAATCCCCAGCCCTGTCCCTTCTCTGACAAAACAGCTGCTTTAACAGAGAGGAACTGCCAATGCTGGGTGTTTGACCAGCAGGACCCACGGGCCCTGCAGAGAGCAGAGGGAAGAACGGGCAGGCCCCAGGCCTGTCACCCCGAGACCCTTGGTGGCTGGGGAGCCTGGCCACCACGTGTCTGGCCTGGGGAGGTTTATCATTGACCCCACCACAGCCCCCACCAGAAGGCTGTGGTCCCCTCTGTACAAGCAGGGACGGGCCACGCTGGGCACCTGCGTGCGTTTCACAGGGCCCAGCTGCAGGTTCTGCAGTGATAACTGGGGCTGCTCAGAAACGCCCGCCCCCAGGACACCGGGCTGACGCGCACCCTCGCAGGGTAGCAGGGCCGGGGAGCGCAGCGCGGGTCCCAGGCCACGCTGAGAACTGGATGAAGACTAACCCCCTAATGCACAGGCCAGGTTTACATATAAAGGCAGGAAGCTCTTAGACTCTGACGTGGAGCCTCACCCGCAGGCCCCACGTTAAGCAGTAAACAAGAGTCAGTGGGATGAGCCTCGATGGATTTAGTCCCAGTACCATCTCTGAGGGAGGTCTACACTGCACTTTACAGGAAAAGATGCTGAGGACCAGCAGGGACCTCCGTGGTCTGTGGTGACATAGCTAGGGATGGCCAGGCCGAGAGTCAGACCCAGGTGGCACGGGCTGTAGCTCTTTCCTCTCCATTATCCTGTGTCCTGGTAAGTCCTGGGCACAGGCCTCCTCGTAGGGGAGGCGGTTCTCTGGCTGGAGGTGTGTGCAGTGGGCGCCCCACGCCTGGGAGAAGCCTCGAACACTGCTTGCTGGGCTGGGCACCTGGATGCATTTCACAGGGCCCAGCTGGGCCCAACCCATGAGACTGGCCACGAGTTCAGCAGGGCCTGCAGTCCCAAGTGACGAGGATGGGGCAGGACGGAGGCGGTTCCAGGCTGTGAGCAGCCCCTTGGACACACGGACAGACCAACAGACATAGGCGGGACTGCAGCTCAGCAGCCCTGGAGGGAGAGCGAGGATGGAAGCACAGCGAGGATGGAAGCACTGTGCCTGGCACCTTCCATGGGTTACCCCAGCATTTCCTTCTCACTAAAGCCCTGAGGTGAGACCCAGTCAGTGAGGAGGCTGGGCCAGGAGGTGAGGTAATGGAGCTGGGAACCAGCTCCAAGGAGCTGCCTCCAGCCCCTGGGTCTGGGCACTGGGGTGCCCGGGTCCTTGCTCCTGTGAGCTGGGGCCCTCTGTACCCTGACCTTCCTACCGGCAGGATGAGACCCTGTGGCATCTCAGGACCTCGGAGAAGTACTGTGAGTGCAGCAAACAGCTGGCTTGAAGGGAGGCCGGTTGTTTTTGCTGCTTCCAGGTCCCTGTGCAGCCATGAAGGACTCCCTCAGGTGGCCGGGCCGGCCCTCCTGCAGGCACAGAGCAGCTCAGGATCCAGGGCTCCGGCTGGCGACCATCATCCCCTCTGACCTTGGACCAGAGGAGGATGGGCTGCCTGCTGCTCACACCCCCAGGCGGCGCACCAGGCCCCTGGCCCACGCAGTAGGACACAGCCACGGAGCGGCTGTCCCGTCCTCAGGGCCCTGCAGCCACGTACCCTCTCGGTGCCAGCTCACAGCTGAAGGGTTTGCTCCTCACTGTCGTTCTCACTGTCTTCCAGCTGCTCCAGGATCCCGTCCAACACCACAGACCGCTTTTTCTTCGGGGGCTCTGTGGGCGCCCAGATGGCACGAGAGGAGAAAAGAACAGCCGACGGGGTTGGAGGCAGTCAGAGGGAGATGGCAGGGAGGGAGGGAGGAGGGAGAGGGGGAGCAAAATGGAGGGTGGGGACGAGGAATGGGAACGCAAGGGAAGTGGGATGTAGTGAGAGGGGAGACGCAGAAGAAATAAGATGGAAAACGGGGAAAAAGAGCATGGAAGGGGGAGGTATGAGAGAGAGGTGGCCAGGGGGAAGTGGGGAGAAACCGAGAGAGCGGAGAGAGGGGGGGGGGGAGAGAGAGAGAGAGAGAGAGAGAGAGAGAGAGAGAGAGAGAGAGAGACAGACAGACAGACAGACACTGTGGGTTAGTCTTCAGCTTCGCCTTGGGGAGCTGCCTCTTTCTGGCCCAGAAACTCTCCGCTCTGGGGCCAACCCCTCCCCAACTCCTCCCACAGAGGAAAGGGTCCCATGTGACAGGGAGGGAGGAGACCCCTCCAGCAGTGGGGAGGTCAAGGCCTCTCTGCCTGGCGTGGGGGCCTTGAAAACCCTCAGAGAGGCCGCCCAGCCAGGGCAATGGTTGAGGGAACAAGTGGTAGCTGCTGTTTTCCTGGAGGTCGCAGGCTCGTAACTGAACAGCAGGCGGCTAGCAGCCGGTAGGTGCCGAATAAATACCCGCTCAAGGATTCCTGGGGAGGCATGGAGGGAGTAACAAACACCTGGGGGGGTGGGGGGGGTGGCTTTAGAGAAGATGGATGATTTGACCTGGGTTTTGAAGAAGGCAGAGGAGTTCTCTGTGAGGGGGGTGTAGGTGCGCAGTATGAACGTATGAAAGGCATGGTGGGCTCAGCAAAATATATATATGCCCTCTGGGCCCCAAATGCTATTGACTGAGTACCTACTATGTGCTACGACTACTCTTTTCAACAACCCGGCAGGTAGGTATTATTCCTGCCTCTCACAGGCGAGGGAACCGGGCCTCAGACAGGAACGGAACCCAAGCCCACCAAAGCCGTCTTTCCACTTTTCAGGAAAGCCTCCGGGGCAGAGCGCGCCAGGGAGACGAAGGGAGGCAGGAGAAGGCGTGCTGCTGCTCCCTTTGACCCTACAGGACGGAAACGGAGTGGGGGGAGCTGGGGTCGGGCCTGCCACGTCCCCTTCTCAGAAGGGACTCCCCTGACCACTGTCTCAAAAAGGACCCCTGCCCTCAACCCCCGTCTGCACTTCTCCCTGCAGCAGCACGTCTGTGTGCGGGACACTGTCCCGTCCACTGTGTCCTCTGCCTTAGCACACTGCCTGGCGCCTAGTGAGGACTCATTAATATTTGACGAATGAGGGGATGAGCAAATGGAGTGGGAAGGGGGGACATGGTGAGCTGCCCCCTTTGCGAGGGTGAGGAAGGTGAGGGAGGCTGCCCCCCCAACCGTCTGCCCGGGGAGCCTCAAGGCCTGGCAGCTGTATCCATCATTGTTAGTCATGAAAAGAGACGGGACGGAACGGGCTGGGGCGAGCGGCAGCCCACGGCTCAGACACCCGCTTCCTTTCCTGCCCCCACCCCCGCCCTTGATGCTCCTGGTTTCCTGTAATCGCCAGGCTCTGGAGGGGCACAATGGCCTCTGGAAATGAATCTGTGGGCAGGTAATAGGAGCCGGGGAATAGCAGGGCAGCAAAACAGTCACTGACACCCCCTCACAGCGACTGACAATGGGAGTGGCGGTGGGGTGGGCTGGGTCTGTCTGATGGGTGGCTGTGCCCCAGGGCCCAGCACACAGTAGGCGCTCTGTGATCATTTGTTGAACAGAAGAATAAATGGCTACAAAGTGAGTAAATTTTTAAAAATTAAAACTGTTAATGTCGGGATAGACATAAAATAAACCAGCGGCCGAGCAGGGGTGTCACCTGGCTGGTGACACTGAGGCCCAGAGGGAGGGCCGCAGCCAGAAGAGGAAATATACCCAGGATGGGCACTTTACAAGCAGCACCTCATCAGAGTTCCACCAGCACCCCTTTTCCCAGGTGGGAAGACAGAGGCGTAGACACCAGCATACCCCGAGGCCCACAGCGACCATGCGGCAGCCTCAGTGTCCGAACTGCACCCTATACCTGAGGACCGGGGGCATGGCCAAGGCCACACCGGACCCTGTGAAAGGGCATGTGGTCGCCACACCTGGCTTTAGAATGAGGTGCATGTGGCTTTAGCACTTCCAAGTTGTGTGACTTCAGGCAGGGCATGTTCGCTGTCCGAGATTCAATCCTTCATGTTTACAAGGGGGGAAAGGGCGAGTCCTCCACCCCTGCCCTCCTCGGCGGCCACCCTCTGCTGACCCCAGACCTCCCTGACAGTCTGGTGCAGGCCAGGGGTCCTCCTTCCTGTGAATACCTCTCAGAGCACCGCTCAGGAGCGTGGGCGCTGATGCCACAGCCCTATCATGGACTCAGCCTTTCCGTGCCTCAGTTTCCCCATCTGCAAAATGGGCATGCTATTAACAACCACCCCTCATGGGTTGTTGGGAGGTTTAAAGGAGTGAAAGGAGAAATGCCGGCACCTGGGAGGGTCCCGATGATGCTGAGACCAGTGTCTTTGTCACTATTAGACCCACAAGAGGCGTGGATGTCACATGTCTCTCTCTCGTCAGGCCGACCCACACTGCCTCCTCTCCCCCGGTTGGAAAATGGAGGCCCAGGGGTACCCACTGATCGCTGTGTGGTGAAGAGTTTGGGAGGCAGGCTGGCTGAGGTCCTAGGCCTCCCACTTCATGGCTCAGTGACCTTGGGCAAGTCACCTCCGCTCCCTGGGTCTGTGCACTGGGGGTGAAAACATGACCCCCCTCCCGGGGGGACTGTGATGGCAGGTGCGTGGGTCTGGGCTCACCCTTACAGCATCCTCTCGTGCGCCTGGCATCTCTGGCTCAGGTCGGGCACCCAGGTGCCCGCAGAAGACACATCAGGCCCTGAATTCCCACCCAGCAGCCCCCGCGGGCCCTGCCACTCGAGGAGCACCTGCTTGCCGGGACAGCTGCAGAAACCCCACTTCCCACCATCAAAGCCTCAGTGGGTTTTCACCAAATACACACAATGCAGAACCGGGAAAAGGTGTAAAATAAATACACGCAACAAGCTGCGTTCCTTTCAGTGTCACAGCTGCACCCGAAGATAAACAACGTGCGAATGTCGCCCAACATCCACACCCGAGAAATTAACTTGACAAAAAGCTCAGCCGGCCCCCAACAGGCCCCCCCAGCCCTGCCCCCTCTCCTCCCCCCCCCCCCCACCATTCTGCATTTCTGGAGTTCCCATCTAATGATTTTATTTTTCAATTAATTCCTTGACAGAATGCCAGCCCATGTCTCTCTGCCGTCCCTGGCTGGCGCTGGCGCCCTGCATGGAAGGCACAGGCGGGCAGAGAGAAAGGCGCAAGGGGGTGGGCGGGGAGCTGTCGGGAGGACAAGAGAAAGCGCTTCGTGGGGTTTTGTTTCGGAGGCAGAACGTTGAGGAAAGGCAAGTGGGGAGAAGGCATCTGAGCGGCACCCGGAGGCCAGGCAGCGGGAACAGCCGGGTAGGGGAGGGCCTGCGTGCCAGCTGGAGCCGGGCTGCGGGCTGTACGCCTGCTGCTCCCGGCTCCCAGCTGGGCGACTCGCGCCAGGGGCCGTGCCTCTCTGGACTCAGTCTGCAGTTACTGCACAGCACCCAGTGCCGAGGGTGCTTAAAAGTATTAGAAGGGCTAGCACACAGTAGGCGCTCAATAAAGGTTAGCCTACTTACTATCATTGATAGAAGCTGCCACTGTTACTTCCCGCCTCTGTGAAACCTGGGCCAGTGCAGAGGCTTCAGGGCCCCCTCCTGGGGCGACCCACCCACAGCATCACCAAGTGGACCTGGGGCATGTCAATGGTCCCCACCTTGAGGGCCATGGGCTGTCCCAGGTCACAGGGACACACATGGCCCTGGAGACTGAAGGGACCTAAACTCCATACCTCAATGTTCCGCTCTGTCAAGTGGGTACAGCGCCTGCTCTCCTGATCTCACGGGGGATTTAGGATTCCTGCCGGCAGGCATTCATAGCAAGTATTCACTGAGCATCTACTCTGTGCCGGGCCTGGTGCTGGGGATACATACCAAGAAAACCCCAGCGGATATACTGCCCCACCACCCGTGGAAGCCATGCTGGGCCCCAGGGTGGGCAGAGCCGGAGCCCCCGCTTTCCTCTGAATTAGAGTCCTGTCTGCAGAAAGGGCATGGTACCCACTGCGGGGAGTCGATGAAATCAGGCGAGACAGCACGCAGAGGTGCTGAGTAGCAAATGCTGGAAGTGTGCAAGGACCCCCAGAGGGTAGCAGAGCCCAGTCAGCTGAGGACCCTGCAGACTCAGTGGGTGCTGCAGGCTGAGCGGGAGGAGCTGGCGTCAGCTGAGTGCCTGCGTCCTGGGTCGGAGCTCCTCAGGCTCCGGACAGCAGGCTGGCGGACTTCAGAAAACCCAGAGCTGGTGAGATTCTTGTCCCATTCGTCAGGTGTGGAGACAGCCACTCTGGGGCTTTGGAGAAGGCACGTGACCACTCCAAGCAGGGCCTTGAACTTGGATCCACAGTGATACCCATGGTCCCGGGCTCAGCTGCCGGCCCCATAGTGGCAACCCTAGCCCAACCCTCAGCAGGCAGAGAGCAAGGGGAGTGTCCAGGCGACAGTGAGAGGCAAAGAGAAAAGGAGGCAGGCCAGACTGGAAAGCACCCCGCTCCCTGCCGCAGGCCTGGAGGGATCCTTCCATTTCGAGTGGCTTGGTCGGCATGAGCTCCCTGTCCCCTTCTCCGGGCACAGGCCCTGGGTTGGGGTCGAGGCTGAAAGGAAGGGAATAGTACTGGTGCCTCACAGGCCCGATGTGGGATGATGTCTGTACCAGGATCTGTAAAAGCAAAGGCCTGAAGGGCCAGGCAGACATGTGATGCAGTTGGTGGTCTAGGTGGGTGACTATCGGGAGGGCTGCGGACTGTGGCAAAAGGAAAAGCCGCCCCTCAGCCACAGCTGCTCACTGGGATGCAGGACCAGGTAGTCAGATCCGTTTTTCAAGAGAAGCCAGAATCTAAAATTTCAGGCTAAACCTGACAGCAAAAGAGTGGCGATGAATAAAACCATTTGTTTCCATGCCTTGTAGGCAAGATAAAGATCTGTGGCCGATCTTAGTGGAGGGCTCGCCCACGCAGCCTGACTTTCTCTCTCTCCTCTGTCTGCAGAGCCCCCCTGGCTTTGCCTGTGATCATGGAGCAGTAATAACCTCCTCGCCTGTGTGTTTTCCTGCGGTTTCTCGGCCTGGGCCAGCCTCGAGTCCAGAACAAACCTGGCTGCCCCCTGCTGCCAACCAACCCTGGAGGGAAGCCCACCACCTCCCGCCCCTGCTCCCAGCGCTCAGGTCCCCAGGCCCCCGGGCCTCGTCCAATCTGGGCCAGCCCCTGTCCCTCCCAAGTCGCTCTGAAATTCTCCTTCTGTCAGTTTAATTCCGTGATGGATGAGGAAGAGCAGGAGAAATGGCCCGCACAGCTGGTTTCCCCGTTAGCCCTAGCAGGGAATCCTGGCCTGGCTGGCGACGGCTGAGTGAAATGTTTGCGGAACGCAGAGAACACAAGTCAATAACAATTTAGCTGGATTGGGAGCAAGTACCTTCCCGCACGGACAGCCGCTCCCGGGGGAAGGGGCCAGGAGTGTGCAGGATATTGCCAAGCGCTTGGAAATATTTCCAAAACACCACTCAAAGGGGCTCAGGGCATGGGGGCGGCGGTGGAGATCTGAGGACACCTGCCCCGGCCTGCTCAGCCTCCCAGCACCTCTGCAGGGAGAAGCACTCGGCCTTGGGAGTGGGGCTCCCTCCCCATGCTCGCACCCTTGCTAGCAGCCGCTACCTAGGAGCTGCCTTGACCAAAACAATTCCCGCTTCTTCATTTTTCTTCTCTCCATTCAACCTCCGCCAGCTGAGGCGGCTGGGGCGTGTGAGAAAAGCGGGTCTCCAGGCCAATTTCTACCTCTCTCCAGGGGCCACCTCCAGCACAGAGGGGAGCGGGGGAGAACACAACACACTCCTCTGGACAGGGAAGGGCACCCACCTCCACACCAGGGATACCATACCTCCCGCAGGCCCCCGACCCCGCCTGGTGGCCTTTCCCTGGCAGGCCCTTCCTGGCGACTGGGACAGTCCCCTCACCTGCCACCAAGAAGCCTGAGGAGGGAACAGAAGCACCCAAATGGAGGGATGAAGCTGAGGCAGGGGAGCTTCCGGGACCTGCCTGCCTCCAGGGAGCTGGGAAGATCCATGGCAAAGGGGTCTTTTGAATGACACATTCTGTGACTTCGCCCACTTGCTTGAACTCTCCTGACTGTGACTTTCAAAGCCGAGGGATTGCTTTCACGGCCAAGATCAAGGAGGCGTATTTGCAGGGGCTGGTGTGGGGATAACAGGCTCCCCTGGCCCGCAATCTTTTGAAAATGTGCCATCTTATGAGTGATTAAGTTATGGGGGGCGGGGGGGATGTGGGTGAACTGAGGCAGGCTTTAAATATCATCTGTGTGCTGATGGCTTCCAAATTTATATCTCAGCCCAGACTTCGCCCCTGAGCTCCGAACTCATAGATCTATCTGCTTGACATCTCACGGAGACCCTAATAGGTATCTCAAACCCAGTGTCCGGGTCTTGCCTCCATCACCGCCGCTTCCCAGCTTCCCAGCCTCCCACGGCACCACCATCCTCTGAGCAATTCAGAGCGAAGGGCTCTTCCCTGGCCTCAGTTTCCCTCCGGACTTCCAGGAGCAAGTCTGCTGGCTCTACCTCCATCACAGTGCTCAATCCACCCGTTTCCTCCCACCTGCATCTCTGCCCAGGCCACCCCCTCGCTTGCTGGGATGACTACAGTGGCCCTCCCAGCATTCTGGTCCCCCTAAAATGCATGCCCCACGCAGCAGTGAGGATGAGGACCGGCAGTAGGTCAAGCACACACGCCCCTCCTTCAGTCTTCGAGGGACTTCCCCCTGTATCCTGAGTAAAAGCCAGGCTCCCCACCACACCCACCAGGGAGCCCTGCTTGTTACATCCGCTCCCGTTCTGGCCACAAGGGCCTGCTTGGAACACGCTCCTGCCCCAGGGCCTTTGCACCTACTGGACCGCCGCCTGGACCCTCTTCCCCCAGATCTTTGGCTGGCTGGCTCCTACGCATCACGTGAGAACACTGACCCTCTCAGGCAGGCTTTTCCCAACCACCTTACTGGATGTCCCCTCCCGCTCTGCACTGAGGGCACAGTATGTCAGCCTTTCTGATTTCCTTCCACGGCTTGCTATCGTCAGAACTGTGCTGTTAATAACTTTTTCCCTTTTATCATCTGTCTCTCCCACTCAAACAGCCCCATGTTCGCTGTTCTGTTCCCCATGTGGCGAGGGCTTGATAATCAGTGACAGGGAAGAACTGAGCGAAGGAATGAATGGAAATGGAGGGAGAAGCGACAGGGCCTCCTTCCCAGGAAAGCAGAGCATGCCAAGGGGGGGGGGGCGGGGGGCGAGGGTGCGAGGGTGCGGTTACGGGGTCTTCAGAATTGTCTGCTCTCTGGGAAACGGCAGGTCGTGGTGGAGGAATCAGCCACTGGCAGCTTTTGGCTAAAATAAAAGAAGCGATTGCACGAGGCTTAGGGGCTGTAGATTTTTCGGGAAAAGGGTGAGAAGTATTTTAGGTTTTGGGGCCACAAAGACTCTGCTCTGCCCTCGAAGCGTGAGAATGCAGCCACAGACACACGTGCGCATGGACATAGCCGCGCACCAAGAAACTTGACTTACAAACACAGGCTGTGGCTGCATTCAGCTGTGGCTGTGGTTTGCAACCACTGCCCAACCTGGACTGGGAGCCGGGTCAGATAAGGCGGGACCATTAGGGGTGTGGGAACTGCCAGGGACAGAGGGAGGGCTGAGACAGGGTTACTGGTTCTGCAGTGCACAGAGCTGTGTGCCCTCAGGCAGCTCACTAGACCTCTCCAGGCCTGTGTGTGCGCCTCAGACAAATGGGAGCAGCACCCTCCCCAGGGAGCTGGGAGGCCACAAAGAAACCACTTGGCACTGGTAGGCCCCCGACAAAACTCTCCCCCGTTCTCTTTCGCCTGACTTGATCTTCAGATTGCTCTTTGCAGACAGGTGGTGTTCCCAGGTTCAAGGTTAAGCATATCTGGCTTCTGATCAACAGGGCTCCAGTGCTAACCTGGCTAACCGTGGGGCCCAGAGCATGGTCCAGCCTTTCTGAGCCCTGGGACCCCGCCTTGTGGGGGATGGCGGAGTGGAGCTGAACTGGCAGTGGCACTCCCTCAGCTGTAGTCTGTGCTCAACAAGAACAGGCCATTCTGATGACTAGGTTCTTATTTATGCTCGTTTACTCACAAACAGTGACACCAGACAATCGGCATGTGAGCTCAGAGCAGCAGGAAGAGGAGGTGAGGGCGTGATGGGGCGGAGAGGAAAAGGAGTGTCAAGGATGTGTAGAAGCTGACCCTCTGGCTGAGCCCTGAAGGTATGGGGCTGGGGGCTGGGCTGATGGGACAGGGCTCCAGCAGTCAGCCTCCCTGCCCAGCTGGGAGGGCAGCTGTGTGCTAGAGGCCAGTGACTGACGGGACAGCACCCCATCTGGGCCTGGCCTGGCTCGGGCGGGCGGGCACGGCGCCACTGCCAGCCACTTGCCATGCGGGTCATGTCTGCACTCACAGCTCCGGAGGTGAAAGGTGCCGCGCAAACCACAGCCCATCAGTCCTCCCAGCTGGAGTAAGACAAGGCGGGAAGCGGAGCCGTGCTCCCAGGCAAATAAAAGCCTGCTTTTCCTGCGCCTCCCTGGCTGTGCCCGTTTGAAAACAGAGGGTTCTGCGGGCGGATTGCTTCTGTGCCATTATATTCTCGGCGCGAGCGCAGGTACCGCGGCCTGCCAGGCCCTGAAAGCCCCTCGACGCTGCGACCCTGCTGGCTCGTAACACGCTCAGGAAGAAAAGGACACAGCAGCGGCCGCTTTCCTTTCTTCCCTCCCTGCTCGCTCTTTCCACCCTCCCACATGCCAGGCTCCGAAATGCACTTCACCTTCACCTGCCGGGGCGAGCGAGAAAGAAGGCGGATGCTGGGATGCTGGGCTGGGAAGGGAGGCGGGGGCAGGGCTGGGAGAGGGAGGACGATCCCATGCAGAGCGGCCGTCTTACTATTCTGGTCCTTTCCCGAAAGCACCTGCCTGATGTCCAGGTCTTTGCTGGTCAGGGCAGCTTTTCAAATGACTTTCAAAGACCTGCTCTTTGCTGTTCAATTTCATGGGTATTTTGTAAGCATCAACTGGTAAGGGACAATATGAGTCTGCCCTTGTCCAGGGACAATGGCTAGAATGAAGGCATCTACCTGGAGGGTGGAAAGAGTACAGGGGGGCTTAAAACCAAACTAGCTGCTTTCTGCTGGCAGCAGGGGACCCCAGCAAGACAGTGAGCACCAGACCCGGCGTGTTTATTTCCCACAACTGTGCTGAGAGCCAAAGTATTGGGAACACTCCTCTTCGTCACTACTGTATACTAATAGCCCCTACTACGTGCCATACTCAGGGCTATGCTCCTGTGTACTAACAGTGCCTACTACGTGCCACACTCAGAGCTATGCTACTGTGTACTAACAGCACCTACTACGTGCCACACTCAGGGCTATGCTACCGAATACTAACAGAGCATTCTTCCTCTGCCTGGACCAACCAGAGTGCAAGAACGAGGGAACTGTTTTGAGCCCAGAGGAGCAGGCAGGACGCATAGTGTCTGTGGCACATGGCTGTGCACTGGGACTTCACAGGCCCGTCTCCTTCACAGCCCACGATTCCCCTAATGAGGACGCACCTGGTCCCACTGTACAGACAACAGAGCTGAGGCTGAGTGACGTAAGGGACAGCTACACACCCACTGATATGAAGACACGGTCCAGCAGGATGGCTAAGAGCCCAGGTCTGACTTCTGCCTCGGCTGGCCGCTAACAGCTGGGTGCCCTTGGGCGAGTTATCTGCCCTCTCTGTGCCTCAGTTTCCTCATCTTTGAAACAGAGGGTAATGACCGTACTTATCTCCTAGGATTCTGCAGAATTAAGACCCACGAAAAGCTGTAGGTAGCATCTCACACGGAATAAGGCTTAACAGATGAGGTTATTACAACAAAAATGATGATGATGATAACAATAATAACGTGTTATCTGGCCTACGCACACTGAGCTGTCTGCCCACCGTGACGTAGGCTCATCATGGACCTATGAAGGAGGAGAAAGGCTGCTCACGGAGGCCGGGCCCCAGGTCACCAGTTAGTGGCTGGTCTGCTGGGGAAGCTGAACCCCAGGTGCGGGGTGAATGTGGGGTAACAACGCTGACTGCGGCCACAATGAGGGCTGTGGCAGGGACCAGTGTTCCCTTCTGTCCACCTGGCCCCTCCCACTGACCCAGAGGGCAGCTAGGAGGCTGCGGTGTCACCAGCTAGCTTCCTGCTGGCCCTCTCGAATGGCTAAGATGCCTGCCTTTCATTCCAAGGCCCACATTCCACAGGGAGCCCTTTGTGTGGCTGAGCTGCTCAGGGCAGGCAAATGGGGTTCAGGGCCCCCCACCCGAGACCTGAGTGCCTTCCTGGCACAGCTTGGGCCGGGGTGGGACTGGGCACAGCTCCCACTGCCCCGAGTCTGCCAGGACCTGGGAAGCTCTGAACAATGCGGATTTCAGCACAAATGAGCCGGGCACTTTTCGCCACAGGGGAGGGCAGAGCAGGGGGAAGGGTCCAGCCAGGAGGGCAGGAGGCCAGCAGCCCTGTTTTGAACATTTGAGGCCACTGCGGGCACCTCCTGTTGCCTGAAGAGACCAAACAGACAAAGAGGTGGGTGGGGAGGGGGGCTGTTTCCAGAGCACCTGGACACCCTGCCTGTAGCATCCGGCTTGGAACAGTCACCTGTGTGGGGGGCACCACAGCCAGGCTGCGGCCACCACTGCTTGCCTGTGTGACCCTGGCCAGTTTCTGCGTCTCTGTCCCTTCACCTGTCAAATGGGAAGATTAAGGGCGTCCACCTCCTAGGGCAGGAGGGGAGCAGGAGGGGAGCAACAGGGGGTGGCCTGGGGTGCAGCGCCTCACTAGTCTCATCTCCACCCTCCCCTCACCCCCGCCCAGCAGCTTCTGCATCAGGGCTCTTCCTGACACCACCCACCACCAGGGGATCCCCGTGGGGACGCTATTCTCCCTCGCTGCGGGCGGGGCTCAGAGCCAGCGGCCCTTTCAGCCCTCAGGAGGGCAATGGCTCTGACACTCAGCACTGACCTCGGGGCTAGCCCCACTCTGAGCCCGTCTCCGCCTGCACATGCACCGCAAGGCTTCTACAAGGACACGTCAACTCGGAGAGCCACATGACACTTTGTTGTCATTTATCACTTATTCTCTCCATTTCTGGAAGGAGCCTGCAGATTCTAGGGACAGGGCCGTGGTGATGCTAGAGGAAGGAAGCCACACAGGAGACACATACCCCCACATCTAATGAGGGCCCAAGACCTCTGAAATGGCGTCGGCTGGTACAAGGCAGGGTGTACGGGGGGAGGGGGATTGAGGGATAGAGGGTAGGAGCTCTCATTGGTCTGGACCTCAAATCTCAGCTCCACCACTTTCCACCTGAGTGACCAGGGCACATCGCTGAGCCTGTGCCCTGAGAGGGCCACAGAAAGGAAGCAGCAGTGCCCACAGCTGTCTGCAAGATGAGACAGAGCGCGCCCCATGCTGAGAGTGGCCTAGCACAGAGCAAGTCGCTCACAAACGACACTGTCCCCGGTTACTCCAACGCCCATGAAACGGGGCTGACCGTGTTGCCTCACAGGGCTGCGGGGGATTATGGGCAGAGCGCGCGCACGCGCGCGCGCGCGCACACACACACACACACACACACACACACACACACACACACACGCCGGCCTTTGTTCCTATATCACTGCCTCTGCCCTGCCGTGTCTCAGCAGCGCGTGATGGGGCCGTGGAGACAGCCAATCCCACCGGAGCCTTCTGAGCGCGGAGGCAGTCGAGCTCAATTTATCGAAGGGGCTTCTCTCGGCCACGGGGAAGTGCTGAGCCTGCAGGGTGGGCACGGGGCCGGCAGAGCCCTTACACAAACATTTGCGAGGTGCATTGGGCCTGTCAATGCTGTCGATAGGATGGCTCTCGCTGCGGGGCGGGACGCGGGGGCTTAGGAGTTGTGAGCCAGTGACTGTGTGTGTAACCCCGATTTCTCTGGTTTCTTGTTCACTTCAGACAGACGGCCCAGCCTGTGCCAGGCCCGGGGCCCAGAGAGGAACTGATCGGTGATGAGATGAACATGACAGTCCCACTCGGGGGACAGGGGTAGGAGAGCAGAAGACGGAGTAATCCCTGCTACCTGGGAGGGGCGGGGAGAGGGGTGGCTTTCTGGAGGAAGTGCCATTTGAGTGGCCTTAACGGCTGCATGGGCACTTGCCAGGTTACAAACAAAAAACCTGAGGGGCAAGGCATTCTCAGTAGAGGGAACAGCATAGGCAAAGACCCCGAGTCCTACCAGGCTGGGCCCAGTGAACTCTGGGAGGTGTAGTGGGAGGGAATAGGCCATAAAGGCGCTGGGTCAGCAGAGGGGTTTTGTGCGGGGACGGTGACCTGCTCAGGTCTGCCCGCTGCCCCAACAGGACCGGCGAGGCCACCTGGAAAGCTCACGGCTCCACAGAGTGACCTCCCCCAACTGCCCCTTAAGCTGTCTGATCTGGGAGGCCACGTGTCACTGCTGGGACAGGAAACCATCATGTCCCCAGGTGACACAGTGGGCCCAGCTGCTGATGGGGATGGGGAAGGGACAGCTGAGGGGAGCAGTGCAGGGGCAGGAGTAATGGCTCGTCCAGGAAAGCACTATGAGCTGGGCCACCACTGTCTGTGCTGGAACTCACTGGGGACAAAGGCAGCAGCCACGTCGGAGGACTGTGGGGGGAGCTGCAGGCAGACCACCCAGCCCCTTCACAAGCCAGACCCCTGCCATCCCTGCCACCCCCCCATCCCCGTGTGTCTGGCTCATACCACCTTGGGTCCCTCTGCTCAGGCAGCCCTTTCATGGGTACAAACGTCCCCTCTGTGGGGAGGCCTTTCTGGACCTCTTGCTCAAACAACGTGCCCAGCCTCTCCCACCCGGGCCCACAGCCCCGAGGTCACTGCTGCGCCCCAGCCTCCTCCGCCTGGGCCCACAGTCCCAAGGTCACTGCTGCATCCCAACCCGAGGACAGGGCAGGTGCCCACTAAGCCTCTCTGGGGAGGGACTGAATAATCGCGAGGCCATGTGGCACCACGTGGGTAAGAGGTGGAATGCAGTGCTGTTACCGTATGGCATGAGAGCCCCCCTGGGACGCCAGTGGAACCTGGAGAGCGCTGGTGGAGAGGCCCCTGGAGGGGAGCCTTTGTTGGGAGCCAGGTCACGAAGCCTGGCAGGAAGGGAGGAAGGGTACACACCCTGACCCCACTCTTCTCCCCGACTTCCTGCCACAGCTCCCAGTGACCTGACAGAAGCCAAAAGGGCAGGGCTGCCCCCCGGCGCCCAGCCCCAGGCCCATGGGTCCAGGCAGTTATCCCACAGCCCCATCGCTCACCGTGGAAGTGCTCGGCTGTCTTCCGCCGCAGGGCCTGCAGGGTCACCTCGGAGTCCGCCCACTCCAGCACCAGCCTCCGGCCATACAAGTGGGTGCTGTGACACAAGGCATTGAAGGCTCTCTGGGGACAGGACGAGAAATAAAATACAGCGCATCAGCGAAGCCCTAACCTGGAGCACTGCTTTCTGTCTCACCGGCACTGCAGACCCAAAGGTCAGCTCTGGCCCCTATGACACCTGCTCCCGGGTGAGGTATGCCAGCCGCTGGCACGTCTATTTCATTAGTGGGGGACGTTCCCAGGGAGAGAGCTGCAAGGGCACGTGCAGTCAATGCTGCCGCCCGGGCCTGGCGTTGGGTCTGGCCAGGCACGGCGTGTGGCCTCCACCCGGCTGCCAGGGGCAGCGCCAGGGAAGAAAGCCGAGTGCTGCCTGCACTCGATGGCGACCAGGCAGGCCCCTCATTTCCATGTGGGGCTCTGTCCCTCACTGGCCCTGGAGATTCTGGCCATCTCTCTGTGCTGCCCTCCGCCTCCTCACTGCCCCCTCCTTTCCAGCCATCAAGGGCCTGGGTCCGGCCCCACGCTCTGCCCTCTCACTGTCTTCACTCTTCGGACTCCACACTCTGCCCACTTCCCGCCTTTTTGTTTTGTAGCAGCTTTGAGATATAGGTCTCATGCCATTCAAGTCTGAAGTGCAGCATTCAATGGTCTCTACTAGTCACAGAGCTGCAGGACTATCAAGCCTCACAACCAACTTTAGAGCCTTTTCATCATCACCCTCACGGAAACCCCGTGCTCACCAGCAGTCACCCCCCCGCCCCCCAAACTCCCAGGAGCAGCAATCTACTTTCTGTCCCTGATTTGCCTCTTCTGGACATCATACAAAAGGAATCACAGAACCGGCGAGTTTCTGTCAAACATCGCTGCACCTCAAGCTAAATAGGGTGGCCAGGGGCTCTCCCTGAAACATCCAGGGTACAGAGGCCACTGTTTCGTGGTCAGGAGCCCGGAGTCCAGAGCCACCCTGCCTGGGCCCCGCACACCCTCGTTTCAAGACCTTCACAAATTGAATGAATCTCCCTGGTTTCCGTTTCCTCATCTATAAAATGGGGATGTTAATGGTACTGCAGTGCAAGGGTTCTAGGGAGGATGAAAAAGACTTAACAGGCCCAGAAAGTGTGGGTGCAAACAGTCGGCGCTCATTAGGTGCTATTCTTGCCGCTGCGTTGCTAGTGTGGCCGGTGCACTCTCTCTGCAGAGGCCAGGCAGGCGCTGAGCTGGAAAAGGCTAGCTCCCGGGCTCTTCAGCACTGGGTACCAACAGCGGCCGCGGGGAGTCACTGGGTGGCAGGCAGTAGCATCTGCCACAGAAGGAGAGCGGTGGGGTGTGTCCTTCTTGCTTCTTAGATGCTTCGAGGAGGCAGCGTATAACCAGGAGGGTTCTGGACGAGAACCACCCAACGCTGGCCCTGGACAGCAGCATGGCTGTGAGGGGTGGGCCTGTGAATGCCAAAGGAAGATCCATGGAAACCCTAACCCCTCAGGCTGTGAGCCTGTTTGGAAATACGGTCTTTGCAGGTACAGTTCGTTCAATTAAGAGGAGGACATACTGGAACAGGGTGGGCCTGTAATCCAATCATTGGTGCCCTCCTAAGAGACAGCCTTGTGAGGATAGAGGCTGGAATGACGAGCCTACATGCTGAGGAGCTGGCTGCCGCGAGGCGAGCAACGAGCATGGGACAGTCTCTCACTCAGAGCCTCCAGGGGGAAGCCAACCCTTGGACACCTTGATTGTGAGCCTCTGCCTCTGGAACGGTGAGAGCAGACCATTTCTGCTGCTTTACACCACCCAGTCTGTGGTGCTTTGTTACAGCCCCTACGACAATGGCACAGGGACCTGGGTAAGCCAGCTGCCCCTCTGAGCCTGTGTCCTCGTCCGTAAACAGGCTATGGTGGCACACACAGCTATTCAGCAACAACGTGCGCAAAGCTGGAGTGGAAGGTGGGTGGGACCCACGTCTTTCTCAAACCAGACATGTGGCCGATTGAAGGAATGCTTTGTTCTCCGCCATGCTTTTCCAAGGAGGGCCAGGTGCAGGAAACTTTCTCTCTCTCCCTTTTTTTTAACTTTAATTTAAAAAACTCTTTGTGACTGCCAGCAGAGACTCTGCGTTCTTTTCCACGAGGATATAAACGTGCATCTGGACTCCGAGCCGAAATGGCCCATTCAGAGCTTTACAACACATGCGCTCTCAGCTGGCGAGGCAGGGAAACAGCCTGATGGGAGCTGGGGTCTGAGACGGGGGAGAGATTGGTCGGGAGCCTGGCGCGGCGGGTACTCCATCCTGGTGCCAGGGTCCCTGAGGAGCTGCAGTCCCAGGTTCGCAGTCGGGCGGGCAGGCAGCCGAGCTGTATTTGGTGGAAGCTGAGTTGGAACTTGGAAGAATAAAGTAACAGAGCCTGGCAGGGCCCAGCGAATGCCCAGACGCAGCCTCTCTGACCCCAGCCGTCAGACGTTTGATCCCCTCTCACCCTTGGAAACCCAGTCTCCATCCCTGTGTCATACAGACACTGGAGAGGTCTCATTCGCTGTAGGAGTTGCTGAAAATTCCCTCTTGGCTTCCATCTGACAGAACCCCTCTCCAATTTTCACCTCCGTTTCTTTGTTAGGGCTTTTCACAGCAGGTAAGATTGACCTGAGCCACTTTGGTTCAAATCCCGGCTCTACCACTTATAAACTGTGTGGTCTTGGGTAAGCTGCTTAACCCCTCTGAGCCTCAGTTTCCTTATGTGTACAAGAGAGGAGGCAGCAAAGACTGGATGGGAGGGTTCGATGAACTAACACCTGCAAGGCCGCCTGGCACAATGGAAGCCCCTGAACACGGGCTGTTATTGTTGTTATGCCGCATGCCCTCCACTTCCCATCACCACCTACAGAGCAGGAACAATGGCAGCAGACACAAAAGCCCTTTTGTATGTGAGGTCTGAGCACAGTCTGTCGGTCTCTAAGAACAGCCGAGCTACCTCTCCTAGCAGTAGTCAGGTTAACACGAAATCAGGTTGCAGTCCTCGGTGCCCACTGCCTGGTGGCGGGAATGTGGTGGCCTCAGTGTCACAGGTGGTGAGGACAGCGACTCGGGCAATCAAAGTCCCTGCATTTCATCAAGAGCCTAGTGAGAGTTTGTTCTATTTGAGGCATTTGAGGAGGGGTGTGTGTGTGTGTGTGTGTGAGGTGAGGAGACACAGGCGTGGGCAGGTGCGAGGATGCACTATGGTACCTGGGAGGTCCTGGGCACAGCGGAGGGAAAGTGCAGCCCCAGCCTCTGGCCTGAGATCTGGCAGCACCTTCCTCTCGGCCTCTGGGCTACTGATGAACCGAGAACCACGCCACCTTCTCCCCGGAGACAGAGGTCTGACCTCGGCTCCAGCACAGCACCTCGGAGGCTCAGTGGGTAACGCAGGGCTGGGGGTCAGACGTCTTGGCCCTTGGTGTGTCTCCAAATCATGCTTCCGCTGCTTGGTTTCATCCCTTGCAGCACAAGGGCCTTCGCTGGTTGTGTGCCATGGATTTCCCGGTTCCAGAGCCCCATGCACAAGGACTGACACGATTCCCCATTTCAGCAAAGGGGAAACTGAGGCACTGGCCCCACCTACGCAGGTCAGCCTCCTCCTTCCTTCCCCTTCCCGCTCCATGCACTTGTCTCCCGGCTTTTCAGTGCTCTTCCTCTGGACCATCTGGGGGCAGGTTCTGTTTCCTGACCCAGATGGCAGCCTGAAGTGTCTGCCTCGGCCCGGGGCAGATGGCTTCCCACCTCGGATAGCAGGTCTTGTGCCCCGGCCCCGCTCAGAGGTGTGAGGCCGGCAGGGACTGCTCTGCCCTTCCAGCTGGCGTCGAGCTGCCCATCCGGTTTTCTGGCTCAGTGGTCCCGGAATCACACCTCTTTGATCTCCTTCGATCTGAGCCACCAACTAAGGACACCCCAAGCCCTCGCCTCAGCTGCCTTTCCTGCGTTCCCTGGGAGGAGACCTGCCAGGGCGGAGGGGGATGATGGCGTGGGCTTGGCTGTGCCCAGCCTGGCAGCCATCTCTCCAGAACAGGGAGGGCCCTGGACGGCTGCCAGCGTGGCGCGGCCCGACCGTTCCACAGCTCTCCCTAGAGACAGACCTCCTCCCCGGCAACAAAGGCCCATTGGATGCCCTTGGCAGGACTCGCATCCCAGGGCCGTGGCTCTGGGCAGAACTGAGGACAGGCCTTCTGTCTTTCCAAGTCCAGGGCGCCCTCTTGGCCCCTCCTGTTCTGTGTCTTGCAGACGCCAAATCCACCTGAACACGGACACTGCCAACCTGTCCCAAGCCATCTGTGCCCTCATCGCCTGGTGGAAACATGACCTAAGCCAGCCAATGACCATGTGCGCCCAGGAGCCCAGGGAGCAGGGCGCTGGGCTGGGTTGGAGCTGCTGGGCTCCTTCCCTGCGCAGCAGGCAAAGAACCGAGGCCTGTGACTGCTGGGAAGAGCTTGCCGCCTTGGGATGCTGGGTCCTGTGCTCTCAGGGTCAGTCCTCCTCCTCCTGCCCCACACTCCTGGAGTCCTGCACACAAGCCCTGGGACATCCTGCAGCTGTTTCTGGCCCCACAGGGCTGGAGCTGGGAAGAGGCGGGTCCTGGAATCTGTGGGGCTCTTTGCACAATACTGGGTGACTGACCATGCACCCCCACTTGGCACCCTGTTCCACTGCAAGGTAAGATACCGTGGACCTAAGGGCAAGCTTCTACGAGAAACACCCAGGGCCCCATTTCCAGGCTGTCGTGCCTAAAACCTTCAGATAAACAGTGGTCTCTTCCATTCAATTATCCATCCATCCACTCAGCTCAATCCAATTCAACTCAACATCCTGAAGACCTGCTGTGAGCCAAAGACAAACAAGGGATGTGAAGGGGACATCACCTCTGACCTCTGAGAGAGATAAAAGAGGGCCAGAGCCAGGTAGCCAAGGTCAGAAGCGACAAGGCAGGAGGCGCATGGCCTGGTAATGGCCGGGGGCTCCACAGAGGGGCACAGGTGGGCTCACTGCCTTTCCAAGGCACTTACAGGAGGACATCGAACCCCAGGCCTCTCAGGCTGTGGAGCCCTGTCTCTCCATCCTGGTCTCACCGGCCTCTGCACCAGGAGTTGGTGTGCCCTGCGCTGCTCCCACTGAGGAAGGATGGCCATCTGCTTGCTGAGGAGGATGGCTTGTCCTGATCCGGGTTCCCAGCCCACAGAGGTGTTGGCTCAGCCCAAGCCTCTGCCCTGAAATTCAAGGCTCAGATTCCAACACATTTTCTGTTTACCCTGAGGCTCCGACGCCTACACAAAACCTGGGTGAGGCACACCTCCAACCCCTGATCGGAGAAGTGGGACAAAACCTCACGTCCTGCCTTTGCTTCCAGTTACCATTTTAGAAACAAAGAACTACCGATACCCGGGCTTCAGCCACCACGCCTCCAACCCCGGGGCCCCAGCACCTGCTGCCTCCACTTCCCTGGTGCTGGTGCGTGGCCTGAGTGAGGCCCTTCACGTGCAGCTCCATCTTCTCGATCGCCACTAGGGGCAGTGTGGCAATTTCCTGTTGTGCGGACGAGGGACCTAGGCTTGGGGACATGGAGTGCCCTGTCCATGGTCACGCAGCTGGAAGGAGGCAGCTGACTCCATGGGCTACACTGCTAACCACTGCGTGGCTGCCCAGGGATGACACGCCCCATGGGTCCCTCATTTCCACCGGCCATGTCCCCATCAGACCCTGGCTGACTCTCCACAGCCCCATGGAGACAGCGCTCTATTCCCTCCGTGCACTCAACTAAGCAAATGTGTGTGCTGCACGCTCGCCACTGACCATCTGGTGGCGATCACCATTCACTGCCTTTACGCACTGCTTAAGCAGCCATGTCTGGCTTGCTCATTCCAACGCATGCCTGGTCGGTGGACTCTACAAGGTGAAGGCCACGGGCAGGGAGCCTAACAGGGGCCCCTCCAGGATGCCCAGCATCACCCCCACAGGGGTGGGCCCAGCCCTGTGTCCACACCCACCTTCTGCCCCTCTCCCAGCAGTGAGCAAAAGTGAGACATGAGGAAGGCGACATTCACCGTGCGACCTGCAATTAAAGCTGCAGTTGTTTACCACGGTGAGAATAGCTCTGGCTGCCAACGCCGACCGCCATCACGTCTCCCTACTGCCGGCTCCCCCCAAGTGTTTATTTAAGCCAACACATTGCTCTGCTAATTGGATAACATTCCATGTGAAAATAGACCTTTTAAAGCAACAGCGGCGGCGGCAAATAAAAACAGCTGCAACTGCAGAAGAACACAGCATGGTGGGCTGGGGAGGAGGAATTAAAGGCGCGTGCATGGGAAGAGGGAATCTTCTGGTGTCCGGCTGCAAGCCTGCTCTCTGCGTTCCTTCCCTTCCCTGTCGCCCTTCCCTCTTTCCTCCATGACCAGCCTGGTCTGTGTGAAGAAAGGAGGCGGTGGCTTCTAAATGGAATCCCAGTGGCTATTGGTGGCTTCTCAGCCAATGGGAATGGGCACACCGGGCTGGGAACCCCAAGTCACCTGCCCAGGTAGGATCCTGTTGCAGGGATGCCCACTCCTCCTCTGGGGGCTGGGATGAGCTGCCACTCTGGGCCTGATCCCAAGAGATGTTTTCAGGGACAACTCTGGGTTTTCTCCCAAACTGTCGCTGATCGACAAGTTCTTTTCTTTGGGAAACGAGTGGGGCTGGGGGAGAGGTGATGGGGGTGCTGGAACGAGGAGGGGCTGGCCCTCAAGTTCAGTGGGTAACTGGATGAAGGGAGGGAGGAGGCCCTGCATTCATGGGCTCTGGAGTCAGATGCTGGCAGATGGTTTCCCAGCCCTGCTCGGCTCCGGCTGTAGGATCCTGGGCCTGGGCAAGTGACTTCACCCCTTCGAACCTCTATTTTCCCATCTGTCATATGGCTCCCCACCTCACATCTCCTAGACTCCCTGGAGGATTAAAAGTTACACATGCAGCCCTAACCGGTTTGGCTCAGTGAATAGAGCATTGGCCTGCGGACTGAAGGGTCCCAGGTTCGATTCCGGTCAAGGGCATGTACCTTGGTTGCGGGCATATCCCCAATAGGGAGTGTGCAGGAGGCAGCTGATCGATGTTTCTCTCTCATCGATGTTTCTAACTCTCTATTCCTCTCCCTTCCTCTCTGTAAAAAAATCAATTAAAAAAAAGTTACACACGCAGATCAGGCTCCTAGGAGCTGATGGCTTTTAGCAAAGCCAAGGTGCTGCCCTTCCAGAAACATCATCTGTACCCAGGAACACGTGGCTGGCACCTTAGACACTGCAGACAGCCATGCATGTGCGTGCGGACGAGGGCACCCAGGAAGGTCACTGCATGGGGATGCGTTCGAGTCCTTGACTTCTGTCTGTCCTCGTCTACCTTTGCCCACCCCTGCTTCTCTCCACCATGTGGGGGAAGGTTCTCTGAAAAATGCTGGACCATCACACCTGGGGGATGACACGTACTGCGTGGGACATCGGGGCTGAGCCTGTGCCCAGGGCAGGTTCACAGGGCTTGGTGCACAGAAGCAGCTTAGCAAAGACTCAGAGAATCGGGGAGGGACTTCTGCAAACCTCCAGCCTGAGCCCAGGGCTGCTGCCAGGTGGGACGAGACCCTGTGTGCGTGGTATCCATGCCAGGTACAAAGCCGCACAGTCGGCCACGGGAGCCTCTGGCTGTTGTAATCAGTTGCCTGGTTACTCTGAGCTGGGCCACAACAGCCTTCTTGGGGCATGTGCTAGATCCTTTCCCAGGTTCCAGGTGTGTGCTGGACCCCGAGGGGCTTCCCAGATAACAGAGTTCCCCACGATGTGTGGGTGGAACACGGGGTCATGGGGAAGGGTCGGAAGACTCAGAACCCCTGCAGGCAGGGAGCATGTAGAGGACACCTGCCTGGGGCCCAGCAGAGACGGTGGGGCCAGGGGACTGACAGGTGCCAGGGAGAGAGCACTGTGCTGGGAGCCCACACCTGGGTTCAGGCCCCGGGCCAGCCCTGCCCAGAAACCACTGCTTTACAGACTCAGGTTCCACAATCAGGCTTACTCCCTCCCTACGTCTCCCCCGGAACATCTGCTCATCCATCCCTTTCATCCTTTCTTCCCCTCCTCCCTCCCTCCCATCTGAGGACTGTGTGGGGACCCCACAGGAGGCTCACAGCTCCAAGTTCAAGTAGGTGCTGAAGCCAAGAGTGACCGATAGCCTATCTTCCTGTGATGGGAAATGGGGGTGAAACCCTGGGGGAGAGGGGGCAATCGAGCCCCGGGGAGGTTTCTAAAGGTCGCTTTCCTGGAGTGCTTCCAAAAAAGGAAGGCCGCCCCAAGGACCCAGGGCCCACAGAGCCGCCTCTGCCAGCCCTGCGAGTCCCAGCATTCCTCCTGCGAAGGTAAAAAAGATCCTCGGGGTTTCTGCTCAATGTCTCCTCGCAGCATTGCTCACCCTCTTGTAACTCACGCCCACTCTCGAGCTAACTAGACATTTACCATATTCACAACTCCATTCACCAGGAGGCAGTGCGCGCCTCTGGGTCAGTGGAGAGCGCTACATGTCCCACTCGGAAGACAATCAGGTCCTTCAGGCAGGCGGGAGAGCCAGGCGGCTTCCCCGGAAGCAAAAAGAGCAAAGGGAGCTTTGTAGGAGAGACGCACTCCGTGGGCCGGGCTTCGCGGAAGGCCGCTTGCTTGGCGGCGGCACAATGGGTGCCCACACAATGGGTGCCCGCATGTAGTGACAGGGAAGAGGCTCTGCCGGGCTGGCCGGGCCTGAAACAGCCTCCCAGCCAGACTGCCAGCTGTTGGAGGCGAGGGGCTGTGGGGTGAGTCCTCACTCCCCTGGGTGCCCTTCCCCCTGGAGCCCAGAGTGGGAGGCAGGGAAGGACGGAGGGAGCAGCCATGTCCACACATCACCAGATGCTGGGACGGGCCTTGGACATCACACCTGCAGCCTGGCCACCCAGGCATGTGCCCTGCCCTGCCCACCTGAGAGTCCGCCCCCCCTGTTCTGTTCCGCCTGGCCGTGGCCCATGAAATTTCAAGACAGGGAGCCTGTGCCAGGTCTAACTCGCTAGGCCTGCAAGCCACGCCCATCCCGGAGAGGACAGGTGTGGAGGATGGCTCCTTCCCGCCCCCTTTTCAGATCATCACCGTCCACACCATCCCCCTCCTCCTCACAGCTAACAGGCAGAGCTGCTGGGGCCGGCCCTGTCCTAAGAACGTCACCTCACCCAAACCTCATGACAACCTCGAGGAGGAAAACCTACCACCACTTCAGAAGGGGAAGCGAGGCACACGGAAAATAAGCCACCCGCCCAAGCTCCCGGGCAGGTGAGTGGCAGCAGTAGGATCTGAACTCGGGCAGCCTGGCTTCAAGGTCTGCACTCTAGCAAGGCCCTGGCACTAGCCCGCGCACGAAGGGCCGGCCAGCTTTGAAGGGACCTGGCTGGTGGAAACGAGCAGGGAACAGCGCGTCTGTGTGCCAGGCCCGGTGCCAGGCTTCATGGGCCCGTCTGCCTTCACCCTGTGAGGAGGCACCTGTTATCCCTGCTGTTTGACAGATGAGGAAACTGAGGCGCGGGTCTCGGAGAGCTGAGCTGCCGGTGCTCTGGACGGCTGTCCCCGGCTCCTGGGCCGAGGCTGGGCTGGTGCACGCGCAGTGCTGCCGTCCCCACGGCCACTGCAGGAGGCGAGGGAAAGGCTGCCAGCAGAGAAGAAAGAGGAGCAGATGTCTGGACAAACGTGGCCACGTGCTGACAAAACAGGCACTTGAGCTCAAGACACGGAGACAAAGGTGCTGGCAAGGCTCCCTGAGGTCCCTCGGTGCCCTCTCTGCCTGTGCGTGTTCCCAGGGCCCACAAAGGCCGCAGCTGTGTCCGAAACGTCACCTTCGCTCCACCCACTGGGCTGCTGGCAACGCCAACTTGCTAAAGGCCACGGGGCGCAACCCCAGCAAACACCCGGGTATTCTTGGAGGTGGAGGGGTTCCCTGCTAATCATTAGTGAGACCTGTGCGAGGCTTTATCGGCCAGGAGAGAGATGCCGCCTGAGGCACAGGCTCCGGGAGAGGACAGATAACAGCGCCACCGCCACCTCCCCAGGGATTCTGACCTGGTCTGGCCAGGGCAGTGACCCTGACAAAGCTGGAACCCCAGGCCCAGCCTCTGACCCGTCTGCTGGGCCAGGCAGCACAGTCAGTTTACACCACAAGAACGAAGCCCAAGGCTGCACACCCCCATCCAGAGGCTGCCTTGCTTAGAGCGGAGGGTGTTCCATGTCTCCAGTGAGCCTAGAGGGAGGCTGGGCTGCAACCAGCTCCAAGCCGAAGCCCCAGCCACCAGGAGGAAGGGGGAAGGAGGAAGGGAGACTGGTCCCCCAGGTCCCACTCAGGTGCCTTGGACTCTCCTTGTCAAGAGCTGCCCCTGAGGCCCTCTGCGTTCTGCACAGCATCTCTGTGCTGCCCACAGGGGTGCACGACCAGGCGCTTTCTGTCTGACCTGGGAGGCCTCACAGGCCCACTTCATACCCCAGGTCCCTGCATAGAGACGTAGGGGAAGGAGGAAGGGGACACAGAACTGTGTCTTTCTCCAGACACAAAACCTGGGCCTTTTCTTCCCAGGACACCATGCAAATTAGCAGGGTCCTGGGCGGGGTGGGGGTGAGGGGGCAAAAAAGAGAGAAACCACAGAATGCTGCTGCTCCTTCTGCAAAAGGCCCAGAAAGGAGAGGCTGGTGGGCGGGGCCCCCTCACCTTGGCGTCCTGCTTGGTGAGGAAGTCCACGAAGCCGAACCCCCGGTGCGCTCCGGTCCCGGTCATCTTCTTGGGCAAGCGGACGGTCTTCAGCTCCCCGAAGGTGCTAGGGAGAAAGGCACACAGGGCAGTTTCAGAATGGACGTCTGCCAAGGGGGAGGGGCAGGCTGATACTCACAGGCTCGGCTTCCCTGTAGGAGAGGGAAGTGCGGGCGGACACACACAAGCATGCGCACGCCAGCTCAGGGCACCAGCGGCCTTCTCCTCCAGGCCCGCCACCACGCTGGGCACAGGGGGAATGAGCAGGCTGAAGATGCTGACAGACAACACTCAGCTCCTCTCTGACGTCCCGGCACACCCCTCCTCCCCTGGCTCACGGGGTGTCCAGCCCTGTACACACGTGGCAGACTTCGGAGGCGAGGGCTGCTCATGTGTGCCAGCCGAGGCTCCACACGGGTCGGCGTCGCCTCCCGACCTGAACCCACCCCACGGCGGAGCTCTGCATTGAAAAAGGCTGGGCCTGGGATGTATCCTCAGTGCAAGACGCCCGAATGATACACAGTGACTCCCTCTGAGCCCACGTCCCCTCCCTCTGCACATCCGTTCTGATGTCTGCTAAGCGGTCAGGCAGAGCTCTGGGGGAGGAAGCGGCCCGGCTCCCAGAGAGGGATCAAACAGGTGAACAGGCTGGGGCCACCCCTGGCCCTCCTGTCCTCCCGCATAAACCTCAGGGAAATTCCCGGACAAAAGCACCAGGCTTCCCTTCCTTCCCCCTCCCGCACGCCCTGCCCCGTCCTAATGTCCATTCATCAAATGTACACGTGCAAACTGCTGCCAGTAAATATTTAATGTGCCCGGCCTCTGAGGAGAGGAATTATTGGGTTTGAAAATCTCTTGATGGCGCCTGGGCACACAGACACATGGCGGTCGAGGAGGCTTTGGGGCCAAAGACTGATCGGGTAAAAAACACGGTAAAGGCCGTTTGCTCTGGCGAAACGATATAAGCTGAATCCGAGCGTTAACCC
Source organism: Corynorhinus townsendii (assembly GCA_026230045.1). Lineage (NCBI taxonomy): Eukaryota > Metazoa > Chordata > Mammalia > Chiroptera > Vespertilionidae > Corynorhinus > Corynorhinus townsendii. Next base: position 9,113,719 of record JAPDVU010000014.1, on the reverse strand, counting down.
GCGGCCCTGCCAGCATGACCAGGCATCTGCCAGCCCAATTTCCCAAGTCAGGACACTGTGTAAATGCGGCATGATGAGTCCTCAGGATGAATCTGCACGTCTCCGCGGAGCTTGCCGGCAGCGCCGCTCCCCCGCCTGGCGCCTCTGTGAGCAGGCGACAGAACCCAGAACCGGGGCTGCTGGTGCCGAGGCCATCCTTCCCGGAGGGGAGGGGCTGGCGCACACGGGCAGTGGAGCCCTGTCAGTCTTCCTGGCCCATGTGGAGGGGGCGGGTTGGGACTCAGAAGCCGGGCAGGTGGGGACAGGCAAAAAGATAATGTGACAGCTGAGGAGCCAGGCCGCAAACCCTGCTTTATTCTGCCACCTAAAGGCAGCCGTGGCCCACGACAGACAGGCTGCCTCTTCCTCCAAGGAAGCCCGGGCCTCCGGGCCTCTGCCGGGCTGGCCTTGGCAGGGGCTAGGGGATGGCTAAGGTTCCATGTCAGAGCCTTCAGATAAAGGGACCTTTGGCTCCAGTTCTTCAGAGAGCCATAGAAAAGCATGGATGGATGGTCTGATGGCCTTGAGGGTGGAGAGTCTGAGAGCATTCACACCTTGTGTGAGGAGGCTGACGGGCACAGGGAGGCCACAGAGAGACCACCTATGTGCCCAGGCCATGCTAGGTCCGATATAGACACATCCCGGACCACCTGTGGGTGTGCTGGTCTCTCCACCCGCTTCCCACCCCACCACAGGCTCCAGGCTCTTTCAGGCCCCGATTCCCCACCACCCGTCCACCCACCCGCCAGGAGCAGCCTGTGCTGATGGGCTGTGGACGCCTGCGCAGCTCTCTGCCTTCCCCTGGGGCTGGAACCCGCTCTGCCATAGTAAAATCACACCTGTCTTGTTTCCCTCGGGGCCTGCAGCAGGGAAAGCAGTGCCTGGATTGGCGTGGATGCCTGACAGTATTTTTGAAATGAACCAACATGCAAACGGTAGCCCTAAGGCAGACACGACCCCTGGTACATTAGCTTATACTCACTCAGAGCGCTGCGACGAGGTTTGCCTGAAACAGGCCACGGGCTGCGTACGAACAGCATGAATGCTAATGATCAGTGTTACCATCCCATTTTACAGATAAAGAAACCGAGTCTCAGAGAGGCAGCAGTTCTGGTTAGTAAGTGGCAGGGCCAGAATGTGAATTCGGGGTGTCTGATGCTGAGCTCCCTTTCTGCTGTGCCCGCTTCACCCCTCAGTTACCGGGAGGGGACTGGCCCCTTTCAGGAATGGGGAGGCTAGGAATGCCCTGAGGGCTCTCTGAGGGGTCCAATAACTTGTCTCCAGGACAAGGGCGGCTGACCAAGCCCAGTTCCTCCCACCTGTGCCGTGGACAACCTCCTGCCTCTGCCCACGGCCATAGTCCTGACGGACCCTTGATGGTCTCACAGCCTCTGCCCAGATCTCCTCTCAGTCCTCTCTCATTTCTGGCGAGCAGCCTGTGTGTGTGCATGTGAGAGAGAGAGGGACGGGGGACGGGGGAGAGGGGAGAGGAGGAGAGAGGGAGAGAGAGACTGAGAGGTTAATTCCTCCCTCTCTGCAGCGCACGGCAAGCTGTGGATGCTCCGTGCATGGTAAGCAGCTCAGGGTCCGGAGAAGGCGAGGGAAATAATTAAAGGTGGAGAAAAGAGCTGATGAGGAGAGGCTGGAGGGGCCATGCTTACGTGGCCTGGGGAAGTGGCATTTGAGAGCTCAGGGGGTGGGGGAGCATGACAGAGGGGTACCTTGGATCCACGGGGGATCGTGGGGAGGGATCAGAGAACTGGGACCCTGTCCCAGAAGTGAGGGGGCGGGGGTGGGGGAGGATCACAGCCCGTCTGGGGTTTGCAAGAAGGTATCTGCCGGGCAAACGAAAGGCTGTGTCCCAAGACCCTATTCCCATTATTCAGGGGCTCAGGAGGCACTGACGGGAGCTTGCCCCCTTCTGTCTGAGGAGAGGACAGGAGAGAGCTGGTGCCCATGGAGCAGCTGGAGATCAGGGTTAGATCTTGGAAGGAACTTCCCGAGGCTGGAGACGGTGAAATGAAGGGCTGGGATGTGAAGACACCACCATTGCTGCCGTCACCCCGGGGCCCAGTGATTGGGTACCTGTGATGGGCTGGGGCTTTTACATGTACTGTTTCTAGGTACAATGACTGGGGGGCAATAGTGATACCCCTCTAATTTTACAGGGGAGAAAACCGCCAGGCCCAGGCTCAAACCTGGCGCGGCTTCCCCCCCGAACTCCAGAACCAGGCCACGTGGAGCGCTTTGGCTCCTGTATGAGCGTGTGGGGTAATAGGGTGATACTAGTGATGTGAGAGAGCGAGCGAGAGAATTAAAATGGGGAGAAAGAAAGGGTTGGGGGAGACAAAAAAATCGATCAAGTACCTTTAGCTCCTTGGAGATGAGCGATATATAAATATACCAGCCATTATTAAGGCTCTTACCTGATAGCCAAGCCCATGGAGCCATTTTAAGTGGCTCCGGGAGGAAGGTGTGTGTGGACGTGGTGTCCTGGGAGCCGAGGCCGCCACGGCGAGGCTGGCAGGGCCTGGAGAGGGAGGACACCGCAGGCACCCAGGACTCCTCCCCGAGCCCAGACACTGCCGCTTGGGGAAGGAGACACGAGACCCGCACACTCCCCACTGTGTAGATAATAGAAACCACAAAATAGCAATTACTGTATCAGAAGCTGTGAATAAAAGGGACACACCGGGCTTTTAAACATGGCCCTCCTTCCCTCCCCCACCACGCTCACACTTCAGTAACGAACTCACACCTCACTTTTCCAATTATTTCATTCACCTCGGGTTCACCAATTACTCCCCCACGCCGCGGCCCGCCCCCTCCGCCACGCCGAGCGCGCATGACTGGTGGCGGATTTGTGGGTTTTCAACAACTGGCGTTTGTGGTCACGTTTCTAATTTCTTTCGAGGTGTGTGCAGATGGGTAGGGGTGAGGGGCAGGAGAGGGTGCCGAGGTGTTGTGCCGGGCAAGCCAATTACGCCAGCCCTCATAAACAAGTCTGGGCGTGCAAATCGTGTTTGCACACAGCCCGAGAGCAGGCACGTCCGCGTGTGAGGCCCTGGATGGGATGGCGCAGGTCTTCGCTCTGCCACCAAACAAGAGATGACTCGTCCTCTCTCCTGATTGAAATGAGGGGTCAGGGGAAGGCAGTGAGGGGGGAGGGGCCAGGGAGGCAGCGAGGACCCTCGGGAGATGCCCAGTCCATGATTTTGCAGCTGCTCTGGTTCAGGCTGGGAGGCGCCCTCACCCCCAGGCCCGCACGCTGACACCACTTGGGGGTTGGGCACAGGGAGGAGCCCAGGCTGTGCTGCTCCCGGGGGACGGGGGGAGACGACACTCGCCCTTATCTCTCCCGTTGGGATCAGTGAGAGCCCCCGGCCCCAGCAGAAGTGCCAGGTCCTGCAGGAAAGTCTGGGCACAACTTCCTCCCACCTGCGCTCCAGGGTGGCTGCGGGGGAAACCAGCTTCCACCCGGACCTGATCAGATAACAGTGCGGTCTGCACAAGGCAAAGGGGAGGTTTCCTGGGAATCAACGACGGCTCCTTTCTGTTCCTTCTCCAGGCGAGAAAAAGGAGCCAAATCTCTTGGCATGAAAATGCCTTTCAAATATACCAGGATTTTCTAACACACAGCACACATGTAACATAAAACCGAGGCCCAAAGCAGTCATGTGATTTCTCCAAGGCCACCGAGAGTCATCACCTACCACAGGGGTAACTTGCCGAAGGTCCCACAGGTGATAATGAGCTGAGCGGGGCCCCACGTGGGGGTCTGTCCCTGAGCCCCTGCACAGTGCCAGACGTCAGCCTTGTGCTCAGGTGACCCTCGCCTCGGGGAAGAGCAGACAGCGGGCCCCCCTCTGCCCCGAGACACAAGAGGACTTTGGGATAAGGCCCCTCATCTCAATTGCAAACAGCTACAGCTGGGGGCTTCTGATCTCTGCCCACTTCTGCACCCCCCATGCTCACCACCCTCAGGGGGGCCCATCCCTGAACCCACAGGCACAGAGTAGTCCCACTGGGTGAATGAACGTAGCAGGTTCGCAGCGGCTTTGCCCAGTGTCCCGTCCCAGGTCCCCTTGCTTTACAGAGTGGCCATGTGGCCAAGGGCCTGAGTGGAGTGGACAAACCCCTGCCTCCCTCGGTGACAGGTGAGTGAGGGAGGCTTGGGGACAGGACCCGCTGTCCAATTCCCCCACTTCTGCGATGCGGACACACAGGACGGCAGCCTCACCCAACCCTCCAGCCTCGCTGGCTTTTCTCCCATCCCGGAGGCTGCCGCACTCCTGCCTGCCTCAGGACCTTTGGCCTTGCTCTTCTATACCCTGGAAACATTGCTCCCTAGATATTCCCACGACCAACTCCCTGACACACAATCTCAGCTCAAGCACCACCTTCTCAGAGACCTCCTGTGGCCACTCTGCTCAGTGATGCTTCTGGACCTGACCCCCGACCCCGTCACATTGGTCTGAGATGGTGTGTTTACTTTTTGTCTTTCCCTCCCTGTTCTAGAAACAGGAAGAACAATCCGAGATGACGCTACGCGCATTTAGTCACGCAGCCAGCGCTAACCAGCCCCCTGAGTGCGGGCCCGCTCTCCAGGGAATCATCACACACGATGCCCATGCGATGGTGGCAGCACCGTCACGCCCCGTCTGTCTCTGTCCCTGTCCTGAGAACAGCCTTGCATGTAGGACAATCACAAGTTACCACAGGAGAGTGTGGCCAGGTGTGGGGGGCGGGGGTCCATACTCCTTTTAAAGGGCTCCCATTGCTCCTTCAATGGCAGGAAATAAGTTACAGTCAGCAAAAACGGGCTGACTAGATGTTAACCGAGGGCCTTGTGGCTGGAGGATGAGGTCCACCATCAGGTCCCGCCGGGTGGAGAAAAGACAGGGTTCCTTCCAGACAGCCCTGGCCCTGGCCCGGGAAGGGGCAGGGGTCTCAGCGTGGCCCGACCTGCAGGGCTGTTTCCACTCCCCACGAAGGTCATGCAGGTGAGCGTGCATCACCCCGTGGAGCCAACGCTGAGCACTGGGAGCTGCTGAATGGAGGCGGTTACGCGTGGAGTCTCTTCCTCTTTTGTTCCCTCTCGCTCCTTTTTAAAGAGGGCCTTTTAGAAGGAACTTTCCCAATTACTCGCCGCTCGTTACGGTGAGGGCCGGAGGGAGAAAGGGTACCTTATCACCATCAGCGCACGCTCCCTTTTATTTCTGCCTCTCGAAGGCTGAAAAATGGCCTGGTTTCCAAGAAAGTGGGGAAGGAAGTGCGGAGGACGGCGTCTAGCTGCTCTCAATAGCCTTTCACGGGGTCCTTTCCAGGCGAGCGTGACCCTCTCGTTTTCTAGATGAGGGATCCCGAGGACAAGCAGTAAGTGGTATCTCTGAATCAGTCAGCGCCCGCGGTCCAGGCGGAGCCCAAACTCTCCTGAGAGGTCCTGGCAGAGGGGACAGGCCACCAGGAGATGAAAGCTCCAGGCTGAATTGATGGGAGGGGGAGGGGGAGAGGGAGGGAGGAAGAGAGGGAGAGGGAGGAGGGAAGGAGGGGAAGAGAGAGAGACAGAGGGAGGGAGGGAAGAAAGGAGGGAGGGAGTGAGAGAGAGGAAGGGAAGGGGGTGGAGAAAAGGAGAGAGAGAGAGAGAGAGGGAGGTAAAGGCATTTTGAGATCTTGAGACATGCCAGAGCCAGGCCAGCAGAAGGGGGAGGATGCTGGCACCAGGTCCTGGACCTCGGGGCAGGCAGATGATAGAAGGAGCCAGGAGGGACCAGCTCTGTGGGACCCTGGCCAGCAGCATCAGGGGCACCCGGGAGCTCATCAGAAATGCAAAGACTCAGGCCACCGGTCTCTCTGACTCCAAAACTGGGGGGTGGGGTAGGGCAAGCCCCCAGGTGAGCATGTCTGCTCTAACGGAGGGCGCAGGGGCAGCCACAGTGTTGCCAAGAACAACAGACTCAGCCTGCACAGCACCTTCACACTCGACTTCCGTTCTGAGTTGGTCCTACGCGGTCAGAAGGGCTTGTCTATTTAGAAAACAGTGGAATCTCCTTAGGCCCTTATTACCGAGAAGGTCTCTCTGTCTCTCCTCCTGGCCCCCTGCAGCCTGTCGCCCCCTCGGTTGCCTGTGTTCACATGTGTGGGATTCTAAGCACCTGGAGGACAAAGACAGTCCTGCCACTGTGGTCTGTCCCCAGCATCTACCCAAGGCGTGGACACATTTGTGGCTACTTGGGCACTGAACGCACCCTCCTCCCCCACCATTTCCCAGACCGAGATGGAGGCTCAGTAGGAATGTCAATGCCTCGCCATCCAGGCCTGTGGACCAAGCATTCCCTCGGCGCCTGTCTCTCAAACACGTCCTGTGTGAGGCCCTGGGCTCTGTGCTGGGAAGGACAGTAGACGCAGCACATTCTTGCCTCCGCGGGTACCACCTCTTTCTCACTGATCCTAAGCTGGTGGTTTTCAGTCCCCCCACCCCAGGTTGGTGCATACCTTCAGCAAAATAGTTTTGAGTGTTTATCCCCAGTATATGCACATTTGTAATTTATAAACAATGTCTGCATGTGCTGCTCTTTATGTTCATCCTTATATATTTAAACATCAGACAAAATTTAAAGGATGAGAGAAAACATAAATAGAAATGGAATCTCCAACATTTTCCTCTTGTTCCCCCAAATGACGGTACTGGGCACTTTCTGGAGGCCCACGATTTGAAGGCAACCACAGGCCAGGCACTGCAGTAAGCATATTCCATGTGTAACCTTATGCAACCTTCGGCAATCCCCAGAAAGCGAGGCTCAGGCTGCTTTAGGGGTTTGCCCAAACTCGTGAGGCTAGTGCATGGCAGAGCCAGGACTCACTCAGGCCGGATGAAATGTTAAACCCCTGCTCTGTGTGAGGGGTCCATCTGGGCATGGCTGAAGGACTGAAGAAGCAACTTAAGATTGGACGCTGTCTGCTGAACCTGAGTAGAGTCCTTAGACAGAAACTGTCATCAGAATAGTTTTTAAAATCAGAGGTAACTCTTAAAAAACAGCACTTCTCAAACTTACCCTGAGTGGTGCCAATAGGTATTTTGTATAAAAGGGCTTGTGGGATTAAATAAGCTTGGGAGACATCTAGTTTAAAGTTCCTCTACTGCAGACCTTGTCAGTACCTTAAAGGTATTATGTGGGCCCCACACACCTAAGGGTCAAGGGTTCAATTCCAAGTCAAGGGCATGTACCTGGGTTGTGGGCACTGCGGGAGGCAATCAGCCGATGTGCCTTTCACACCTCTCTACCTCTCTCTCTCTCTCTCCCTTCCACACTCTCTGAAAAGCAATGAAAAAATATCATCAGGTGAGGATTAACAACTAATATCCATATATATTAGGTGCATGGAAGAGTGAGAGAGAAGATTGTTTCTCAAAGTCACCCTCCCCCGAAACAAGAAAGCCTATTAGCATCTCTCAGGACCCTGCTATTCCATGAAACGCAGTTGGGAAATACAGCTTGGAAAACAAAAAGGAATGAGCCGGTCACTGCGGACGGTCTGAGCACACACAGTAAGGTGGGAGGCCTCTGCCCTAACACTCAGCGAAACCTATTCTCCGGGGACTGTGCGGGGGGACCTGCTACAGAAGACGCCTGGTTTTGACAGAGAGGGGCCAACGTCACAGCTTCGCTGGAAGAACCTAAGTTTGGAGTCAGACCTGGTTCAGACCCATCCCTGCACCCACGTCACCTTTCTGAGGCTCAGTTTTGTCACCTGTAAAGTGGGCCCCCTCCCCCACACAAGGCTGCTGACTCCACGGTTCCGGCCTCTCAGGACGAAGAAGCGGAAGTTGTTGGCAATGCCTATGTCCACTAAAAGGATATGTATGGGCGCTAAGCAAGCCCTTGGGATGTTTCAGATGGAAGCTGAGAAGAAGGCTGGGCCAGGCAGGCCCCTCTCGGGGGACCCCAGGGGTTCCAGCAAAGAGCTGACCTAAGAGGGCCACGTGTGGCTTTGTGATTCTTGGAGCCCTGAGAACAGATGCAGTTCTCCATCTCATCCACATGTCCTGTTCGCTTTATAACTGGAAGCAATTGTCCCCGAGGTCTCCCTCAGCCAGATCCAGGCACCAAGTCCTTCCTGGGCTGAGCAAGCCCATTGGAGCAGCCGTGTCCCCTTCCTCTGGCCCGGGGCGGACACGCTGGTCAGTCCCCGCCTCTGCCGGGTGAGTTAATGAAACACAGCGCTGCTCTCCCTCACTTTCTCCCCCTCTGGTCTTCAGCTGCCTCAAGTACAGCTAATCCCATTACAAGAAAATAAAGTGGATAATTCAGGCTAATGAAATCGTTGCAAGAATGTGGCCAGCCAGAGGTGGACATTCAGAACCAATTTAGCACCCTTTGGTGTTGTTATTCTCAGTACAGGAAATGTTTGAGAGGAGGAAGGAAAAAATTAAAAAGAAAAAAAAAAAGCCGGCCTCTTTCTTGTTCACTTAAATCTGGTTAAAGAATGAATCCGCCGCGTATCTTGCTTATCGCCATTATCTCTGTCATGCCCGACATCTCCACAGTGACTCCGGGGGTGGGGGGTGGGGGTCAGCAGCTGTGGTTGGGCTGTGTCTGCTCGACGCTTTTTGCTTCGCTCGGAGGAGGACTCCTAAGAGGTGAACTCCTGGGCCCCCCTGTCCCCACCGAAGCCAGACACCTGACCATGGGTTAAACCAGCTGCTCCCGGAGTCTCTACAGGCAGGAGCAGGTGGGATGACCTTCCGTGCAAAATGGAGCAGGCAGCTGGACAACCTGTCTCAGGGTGGGTCTGGGTGCTAAGGTGGGCGACACCCACTGCCACTGGCCCATACACCCTCATGCCACCTGCTGCCAGGCCTCCTGACAAGGATGGCCACTCACTCCCCAGCACCTGCGACCTCCCTTCACTGTCCACTCCTTGGCCTCATCTCTCCCCCACACAAGGGGCCCTGTCACCTTCGTTTTTTGATTCATTTCAATTCTCAGACCCTGAATGAGGAAGGCACATCACAAATCCAGCCATCAGCCTCCTCTGCTATCGAATGAGTCACGCCTGTCCTAACTCCCCACCAGTCTCCCCATGATCTAGAACCTTCTGACTGGGGAACGTGGAGGACAACTGAGTGGAGCAAGCCGGGAGGAGAAGCATGGCCTTACAAATAGGGAAAGAACTTTTGCCGAGCCTGCAAGGTTTTGTAGGGACTTTAAGGGGCACATGTGAGGTGAAAGTTCCGGTCATGGGGGATTAGGAAACTCTCCATCAAGGCCAGCACCCCCCTCCCTCCTCCCGCCCTCTGCCCTTCCCTCTCCTCCCAGTCAGAGTGCCAAGTGCAGCCCTCGGTCACCAACTCCACCTCCACTCTGATCCAGAGGAACATATCCTGGGAGGTTTGAGGCCAGAAGACACCAACACTCGTGGACGGTGCCCCAGTGCAGCCTGGGCGCAGCCCCCTTTGCACAGGCGGGGAAGGCCCCGAGCACTTCAGAAAGGCGCCCACGCACAGCAGTGCTTTCAGAGGACTGGTGCGTGGAGGCCAGGCAGCGGGCGCTGCCGGGGAAGCCCTCATTCCTCAGAGGCGGGAGAAGTGACAGGCATCGTGCGGGTGACAGGCTGAGTTATGGTGTGTTTGCACCTAGCGGTGAGTGCCAGGTCCCACAGAGCCAAGAACCATACATCTTGCCACCGGCCTAGAGACCTACTCAGCACGAGACAGAAGTAAGGACCATAAACCCAGCAGCTGCCCCGCTAAGCGGCAAGACAGGCAGAGAACGCCAGGAGGACACCGCCTGGAAGGCTCTCCCACCCAGCCCGCCCACCTGCAGAGGCATGTGCTTGCTGGTACTACCTCCCTCCACCTCCTGGTCAGCAGACTTGACACTCTATTGTGTGTTCTGTTCTCTCTTTGCTCCAGTCCGTCTCCCAGCTGGACACTGACTGGTCAGCACCCCGGACAGCGCCTGCAGCACCTGCAGCACCTGCAGGCCACTCAGCACAAGCCGACTGCTGAGTGACTAAGGTAGGAAAGGGTGCTTGCCTCTTCCTCACTGTTCCACTTCTGGGCCCTCTCAGCACCCAGGTCCTCAAAACCAGAAACAAGAAACTGTGGGGAGGGGGCTTACGTTTGCCGAGCGCTTCCCTGTGCCCGACCCTGCACCCGATGCTCTATGTTCACGGTCCAGAGCAGGGGTGGGGAACCTTTTTCCTGCCAAGGGCCACTTGGATATTTATAACATCATTCACTTAATATAATGCACTTAATATAAATTTATGTTGCTATGACAAAAGCTTCTAGATTTATTGAATTTCGAGTCCTGCCTATGGTTGCCTTTGCAGGGCCAAACCAAATGACTTCGCCGGACTTATGTGGCCTGCAGGTCAGATGTTCCCCACCCCTGCCTAAGCTTGCAGGGCGCTCACCCAGGACTGTGGAGTGGGCAGAGTCTTGGCTGCGCAACGCCCTTCCTACTTGGCTGCGCAACGCCCGCCCTGGGCAGTCGCCCGCGTCCGCCCTTGAACTCGCTCCTCAGGTTCTTGCACCCATCTGACTTTACGGTTGGGAAGAGGCAGAGTACGGTCACTCTGTCTTCCTGGGGGCCCCCAAACCGACAAGTCACAATAAGAGGTGACCCCTTGTCTTGTGCCATGAGGTTCAGGCCGGGGTGTGCCTCAGGCAACTGAGCAGTCTCAACACCTGAGCATCACCGAAAGCCAGGACGATCGTCATTGGGGGATGACGGCTGAGACACCCCTGCAGGATGCAAGACGCAAACACAGCACGGGCCTTCGATGGGAGGGAGACAGGGAACAGCAGAGGTGATTCATGGCGCTGAGCCGCCAGCACAGAGGGCGGGGAGAGACACTCACCCGGCCGGGACAAATATTATTTTTAAAAGTCTGGGAAGGAAAACAACAATAAAACAGCTCAAGCTCAGGACGGCTGGCGAGGTTTAAGATGCAGTGAGAGGTGGAAATGGATCTGTGAGGGGGACCATTTGTTTGGAGCCAAATAAACCAACAGAGAATGTGATTCAGTTGCAGAAGGGGCAGAGGAAGTTTAGAATCGGATGGTCCATTGGAAGCAGAGACCCAGCGGGGGATCAGGAGGTCGGGAGAGAGAAATAAGCCCTAGAGGGTGGGTTCCCGCTGAGCTGTGTATGTGTAAGAGCTGGTGGGCCCCACCATGGGGAATCTGGGTGTGGAAACCAAGGCCTGTGTGTGGGGAAACCAAGGCGCCCCCGCAGAGGTGGAGAGAACGGGAGAAATCAACAGTCAGAGGGGAAGCAGGCCTTGCAACAAGCACTGTTAATCTCACAAGCCAGTTAAAGAGCATCATTTGCAAAGTTTGTGAGGAGGGAAGGGAAATTATCGTCTCTGGCGCCGCACAAAGCCCTAGCCGTGCTTTATCTCCGGCTTGCTCACGCACACAGGAGAGGGGCTGTTTGCGAGCATCTTGCTGTGCCTCCCGTCCTCACCTCCCACTCCACTCCAGGTAGAAAACAGGAAGTGTGGCCGCAGCTTGTTCTGAGGCAGCAGGCCTGGGTGACGTGTGCCTAGGGGTGGTGTGGGAGTTAACAGTGGAGGAAAATAATCAAGAGGTTTCACACCTTCGTGGGGCAGGTGGGAAGTAAATAAAACCTGGGTTTCCGGAGGGATTCATGCTCCCAGTGGGACAGAACTCCCACTTGGATCCCAGGGGGTGTTCCCCACCCTGGTGGGGAGCTGCTCCTCCATAGCAAGGATGAGTTAGTACCCCGTGTTCAGACTCGGGGAGATGGAAGTCTGGGGGCATTGATGACGTAGAGGCTTATAAGCACAAGTGTGGAGTGAGCTGGCTCCTCCATGCTGGGCCTCAGCTTCCAGAAACTATGCCTTTCCATGTGTCGGCACTTGGTGGCCCTGTCAAGCTGACACACAAAGTCAACCATCACAGGCTCTTTACAGGAGTTCGACAACCCCAGATCTAGCCAACCCCACGTCCTGGCCCAACCCACTCCACACCGAAGCACCACCCTCACTGACCCCCAGCTCAGGCCTCATCCCTGCACCACGCTGCTCCGTCACCCCGACAGCCAGGTGTCCTGGCCTCCGCTCCCTGCGCTGTTGTTTTCCTTGATCAGGTACTTACTAGATCGGGGCACTCATTAGAGGCCCAGAGAAAACCCAAGTCTGCGGTAATGAGGGGGGTCTGAGAATCATTAGGCCTCTTCACCTCGCCCTCCCCACGTGCCATTACCTGAGGGGCCTCGGGACGGACTGTTTCCTGGGAGCTGCTGGCACAGAAGGCTGAGCTTGGCACGCCCCACAGCCCCACCCAGCTTCTCCCTGCAGGGAGGGATAAGGCAACCTGCCCCCTCACCCAGCCATGGGAGGACCAGACACTGTGCTCAGTGCTCAGTACTGGGAGAGAACAGGGTGACCCTCCCTCTCCCCGCCTGGCACACACCCTCACTCAACCAGCACACCACAGCACAGACTCAGAGACAGGAGGAAGGCAGTCCAAGGCCACCTATGTGGGGGGCCACGTTAGGAAACTGCTCCCCAAACTAGAGCCTCACCAAGATGTGTGATTAAGTGGAAGAAGAAAAAAAAAAAAGCCAAGTGCCAAAGGGTTAAAAAAAAAGGGGTGGCAGGGGGAGGGGTGTGTTAACATGTGCACAGAAAACCATTTCTGGATGGAAACATGACACTGCTGCAGGGGCTGCCTGTGGGGAGCGGCACAAGGGGCCAGTCTCGCGAGCGCTCACACGCTCACACGCCCTCCGCCCTGCCAGCCCCCTCCCCTGGCTGGACTCTGGGTCAGCCGCACTGACTCAGGGCTGGGGTAAAGGCTAGATTTTTCTTATCATCGGGGTCTCAGGTCACAGCCACCTCTTCAGGAAAGCCCTCCCTGACCTACACTCCCAGGCACTGCCGACCCCAGCACCCACAAGTCAGCACGGTGCGTGTCGTCTCTGACGTCACCCATTTGTTGTCCACTGCCCCACGTGTGTCTTCCAGCTCTGCCAGGGCCGGACCTCACTGGTCTTGGCCACCAACGGACCCCGATGGTCGTACCATGCACTCAATAATCCAGGAAATAAAGGAACAAAGGGGAAATGAGGTCTGCAGAAAGAAGGGGGCCCTCTCTGCCTCCCCCACTCCTGGGAAACAGCCCATCACTGCAGTTCACTTCATCTGCGGACACCCTGGAGTCCGGGCCTGTGGACACGAGCACCCACATCACATACAAATGCCCCTGCCCCAATCTGCTTCCTGACACAGGCAAGGCGCTTGCCCTCCCCCAACCCTCCCTAACACCCCCTTCCCCAACACTCCCCCTCCCCGGGTGCTGCTCTAGCAGGGCAGGGACAGGGAGGGAGCCCTGGGACCCTCTTGTCCTGGATTCCCCACCTGGCCCCATAACGACTTTTCTCGACCAAGTTTCCAGGCGGCTCGGGCTGCAGAAGGAAGTGACAGGACGGGAGACGGTACAGTTGCCATGACATCGCTGCCGCGTGACTTAGCCTCAGAGCTCTGGCTCCCCTGGAATACTTTAACGATCTGTCGTGGGGAGGCAGGAAGGAGGACAAGTGCCGTGCGGCTTGATGTCCCCAGCTCCAAAAACATTCTCCTTCCTGCAGCCAGGGCAGCCAGCAGCTGCAGAGATGGAAGGGAGAGGACACTTTTACGGGGACCCAGGTGGGAACGCCTTCCCCATCTACCTTGTGGGAGGGAAATAAGCAACTCAGAGAAACCATAGGGATGTCTACTCCAAGCGTCCTCCTCCGACCGCCAGTTACATTCCTTCCATAACCAGAGCCTGGAGAGGCTTCCTTTAAAGCGACCACTTGTCAAAGCCCGTGACTGGCCCCCTCCCTCCTTCAGGATGGAAGCTGAAGCTGAGGGCAGGACCGGGTGGCAGTTTGGAAGGTGGGTGTGGACAAGAAAGGGAGCGCTGTTCTGCCCCGTGATCTCCGGTGCCTTCAGAGGGGGCTTCCTGTAGGCTGGGGAGGACCCTTCGTTCTGTGAACAACCTCGCTTCCTTGGACCACTGACTCTTGGGTGTCTTGTTAGGAGGCCCCATTATTCTGCTGGGTGGAAGGAAGGACAGGAAGGTGCACACACCTTCCGCTCCTGGGTGTGCGTCCACGGACCACAAGTCACTGGCTGGCTGTGCACCTGGCCAGCATCCTAGTTGCGGGTTCGATCCCCGGTCGGGGCGCATACAAGAGGCAACCAATCAGTGTTTCTCTCTCTCTCCCTTCTCTCTAAAATCAGTGGAATCATATCCCAGGTGAGGATTAAAAAACAAACAAAAAGATTTGCAAGAAAAACAGACGAGGTGGGAGGACGGGTACCATTTGCTCCCACTTAGCAGATGAGGAAACTGAGGGTCTGTGAGGAACAAAGATGAGCAGAGTGGCTAAGACTGTGGCCCCTGACAGTAGGGGTTTTAACCCCGTCTTCCCTGCTTCTGAGCTGCAGGCAGGGGATGCCGCCTCTCTAAGCCTCACTGCCCTTCCTGTCTCTACCACGCATGTGAAAACAGCGTCCTCCTGCGACTGCATGAAGACTAGACATAAAAAAGAGCGGGTGAGAACGCAGCCTGGCATTGAGCACATGGTCACCAGAAAAGCAAAGGAACGGCAGTGGTTCACCAGGGAACAGTGTCCCCCCGAGGGCCTTTGGGAATCTGTGGGGGCTGTTTCTGGCTGTCACGGGGATGAGGAGCGCTGGGTGGCCTAGGACAGCCGCCATGCCTGTAGCACTCCTCCTGAGGGACACCTGGACACGCACAGCCCTGGCTCCTCTGCACAGAGCCCTGCCCCTGTAGTCCAGCCCAGCCGTCTCACACCTCAGCCCCGCTGACACTTGGGGTGGGCGCTTCTTCGTCTTCAGCTGTCCTGTGCACTGGAGGGTACTTGGCAGCATCCCAGCTCCCACCCACCAGATGCCAGTAGCTCCCCCCACGTTGTGACAACCCTAAACGACCCCAGACACAGCCCAATGTCCCCTGATGGGCACACGTTGGACACGAAGAGAACCTATCTGTTTTCAGCTCTCGGTACCAGCGGGCAAGGGAGATCGTGGGAATGCAGTGAGCCCGCGTCTCAAGTCTGATGGCAACCGCTAACACCCAAAGTGAGAGCAGTGCAAGTCCGTGTGGGTGTGGGGGTTTTGGGGGCAGCAAACAGGAATGACACGTGGTCTCCCCTGTCTGGCACACATAGCTGACATTCTCCTGCAGGCCCCATGCTTCTGAGACTACCCTCACGGGTCCTCAATTTAAGGTAGAAGTACGCTTCACGACCACGAAACATCTGCTTTCTGGTGCCGCTAACATTTTTTTAACACTTAAAAAAAAAAAAGTAAAGAAAAGAAGGGAATGAATTTTAAACTGCTTGGGTAAAAGGCAGTGAATACTAAGCATTATTTATCCCGGGCCTTCATGCCCACGCTCGGAAGGAAACACGAGGTTCGATGTATATACTGTGGAGAGAAGACACTTCGAGGCAGAGGGAAGGAACACCTGCGCGCTCCCCTGCTCTCCAGCTGAGCGGAGGGGAGCAGCCTTCTCCATGGGCTGCCCTCGCGGCTCCCACTCTGGCTTTCTGGGCTGGCAGCTGGGGGCCGGGAGCAGTAGCCTCGCTAATTCAGTAAATGAACTCTGACAAGACTAAATGGTTGTTTGGATGGATCCCTTCTCATCCCCCTCCCCTCGCTGCCCAAAACCTCAATTAAAATAAATAAAACACAAGACGCTATTGGAGTCTTTTACGGCCTGTTCTCCAGCGGGAGTCAGAAAATGCTAACGATGCGGAGGCTGCGGGGAGCCCGGCCGGCGGCTTTGGGCCTGGAGTGGCCGGGGTGACCCTGCCTTTGCTCTTCCTCCCTGGCTTCCCTGTCCGGTCCTCCTGCTCCCATTTCTGGCAGGGCTGGGCAGGCCGGTATTATTCAGCTGCCATAGGTGTCTTCAGCCAATCGGAGGCGATGGCAGCTGCTTGCACCTTGCTGACAGCTGCTGTCAAAATACTCTCACAACCGGCGGCTCGATAATAACTCGAAAATGAGATACAAATGAGGGACTCTTCATGAGTGGGACCGGCCACATTCTCCCCACCCCACTGGCTCCCGAGCGTGGCGGGGAATGCGTGGGGATGCTGGAGATAAGCTCAGGCCACATGGAGAGATCAGTTAAAAAAAACCCACCACCAAAAAACCCCAACCAAACCCGCTAGACATGGAAGGCTGTCCCGATTCCCCTAGGCCAGTGGTCAGCAAACTGCGGCTCGTGAGCCACAGTTTGCCTCTCTGTTGACTAATGAGTTTGCCGACCACTGCCCTAGGCTCCCAGGGGTCCCGCAGGGCCGCAGAACGGAGCCGGAATCCTCCCAGGGAGGGACGCGCGCACTCGGAATGGCACTGGATGTGCTGACGGAATCTGAGTAGGGACGACCTGTGGGAATTTTCTGTCCATCAATGCAGGCAGGCTCCCTCCCAGGCCACACCACATGGGCCTGGCCCCCCTTCCGCAGTCCACAGCCAGGCCACTGGGCTGGTTTTCTGTTTTATTCATCAAGCCAACTCTTTCCCTAGAATGTGGGCTTTTCTCCCTGGGGAAGAGGATGCCAGCACACACAGCCTGTTTAGAAAAGCACAAACAAGCCCCAGGGAGTGCAAACTGTGTGGTCAGCACTTCCGGTTCCCAGGATGGAGCAGGGAGAGGCGGTGGGTCTGAACTCCTGCGCACTTGCCTGGGTTGGGCCTTGCTGGGTCTCTCTCGGCCGGTCAAGGCAGGGTCTGGGCTGTCCAGGTGGGCAGGGCTGTAACATTCATTTACTCGATGCTTCAGAATGTCTGGGAAAATTCCACACTCACCCAGGAGGTGCAGGGGCCCTTAGAAAACCCACTGAATTTTTTATTATTTTTTTGTTCTTTTGCTGTTCTGGGTTAAGCTTGGCTATATTAAGAGAAGCGGAGGCGAAGGCGAAGGCTGAGGTTAAAAAAAAAAAAGCACTTTTGCGGACAAGTTGTTAAAGGGTCTTTATTTAAACTCAAGGTAGGCTGAGTCTAATTGTCTAATCCAGGCTACGTGCGTTAAAACCTCCTCCACACCCGCCTCTCTCTCTGCCCACACTTTTCCTCACAGACACCTTTATCCCTCCGTCCATGTGTCGGGTAAACACGGAGCCTTTTCGGCTTGTGTGTGACAATGTGCGACCTGAATAACCCCGTCTGTGCCAGCGGAGGCACTTTAAATATAAACTCCCTCCAAGGAAGCGCCAGCCCTGTCACTTACTCTGAGCTGGGCCTTTACACCCCACACTCGGAAGGACAAGAGGCTCTCGGCACACCATGAAAAGGTGGGGTGCCAATCTGGGGTTACGTCAAACCTCACCTACAGGGCCCGGTGCGGCCTTTAAGCAGCTACGAGACCTTCGGCGAGGCACTTAGCGTCTCTGACCTGCCAGCTCCTCACCTGTGAGAGGGTGATATTAATACCTGCCCCGCCTACGGAGGCGTGCAAAGAGGAGGGATGCGGGAAAGCCCCTCAAAGCGATCGCTGTCATGTGGTGGGAATGTGGGCGGTGGCTTTGGCTTTTGTTCCATTTCCCAAACTCGCTGCAATGGGTTGCTTTTCTCATCAGAATAAAGACCTTTAAAGGACTAAAGGTCTGACCTGCTAATAACAGACTCCAAAGAGTTTTATATATGAAAGAGTTTTGAAATTATATAAAACGCTGGTCAAAAAAACACCTCACCAAAGTGGCACTGTCCTATCTTCATTTAACGCAGCTGGAGGTTGTGGGTTGTTTTTTGTTAAACCTCACCTTGAGGACAATTTCCCATTGATTTTTAGAGAGAGAGTGGAAGGGAGAGACACAAGAGAGAGAACATTGATGTGACCAATGGGTTGCCTCCTGCATGTGTCCCAACCAGAGCCAGGGATCGAGCCTGCAACCGAGGGGTACCCCTGACAGGAATCGGACCCGGGACCCTTCAGTCCATGGGCCGACTCTCTAACCACTGAGCAAAAACCGGCTCGGGTGCAATTCAAGTTTTAAAAGGGCTGGCTTTGGAGTTAAAGAGTGACAATGGACAGAGAGGGGACAGAGAAGGCGCTAAGAGTCACCAGAAGGCACTCTGTGTGGTGTTACTGACGAAGAGTTATCGAGACAGACTATAGATCTGGACCCGCGGCTACATCTTCCTAATACCAAAACCCACATTCTGGATCTCATTCCCGCAAAACAATGCCATCCATCACACTAAACTAACATTCTTAATTTGAATTTCATTGATTTTAAATTCTGTTTGTGTTTAATTTGAAAATGTGTTCTGGTTTTATAGTCCTAAGAGAACCATGAGCATAAGTTGTCAGTTTGTTCGGAATTTTACATTTGTACACACTTAAGTTGCATATTAATAACAATATTTATATGACTGCCGTGGGGGAAGGGCCACGAGATGTTTCCTTTCTTTAAGAGGACTCCTCAGACGTCATTCAGGTCTGAGAAACACCGGGCATGGCCCCCGATTTTGTGAAATGTTCCGTTAGAACAGAAAACCCTCTCACAGATGATCATGCACTTGAGCTCCCTCACCCAGTGTCCTCGGGAGGACCAGAAAGGTCAGGTAACTTTCCTAAGAGCACACAGCTAACCAGCAGCAGGGCTGGGAGTAGGAGCCCAGCTCCTTGGCTCTCAGGGCTGCCCTGTGCATTGCAGGAGCTGGAGGTGTGAGCCAGACTAGATGACAGCTACCCCTGGGCCGGGCCGAAGGCCAAGTCCTTGCCAGCACCACTGACCTTGTCCTTATAGCAAACTAGACAGTGTTACCCTGGCCCTTCTACAGGGATGGACTCTCAGTCCCGGAGTTGTCACCAGGCCATCAATGTAGAAGACCTGCCCTCTACGGAAGGGCTTTAGTGGGGTGGCCCCAGAGTGCACATTCCACTAGGCCAAGGCAGTCCCTTTCCGGCGTTCACGTTTGCTTCTGTAACCCAGCACCTGCCACCTCCCTGCCTCCTTAGAGATGCTTAGTCAATATTTGCTAAAATGACGAGCTCTTTCATAAGTAGAAAGCAGTGTGTTGAGACCTCCTTTCTCCATGGGAAGCTCCGAGACAGGAGACAGAAGCTGCTCCTACTCAGAAGCCTCTCGAGACATCCGGGGCTCCCACTGCCTCTCAGCACCCGGGATGCTAGAGACAGGAGCACAATTAGTAGCTGCAACAATGAGCTGCCTGCGCCCTCCCCACAAGTCCAGACAAAGCGCAGAGACCTTGTAGCTGGCACGGAAGTGAATGGAGAGAGAGGAGGTGTGTGAAGACAAGGTGAGCGCAGGCTGCGGCGACGGCGTCCGACTGCAGGGAATCAGGGCACTCAGTGCCACCCTGCCCGCCCCCCCAGGACCCATACGGCCGCCCCAGGGTGCTTCCTGGGCCTCTGTCTGGACCGGCCGGCTGTGGAGTGAAAGAAAACATCAGCTGCAATGGAAGACCAAGCCTGCGGAATGGCAAAGGGAGGGAGGAAGCCGCAGCCCCACACTCTCCAGCTCTCAGAGACTGTAGTTTTTAGAGGAAAATTCCGTGGTTTCCCATGGGCCCCGGTTTGGGATGCACTGCCGATCGGACAGAATTGGAAAAGCTCTAGCCACATGCCATGAACACCACGTTCTTAGGCAAATACCTATGGCGGTGGCGTACCTACTGCGGACGGTCCATGGTGGACATCACTCACCAGTTGCCTTGCCATTTCCCAGGAGCCCAGGCGTCCTCACCATCCTCCAACCCAGTGGTCGGCAAACTGCAGCTCGAAAGCCACATGCGGCTCTTTGGCCCCTTGAGTGTGGCTCTTCCACAAAATACCACGTGCAGGCGTGCATGTACAGCGCGACTGAAATTTCGTGGCCCATGCGCAGAAGTCGGTTTTTTTGCTCTCAAAAGAAATTTCAGTCGTTGAACTGTTGATATTTGGCTCTGTTGACTAATGAGTTTGCCGACCACTGCTCCAACCCAATTCTAGCCCGCTGTGGCCAACATGGCTTGGTGTTGGCTTGCAAGGAGGCAGCTACCTACCCTGCCTGGCCTCGCCCAACCCCGTCACCGATTCACTCATGGAAGCTCTGAGAAGTTACGCCACGTCCAAGGTCACACAGGGCAGAGCTGGGCGAGAATTCAGGTCTCCTGACTCCCCCGCCCGTGTTCTTCTCACTTGGAAAACCACACAGGCTCCCTTCCAAGCTGACAGCCAACTGCTGACGACTGAGGACAAGGACGGCACGAGAAGGGAGAACCCGGGGAACCTGAACATCCTGTCTGAGCAAGCGCTGCTGCGTCCTGGTCCCGAGGTCAGCGGCAGTAACTTTTTAAAAAGTAACATTTAAAAAGATATTTTATTTTATTGGTTTTAGAGAGTAAGGGCTTTGCAACTGCCCGGAGGTACCATCAACACAGCCTTGGTCCCAGGTCAGCGACACAGCGATGCTGGTGCAGCCGCTGGCATCTGAGGAGCTAGGAGGCGACCCTGAACCAGGTGTTTCCCACAGGAGTGTTCACCAGAACCCACCAACACGTGCACCCCAGGGACAGGCCAACGGAGACCTGCGACCCGGGCACCACCCCTGCGGCCAGGGGTTATGAGTGACACGTCACAGCGAGGAAGGGGTGGCGTGTGGAGTGGGGCTGAGGCCTCGCCCCGGCTGCTTCACCCAGAATGTGCTGTCACCCAGCTGCTGTCCTCACTGCCTCTCTGCATCCCAGTCCTCCCTGAAGCTGTCCGGCTCTCTGCAAATGCACCCCCAAATCCACCTGGCAGCTCCCCACTTCAACCACTTGGTCCAGCCAGTCAGCTCTGGCCCAGGTGACCACAGAAACCTCCCGGGGGGCCTCCTCAAACCCACCCTGACCCCTCTGCTCCCCACAAGATCTCTGACAATGTGAGACACCCCCCCCCCGTCACCCCCCGCTGCCCTCTGCTCAGAACCTGCATTTGCTGTGGTTTTATAAAAGCCCAGAGGCCTGACGTGCAAAGAGCAGACCAGGCCCAGGCGATCCTGAGGAACAAAGACACTAGACACCACATCGTAACAAAGCCGTGGTAATTAGGGCCGTGGGTATTGGCACAGGGTAGACAGATAGGCCCGTGGAACGGATAACAGCATCCAGAGCAGACCCTCACACACAGTCACCTGATTTATGACAAAATCAATACTGCAGAGCAGAGGGAAGAATGGTCTCTGCGATAAATGATGCTGGACCCACTGAATATCCATGTGGGGGAAAATGTCCCTCGATCTCTACCTCACGCCATACACAAAAATCAATTCCAGACAGAATGCATGCCTGAAGGTGAAAGGTCAAAGCTTGCAGAGAAAAACTTGGCAGACTTCCTTCATGAGCTTGGAGGAGGCAAAGGTTTCTTAAACAGGACACAGAAATCCGCACCATGAAGGAAAAAATGGCAAATTGACAATATAAAGAGCCTCTATTCACCAAAGGACACTATTAAGATGACACCATTAAGTTAATGACAAAATGGGAGAGAGAGGGACTCCAATCATACAGCCACCAAAGAACTAGGATGCAGAATATTTTAAAAAATAATTTAAGAAGTGACTAGAAAATTAGTAAGAAAAATTGGTAAGGAAAATAACCAGATGACCCAATTTTTAATAAATGGGCAAAAGACTTGAACAGGCATTCTACAACACAGTATGTCCAAATACTCATAAATATATGAAAAAACATCTGATTTCCTTAGCCACCAAGAAACTGCAAGTTAAAACCACAATGTGATGATGTCATTGTTTAGCCACCAAAATGGCTAAAAAGAGAGACAGACAATACCAAGTGTTGGCGAGGACGAGGGGCAACCAGAACACCCAAACTGATGGTAGCAGTGCCAACTGATACAAATACTCTGGGAATGTGTCTGGCAGTATCTAGTGACCTGAGCTGCGCACACCCCATGACCAGCAATGCCACTCCTCCAAGGACACCCTATAGAAACCAGGCACACGGTCACCAAAAGACACACTCGGGAATGTTCACAGGAACATTTATTCTTGAAACAGATAAAGAACTGCAAACTGCCCAAATGCTCCCCAGCAAAGTGGATACAGGTTAAGGCAGTGAAACTACTCTGACTGACACCGTAACGATGGACACATGCCATCATGCACCTATCCGGACCCACAGGATGTACACCCCAAGGGGGAACCATCTGTAACCTGGACACTGGGTGATTATTGTGTGTCAGTGTAGGTTCACTGACGTAACCCATGTCCCACTCTGGTGGGGGATGTGGATAATGGAGGGAGGGCCTATGTGGGTGGGGACAAGGGACACGGGAGAACTCTCTGCACCTTCCTCTCAAGGTAAACCTCACCTGCACTAGTAAACAGTCTTAAAACAAGACAAACGTCAGCAGAGTGGGAAGGGCAAGGGCCCCTGATAAGGAAACGGGTCAGACGGCGCTGGGACCTCACCTCACCTCTTGTCCTTAGTGGGGTCAACGGGCTACAGCCTTACCTGTAACGTTTGTACATTTTATAAAAGGGGGAGAAAAAAATACCTTAGTTGTGTAACTAAAACTAGAAGACAAAACCAAAAACCCTTACCTAGGGTGTGCCCATCTCCACGAGGCCATGTTTAATTTCATTTGGGGATCAGCACTCTGTCCCCTTAAAGGGCCAGAGAGCCAATCGTTTATAGGCTTGAGGGTCATTTGATCTCTGACACTACTACTCAATGCTGCCACTGGTGTGACGCACCACGGACAACACAAAAATGAGTGATGAGATGGGATACCCTCCTACCCTGGGTCTCTCTGCAGGGGTGGGGGAGGGGCACCTGGGGAAGCCTCGCCCTCCCCACCCCACCCCTTAGAGAACCCGGCTGAGGGTTTCCTCTCCTCCCTGGGGAGCTGCTCAAGGCTGTTTTCTTTTTTCTTTTCTTTTTGCAGAGCCTCTTCCCTAAGAAGCCTGGTAAACAGGAAGCAGCACCTTCCGCCCAGGGCAGATGACAGTGCTGGAGGCTCACAGCTTTTGAAAAAGTATTGCTGACAAACCAGGAGTTAATCAGGCAGTGACCCCACACCTGGGCCAGGGAGGACTCAGCAGGCGAGCTGTCCTCAGCCCTCCCTCCACGGTCATGGTCATGGTCATGGTCATTGAGAGAGGAAATGAGGAGAAGAGGAGGTCAGGGACGGACAGTCGCTGTCCACAAAGCCGGACACAACAGGTGCACCGGGCACAGGAGATGCAAGCTGTGTAATTAGGGCCTCCAGACACCTGTTGTGAGCTCGCCCATTCACACCCTTAGCAGGTGGTTCACACCTCCCAGAAGGAAACTAACAATAAAAAAAGAGAGGCTCAGATGAAAATCTCTCCCTCTGCAGCCTGCAGCCACGCCCAGTCGCCTGACCTGCCAGCAGCTTCCACTGACATCACTGACCCTTGGGGACAGTTGGGGGAGGGCCTCTAGACTGAGAGACACCTGGCCATGCTGCTGCAGAGCTGTGTGACCCCGCGCAACTCCTTAGCCTCTCTGTGCCTCATGAGCTCCGTCTTCATCAGGATGCCATGGAGCAAGGCTCTGCACAGTGGATGTGTGTGCTCAGCAAACATTTACTGAGCACCGGCTCTGTATCAGGGAGCTGTGGACACAGCAGAGAGGCAGCCAGTGTGTCTGAGATTGTAGTCTGGGCTAGGGGTGAGGTACACTAAACCACCATGTGGACAGCACTCCCAGGGCAGTGGTGGGACGGGTTGGGTGGACAGTAATGCAGGCTGCGGGAGAACAGGACAGGCCAGCTACCCTGGCGGGGGTCGGGAGTGAGCAGTGGGAGGGGAACTGAAGACCTCATGTTTAGTAGCTGTAACTCGATGCTCTGGGAGACCACACCGCCCTCTCTAGATGTGGGAGATAGGAGTGGTTCCAGGCCCAGGCTCTGAGTCAGACAGTGACATTCAACTCCGGGCTCAGCTGTGTGGTCTGAGCAGGATGCTTCATGTCCTGGGTCTCCAGTTCCCTTCCGGGTGCAGAAAAGGCAACGGCATCCCTCCCACTTCTTTGCAGGCTGCTGTGCAGCTGAAGGGGAAGACACTGCCCGGGAAGGAGCCCAGCGTGGAGCCCACAGCAGTGAGAGCTCTGTAAGACAGAGCTGGGATCTTTATTACACCTGGTAGGGCAAGTCCACAAAACCTGCCTGGCAAAATGGATCAGAGTGGTTCCCCCAAACCCTGCTGGCCACTGGCTTTGTCTGAAATCGGTCTCCGGTTTCCTGGACAAGCTGGTCTCCCTGAGAAGGCTCATAGCGACCCCTGCTGGCTGCCCCTCAGAACTGCCTCAAACTCCTAGCTCACAGGCACAACAAAGCAAGGTGAGCCCTGGCAGAGGCCTTTCTGTCTCAGGGGGTTGAGGCAAACCCCAGCAGAACAATGGCAGGGAGAAGGCACAGCACGTAATTATGCTCAGTGGACACTAATCCCCTGTCCTCTCAAAGTCAATTATAAAACACAAGACCAAACAAAGTGCGTTTCCCTTGCCATGCGGTCTTTTGTTCCCTGGGTAAGTGTCATCCTAGACTGCGAGCCAAGTGAAACTGTCATTTCGAAGGGTACTGTTTCCTGATCAACATGCGCTGTTTTGAGCTGGCAGCTCTTAAATTGGATTCTTTTTAAAGAGTGGAGGCATGTTAAACCAAGCAGATGCCATAGGCTGGGACCCGTATCCACTGCAGCGACACCTTTGCTCACATACTCCTCTCCACTGATATCCAGGCTGCAGGAAAACATCCCCCCGAGTGAGACCCCATCTCACCAGGCTGTCCCCACACAGGGGACCTGGTCCACAGTGAAGGCCCTGCTGCTCAGAACCCGGCGGGGCCGGTGTCTTTGTGTCAACCCCAGCCAACCATGCCTGCAGGAACCCACGCCTGCAGGAACCCACGCCTGCAGGAACCCACGCCTGCAGGAACCCACGCCTGCAGGAACCCACGTCTGCAGGAACCCACGTCTGCAGGAATCGTATGCCAGCATGTGACTTAGCATGGCGGGGAGGACGGGGATTGTTAAAGCAGATCCTCTAACCAGCTTCCCTTTCTTTAAACCACCGAGTGAGAGCAAAGGGGTAGATTTCACGCAAGGAAACTTCGCTCTAGTCTCTAGAACACAGAACTTATCTTTGCATCCACAGCTGACCTTGTAAGGTGCTAACTGGCAATTCTAATACACTCAGCTCTTCATGCTGGAACTAGAGACACACAAGCTGCATGGCCGAGGCCTGGTATGTAGAATCCTTCATTATTCACCCATGTAGGTTTCCAGAACTCTCTTAGGTCCCATTCAAGCCTGGACGAGCTGCCTGGCGTGGGCTAATGTCACCTGCCCTTCCATTCTGAGGGCCAGAAGGCCTCTCTGTGCTGCCCAGCACACACCTGGGCATGCCTTGGCTTAAATATTCCCCCTTATCCCCTCTCGTAGCGCCGCTGCATCCGGGACTTGGTGCTGGGGGACAGCTAACTAACCTGAGAAAGCGGACAGGGTGATGTACCAGTGCAGGGCTACAGCCCAGTGGCCCCTGCGCTGTATCCAGTCCACACACACTTTGTCCTGCACGGTGTTTGATTTTAGAAAGCGAACGACTTGACAACATTCCCCCTAAAAATTCGGATTGTCAGTTTCCCTTTCCAAACGTGGGAAGAACTGGCTGATCAAACCTGCATTTCTGCACGACATCCCCGTGTCAGTCCCCACCGGCCTGTTCCTGCAGGTCCCCTCACCTGTTTGGCCCAAGAGGTCTCTGCTGGATGGCATTATTTATGTAGGGGATGTACCTTCATTTTAAAAGGTACTCTCCACAGACAGCCATGCAGCCCAGTGGTCCCCAACCTGGCTGGACTTTCCAAGGGAATCCAACTCTGGGGGTTGGGCCTGAGAAAGGTAAGCTTGTAAGTCACCAGGTGATTCGAAGGGGCTGCCAAGGTGAAGCACCACTGGCTTAAAACAAAGGAGGGCCTTGAGCGGTAGAAACGTCAGAAAAACCAAGGGGAGAGCTGATGGGGGAGAAGTCTGCCCTTTCTACTTCTTTCTGTCCCACGCTCTGAAGAGCAGAGCTGGGACTCAGGGAGATAAATCACAGGCAGCCACCGACGACCTTTAGAGACCACGGCGCTGGCCTCCAGGGGAGCCACCATGGCCCCAAGGCTGCCTCCCCAAAGCTCCGGCAGGTTCCCACACACACACCGTCCCCTGGACCAAACCGGGACCAAGCCGGCGCTGCTCACCTGAAGAGCTCCCGGATCTCCCGGCTGTCGGCCTGGAAGGGGATGTTCCGCACCAGGATCTTGGAGGTGGTCTGCTTTCTGGGAACTTGCTTCTTCCGAGCGGATGTCAGGGCTGGCCTGGAGGGTGGGGGAGGGGCTGGTCACTTGGGGGTCGGTAGCTGCTGCCTTACACTAACAACCATCCTCCCCCCAAACCAAGGCTGGTCTTCCATTCAGGCGAGGGAGTTAGAGAGTGAGTGTGGACGAGGCTGAGGTCCAGGGCAGGAGGCAGTCTCCCCGGGGAATATAGACCATAATCATCTTCTCCGGTCAACACATCCCACCCTTGGGTGTCTCCTGCCCGTCATCCAAGAGACTTAGAGGCCCTTGGGACTGAAGACAGGAGCTCTGATGAGGAGAGGCCTATTTCTCCCCAAATCCAGTCTCTTCTGTGTCATTCCAGGTGCAGAGAGACCCTAGCTGGTCCAAAGGTCTTGTTGGTGAGCTTTCATCTCTCACCAAGGAGCACACCCAGCTTCTACTCAGGGAGCTGGACCAGGGGGAAGGGAAGAAACTAGCCCGAGGCCTGAGGCCACCCTGACACAGCCCTGCCTTTCCTATCCCTGTTCCCCGGGAACCTCCCGCTCCACGAAGGGTCAAGGCACGCTGTGAGTTAACAATCCTGGAGCAAATGCCAACTTGGCCTCTTGGGATCTATGTGGCTGGGGCAAGTCACTTGGCCCCTTAGGCCTCAGTTTCCTTAACCATAGACAGGGTCTAGTAATGGTGCCAACCTCAAAATGCCTGAGGACTTAACAAGAGAGGTCACATCAAACACTGTGCAGCAGCACACACATGTGATAAGCGCCCCTCTGATGGCAGCTGTTACCATGATGACTGTGCTACGACCCGCTTCCTGTAAGTCCACAGAGGCCCTCCCTACCATCTCTGCTGACATAGGAGCCCCAGCTTCACTTCTCTTCCTGGGGCCAATCGCTGTCTCACAGCCAAGGACATTCAACCACGTTTCTATTCACTGTCTGTGTCTAGGGCTGTGGTGGCCAACAGCTCGACTCCCTAGAAACAAGGACTAAAGAAAGGTCGCCAGATCTCCACCCTGGCCAAGTTCTCGTGTGCCCTACGCGTTAGATGCTCTGTACAACCTCCAGCCATTGCGTTTCAATTCCAGGCGTAGTCACCCCCAAGGTCCCTCGGCCCTGGATTGGAACCCACAGCTGTGGGAGTCTGGACCCCACGCTCACACCGCAGCTCGGGAACCCATCGGGTTTCTAAGGGCTCCTGTCCCGAGACTTCTTCTCGCTAAGGATGCTCTGCATGGCACAGACCGGGATGGGGCACCCGGGCGGCCTGGGCTGGAATCTCAGGCAGCATCAGCAGATGAAGAGGGAGGAAACAGCAGGTGAGCTCACTGAGAGCTAGTTTGCTCTAGGACCACACAAAGGACCGAGTGGCTAAACAGTACCAAACAGATGTCTGAGACCGGCCCAGGGACCATAAGATGTCGCCGCCCCATCGCCTGAGGCTGGTGGATGGTAATGGCAATGGTGATGATGGCGTACACTGCGCACGCATTCTGTGCTGGGCGCCATGTGAAGCCCCTCACGTATATTAGCCCATTTAGACGTACGGACAGGTAGAGGTGTTGGGGCAAAACTAAAGCTCAAAAAAGCTCACTGCTTCAGGAAGCTGGGCCCTGGGCACTGGTCTGCCACCAGTCACCACCTCTAACACCTACTGAATCTCAAATGAATGGAGGCTGTCTGGGCACTGCTGTCTGGCTCCACAATAAGAAGCCCCATGAAGGGATGCGTCTAGGTTTCATGGCTTCTGGTTCGGCCCAAGTGCCAGCCAGGGGCACACCTTCCCCGGGCTACGGGTACGCCCAAGGTAGTGAGATGTGCTTGTGTCTCCCGCCTGCGTCTATGTATTCCGCTGCGAGTATTAAACATTTACTCCAAGGACTGGCCTGGCCCGGCCCCCGTCTGTCAGGGAAACGGTGACAGAGTTGGCAAGTGTGCCACCACCTTCATTAGGAAGGGGTTGGGGAGAGGATGGTAAGGGCCATGAGATGCCCCTCGGGGCACCAGCACCGAAAGGATGAACCTGGATCGCAGGGAAGGGAAGGCCCTGGGACTCACTTAGTGGCTCGTTCCGAGATCCTCACTTCCAGCTTGTGGTCATCCACGATGTGACCCTACAAGGTAAGACGAGGTAAGACGACACTCTTGTCCCTCTTCCTCTTAGAAACCCCTGCCCGCCCCCTTGCCCGGCCCCAGACCTGGCTTCGGCTGAGTGAGGGGACGGGAGCTTCAGGGAGCACTGACCGGTCCCGGGAGGAGGGACCAGCTGGAGCCCAGGACAGAGCAGGGCTTTTCCTGCAAACGCTCGCGCTGAGCCGGCAGCAGCTGGTGGTCAGAGACCCAGTGCTCCAATGTCCTCTCGAGCCACGAGGGACCTGGACCATTTGGCCACGCGAGGGCACAGGATTTTCCGTGGCTGCAGTGTTTTCAGCCCAGCAAGCCCCTTCGGTCCAGCTTGCAGAGTTCAGTTTGGTTTGTATGCTCTTTCAAGAAAGGTCTAATCCCAGTGGAGCTGCATCTAGGTGAGGTTCTGAGGTCGGTCCCTCAAGGCAAAACTGGGCTATTAGCAAAATCACCCTCAAAAATCCCTTAAATCGCCCATGAGACACAGCATGCACGGCTCCGTGCAAATGATTCTCTGTACAATGTGCACATGTGCGCGCACCATGAGGACAGATGACGCTGTGCCCAGCAGAGCCCTGCAGAGCCGGCTTTACATGGGAGGGAAGGAGGGCCACGGGGTGTGCAGAGCTGACTCCCAGTGCCGCTCACAAAACAGCACGAACAAAACACCACGGACCCAGGTCGCCGGGCCCACCTTCCCCTGAGGCCAAGGAGCAGCCGCTCCTTTAGGCCGGGCAGGAGTGCCGGGGTTTGTTCTAGGTAATGCCTGCCCCTTCACTGACCGCTTGGCCCCTGTGGGCACCTGCTTGTGCGATCCCTGCTGGAGAGAGCCTTTCAAACGAAAGGCGGAGGGAGGCCCCCAGGCCATCATGTCCCCATCATCCTACCCAAACCCAACTGGGCCCTCCGTGCAGCTGCCTTGAGTCAAGGGGAAGGTCAACATTCTACTAGAACAACTGTACTGGCCAAGTGCCCAGTTATGACCCGCAAGGCCGCTCCCTTGACCAGGAAGCTCTCCTGGGACAGAGTCAATTACCTAGACTGTTCCTACAAATGAGTGAAGCTGCCCAGGGCGGTGACCCAGCAGGGCTCCCTTTCCACTGTGTCCGGCCCACACGCACCTCTGGGAGAGGAATGAGACCTGGGGTGGTGAGCACACCCCGGCCCTTGACAATGAGCTGTGGATGAATGAATGCACCAGTGACTATGGACACTGAGGAAGGCTCCTGGCTTCTCTTGGGCCACAGTCCCCTGGAGAACTGGAGGAAGCATGGGCGGGATCCACAGTCCCACTCAATGTGGGCGGGTTGGCGGGCCCCACCGCCTGCCAGGTGACTCAGACCTCTCCCGAGAAACCCTTTACCTGGAGCTGCTTGAGCGCCTTCTGGGCCTGCTCCGGCTTCCTGTACTCCACGAAACCAAAGCCCATGGACAGCAGCGCCCCTGGAAGAGAGAGGCGGAAATCACGCCACGTGGCTGGTGGGGAGGAACACTAACAGGGAGCCCAAGGCCACATGCAAGGGCCCCGGTGTGCCCCTGGCCCTTGGCTTCGTATCCTCACTTCTTCACACCCTTCTTCGTCCCCCTAATATTTCAGCTCCTGGCTGGCCATTTATTACTAGTCATCTCGAAGAGTCAGCCAAGGAAGCTATATACCACCACCCGAGGCGGCTGCCTATGAATTAAAAGATGACTGACGTGATAATTAGCTTCGTAATAGAATTCCGCCTTTGGGAGGAGGGAACTGACGGGGACGGACCATGGCAGTGACCAGTGGCAAAGCCTCTCCCGGGGCAGTCCCCTGCCCTCCTATACATAATGCCTGAGATGGACGTGCGTGTGGCAGTCCCACACGCCCAAGGCTCACTCTTTACGAGTGCTTCTGACCGTTGGACATGAGGCTGGGAGAGGGAGGGAGGCGGCATCAGGCCGTCAGGCAGGAAGGGTAGCTCAAACTGTATGAGAAGCTCTGGTTTCCCGACCTCAGATGCATAGCACTGGGGCGGGGTTTATAGAGGACACACAACGTAAGATCTCTAATGACATCTTGCCCTTTTGACACAAAAAGGGATGCATGCCTCCCCCAGCATTTCATCATTTCATACACATTCACTGAGCCTATTCTGTGTCCCCCCAGGTGAACTCCAGGAGGACTGGCTGGGGTCTGACAGAGGCCACTCTGTCCTTTGGAACCAGCCTATCTCTCCCGTCTCCCGCCGGCACTCGGCTGCTCCCGCCTCCAGCCTCTGTCCCCTGCCTGCTTCCTGCTGCCTCCACCTCCCAGCTGTCCCCCCCCCACACACACACACTGTGCTGCAGCCACCAGCTCGTGTGTCCCTCAGGACACAGCTGTAGGCGGACTTGTGGCATCCCTGCAAATGCCCCCAAACTGAAGGGACGGGGACTGCGTGGCTGTGAACACACAAGGGGCTTTCACAGGACACACAAAACAAGATCTCTAAGTACATCTTGCAGGAGGCCAGGGCTGGAGAGGAGACATGGCAGAGGCCGAGCAACTCGGGACAACACCCAAAGCCGAATGGAGACCATGGCGGCCTCTGCATGGCCCTGGCACCCACCAACCAGTGAGGTGCGTGGCTAATGCCTTGGTGGAACCTTCCAGATGTTCTCCGTCTGGGTTACTTCTCGGAGGGGAAGGGAGCCCTGGATCGGCACTTCCTGCTGTTCCCTAGGAAGTTCCCAGGGCAGAGGTGCTGGGGGAGGAGGGGCCTCTGCCTCTGAACGGCACCACCCTACTGGCCCCAGTGCCTGCTCCCCAACCGTCGGACAGTCCAGGTTCTCAGAACCTGATGTGTGCGGCTGCCCCGCTGGGCACCAGGGTCTCCGGGGACACAGGAACCAGGGCCGCTCTGCCAAGCGGTTCGGCAGTGACAGTATTTTAGAACAAAAGAGGGCTCTCACAACAACCCAGTGCGAGTCGCCCTTACCCCCACCCAAAGCTCGCCAGTTTCTTCTGGAACCATTTCGTCTGGAAGAGGCTCCGAAGGCAGTACCTGCTTTGTTCTTCTTCCTGGAAATAGAGCAGCTCTTCACCGCGCCCGCCTTGGAAAATACCTGGAAGAGAGTTTCAATAGGTGTTGCCGGCCGTTCCCGGCTGATCCTGCAACCGTCCCAGGCGGGGCCTTAAACACGGGGCCGCACACGCCGCAGATAGCAGGGCCTGTACGCTAAGTCCGTGCCACTGATACTGACGGCACTTTCACAGGATGGGTGCCTCCCCAGGCATCTGGCATGTTCCTTGGGTGCTGTGGACGCCCTCCCTCCCCAGCCCAGGCTGGTCTGGCTGCTGCTCGGGTCTCGGGGGATACATCCGCTGGGCGGCCTGGCAGAGATGTCAGGTGGTAGGCGTTGGCTGCTCAACTATATCAACACAAGAGCCTGCTGACAGGCAGGCCATGGCAGCGACTACATGAGCTGACAGGGTTCCCAGCCCACACCCCGGAGCCATCACTCACCCCCCTCAGTGTCTCCTCAGTTGTGTCGAAGTTGAGATTTTTAATAAACAGGGTACACCCAGGCAGGCTCTCCTCCTCCTCCTCTTCCTCTTCTTCCTCTTCCTCCATCTTCATCGAAGAGTCGGCTGCTCCTCCCTCTGTTGGCTCTTCACCTCCGCAGGTCTCGCTGCCTGGCACTGGATCCCCACCCAAAAAACAGCAATTAAAAAAAACACCAAAATCCATTAAGTGATGCCTACTCTGCCTCAAGCTCAGAACCTGCTGGATCCAGAGTGTTCTGCTGGGTGGGCGGCGCCAGGAGGGACACCACTCTCAGCCTGGGCTGGGTTAGCAAGTCCTGAGAGCCGGGGAGAGGCGGTCCCACCCCTTCCTCTGTCTTGAAGAGAAAGGAATACGAAACACAGACCCCAAACCGATGACCCTTCGAAGGCTCGGACTACCCACACTCATTTAAACTTCCAAGTGAACTGCTGTGTCAATTGCTGTGTGAACAGTTTTAGTGAACCCCAAACCTCAGCAAGTTTTATTTTTTCTAAAAGAAATAATACTTAGTGAACTAAAACTCAACTTTAAAACTTTTCAGAAATGATAGAATGCGAACAAAACGTAGAACATTCTCAATAGCCCTTGAGGCTAAGGGATGTTCCATTCAATTACAACTCCCAACACACACAGCTTCAGGGAGCACTTCACGAAGGAGTGTTTTTACCCACACGTGACATGTTCAATTCAGAGTCATCATCACAGTGGGAAATCCGGGAAACACACACCACATGTTCACACGAGCAGGAGAGGAGAGTTACAGGGCCCCCCGCGGCTGGGATAAGGGGTGTGGTCACAGCGATGCTTCCGAAGGATGTGAGACCACACGGACAAGTTCACGGGCAGCTTGAGTTGCTAAAAAGAAAATGATGCTCATAATAAAAGATTAGGAGAAAAGCCAGGAAACCATATACAAGGTCACTCACTCCCCTCACATTCTGTACACCTGAGAGCAGAAGCAGAGCTCCCGGGACTGTCCTGAGGGGGCTCACAGACTTCCTCAGCAGGCCTGGAAGGAAGCAGGACAATTGGTTTTGTTTTTTTTAACCCTCACCAGAGAATATCTTTTCCACTGATTTTTAGAGAGTGGAAGGGAGGGAGGAAGAGACCGAGAGAGAGAAACATCGGTGTGAGAGAGACATCGGTTGGCTGTTCCCACATGCGCCCAGCTGGGGCTGGGGATCAAATCTGCAACTCAGATATGTGCCTTTAACCCAGAATCGAATCGAGCGCGCGGGTCAGTGCTCTAACCATTTAGCTACACTGGCCAGGGTGTCACAGTTTTTCATTCAACAAAGAAAAATAGTGTTTCGGTTGGTTCTGTGTTTGAGTGCCCTCATTCATACTTTAAGTTGTTCAAACAAGCGTTCTCACCCTTCCTTAAGGAACTCACTTCCCGTGTTTGCACTCTCCGCGTACTGCAGACGTGGTGTGTACTGTGAACCAGCTATGACTGCAGACACTTTAAGGTTCTACTTACTCACCAATTGTGCAGGCTGGGCTTAGTTCACGTACACCCAACTTCCATCCTATCTCTCTCTCTCTCTGACACACACACACACACACACACACACACACACACACACACGAGGCAGGAAAGCAATGCTCACGGTGCTCCTGGTTATTTCTGGAGACAGGGTGACAGAGGCTGTGGTTTCATCTGCACCCCCCCCCCCCCCGGGCCCACTCCTGCTCCGAAGGAACAGCATTGCAGGGAGAGGGCAAAGCAGATGTGACACGGGGAGTTGGCAGGTGGGTGTGTGGCTGCGACACAGAGGCAGCCAGCCCTGGTGCTGAGAGTGTGAATTCCACCCGAGGTTGACCGAGCCTCACAGGGATGCCCGGAAACGTGTTCAATTTCCATCAACCTCCCCATTTTCCCCCGAGTCACATGATAGGGGCTGGGGAAAAATCCGCCACCACATCCAAGCTTCTGACGCCCCTCCCACAGCCTCCAGGAAATAAAGCATCTCAGCTAAGGCAGCCCTCAGTGGCCCCACCCCTTGCCCTCAGAGCTCTGAGCAGGTGGCCCGCCCCTCCCTGCAGATCCAGACCCTGCTTGGCTGGCTGGCACCCAGAGCTGACAGAGACATCCCTGCCTCTCGCACACACCAGCACTCAAAGGGTTCAAGCTTCTGAGACTCACAGGGGCTTCTTGAGGTTCAGGTCTGCCCCCCACACCTGTGCTGAGCACCAAAGCCTCTCCATCCCGCCCCCTTTCTGCTGCACGCCTAATGCTTACAAGTCCTAGTGAAGCGTCAACTGCTTTGTCACAGGACAACCCTTTGAAGCCCTAAGGGAACCGCTGACAGTGATCACGCTGTCCAATGGCCACTGAACATCAGTGGGACAGGCATCCTCCCTCCCTCGGAGGTGAAGCTAGAACCCAGCGTGTCTCCAGGACACAAAGAAGAATCTACATAAAGGCTCCTTCCCACACAATTTACCCAACAACGGCCCCCATGGTGTCGCCATTTGTACTCAATCCCCACTTGCAAAGCAAAGCAGGTGCAAAGTGTATCACTAACGATGGGGAAGCAGAGCTACATAAAGTAGCTAAGACTTCGGTTTCGAGTGAGAACTTCAATCGAAAGGAACGCCAGGGCCTTCAGCTGGGAGGACAGCTCCACCCTGGCTCTCCTTGCATTTGCGTCAGGGAGGAGAGGAGAGGAGAAAGAAAGGGACCGAGGCGCACGCTGTGCCAGGCACGCGGCTCCAGGCCTCAGTGTGCTGTCTCGTTAGGGACCCCAGCAGCCATGTTCCCAGGGAAAGTTCTGGGCTGAACCCTAAATCTCAGGGGCCTGCAGGTTGGAGAGGGGTTTGTGAAGACTAAAAAAGATAAAAAATAAAATAAAAATAAAAAACGGTGGGGATGATGGAGACCAAGAGGGCTCACGGCAGCTTAAGGGGCAGCCTCCTCCTGACACTGGCCAATGGCTGCCCATAGGAAAGTCATCCCAGGGTGGTCAGATGTTCAGATGTTTCCAGAGAAGCTCCAAGTCCAGCTCGTCCGGGAAAACCCATGGTTTAAAAGCCTTGGCAACGAGCTCACAGGCATGCCGCAGCTCTGCACCAGGCAATGGTCAGCTCGTGGCCGCCAGCGGTCAGCCTGGGCCCTGTGCTCCACCTCTCCCACCTGGGCAGACTCCTGGCAAAGCCCACTGGCCCTTCCGTCAGCCTCTCTGGGGGGTCGGGACTCCAGCCAGGCCCAGTGTGGCATCCAGGTGTAGCAGCCTCACAAGATCAATAGCTCAGGGGCCCAGCAGCTCTGAGCGTGGCCAGAATCCCCCCACGCCAGCTGCCTCCCAACCCAGGGGCAGGGGCGGGTCTGCGTCTGGTTATAGCCTGCCCAGAAGGGGTGACGTCTGGGCTGTGACAGAGCTGAGTCGAGAGTCAGCACAGCACCCCAGAACCAGACGGAGCCTCCTTCCCTGTGAGTGAGCTGCCCTCAGGCCCGGCCCAGGATGAATGAGGGGCCTGTGAGGATGCCAGGACCTGCTACCTGTCTGGCTCATCTGGTCCCTCCCACTTCTAATGAGCCAACCAGCACTCCTGACCCCAACACCTGGGAGGAACATCTGACTGAAATAAAAGGCCATCCATCGAATGCGGCCTGGCCTTCCTCCAACAGCACAGAGCGATTGCTGTTTCCCTAAACCTGTGTCCCAGCGCCCGCCTCCTGCCCCTGCATCCCCCCTGGGCTGCGGGAAAAACTAAGGAGACAAGGGCACCGCAGCCCTGAGATCTGCTGAGAAGAGGGGGCCTGGGAGAAACGAGAAGGGACCCAGACTCAGTCAGGAGGTAGCGCAGAGCTGGGAAAGCATGTGGCCTGGGAAGCGAGAGTGATGGCAATACTAGTGTGACTCCGGGCAACTGTCTCTTACCCACAGAGCCGCAGCATCCTTACCGAGAAAATGGAGTTAGCCGCACACTTACACGTGTGCACACACATGCACACACTCACACACCCTCTGCTCCTGGCCCCGCGTGGAGAGATAGGAGAAAGACTAGAAAACATAAACGAGGAACTGCGAAACTCAAACAGATGTTTGCCAATGAAATCACCAGGAACCAGAAGAGGGAAGAAGAAGGAGGCAGGGCTGGGCCCAGGGTGGGCAGAGGGGGGCGGGAGGGAGCTGGGGAGGCCTGGGAGAATGCGCTGCCATTGGGTTAGCACAATAAAATCCAGTCACGCATCGCCGCGTGGGGCCTCATTGTAATCAGGCGGCAGAATTTAGCCGCTCCCTCCCCTCTGCTCTGGGCGAAGGCCGCCAGCACAGACTGTTATCAGCAGCGAGCAGCTTTACGGGGCCCCCTCCTCCTTGGAGGCCTTTATCTGGAGGTGAGGGTCTTGGTTGTGGGGAGATAAAACACACGGCCCCCCTCCCTCAGGACTGGTACAGAGAGCGGAGGGCTACGCAGAGGGGGTGAACAGAAAGGCTCGTCCACGCCCCTCCTGCCCGCCTCCCTGGGGAGCCCGAGGACACGCAGGGCTGGGCTGCTGAGCCTGTGCAGTGTGGACGGGCCTGGGGAAGCTGCGGGAACAATGCAGAAAGGCCGGCTGTCAGGGAGGAGTGGGTGACAAGGAACAACGCATGGACAGAGGGGACTGTGTACGTGACAGGTGTTAGAAAAGGAACAAAAAGAGGTCCCAGATGAGCTCTGGGGGATTCACCTGACAACAGGGCTTGGAACCAGCACAGACATGACCCCAACCTGCACTTCTTCTTTCTGTTGTTAACACTTTTTTAAAAATAGGAACAATGGATGTGGTAGATACCAGACTTATTTTTTTTTAATAAGCTGGTAACCCCAAAGGAGTAGAGGGAAAGGGGGAGAAGTATTAATGACGGCCAAGATCTTGGCCCCTGGCTAAAAACCGTCACAGTCCTTTTAAAAACTTTTCTAAAGGCCTTTAATTCTAGGATGCGGTCACCGTCTCCAGACTAAGTGGTTCTCAACTGGGGGCTGCACTGGCCTAAGGGGCATTGGGAATACGGGGGTTCGGGTGATCCACCACTGGGGCGCCCCTGACCCTTCTGGTGGGTCCAGAACGTGCAGTGTCTCACCATCCTCAAGACATCTCCGCAATAGAACTGCGAGGCCCCACTGCCAATGGCACCGCTACCTCCCTTCCCTGCCTTTGCAGCCCCTGGACGCCAGAGGGCGCTGCGCCACTCCCGGACCCTCTGGAATGACTCCTCCACCAGCCACCCTGGCCCAGAAGGCCTCCGTGTGTGAAGGCTGTTTTCACTGGCTGTGTCCCGAGTCCCTAGTAACAGATTCTAAGTAGTTTATTTTCCTTATAACCTCTAATTGACAAGCCAAAGAGCTTGCTGCCTTGTGCTGCAGCCATCATGTTTATGCTCTATTTTTCTAAGAACGTGCCTATGAAATCCAAGAGTCTGAGACCCACTGGTCTCTGGGACGAATAATGAACTTTAAACCTAATAAATGGTGCCACCCATCCGTTTCCCTCACCGCTGTCCCAGGACTCAGCTCTCACCGGGTTCTGGCTCCGCCCGATCCTTTTCTGCAGGCTCTACCATTGTGTCTTGGGGTTCCTCCCTCTGTGGGGCTGAGCTGGAGAAGACGGCCATGGGAGCCCACTCCAGATACAGGGGGACGTGGTGGAACTGCAGAGACAGAGGTGAGGAGGGGCTCAGTGTCTTACACAGATGAAGAGCCCGAGGGTCAGAGAGTATGAGCAACTTACCCCGGAAAGAGCCAGGAGGGGCACACAGCCCAGAACCCTCCGCCGCCTGATGCCTGAGAACCATGGGGGCCTGCTGCAGCTCAGGGCCGGGGGAGGGGCCGAGCGTGTGTGGCTGGGGTATGAGTGGGCAGGGGGCGGGAGAAAGAACCAGGATGAGATGCAGCTCTTGTGCAGGAAGTGCATGGGCCTGATGGAGACCACACTTTCTCTCCCCGCAACAGACTCTCAGCCACTCATGTGCACATACATGCGTGCAGCTGTTCTTTAAAAAGACAAACCAGACACTGACAGAGGCTGCACATCGCTAACGTGCCTGACAGAGAAGCTACTTGCAGTGGCTGAAAGGCGGCCCCCAGACGACCCGTCCATGTCCTGACCCCCAGCACCTGTGTGACCCGATTTGGAAAAAGGGTCTTTGCAAATGTCATTAAGTGAAGGATCTGAAAGTGAAGTCATGCTGGATCCAGCTAGAAATGGAGGACAGGAAAAGGCACATGAGAAGGCAGAGGCCAGTGCAGCAGCCACCGCCATGGGCACTGGCGCCACCAGGCGCTGCAGGGGTGAGGGGTCCTCCCTGGAGCCTCAGAGGGAGCAGGGCCCTGCAACACCCCAATTTCCCACCTCCGGCCTCAGGACTGGGAGGGGACACACTTGTGTTGTTTTAAGCCACGAGGTTGTGGTGACCTGTTATGGCGGCCACAGGAAACTGCCACATTAAGTAACAGCTGTGTGTGAGGGTACGTTTGTTTTTACCAAGGACAGGAGACAGCCGCCTACAGACTGACTTCTAAACTATTGTAGGTACAAGATCCCAAAAGCAGAAGAACGAGGTTCAAGTCCGAGGGAGCAGAATGCTGAGGAGCCCGAGGCACACGAGGCCAGACCTCTTTCTGGAGGTTGCAGCTTCTCCATCTGTGATCTCAGTGCGGGTGCTTTCAGAGGGGCTCCCACGGGCCAGGCCCCTGCTAAGACCGTCGCTGCGTCCGCTCCCTTCATCCCCGGGACGCAGGCCGGCGCCCTACCTTAGAATAGGCCAGGTGGCGGAAGGCCTTGCGGGCCTCCAGCGGCTCCAGGAACTCCACGATGGCAGTGACGCCGCCCTCGGGCAGCAGCACGCGGCCCAGGCTGCCAAAGCGGCCAAAGGTCTCCTGCAGCTCAGCTGCCAAGGTGCCTGCCGGCAGGTTCTTCACCAGAATCACGGTTTTGCTTCGCTCCGCAGCGGGCTGCGAGGGAGGAGATGAACATATTAGGGACAACAGGAGGGCCGGCCCTGCCACCAGCACTGATCTGTGGTTGACTCCAGACCAGGCGCCCCCTTGGACCTCAGTCACCAGGCACTTCAAAGGCCGGCCCAAGAGACGGCACCATCTCAGGCACGTGGCTCCCTGGATAAGAGGTGGCTCTGTGAAGTGGATAAGGGTGAGGGCACCAGAGTGGACCCCTGGGTCAAATCCCTGCCCCCCCACTGTGGAGCCGTGGCAGATCCTGCCGCTGCCCACCGCAGCCCTGCGGGACATCTGGGCGCTCCAGCCCAGGCAGCATCTACATCTGCGTCTGCGGCCCAGGCTCAGGGCCTTTTCCTGCAACTGCAGGCACCTGCTGTCACATCATGGCAGGCGACAGGGGCTAGGAGCAGCCCGGGCTCCCAGGGGTTGGTGCGTCCCTGGTCCTGTGGGTGGGACAGTTCCAGGGAGGGCTCTGCAGATGTCCCCAGATCCAGCTCAGCCCTGCTGGACAAGGTGCTATCATAAGCACGCCCTGCACCGGGCTCCTGCCCTCCCCTTGGCCTTTCTCACTGTCTGCTGCCCCAAACGACACTTGCCCTTGCCTCTGAGTCTGCTTTTGGAAGAACCCAAACCAACACACTAGATACTTGAGACGCACTGACTTGCGCCCGGCCCCTCACTAACATATGGACCCGGGGCCATCTCTGGGGCCGTTCCGGGAGACGGCTACAACAGCTGCGCTCACACAGGCAAAGGGCGCACAGAGCGTAAGCGCTGAGTGAACGTCAGCAACTGTTTCATGGAAACCAATGTTGGAGGGGCACAGGAGAGCCAAAAACATGTAATGGGCAAGTTCCAGGTTTGGGATCATCTGAGCAGGAGTCTCAGCTCAGCCACTGACCTGGCCTGAAACCTTGGGTCAGCTGCTTTCCCCGTGGGCCTCAGTGTTCTCATCTGTGAAATGGGCTAATGGTTAACACCCATATTATAGGCCTCACAGGGTCTCCTCATAGGGGAGGGCACATCTGCAGGTGGGAAAGGCAGGGCACCCATGGGCTTTGTAGGTGCAACTCAGATTGCAAGTGTAACGATTTGGGACGTGGACTCTGGGGCCACATTCAAACCTGGCTCCACCATGAACAGCTACATGGCCTGGAACGAGGGCCTGCACCTCTGTGACTGGTCCCCATGAGGGTTAGGAAAGTGAAACTCGGAAGGGCGCTTTGGGAAGTCCTGATGCTAGCTAGTGATACAGTTACTTATCCATCCGTCCACCTCCTTACCTCCTTCTCATCCATCGCCCCTACTTCCCACCCACTCAGCTATCTGCCCATCCTTCCATCCTAGCCACCTTTTAAGGTCAAGTCCAAGGCAGGTAAACCTGGGGAAGTTGCTGTTTGGGAGGCGGAAGCTGAGACCAAGCCCAGGTTCCTGCCATAGTCTCTTTGTTGGACCTTTAAGTCACCCCCCACCCTCAGGGCCTCAGTTTCCTTGTCTGAGGGTGTTAGGTGCTCATTGGACCCCCAAGACTTAATCAGCCATAATCCTAAGAACCCCACCTGGTGGAGTGACCACATGGAGGTAACCGCTCCCCTACTTGGTTCAAGGAAGGCCTACGACTCAGATAGCAAGTGCTCTTAGAAAGGAGCGGGGGGGTGGGGGTGGGAGGGGGGTGGGTGAGGGGGAGGGTGGACGACAGGATGTTTGGGGCCCCCTGGTCTGCATGAAAGTTACAAGGTAGCCCTCTTGCATATGGCCCCTGAGACACTATCTGGTCAGACAGGCGTCTTGTCTGACCCGTGTGATTTTCTTCCTATCTTTGGAGACTAAAAATTAATGGCAAACATCACCCTCGACGGGCCGGATCCTCAAACCCATTGCCACGCTGCCAACCTGAACCCCAGCCCAGCTCCTGGCTCCCCATGGCCAGCGGTTGCGCCGAGCTGGTGTGCACCCACCTGGCTGAAGGAGTCCAGGCTGACCCCGTTGTCCAGGAGGAAGCGCCTCACTTCCTGCACAAGCTGGGTCTCCCCGAGGGCCACGCGCACGGCCACGCTGCCCTTGGTCTCCTGTGGGAGGGGAGGAAGAGGCCCTGTTGGCTATCGGGCAGGTGGCGAGCAGCCTCCCATGTCCCACAGCCTGTGAGGAAGGCCTGGAGAGGACCCCCCCCAAGCCCTCCCCGACCCCCCTGACCGGCTGGCTGTGGCTTTCACTCTCGGGCTGGCTCCACACAACCCCATAGGAGCCAAGGTCTAGGGGTGGCTGGGACGTGCCGGGGCCCAGGCGGCCCACGGTGCAGCAGCAGAGGCTCACTCCAGGCGACCCAGCATGATGCCCCCTCCTTGCCCTTGGCCCCCTCGCGTTTGGCCCATCAGAAGGGCCGCTCACTCACGTGGTCAAACACTTGGCTCTTGGTAGCGCTGTACTTCTGTGCGATGGCGTCGGCCACTGCATTCGGGCCCATGAACAGCGTGTTCCAGTTGTGAGAGCTGAGGTAGGAGAGGGACGTCAGACCGCAGAGCAACGACGGGAACATTGTTTCAGATGCGAAACCTTTGAGAAATGAGCCCTCGGCCTGCCATTCTAAACCAAAGCCTCTCTCCCCCAACTCCCCTGGTGTGGATGAGGACTGAGGACAGCGACGATGACATGAACAACCCTCACATGTGTCAGGCCCCGCTCTATGCCAGGGACTAAGCTCTGCCTGTTAACTAGTTAAATCCCTAGGCCTCCTCATAGCACAGCACCACTATGATTCTCCCGTTTTGCAGATGAGAAACGGGCTCAGCAAGGTTATAGTGTGGCTGGACCCACCACAAGGAGCCAGAGCCCCGCGGCAGCTGGGGAAGAGGGG
Organism: Corynorhinus townsendii; assembly: GCA_026230045.1. NCBI lineage: Eukaryota > Metazoa > Chordata > Mammalia > Chiroptera > Vespertilionidae > Corynorhinus > Corynorhinus townsendii. Next base: position 9,071,887 of record JAPDVU010000014.1, on the reverse strand, counting down.
GCAAGGGCAGCAGGAGCCTGGTCAGGGCCCGAGGCTGCGTGCGTAAGAACCTGGAGCTGTTGGCTTTGTCTTTGGCCTCTTTCTTCTTCTTGTAAGAGGATGATCCCGGGGTGCTGGCGTCCTCGCTGGCTTCCTTCTTGATGGTGGATGGTAATACATGGAGCATCCTGCCCTAGAGGAGGCGAGGGGAAAGGATCAGGGGAGGGAAGGGGCAGGTGCCTCCACATCCTGCCCTGAGATACAGGCCTCTCTGAGAGCAGGCGGCAGCACTGGGTGCTGAAACCCTCTCAGACGTGGCCTCAGGCCGAACGACCATGTGGTTACCCTTGACCCAGAATGGGACGTGGCCATGGGACCTAGGGCCTGACACTGGGATGGAGACCAAGTGACAGCCTCATGAGGGAGACTGGTCAGCTTCTGAGTGCCACCCACTCCTCACCCCGAGGCCAGGGCCCATCCTGCCCCTGCACACGTAGGGCCTGCTCGGGAGGTCTGGTTCAGAGGCCACAGACATCTGCATTATGCAGGCACGAATGGAAAGGGAAGAGGGGGACAGGGAGCCTGAGCTGGGGGTGCACACTGAGCACCTTATTTAGAGGTGCTAGGAAAAAAGACAAGAGCGCCTTCCACTCTATTGTGGCCATTTAACATGACCACGCCCAACTCCTTCCTGCCTTCTTCCTCTCCTAAGTGCTATTTCTCCAGACAGAGAGCCTATTCATTCATTCAGCAAGCCCTCTGGGAGTGCCCACTAGGCTCCAGGCGCTGTCCCAGGTGCTGACAGATCAGTGGAACCAGAGCCGACTGGCCCTCAGGGCGCTGCCCTCTGGGCGGGTGTGAGGACAGCTTCCCAGGCCACCAGTGTGCTTCCTTAGCAGTGTGGGGGTGTGCACACGCACGCATTCATGCATGCAAACACATGGTCTCTCCAGGCCACTAGTGTGCTTCCTTAGCAATGTGGGGGTGTGCACATGCATGCACGCATGCAAACACATGGCCTCTCCCGGCCACCTGGGCCCAGCAGCCCCACGGGCCTTGGGCAGTCACCTGGAACACCTGCCCGTCCACCTCTGCGTAGGCCTTCACCGCGTGCTCAGGGAACATGAAGGAGACGAAGGCAAAGCCCTTGGGTTTCTTGGTCATGCTGTCGATGGGGTAATGCAGCTCGGACAGGGGGCCTGCGGACAGGAGGGCGATCAGTGTCTGGGCCCGGGATGGGCCCACAAGCTCAGCACTGAGCAGATGACGGTCTTCACTGGCGAGAGCATCAGGCTGCCACTCTGGGTCGGCCTGTGGCTAGAGGCTGCAGTGAGACCACCTCAAAGGTCAAGGGTGTCCCTGACACAACCCTTCATGCATCTCTCCTGACAGTACAGGTGCTGGGCTGGGTCCTGCCTCCACCATCTATAGGTGTGGTCTTCAGGTGCCTCAGTCTTCTCATTTGTAAAGTGGCATTGTCAGAGGACCTGACTCACGGGTGCTGGGAGGGTTAAAGGCATTGACACGTCAAGTGTACTAACAGCGCCTGGAAGTGCCCTGTTATTAACAGTGCTCAGTGCCCTGGAAGTGCTTGCAGTCTATTGATTCCCTCTCGTGTGCAGCCAGCCCTGCTATCAACTAGGGTGCTGGCCTGGGGGGGAAGGATCCGTGCTCAGGACAGCAGTAACCGCAGGCTGGAAGGTTACACCAATGGCAGAGTCCTGCTCAGGGCCTCCCTGTCCCCACACGAGGCACTCAACCATGCCCCGATCCCCCACCACCATGAGACGGCCTCCGAATAAAAGGAGATCCTCCAGGGGATCTTAGAGGCATTGAGACCTCACCGTCACTTTAAATACTAACTTCCTTCCCTTCACAGCAGTGACCTTACAACTGAATAGGGTGATCCAGCTAAACTACGGGTCTTCAAGTTCATGTTCCTGTCCTGTGAAATAATAATAGCAACAATGACTACAGTAAAAACAACCCTCGCTATCAAACACAGCACGTGCGAATTCTCAAGCAGCTCAGGGATCATCAGCCCATTTCATGGATGAGGAGACTGAGATGGGAGGGGATGTCCTAAGCCCAAGGTCAAGAGCTGAGGGGCAGCCTGGGACTTAAAGCCAGGGCCTGCCTGCTCTCAGCCGTGTGCTCCGGGGGAGCTGCCCCCACCGTATTTGGAGAAAATCTTCTCCAGGTCCTCCTCGGTGCTGGTGTAGGGCAGGTTGCGCACGAAGAGCCTCCCCGAGTCGGCCAAGTCCTCCTCCTCCTCATTCTCCCCGAGCGTCCGGCCCTGCCAGGCTTTGCTGCTGCTCTTCAGGGGCCCCTTGGCCACGGGGACAGTTTTCTCCCTGAACACCTCGATGTAGCGGCCACCTGCACAAGGAGAGGAGTCAGGGCTCTGGGGGAGGCCTGGAACTTGCCAGTGACTCCTGACTGACGATTCCAAACTCGTCATCGCCGCCTTCCAGATGCCAAGGCCCAGGCTCAGGCACCCGAAGGCCCTTTCCCCATGTCATCCATCCTGCAAGTCAGTGTCAACCGGGAGGAGCCTGCCTGGGCCGCCTCCGTCCAGATCTGCATCCTCTGAGTTCAGGGCATGTGTCCCAGCACCGATGGCTACTCTGCCTTAGGACAGCAACACATGACGTGTGACACCCAACGACGAGGAGTCCGTCGCCCTGCCCTAGTGAACTCTTCACAAGCATCACCTGGGGCCTGATTAGACGGTGAACACTACTATCTCCTCCACATGCACACAGTAGGTGCTCAATAAACACTTACTGCCTGACTGGCTGACAAGACTGCTTGGTTTTTCTCCTTCCCTGACAGAACTTGCGTCTTCACTAGGGGCCGATGGCTGGATCTGAATCCCTTGTCCATGCCAGGGTCAGGTCAAAGATCACGTCCTCGCAGACCATTCAGGCGACCTCCCAATTCAGGGACCTGCACATGCTGCCCCTGTACTGGAACGGCCTGCCCCACCAGGCCAGGGCTTGCTCCCTCTGCGCCTCTGGGTTTTCTCACCTTCTCGGGGAGGCCGAAGTGGACACACTCCTGGTTATAAACATGCCTCCTCCAATCCTGACTCTCCTGCTCTGCATTTTCCCACAGCACAGCCCATCGGATGCCTCCCCCTCTCTACCCTTATGTCCATTTACTCTACATCAGCTGCACAAGCTGTTCTGCTTGCTGCTGCCTCACCAGTGCCCAGAGCAGTGCCTGGCACAGAGCAAACCCTCAACCAAATGTGATGGAGTAAATGAATGAATAAAGGAACGAATAAAGGAATGAGGAATAAATGAATGAACGCACCCTGCCTCCACAAAGAGCCAGGGCCTGTCCCCGTGTCCTTACCCATGTATTCTCTGTTGCACTTCAAAGCTTTCTTCACTTCCTCTTCGCTGCTGAAATCCACAAAGACATACCCTGAGGAAAGACAATGACAAAGGTCAAGTCCGCAGACACGCACAGGAGTCCCCCACACTGTGCTAGGTGTTCAGGAGAAGCTGAGTAGAGAGGGGAAGAACTTCCAGCTTTGCCAATTCTCCAAAATGCAGATTCCCTCCCACTGTGGCCAAATCCCCCTTCGCAGAATTTTTAGGCTGGGGGGCAGGGGGGATGGGACGTCCAGCCCATGGGGCGTCCAAGGCCTGCAAAATCATTTGGTCTGGCCCTGCCAAGGCATCAGGGGTGAGTTAATAAAATGTCTGACTAAATATAGCAGGCTAATTTTTAAGTCGATAATTTTGTATGGCCCATGAATGGTGTTATAAATATCTACATGGCCCTTGGCAGAAAAAAAGGTTCCCCACCCCTGGTTCAGACTCTGGGGTCTGGCTCTAAGCTGACAACACTGGGATGACGATGCTGGATGCCCAAGTTGGAATGTCAGAGTCAGAACACAGGAGGCCTCTGACCCCTCCCAGCGCTCCCTCCCGCCCCCCCGTGACCCAGCTCAGCACCTGAGGGGCCATCTCCATAGCCACTCTGCCAGAGCCCGAGGCTCCAAGGTGCGCAGAAGCCAGCGTGGGGGTCTTTTCCATCCTCGGCCTGCACCAGGGGCTGAAGTCCAGTCATTACTGAGCCCTCAGCGCGGGGCCAGCCTGCCACCTCGGCAGCTCTCATGGGACATTCGGTTACTTCCCTGAAGCATCACACTCACAGGCCAGCTCTCTCCAGCTCCAAGGCCTCCAATATGGTTCCTTGTCCTGACACCTCAAGTGTGCCCCTCCCTGCCCCTCCCACTGGTCTCTGAAGAGCCAGTCCTAATGATGGCTCGCAGGGAGCGTGGATGGGCAGTCAGCACTGCTGTAAACGCTGTACGTACTAACTCACTGAGTCCTCACAGCTAAATGAGACACGGCCACCCCATTGCTCAGATGAGGAAACTGACTCTACGTTCTGGTCCAAGGCCCCAGAGCCAGCAAGTGGCCACGCTGGGATCTGAAGCTCGGCAGGCTCTCCCCTGCCCTGTATTGTACCCGAACAGGTGGGCAGGGAGAGAGGGCCGCTGGCCACTGGGCCTTGCCTGGAGAGCAGGGCTGCGTGCTCAGAGGGCCGGGGAGGGGACACAGAAACCTGAAGGCAACAAGACCGCCCCTAAAGCAGGTGCCCTTTCTTCCCGGGACTCTGGCCCCAGCAGCTCCTGCAACTTCTTGCCAAGGACAGCCTGCATGCCCAGCACTGCCCAGAGGCTGCGGCGTGGTTCCTGGGAGCATAACTCTGCTGCTGCGTGTCCTGCAGCCCCAGCCGGGGCAGTAAGGGGGCGCCCACCTCTCCAAGCTCAGACCCTTCCTTCCAGCATGTTCGCTGCCCAGAGTGGAAGCCTGGCAGAGGACAGTGAGGGGCAGCAGCACACATTCTTAGCAGCTCATAGTGCTGCCTGTCGGCACAGCAAACCCTGGACCGGGGACGTCTGTTTAAAGCAACAGGCGAGCCCATTGGCAAGAGTGGAGACAGAGACAACTACGTACCAGGTTCAGGCAGGGACGAGAGGAGACCCTCGCCCAAGCAGCCTAGCCAATCCATGGAGCCGGAACCACAAACAGGAACAAGAACAGCCACCCCTTAAGGGTCCCCCAACTCCACTGCCCTGACCTTCCACCTTCCCCAGCTGCCTCTGAACCACCGACACCCAGACCTCACCTGTCTTGTTCCCATGAGCATTCCTCACGATCCGAATGGCCACTGGTTTCAGGGGCGCCAGGAACTCCGTAACGTTTTTCTAGAAGAAGGGAAGGTTCCTCCTTTATCAACTGGTAATAAAAATGCAGCCCAGACAAAGAAATCTAGGCTGAAGTTCTGAACGCAGAAAGGGATTACCAGGGTTTCGTCCTTTCTCGTTTCTTTCTCCTCTAAATATACACACCTTTCCTCCATCACTAAATAAAACGAACTTAGAAAAAATCTGAAGAAAAGCTGGATATGAAGGATGTAAATATAAAATAGTAACGCCACCATTGGCATTTTAAGGAACTATGTCTGACACCCCCCCTCCCCCAAGTACCTTTTCATATATTTGGGGTTAAGTCTGACCTTTGCCACTTCTCCTCAGTACATGCATATGTGTCCCTGTCCCCTCATGGTGATGGCTCACAGTCGCTTACGGTGCTGCTGCAGGCCGTCCCCCATACTCCCCACAGTCTCTCTATTCTGAACATGAGGGCGAGTCAAATACATTTTTTTAAAATGCACTAACACAGAGTATGGATCACAAAGCCTTCAATACTGACCAGCTGCCCTTCCTTTTCCTGCAGGAGAAGTATGCGCAGCCCTAGTGTGCACCACGGGTGAGGGCAGCTGGTCCCCCTCGGGCTGGTGCAGCTTTCAGCCCCCAATTCTTCCCAGCCCGTACTCCGCTAATCCTGAGCACCCTGCGGCAGGGGTTCCCAGCACCCCCCTCAGCTCTGGCCCTTGTCCCAGTTAGGGGCACGCACCTCTGTGACGTTGAATGGGGCTCCACGCAGCTTCACGGTGTGGGGGGTGCTGGGTACCCGCTGGACAGCTGGTTTCTCTGTCTGAGTGACGGCAGAGAACAGAGTGGGAGTGAGTCCCTGGCATGGTGACACTGAGTGCGCAGAGGTGCGCTGCCGGGTGAGCCAGGGTGCCGGCGAGCATCCTGAGGTCAGGTGATGCTCACCACCACCGACGCGGGGCTCACGCTGCGCACACTGTGCAGAGCACTATCAGGCACTGCTGTCCGGTTGGGTCTTCAAAACAATCCCTCCCTGGACTTCAGCGCCCTCCCCCTGTGAAACCGCACATGAAGAGTGCCTGTCCCTCAGACTGTCTTAAGAGTCAATGACCAAGGATACGGCAGGCACTGGACCCGGCACAATTAGTAAGTGCTCACTTAATTGTACGTATTGTCATCGACTGTGGGCTGAACATCTGTGTACACTGCCACTAAGTACAAAGTGTAACAAGCGGTACCCGTCAGCAGCTCACTCTCCAGTGACAGGTAACGGATTCAGACAGAAGTGCATGCACAGGTCACAGAGCAAGTGGCAGAGCTGAGATGTGTAGCCAGGTCTGGGGCCTGCAGGGTATGCGGGCGAGGACATGGTGAACCCCCCCACTGGCTCGCCGGACCCCCAGACACACCCCGATCCACACACCGTGGCGCTGGCCTCCTGTGGTTTCTTGGTCCCAGATAGGGGGCCCTGCTCTGGGCCTGGCCCTGTCCTCTCCTGGCCCTGCTGGATGGGGGCAGCGCAGAGGTCCTCTTCCTCGGCCTCACTGCCTTCATCACAGTTCACGGCCTCATCTTCACTCTCCTCCTCCTCCTCTTCTTCCTCCTCCGAGGAAGACGGTGACTCGGCCCGCACCACCTTGGACTTCAGGTAATCCATGTCCGACAGCTCCTTCCGCACAGCTGCCTTCGGTTCAAGGCCGCCCTCCTCTGGGAAAACAGGGAGGCTGGGAGTCAGGGACAGTCCCTGGCACCAAGGGACAAGAGGCCTGGGATGGCAGGGGGCATGAAGTGCCAAGCCCACCAGGGCCAGCGGGCCTGTGCCACGCAGCCCTGGTGAGACCTCTGATAAACAGTCACATGGGTGAGACGCTGCAGTGTTGAGGTTCCACGTGCCACAAGTCGGGAGCTGCGTGTTCCCCGCAGCAGCCCTGCCCTCATCATCCACTCTTTCAACTGCGACCGGGAGGACCTTTTGGCCTGGATTAAACCCTCCGGTGACTACCAGGTGCTCGAAGGGAGAAACCCGAGCTCCTGCTCCTCGGACGGCTGACTGCCCTCCAGCTCCCACGCTGCAGCCACCCTGAGCCATGCAGAACGCTGCTCCCTCCGCCTGCACCCCTGCCTGTCCCCTCCACGACCGTGTCCCACCAACTCCCAGCGAGTCCTTCGGACCCCAGCATTGCACGGAAGCTATACTGTATGTAACATCCACGTCGAACCCATTCTGTGCTTTAAGCCACAACGGATTCCTGTCCCTCACCCTCCACTTCCTATCCTGGGCTGCAACTGCTCACACACCCGTCCATCCCCGCACTACACTGTGAGCGCCTTCTGAGGACGGGGCTGCCCCTCACCTCCATCCGACCTTTGTTCTCGGGAACTCTCCTTTCCCCTTTCCTGCTTTCTCTCTGTGTCTTCACGTAACACACTAACCAGTGGGTGATTTCTTTACGGTGTCTTTCCCCCCACCAGATGACAGCTTCATGGGGGCAGGATTCTTCGTCTATAGCTCACTGCTGTATCCCCAATGCCTAATGCAGTGCCTGGCACATAGTAGGTCCTCAATATTTGAGTGGCTGAATGAATAAGTGACCAAGATCAGTCAAGGCTGACGTACTTGTGGTTGGGATAGCCACCTGACTAGAGGGCATTTGTGCAAGCCCGCGAGAGCACAGGCCAGTAGGCGTGCAGGGACTGAGGGTGCGTGTCAATGCCCTTACCTTCTGGGTCCTCCCCAGCTCCCTCCTCACTCTCCTGGCCCGAATCGGAGTCGAAGTTCAGGTAGTCACTGGCCCGCTTGCTCTTCCCTTGCGAGGGCTCTGCGTCCAGGGCATCGTTAGCCCAAGTGGCTGCCTGTGCCCGCCTCTGGTGAACCGACAGGAACTCCTGGAACTCGGTGTCTTCCTTCAGCTGGTGGTACCGCAGCGGGAAGAGGGAAACACAGGCCAGGACAATTCAGTCAGCTCACCCCTCCTGACTCCCAGCAGGTCAGAGCACCCTTCAAGTTCATTTCCCCTGGGGCCAGCCGGGTCAGCCCTGGGAGGGCCGAGTGGACGCTTCACCAGACAAGAAGCCTAAGAAACCAGACTCGGCTCCAGCGCTCCCAGGACCCCTCCCACAGTCCACCCTTTTGGGCACCAGGACAGACTCACCTTCTCCAGCTCACTCGCTGCCTTTTTCTTCTTCTTGTCCTACAAATGGAAGGCACAGATGGTGAGGCCTACAGGTGAAGGGCGAGGGTAGACGAAACTGGGTTGTCTTGGGAGGGCCCGCCTGCAGGAACCATCCGAGAGGGAGTCGCAGGTCACCCCTGCCCGAGCCCCCAGGGGTGACCATCCTGCTGACACCGGGTTCGAGGGCAGGAGTGGCCTTCTACGCACCTTCTTTGTTTCTGGGGGCACCGAGTCCTTGTCTTTCGGAGGCTGCTTGGGCTGGCTTGGTTTCTGGGCATGCTTGCTCCAGGCGCGTGGCTTCGTCGGGTCCCCAAACGACTTGCAGAACTCCACCTGCACGGGCGAGGGAGGGTGGTGAGGGGGGACCTGCCTCTGCGCCCTGCCCAGCCACACTCACACCCAGGAGCTTGGGCTTTTAAAAAGGCCGCTGCCACGGCCTAGCTGAGCTGCTGAAGCAAATTCCACACCCTCCTCTCGCCTGGGCTTTGCCCTCTCACAGCACTGTGGGCGTGAGCCTTTACCAGGCAGTCTTGCTGTTTTGCAAGTAGAATACGCTGAGCCTCCCCACAGTTCGAGGGAGGAGCTGTGACTCCCCCAATTCTCAGGCCAGTAACCGAAGCACAGGGAAGTTAGTGACTTGCCCCAGATCACCCAGGTAGAAAGGGTCAAAATGGAGACTGGAAAACTTGATGTCTTTACCAAGTCATTAAATGCACGTGAGTGACAAAGTAGGACCTCCTCCTCCAGGAAACTTTCCTGACTGCCCCCCCCCACCCCGTCTCAGCAAGGAAGGCACCTCCTTTGTTCCTCAGCACTGACCACAGTGATTGAAAGCGGCCCCATCTCCCGTGGGCCGCTGGCTCCATGAGGACGGGCTGAGGGGCCACATCCGCTCTAAATCCCCTGCATCACGTAAGCGCTCATCGAGTGCTGGCTGAACAGGTGCGTGAATGAGTGACATAGACCAGTGGTTCTCATTTGGGGACCACGGTGTCACTTCACCTGTGAGCTTGTTAGACATGCACATTCCTGGGCCCCCTCCCCCCGACACTGAATGAGAAACTCTGGACGGGGCCCAGGAAACCAGTTTAACAAACTCTCCGGGGATCTACAGGCAGGAAAGATTGAGAAGCAGCGAGGGACGCTGAGGACATCACAGCCTGAACGGGGGCAGGGGTAGGGAGGGAAAGATCGCTTTCGACAGGCCGGCAGGGGCGAGATTCTCGCCAACTCACCGTGATCCGGGACGTGTCGACAAAACTCTTGTTGAAATGGTTCAGTGCCTTTTGGGCCTCTTCCTCGGACTTGAAGCCGATAAAGCCGAACTTGCGGAACTTGCCGTCCTTGGTGAACTTGAGGCTACAGTCCGTCAGCGTGCCAAAGGCGGCGAACAGCTGCCGGAACCGCTCCTCCTTCATCTAGGACAGAGGGGCACCGTGAGGGAAAGCGGGGAGGTCAGAGCCCAGGGACAGCATGGAAGCTGGGATGGGAAGGGGAGCCATCCTCGTCCATCACAGTGAGGCATCGAGAGACACTGCCTAGCCCTGGCCAGGTGGCTCAGTTGGTTGGAGCGTCGCCCCATACACCAAAAGTTTCGGGTTCCCAGTCAGGATGTACAGGAGGCCACCAAATGATTGATGTTTCCCTCTCATACCAATGTTTCTTTCTCTCTCTCTAAATCAATAAAAATATATCCTCGAGTGAGGATTAAAAAAAAAAAAAAGACACTGCCTAAAGCTGATGGATATGATGGATAGATCAATAATAGATATTTTAAAAGTAGACCATTTAAGGTAAATGATGGGTGAATTAAAAACAATAAATAACACTCCTGGCTGGTGTGGCTCAGTGTTGAGCATCAACCTATGAACCAGGAGAGGAGGTTAAGGCTCAATTCCCGGTCAGGGCACACGCCTGAGTTTCAGGCTCCATCCCCAGCGTGGGGCGTGCAGGAGGCAGCTGATTGCCGATTCTCTCTCATCAATGATGTTTCCATCTCTCTCTCCCTTCCTCTCTCTGAAGTCAATAAAAACATTTTTAAAAATAAAAAATAACCGATGGAGGAATAGGTCATCTAGGTTCCTCATCTTTCATAGTGGGGGTCAGCAGATAGTCATTGGGTAAACAGGCCAAGAAATGGGAGCACATATTTGGGCAGAGAAAGAAACCTATGGAGAGTCCTAAAAATGAGCCAAAGAAGATGGTTCCTCCTGGAGAAAGGGGAGGGTAAGAGGGAACAAACTCTGCTTCTCAGCTTATACACTACTGTGCGGTTCAAATTTTTAAAATTGTGTCATAGCCGCCCTAGCTGGTTCAGCTCAGTGGACAGAGAGTCATCCGCAGGGTCCCAGGTTCGATTCCAGTCAAGGGCACATGCTGGGGTTGCAGGCTTGATCCCCAGTAGGGGACATGCAGGAAGCAGCCAATCAGTGATTCTCTCTCATCACTGATGTTTCTATCTCTCTCCCCCTCTCCCTTCCTTTCTGAAATAAATAAAAAATCTATTAAAAAATAAAATTGTGTCATAGCCTCCCTATGCCTAATCTGTGGTGCAGAGGGGCAAGGGGGAGGTGAGGTTAAAAAAGCACAGCAATAAAACAGCAATGACTTGTGTCCTTCCTCTTTCTGAGGGGACAGAGTCCCAAGAGGTAGAGTCAAGAGCACGGAAGACCTCCTACCAAAATGGCACATTTTGGATTTGGAGGATGAGGTGACTGCCCGCACCAGCGGTGTGGTACGTTTCCCACGCAGGAAAGGTGATAGGGAGGTAGGTGAGGATGACCCAGAGCACCAATCCTCTGACCCCACATTCACCTGCTTCTTCACTCACTTACTGGGCCATGCATGTGTTTACTGAATGCCTACCACAGGTTCTGTGCTGGACTCTAGGGAAACACACTCCAAGTACTGGATAAATGGTTCAAAGCCCGTTTATCGGTTGTCTTAGAGTTTAAGACGAACTTTAAGACTTAAACTAATCTGACCTGCCCCGACGACGGGATTGGGAACCGGAACGCAGGCCCTAAGCCTATTACTCCCCACGTGCCGCCCATCAGTCCCCCGAGTGGAAAAGGGCTTTAGGTACAGGGCGTGACCCAGCCGCGAGTCAACAACCACGAAATGTGACTGGACGAGAGGGACTGGGGGAGCCAGGCCGGCACAAGGAGGGGACTGGGGCCTCCCTGGGAGAAGCTGTCGGGCTGGGCGTCAGGGACCCACCGGCCGGCTGTGAAACCTTGAGCAGTTACGATCCTTCCCTCCCACTGTCAAATGGGGAAACGCCGAGGGTCCTGCCCCAGAGGGAAAACCCCTCAATTCTCCGCAGCAGCCGGCTTCCTACCGACCCTTGGCTCCCGACCGGCCCTAATTTCAGATCACCGGGTCCAGGCCCCTGCACTCACCCCATTCGGGAGGTTCTTCACGATCAGTCGCGACATGGCGCACGGCCCCGCGGTTCTGACTCCAGCGCGGTGTACAGAGTCTCCCGCAGACCACTTTCACGCCGCAGCCCTGGGCGCCGCCATCTTTACCGAGCCGGATTACAGTCACGTGCTCCAGGCCTGGGACAGCCCCTTCCGGAAATGGGCGTGGCCAGACCGAGCGACCCAAGGAAGTCACACCCACGAGGGGCGGGCCTGAGCGCTTGCATTCTGCGCAGGCGCAGGCTGTCGGGCGGCACCGGAGGAGACCAATACTAAGTCGGCAGGGGGCGGTGGTGCCCACCATCGGCCGGGGATTGAGGTGGCCCCTTCGTGTACGAGCGCAGTGCCACTTGTTCTAGCCTCCTTTCCTATTGCACTTTAGTATCGCGTTCTAAGCCTGAGGATGGGGACAGGGTTAGGGATTCTTGCCTCTCTTTTAGAGATGGGGAAACGGAGGCTCAGAGGAGCTGCCAGGCTCCGTGAACCCATTGCTGAGCATCACCTGTGACTATTGGAGTGCAGACATGAGAAAGAAAACATCCCCGTTTTGCCAGCGAGTAAACTGGGAACCCGAGGAGTGAAGCAGCTTGCTCCAAGGCGTGTGGCCCTTAAGCAGTATTAAGCAGAAGTAGTTTTAAACGGTAGGATTACTGGGCTGCGGTAACAAATTACCGGGAATTTAGAGGCTTAAAACAACAGGAATCTCCCTCTGTCAAGCTCTGGAGGCCAGACATCCAAATTCAAGGTTGGACGGCTCGAGGGGCGGGCCTTTCTGCCTCTTGCGGCCCCTGGTGGCTTCAGGTGCTCCGTGTAACGTACATCACTCCACTCTCTATCTCCATCTGCCCGAGGGCGCCTCCCTTCTACTGTCTGAGCCAAACCCATCTGCCTCTTTCCTCTTCTTAGGACAGTGCCATTGGGTTTAGGGCCCATCTGAAATCTAGACCAAGCATGTCAAACTCCCGGTCCGCCGGCAGCATTCCTCATTTAGAAAAAGGCAGATTGTCTATCCAGAGCAAACATCCCTACACATGGAAAAGAATACCCTCAGGCTCAGAGCAGATGACCTCAGGGGTCACTGTGCTTCAAGTCCCTTGTTTATGCAACAGGTATGCATTTGCCAGTGCCCTTTAGCGAAATGCCCATCAGGGCTTTGTTTTGCGAAATCTGTGACCGGAGTCAAGACCGGGAGGAGCAGGCTTTCCGGAGCAGCTCCCAGAGCTTGGCCTTTTAGGAGAGGGCAAGTGTGGGCTGCCCGGCCAGTCCTGGCTTCGGACTCTTTTATTTCATTATTTTCACAAAGTGCCTTTTTAAAAGGCGCAACTACACAAAGCCTTCCCTAAGGAGATTCACAAACCAGAGGTATTAAAAGAAAACGAAAGGCTCTTGACCAATCCACACGTTTCAACACCGGGCCAAGAAAATATGGTCGCCACATGTCAGGGAAGGAGGGGCCGTTCCCGGGCTCTATATCCGAGCATTTAATAAACAGCCACGGGATAGGGTTATTATCAGCCTCTTTGCTCTCCTGACTTCCTGTTTGGTCTCCTGACTCCTTTTCTCTCCCAGCAAATATGATCCAGGGCACCTGGAGCCCGCGGGGCTGGCCTCTGTGATTACACCTGGGGGTTAAACACCACAACAAATCAGCCAGGTCTGAGCCAGCCCCTACCCCCCATGGCTGCCTTCACCCGTGAGGCTGTGAGAGGCCGTGTCTGGACCTGAGGGAATTAACTGCCTGCCCGGGAAAGGCCAGCAGTGAGGAGAGAGCTTGGAAGGGGTTGGGAGAGGCAGGAGGGAGGGAGGGGGGACCCAGAACTCAATATTCTCAACATGAGAAGTTTAATTATGGTGAAACATCAGACACAGTGGAGGAACATCCTAAAAAAAAAACACAAAAACACCCTGATCAGAACTCTTCAAAAATATGACGTTCACTCTGGCCGGGTAGCTCAGTTGGTTAGTGTCGTCCTGATGCACCAAGGTTAGGGGTTTGATCCCCGGGAAGGGCACATAGAGGAATCAACCAATGAATGCATGAATGGGTGGAACGGTACATCTCTCTCCCTTGCTGTGGGCTAACCTGATATTTCTGCATGATTAGATTCGGGTTAAGGTGTCAACTTGACCCCAAGTGGGTGACGGTACCTCTGATGGTTAAGGAGCTGTCTGCCAGGTCCCTTCTCCGGCCAACTTTCCCCTTTGTCATTACTAAGTCCCGTGTGGGTGTAAGAAAGCCCAGTTAGAAAGGCTCGGAGACCATGTCAGCTTTCATAGGAGTAGACAGGTCCTGGGGCCATGGTCTTCCTAGCTGCAGATACACAGGGAAATGGAGGCCCAGAGAGAAAACACTTGCTTAAGATCACACAGTAGAGACCAAGGTCAGGTTCAAGGGGGCTGCTCCTCTCTGCCTGTGGTCACCCCCAGGAGTCAGGAAGTAGAGGTAGCTACGTGGTGCTGGAGACCACTGACTGGGGGGTTTCCACCTCCCACCTTGAATGGGGCCCCAGCATCACACAGCCCATCCCCCAGCAGCCCCTCAGAGCACAGGTGTGCACCGGCCTCAGCCACACCTGCATGGACGTCAGGCGGCTCACCTGTGGCAGGTGGTGGCTGAACCTTGCCCCTCCCCGCCAGGCCCTGCAGGGCACTGAACATCAGAGAATTGGGGCCCCTCCTGTTCTTGGCGCTGAACCTAAACATTCTCAGCCGACGTCACAAATTGTTCATCAGTCAGTGTGGCTGGGAAAAGCTAAGCCCAGTCTAAGGAGGCACATGGATGGGAGCCTTATTGTAGACTCCGGAGGCTCCAAATTCCCGTTCCTGTTTAATCCCAGGCCACCTGCTGGCCTGAGGCTGGGCAGGATGATCAGGGGATGAACTGGGAATAAAACCAGAACTGTCCTTCATTTTCTTATTGTTTCAGCTGTGCTGTGGGCAGATGCCTCCTATGACCCCCAAGGCCTGGTTTGAAAAGAAAGTTCATTTCCTGACTTTGGCCTTGAGCTCCTGTGAGATGCAGCCAACCGACCACCACGGCCCATCCCTCAGCTCCTGCCACCGGTGGCCACTTTCTCACAGGTGAGCTTGCTCAGCCAGGAAGTAGCAGGCGAGGATCCAGAGCCTGCATTCCATCTATCCTGTACAGAGTAGAAGCCGCTCCTTGAATGGCCAGGGTCAGCTTGCCGCCTTTTTGCTCATTTTGAATTTCTGTCTCCCAGGACTCTTGCTAAATGCCCATCACGTCCCACAACCTTCCATCCCTTTCCCCCTTTTCCTTGCTGGGCTAGAAGCAGCATTTCTCAGCTATCTTTGCACTGCCCAATTAGAACGGCTCCCTGCGAATCTACAGGTGGGCCACTAGGCGGCGCCAGAGGATCGCGTATAAACCCGTGCAGAGCTTCGGGACGGGAACCCCACTTGTGAACCTGAACCCAACAGTGGGGCAGTGCGTATTTCTGGATAAAGTGACTGAACTTGGAGGGAGTTAAAGGAGGCCAGAGGGGCTTACGTGCAAAGAGCGAGAGTGCTGTCTGGGAAGGAAGGCGGGACCCTGTGCTGGGCAGGGCATCGAGCAGAGAGAAGGCCACTGAGGGCTTGCAGAGTCTTCAATGAAGGGATGGATGGCCTGCAGAGCCAGCGGCAGGGGAAGGAGATGCCCAGGATGTAAGACAGTGGGAGCCCACAACAGGCTGAGAAATGGCCCCACTACACAGATCTCCATACTCCAAACCCTCAACCTGAGACTTACATGGCCAAAGAAAGGAAATCGGTGTCTTTGCAAGTGTGATCAGGTTAAGGGCTTTGTGATAGCATCTCGAATTTTCCAGGTGGACCCTAAGTGCAATCACGTGTCCCTGGAAGAGGAAGGCGGAGTGAGATGACACACTCACAGAGGCAGTGATGGGACAGAAATTTCAAGACGATGGCCTTGAAGACTTGAAGACTGGGTGCCGGAGCCACAAGCCAGGGATGCTGGCAAACCGCCCCCTCTTACCCCCCAAGCTAAAGGAGTGCCCCTCAGAGCCTCAGCTTCCTGGGGAGAGAGCAGCTGCCTGCTGTTGCTGTGGCCTTAGAGCTTTATCATTTCTTCTCTGCAGGGGTCGCCTTGCTGGATAAAGCCTACTGTGTGGATAAAGCCTACTATGTGCTGCAGGTGGCCCTGCACGTTCTTAATTAGAAGCTGGATACAAAGTAATGCCCTGTCCCTTCCTGCCTCACACATCACAGGAACATGTTACAGCGGCTGGAACTCCCTGGCGACAAGGCTTCGCTTACGTGGGACCGCCCCCCAGAAGCCAGGACTGCTTTTCTTTAAACGCAGCTAACTCCAGGCAGAGAAGTGTGGGAGCTAAGAGAACAAAGGGGGGGGGGTGAGGGGGTGCAGGCGCTCCGGGGGCCTTAGCAACAGTGGGGAGCTGTCCCTTGTCCCTCCTGGAAGTGTGGAAAGGTAAGGGGAGAACGCGACATGGCAGCTGTGGAGAGCCACTCAGCTCCTTCCACCAAAGCCTGTTGCAGGCCGGACAGCTGTCCGGCCGCCCCAGGTGCCACGCCTTTGGGTCCTGTGTCCATGTGAAGGCCACACTCCCTCCCAGGCTGGTCTCCATCCATCCCTGAGCGCATGGGGTCCTAGAGCCAGGCTATTCCCAGCTGCTGATGGACCCTCTTTGCTCTGGGCCCCCTAGTGTGCTAGCTGAGATTCCCCCCTCCTGCTGCCCCTGCCCCCCCTCTCCCAGCTGTGCTGCCGCTGTTCCTTCCCCCCTTTCTTCCCAAATGCCGGCCTGTATCCTGATCTGGAGGGTCTCCCTGCCTCCTCCTGCTCCCGCTCCTTTATCTTTGCCAGTGAATCAGATACCCTTAAAGGTCCTCCCAACAGCAGTCTCCCAAACAGTGGTCGGCAAACTCATTAGTCAACAGGGCCAAATATCAACAGTATAACGATTGAAATTTCTTTTGAGAGCCAAATTTTTTAAACTTAAACTTCTTCTAATGCCACTTCTTCAAAATAGACTCGCCCAGGCCGTGGTATTTTGTGGAAGAGCCACACTCAAGGGGCCAAAGAGCCGCATGTGGCTCGCGAGCCGCAGTTTGCCAAACACGGTCCCAACAGCTTCTGCCTACTGACCAGTAGCCAGAACCCAAGGCTCTCTTTAGCTGCAAGGGATGCTGGGAAGTGTAGTTCTTCAGGTGCACCATTGAGTCCTATTAATGGAGCAGCCAAGAATGGGTGTTGGGTCTTTCTGCACAAGGAGGCCATGGAGGAGGCTGCCACAGCTGTCCAGTGAGAGGGGATGGTGGCTTGGACTAGGAGGGCGGCACTGGGTTGGAGGGGAACGAGTTGGGTCCTTCCTCGCATTCGTCTCTGAGCCAGCCTGGAAGACTCTCCCACTTGCCGCCCCTGAGGCTGAAGGGAGAGGAACCGTCAAAAGCCCCTGCCCTCCGGCGTGGTCCCGATGGAGCACTCTACTCAGCGAGAGGGGACCTTCTCAGCAAGGCTGGGAAAGATGTCGCTTTCCACCCGCCGGGGAGAGGGCCACGTGCAACACTGCGTCTGAGTCATGGGCGGGGGGGGGGTGGGGGGGGGGGTGGGGGGGGGCGGGCGGCGTCCTACAGCCCGGGTTGGAGAAACTGAGGAAATGTTGAACTAAATGACCCATCACACCACCTGTCTTCACGGAGGCACCTTAAGGCCGGGCTCTAGCCCATGTGGCCTCACGTATGCCTCCCCCAATCTGTGGGTTGCTATTCCCTGCTGGGAGTCCACTCAGAGAGGGGAGGGCAGTGCTGCTCCGTAGGTCACGGCTGGGATGAAGATCACAGGTACTGAGTGCACAGTGTGCTGAGCGCTGTCCTAAGCATTTTAAAGTCCCGCCTCCATCATGCTCCCATTCGCTTCCCCGTTAGGGAGGTGCTGGTATGCTCTCAATTTCACAGATGAGGAGACTGAGGCTCAAAAAGGAATAGTGACATGCCCAAGGTCACACAGCAGGGCCCTCGGAGCTTGGCGGCACCCAGCACCTGACTGTCTATGCTTTTAATGGCAATGTTGTGGTGACTTTATTGCAAACAGAACCAAAATGTTTGCTCATTCAAACATTTAAGTTCCTCCCTCACTCCAAGTGCTTTGGGCAGGACCTTATTTATTCCTGTGTCAACTCCTGGCTTCCAGAACTATTCCAATGCCCTTTTAACAGATGATGAAAGGGATGCCCAGAGAGGCTGAGTGACTTGCCCAAGGTCACACAGCTGGAAAGTACGAGATTCTGGTTGGAACCCAGGACTCTGTGACTTTGGAGCCAGGGGCTTTTGCTCTTCATTCTGACTCCATGGGCAGCATACTGGGGTGGGGCACGGGGGATGAAGGGCCGGACCCAGAGGGCATAAGAGAGGCAAGGCCAGCCCGCCTCCTTCCCAGGCTCTGTCTGCCCCTGGGACTCGGCCTCACTCACACGTACACAGCTGCCAGCGATCAAAGTCCTCGCCAAGATGTATTTGCTGCGAGCCCTAAACAAACGGGTGTTAGCACGCAGCTAAGAGAAACATTGGGAGGACATGGGCATGAGAGCTGAGCGGCCTTTAAAGTCCTGGTGATTGATCAGCCCCCGTTGGTCTCCTGCTCTTCGGGGCAGGGCGGAGGGGCCAGGAGACTCCAGCCCCGGGAGCGGGAGCACCGTGGCTGGGCCTGGGCTCCCTTGCTGGCACCCACGCTGCTCACGCCCTCTCTCCTTCCCGGGGAAGGACTCCTTTCAGCCAACAAGCCCAGGAAACCAGCCACACAAAGTCATAATAAACAAGTCCCCTGACTGATGGGGTCAGGCTAAGCTCTGTCCCTCTGATGCCAAACTGCAGGCAGATACGTCTATTGACCCATTTTACCAATGAGCCTCAGAACAGCTGGTAACCAGGGAAGCTGGAGTCCTTTTGACACGCAGGGAATATTGACTGAGACCAGGGGACGTGGTTCCTACCTCCAGAGGGACACGGCTCACATCCCCAGGGGGTTAGAAATGGAGAGAGACCGTGTGGTCCAGCGTGGCGAGAGGACTAAGCAAAGGCAATGCTCAGCCGTGCTAGGCAGTGCAGGTAGACCAGCTGTCTCCAGGACATAATCCCTCTGCTTGAGTCCAAGTCTGTGGATGGGCTGCTACCCAGTTTGCTGCTCGTTAGTGATGTTACATGCTCACTCCTGCGGTGTCTATGAGAGCCTGGGGGTCATGGGGCAGGCCCTCAGCTGCCTAGGTGGGTCAGGAGGGAGAAACCCAGAGGAAGTGAGAAGGAGGCCCCAGAGTAGCGCAAGGAGGAGACGAATCGGGGAGGAGCACCCTGAGTGCAGGGCAGAGGGTGGGGGCCTCGGCATGTGAGGGCCGAGATGTGTGGGGAGCCGGGTCATAAAGGAAACAGAGACCTCGAGGATGAACTGAAGGTGTAAAGGTGGGTCCGAGCACTCTGGGCCTTGACCTTGCTCGCGAGTTGGCATTGCCACATCTTGATTTGGGATGGGGCAGGGATGTGGTTGACCTGACCTCCAACCCCATGGCCGTGCGCAGTGCCCAGGCCACCCCGGCCATGGGAGGCAGCTGCTGGCACCAGGACGGGAGCTGGACTTCCTCACTATTGCCAGTGACTTCCTGTGCCTGCTCTTGTGTCGTAGGAAATAGCATTTGGGGAGGAGGACAGATTCTGCAAGGCCGGGAGGGGCAGGCAGGGCACCATTAGCTGTGCGTCAGGGCACCTTCTACTCCCAAGGGTAATGTGTACCGCTGGGGCCTCGACTAGGGGGACAGGAGAATGAAGTGGGTGGGTCTTCCTGAACGTATTAAACGCCCAAACATCTGCTGTGGGGAATAGATGAGATAATTTTCTTCAAGGGCTCTGCACGTGCCCTGGCATACAGTAAGTGCTCATTAAGAGCCACGATCCTCGCCAACACGGAGCAAGTCTCAGCTACGTGCTCAGGGAAGCACCGCCCATCTCCCAGGCAGGGGTGCAGTGAGGGTGCATCTTGTTGAAAGCTAGGCGCATTGACAGGACAGGGATCGATTTGCGTGCTTTATGTTGCAAATAGAATGACTCCTCTTCACTGACGTGAAACTAGCTTTTATTTCTTTAAGTACCTGGGAGACCTGGTACCTTGGCTCTGAGGCATTTGCCAGTTTCCCTGGTGTCAATGGCCCCACCATGGCTGATTTCTATAAACACAATGCAGCATGCCACCAGCCAGAAGTAACCTCTGAAGCATAGATAAAAGTGCAGTAAAGCGACGAGAGAGGGGGGAGTTTTGAGCATTTCCTTGGTTTTTAATATAATCTATTTAATTGTAAGTTTACACAGTTTAATTGTTAATAACGGCCATGTTTAACAACTGATGCACAAAACTCCTGAATATTGAACAGTCCGCTCCCAAGAGCTGGTCAGAGCCGCGCCTGCGCACACCTGCCTCCGGGTTTCCTCAGCTGGTAGTCAGGACAGTGTTTGCTACTTCGGTGTTGAGAGGGTTAGAGAAACTGTATTCAAAGGCGTGGCCCGGGTCACACACTCAGAAAAGGGAGCCGCCATCATCCCAGGTCCGGTTAGAGCTTGTAACTGTGGGGTTTCTGAGGGTGGGAACCGGAGCCATTCTCACACACCAGGCATTTCTATTTCTCCCATGGGAAATGGAAACTGAGGCACGGGGGGGAGGAGGGGGGGCGGGCGTGGGGGGAGATTAGCCACCTGCCAATCAAGTTTCAGGTGCTAGGGCTCTTGTGTTCATCAACATTTAAAATATATATATATATTTTTATTGCTTTCAGAGAGGAAGGGAGAGGGAGAGAGAGTTAGAAACATCAACGATGAGAGAGAATCAGTGATTGGCTGCCTCCTGCATGCCCCTCACTGGGGATTGAGCCTGCAACCCAGGCACATGTCCTGACAGGGAATTGAACCGTGACCTCCTGGTTCATAGGTCAATGCTCAACCATTGAGCCATGCTGGCCATCAATGCTTTCTTTTTTTTTTTTTTTTTAGCATTATAACTTGACTGTCTGTCTCTATATCATCTATCCTTTACGTAGTTATGTGATGTCTTTTAGAAAATTGATATCCGCCATTTAATATTTTGCTTAAATTTGAAAAATCTCTTCATTACAAAAATAGCGTATATTAATAGTGCGAAATAGAGACAGCTGTTTCTGAGTCCAACAAGCACTTAATAAATCTTAGGCACTATTATTTGAGAATCATGCCCATGCATTTTGTTGAATCAATGAATGAGGGTAAAAGTAAAAGACCACCGTAGGTTTCTGGTGCAGCCCTTCCAGCCCCCCGCCCCCTGTTCCTGTAACTGCTGAAAACACAAGACCACCAGACTCCCACCATCATTTGTACACTTTGTTTCATCTCCGAGCGTTTAATTGGAAATAGGAAATCCAGCTCTTGACGACCTGCAAGAAAAGACGGCATCCATGTCATTGAAAAGAATGATGTCATTATTAGTGACTTAATGAATTTAATCTCTGAGATTTGGCCTCGGACCTGGGTGGGAGGGTCCCTGTAGCTAGCGCCTGCGTGTTCGAAGTGAAGCCCATGGCATATGTGTTCCAAGCGTCAGTTTCTCTGTCCAGCGATGGCGGAAGTTGGTCCTTCTTCAACCTGCGGCCCCCTGCGCCCAGCCTGGCCCCGCCCCGCTCCCGTCACGTGCCTGCCCCTCCCAGCGCCCGCCTCCCTCCAGCCCGCTCCATAATCTCGTGCTCTGGGGAGGGTCCGGGCAACAGCTGCCTTTGATCAGCCCAACATCTGGGAGACTCGGCACTTCAAGCACGCTGACTGGTGATCAAAGGTGGGAACGCTGTGACAGCTGAGACTTGGCCAGGGCCCAGCCCGGCTAATGCTCGGGAGGGGGAGGGGGAGAGGGAGGAAGAGGTGGGGCTGGGGAGGGGGGAAGCCAGGAGCAACCCCCCCAACTGCGGGGCCTGGTGCTAAGGGCAGTCAGGAGCAGGAGCCTTGCTTCTGTGGCTCTGACTCTCTGGTGCCTTAGTTTCTTCCTCTGCAAAATGGGAGCACTAAGGAAGGATGAAATGAGCGAAGATGGGAGTGTCTGGTCCCCGGAGCGCATGCCCGCCAGCCGGTGTCTCTGTGCCCTTAGGGACATTCTTTGCTTTAAAAAACCTCACCAGAGGATATTTTTCCCACTGATGTTTAGAGAGAGTGAAGGGAGAGAGGGATGGGGAGAGAGAGAGTGAGAGAGAAACAGCTATGTGAGAGAGACACACTGATTGGTTGCCTCCTGCTGGTGCCCCAAGTGGGGCCAGGGATCCAACCTGCAACCGAGGTACGTGCCCTTGACCGGGAATTGAACCCGTGACCCTTCAGTGTGTAGGTCAAACCACTGAGCATACTGGCCAGGGCAGTTAGGGCCATTCTAAGAATAGTAGTGCCTCCTCAGTGGTAATGAACTGTTTAGGCCTCAGTTTCCCCATCAGTAAAATGGAGAGCCAGGATGAGATGTTGCAATTAGGCAAGGGATTTCTTTCCATGTGACCCGTGGGGAAACGGAGGTCTGGAGATGGGGAGTCATGCACTCAGGAACCAGCCCACCTGGGAGGTACCCCAAACCCTAAATGGGAGGGTTGGGCTACTGCTTACAAGGTTGTTCACTGAGGCCGAGAATTCTCCCACCTCCTCCTGCAGGCTGGGTTCAATGATGCCACCACTGGCAGCAAGGGGCAATGTTATTACTTTCTGGCTTTAAATGTCTTATTAAAGTGCTAGAGGCCCAGTGCACGAAATTCGTGCACAGGTAGGGTCCCTAGGCCTGACCTGTAATCAGGGCTGATTAGGGCTTTCTGGCTGCTGGTCGGGGCCTTCCTTCATTCTGCGCCACCCCCTGGTAGTCAGCACACATCATAGCGAGCAATTGAGCTCCCTATCTCCCAGTCGAACTCCCGAGAAGACACCTGGCATATTAGCCTTTTATATATATAGATAACACACAGTTCAGCTGGCGTGGCTCAGCGGTTTAGCATTGACCCAGGAACCAAGAGGTCACTGGCTCGATTTCCAGTCAGGGCACATGCCCGGGCACAGGCTCGATCCCCAGTAGGGGGTGTGTAGAAGGCAGCCGATCGATGACGTTCCTCTCTCATCGATGTTTCTCTCTATCCTTCTCCCTTCTTCTCTCTGTAAAAATCAATAAGAACGTATTTTTTAAATAAAGTATAACACGTGCAGGAGAGGGTGCGGGTCAGCGCCCTGAGCTGTCACAGCCAGAACACCAGCGGCAGGTTCTCAGCCCCAGGAAATGTCAAAGTCCTCCCTTCCGGTCACTCACCCTCCTGGCCACGCCCCCTCCCAGCCACTCCCCCCCCCCCCCCCCGCCACTCCCCCCAGCCACTTCCCCTGGCCACTCCCTGCTCTGTGGAAACCACTGGCTTATGTTTTTCTTGGTTGCCACTCACTGGAACTAGGCAGGGCAGGAAGCCGCCTGCAGTACTGACCTCACATGAACCTTTTACCCACACTCTGAGGCCAGCACTGTGACGAGCCCATTTTACAGATGAGAAAACCGAGGTGCAGAGCTTCTGAGTAACTGGCGAGGCGTCAAAGCTTCGAGCTGTGGCCGCAGGACTGTGCACTCCTGCTGCTCAGAAGCAGAGAGAGCATTTTTAATTTGGGGGAAATGGGGTGTTAGGGAAGCAAGCTTACAAACAACAGTGTGTGACATCTGGGACTTTGGGGGAATGGGGCTGTCCTAGTGGCTTGTCTCTGGGCCCGGATGCCCCAGTCGCTGCACCTCCTGCTCTCACCTCCCACTTCTCCCTTCCGAGAGCTTCATCAGGGCCCACAGGGGACATGCTGATGGCACCACGGAGAAGACCTGTTTCCCGGTCGCCATCACCTGCAGAATATCGTAGCCCAGGTCTGAACCAGAGCTTGAGGCAAGGGCTCCTGTGCAGGCAGGTGACCCCAGGGAGCAGGGGGGAGGGGCAGGGAATTGAGTTTCCCGAATGTTCTTATCTTGAAATCCTGACCTTTTTGGAAATAGGGTCGTTGCAGAGGTCATACTGGCGCAGGGTGGCCCCTAGCCCAATAGGACCAGTGTCCTTATAAAAAGGGGGCCTGTGGGTACAGAACTGCACATGGGGGAGAGGGGGACACGAACACCCCCAGGAGCTGAAGGCAGAGGTCAGGGTGAAACACCCTCCAGCCAGGAACACCTAGATTGCCCGCAAGCCACTGGGAGCCAGGGGCAGGCGAAGTGCCAGCCTCCTCCCTCAGCCTCAGAAGGAACCACCCGCCGACACCTTGATCTTGGACTCCAGCCTCTGGAACCGGGAGAGAGAATTTCTAAGTCCTGCGCTTTGTGGCGTTGTGTCTCAGCAGCCTGAGCAAACCAGTGAACATGGTGGGATGGAACATCAGCGCTGCGGCCAGCAGAACGTCTACCTTCCCATGTGTGTTGGGTCTCAGGCCACCTGGATACCAACAGATCTCACTTTGAGAATCCAGATCCACACAGAATTTTGGAAACAACTTCAGCCACCCCTGACGTGGTCCATGTGTCCGTCCGTCCATCTGTCGTGGCATAAGAGGCCTCCTGGGGATGGCTAGCGGCTCAAAGAGGCGGAGGGTTTCACGCGGGAGCGAAGAAGCCCTCGGAGCTGATGGAGTCAAGTGGACTTGACGGAGGATGTTCTTTTTATGAGCAACCTCTGCAGAAACATAAATCAGGGAGGAGCGAAGCCTGTCCCTTTCTATGACGGGAGGGGCACGCGTGGCAAAAGCTCCCGGCAAAGGTTTGGTACCAACAACGCCCACTGATGTCACGGCCCCTCTCCCGGCTCCCGGGAGCTGCTCACCCATGCTTGGCCCCTTCTGCTGGGCCCTGCGAGACCTGTCAGACCCACAGGATCTGTCACTTTGCAGACCAGCAAAGTCACATGAGATGGCCCAGGTTTCCTGCAGATTCGCGTGATCAGTCCTCCATCCCAACCCTGCAGATGTGTCTGTGCCAACATCCTCTCGCTTCCGTTTTAGCCAGCAGCCCAGAGGGCCGATGGTGTGGGCGATGGAAGACGCCCGGGCACCGCTCTGGAGGGACAGGACAGAGGTACGGAAGCCCAGCTGCTCTGCCTGGAAGAAGGTGGACAATCGGCGAGCTGTAATTTACACTCCTGAGTCCCCACAGGATCAGGCTAAGCTGGGGCTTTGCTGAGACCTCGCCCTGCCCGGCTCTTCCTGCTCCCCCTCCGCCTCGCTGCATTACCTTGGGCTCCCCCAGGGCGCTTCCTTCATAAATCACGTGCACAAACCTCTTCCGTGTCAGTTCCTGCTTCTGCGAACCTGACATGCGCGGGGCCATGTAGTGCACTCTGAGCGTCGGAGTATCTTCTCAAATACCCTGCGATGTCTGCTGTGGGTCTGGTCCAGATTGCGCTGGAGGGACACGAGGGGAAAGACTAACGGGGAAAACCTCCTTCCATTAACAAGGTGAGCGGAGCGGGGGGGGGGGGGGGGGCACCCTGACATTCGGCCAGAGAGTCTCCATCTTACACTACTGACATTTGGGGCTGGGTAATTCTCTGTGGCTGGGAGCTGTCCTGGGCATCTCGGGATGTTGAGAAGAATCCTTGGTCCCTACTCACTAGATGCTGGTAGCTTCCTTCCAGTTGTGGCCACCAAAAATCTCTCCCTATTTGAAACCCGCTGCATTCAACAAAGACTTAAGTGACAAGACTGAGCCGAGTGAAGGCAGCATTCTGGGAGAGGAAGCGGCACGTGCAAAGGCCCTGGGGCGGGAAGAACTTGGATCACTGGAGGAAGAGAAGGAAGGACGCGGTGCCTGCATGCAGGGAGGGAGGAACTGTAAGAAGAAGCTGGAAAGTGGGCAGGGTCTGCACCACACAGGGCCTCGGAGGCCGGAGCGCGGATGTCAGATCTCGCTTAGCCGCCGTGGGGAGTCACGAGGCAGTGTTTGCAGCCCCCGCTTGGCTGCGTCTTCACTCGGTGTTTCTCTGAGCCAGACGCGTGCTGCTGGAAGTCAGAGCAGGGCATTCGGAGGAAGAGCCACGGTGAGGGGTCTCCTCTGGAACCTGCGGTGATTCCTCTGGTGGCTCTGCACACATCTTCCTTGCTGCACACTCGCGGGAGGGTGGGGGGGGCACCATTCTGACGTCTTCAAATTGGCCACAGAAATCGGTTCCTGCCACGAGTCAGGACTCTCGGGTCTGCGTGCCCAGGGGGTGGGGGCATCTTCGAGGAGACACAGTTTTACTTCTTCCTTTTCTAGTCTGCTTGCCTGTTGTTCTTCTCACCTAAGTCTGGGGCTGTAACCTGCAGGACAATGTGGAGTGGCTGTGGCGAGAGTGGCCGCCCTGCTCTTTGGGGGAGGCGAGCGGCCTCCTTCCTCTGGCCTCATGCCTGCCGTGGGGTCCTTGCGATAGGGCTGAGCAAGGCCCCTCTAGTCCTAATCCATGGAGCGCCTCTTTCTTTCTGTTCACAGAAGGCTGTTTGTTCAGTCCCCAGAGGACTTGCAGACCAGTACCTGGAGAAGAGCCCCCTCCCCAGCTGTTTCGAGGAGTGACCTGCAGGGGGCAGCATGGAGGCCGGGAGGAGCCGGCCTGGCCATCCTGGTGCGAGAGGCGGGTGGCCGCTACGCTGGGGGTGGCCACAGCTCAACAGTCACAGCATCAAGAGATACTGTGGCGGGGAAGGTGACGATGAAGGGTCACCTTGTGTCACAGATTGCTACTAAATGCCATTCAAAAGAGTGGCTATGTACCTACCGAGTGTCTTATGGAGGAGACGGGGGTAACCTGGCCTATTCCAGGACCCAGAGACTTGGAGATGACTGAAGTGACATTGGGGAAAACTCCTCCTGGGAAGTTGAGGACGGAACCCCAAGTTGCCGTCAGTTTCTTAAAGCGTGAGGCAGAGGGGGTGTCTCTCTTCTTCAGTTCGCCCTGCACGGGCAGTGCCCCGCCCACATGCCTTTCCTTTGGCTATAAGATCATTGTATTTCAGAACAGAAGTAAAATAAGGTTTTGGAAAACCACCATGGGACACTTCTAGAATGACTCGGACCTCTGATGGGAGGGGGGGGATGTGGCCTCCTTCCCTGGGCGTGCGCGGCCCCAGAGCCCGGGTGTCAGGCCAGCTGGCGGGGCTGCCGGAGGCCAAGGCAGAGGAGGCCAGGCTCACAGGGATGCCAGGGGACCACCCCAGGCAGGGCGGCCGGCAGGGTCACAAAGTGGCTCATTCTCTCTGAGGCGGAAAGGTGGGAGCTGTGTGTCTTGGCCCAGCCGGGCAGGGGGCCCGGGAGATAGTCCTTGCACAGCGAGGGCACTCGCTCAGCCTGGGAGAAGGAACCGAGTGAGGGAAGCCGCTGCAGTCGCCGGTGGGTGGGAAACTTGGAGCCTTCAGGGCCCAAGCAGGAGAGACTGTGACCCAGAGCAGCCTGTCCAGGACGGGCCAGGCTGCGAATCCACGTGCGCTCAGCCCCGGCGGCGTCCTGGGCCCCGTGACGTCAGGAACTGCAGGTGCCCTGCCCTCGAGGGGGCAGGAGAGGGAGGCCGCCTCTGCTGTGGAGGAAAGTTGCAATGGGAGGTGGCGGGGGGGCTGCTGCTGTTGCCGCCGGCCTGGCCCACACTTTGGGAACTACGACCTCCGCCCAGGTAGCACCAAACACCCAGGTGTCCCCAGGAGGTGACACAGTAGCGCCTCTACTTCCTCATCAGGAAATGGGGCGATGGCGCCCCTCCTTCCGAGGGCAGGAGAGTTTGATGTGAGTCACTGGGCCCTGAGCACAGCGCCTGGTATGTAGTAAGTGCTCAATAAATGAGAGTCCCACCAGCTGAGAGCTGGCCTGTAAATAACATCGAGTTTAACTTAGGGGCACCTCACAGCTCCCCCACGCCTCACTGAGAAGCCAAGAGACCATCAGTGTATGAGAGCCAGTGGGTGGGAGGAATAAAGGGTACACCTGTAACTCATGGGGGTCTAGGCTGCTGCACGGGAACCCCCTGGGACCTTCTTAGCATCTGGATTTGGGTTCAGAGGGCTGTGCTGGGGCCCGGCTCTGCCCCAAGGCCCACCCACCACCTTTGTTTATGCAGGGCTCAGACAGCATCTGAAAGCTGGGCTCACTGCCCGGGGGGGGGGGGGCGGGGGGGGATGTTGGCCAAGAGATTGGGGAGGGGTGGACCAGGCCTCCCTGAAACTCTCAAATTACACCTAGGCTTTGCCACCAGGTGGCCCAACCTAACCCAGGATGGTCCCTTTTTACCTGCCAGGGCGGTCCAGAGCCCGGGGGCAGGGCGGGAGGAAAGTGGGCTTTGAGTCCAGACAGACCTGAGCTCTAAGCTCTCCTCTGCCACTTAGCAGCTGTGTGACCTTGGATGAATCACTGCTCCTGTCTGAGCCTGTTTCTTCCCAGGTAAGATGAGGAGAGGGAAGTGCCTAAGGTCCCCCAAATAGCAAGCGGCAGAGCCAGGGTCAGGGCCAGACCTCTAACCACCTTTGCCACGGCTCCATGTCCCATGAAATGTCAGTCGCTTGACTGGTTTCAAATGCTCTGCAGAACGAGGCGGCAGGCTAGCGCAGCCAGAAGCCCACCCCTGATCTGGGGAGGCTGATCCTTTGGAGAGAGGAAGATGCCAGAGCTGGTGGGACTCACTGGCTAGAGGCACAGATGGGCCGAGCCTGAGGATGCAGCTGATGGAACGCGAGGCGGCTGGATTTCTGTAAATACCTGCAGGACACCTGCCAAGTGTCAGGCAGAGGGCGTGACACCATTCCTGGGGACATTCTAAAGGCATGTTTCTCTAAAAGTGTTTCTCTTAGGTGCTTTCAAATGTCCCCCCAGTTCTCCAGATTTCACCCCAACTTATCCTCCACTCCCACCCCCACCCTAAGGACAGGCTTAGGGGAAGGACTGGTCCTTGTTGGCCACATAGAGTTCTATTTTTAAAAAATATATGGATTTGACAGAGAGAGAGAGATCAGCTTGCTGTTCCACCCCCTTATGCATTCATTTGGTTGCTTCTTGCATGTTGCCCAGACCAGGGGTTGACCCGCAACCCTGGCGCACTGGGACGGTGCTCCAACCCACTGAGCTACCCAGCCAGGGCCCACACAGTTCAGTTTTTGCCAGTCCCTCCAACTCGTGGTAGGAAGGATTCGATGCAATTTGTTGCCCCATTTAACAGAAAGCAACACTGAGGCACGCTGTGTCCATGAGTGAAATCCTTGTCATGTGGGCAGCCTGTGACCTGGATCAGAGGATTGACTGAAACTCCTGGCAGGGGGTCCCCAGACCATGCCCCGCAGGGGCTGCAGGGTCCCCCACTTTGGAGAATTTTAGCTGCAGCTTTTGAATGGAGCTTGGAGAACCGAAGTGCACATGCCAGAGACTTGCCCTTCTGTCAGATGGGTAGAATGAGGCATCCCGCCTTCCCCGGGAGATGGTGGGACAGAGCGGGGATGGAAATGAGCAGTGGATGATATGACCCTCCCGACCCCACTAGAAGAGCTCTTCGTGGGTGCACCCCAACTTTGAGAACATCCCAAAACATGAGCAGTGTGTCTAGTAATGGGACACGATTGGGTCATTTGAAGGTCGTGTAGTCCAATGTCATCTGTAGGTGGGTAGACTGAGGCCTCAAAGGGCGAGGACTTTTTCTCCTAGGATGTTAAAAAGAAGTTTTAACCTTTTTACTAGGACAGCGTTTTTATCCAGAGGAAAAATAAAGCGGTTAGGTGTATCAAATTTGGAGACAACCAATAGGAAGAAAGGATATTTAAAAAGTGCCTATAATTAATCTTACCATTCAGGTGTCAGCAGGCACCACTGATTTACTGCATGGCCGAGAGGCTGGAAGGCGCAGATTATTTTTTTAAAAGACGGAGCGGTCGGACATGATTGCTTCCAGCCTGCTTTTCCACGAAGCTTTTGAACATTTTCTTTCCAAATTACTCACTGTCCTGTGACACGAGCTTAGGCGGCCTCTTGCAGGGCGCTGTATAAATGGATTGACTGAAGCAATCTCTTGTTGTTGCACATTTGGGTCGGTTTTCATTTTTCACCCTCTTACCATGGCCGAGAGGAACTAATTCAGTGGCTTTCCCGGGAGGCTCCCTTTCTCTCCCACAAGGAGGGCAAACATCCCACAGGTCAGCTTCCCCACCCCTCCCCTTGCCAGCCCACCGTTCCCGTTTCTGTGGGAACTGTTTTCAGATGAGGCGCAATTTTGCCACAAGGGGTCCCCCGCGCTCTTCAAGCAGAAGCAACCCTTTGCAGAAGGAGAAAGGCACTTGGAGCCCGAAAAGCCTCTGCTTTGCATCCCTCCGAGGCTTTGGGTGAGTGGTTGGAGCTCTCTGCACCTCAGTGTTCCCATCTGAGAAATGGGGAGAGCAGCCCTTTTACTCACATCGTCTACTCATCATAGCAACCTTGCGAGCAACGGTACTCAGCACCGTGCCTGGCGGGCACTCGGTAAGTGACAGCTTTTCATGTTGTCAGTTCCGCAGCCCCCTGCCTGAAAATTGGGGACTAAAATAGTCCCCAGCTCATGGGGGTCGTGGGGAGACTGAAACGAGAGAGCACGCATAATGTACCTAGCCAGAGGTTCAGTTGATTGAACTGTAACGTTTTAACCATGAACAGACAATTTTGTTGTTTTTAGTAGTCTAAGGGCCTGGTCTGCTGGTGTCCCCATTTTACAGAAAGCTCTAGTAGATGAACGAGGCCAACCTCTGAGGAAGGTCCGATAGGACAGTGAGCTGCCTTGAGGCCTGGGCGTGGACCCCCCTCCAACTCCTCCTCACCACACTCCTAAGGTCACTGGCTGAGCAGGTCCTGACGGGGCCACAGTCTGACAACCCCGAGAGCAGCCGTACGCACAGACCACCCAGAATACAGTGCACGCGGTGCCCCCTTCTGCGCTGCAGCAAGATGAGCCATCTCTTCACCCATCCCCGCACCCATCCCCGCAAAGACCAGGCCCCAACCAGTAGGGAAACCCCTCCAATGCCCGGCCCAGGGGTCTTCTCTCCTTGGAGAGATTCATCCAAGTGGCTCCTAATGGGCAGGGGCATGTCCCATCTGACACCACCTCTCAGAGGGGTAGCAACAGGGGACACCAGCCTCCCTCTGCCAATCATCTTGAGAGACTTCATGATTACCCACAGAAAAGGGACTGGAAACCAGGCCCAATCTGGGTTCAACACCAGAGACCTTATCTACCATCCACAAGACAAATTACATGGGTCAGCGCTTAGTAAACACTGGCTCTGTTCCAATCCATCCATCTATCTATCTTCTATCTATCATCTATTTATCCATCCATCTATCATCTATCTATCTTCCTATCCATCCATCATCTATCTATCAATCCATATATCTATCCATCTATCTATTCATATATCTATCCATCTATCATCTATCTACTCATCATCTATCACCTATCTATCCATCTATCATCTATCCATCTATCATCTATCTATCTACTCATCATCTATCACCTATCTATCCATCTATCACCTATCCATCTATCATCTATCTATCTACTCATCATCTATCACCTATCTATCCATATATCTATCCATCTATCATCTATCTATCCATCATCTATCTATCACTTATCTAGCTACCTACCTATCATATATATAACTATTTGTGCACATAGATAAGAGTATACATAGAAAAGAGAATATGTAGATAGGAGGATATAGATAAAAGAACATATAGATAAGAGATATATGTATACATACATAATTATATAATTTTATACACACACACACACACACACACACACACATATAATCATTTAATCCTCTCAATAACCCTATAGGGAAGGAAGGTACTATTATCATTCCCATTTCACAGATGAGCAAACTAAGGCCCAGAGATCTCAGGTGCCTTGCTTCAGAGTCCATGCTCTGAACTGTGAGCCCTGCTGTGAGGCTGAGACTCAGGAAAACGTTAAAGGGCCCAGCACAGAGCCTGGCACGTCGCAGGCGCTCAGTGCCTTGTGGCTGTTATCACAGGAGGCTCTGAAGAGACCCTAGAGAGGCAGCCAAGGGGGTTCCTCCAAGTCGATGCTTTTTAACTGACCTGCGGGGTGGGGGCGCGGAGCTGGGTTATCTCACAGTGGCCTTTCAACCTCTCGGAGAGCTGGGGTCAGGGCCGGGGCAGCAGGCCTGCTGAGAGCTGGTGGGCTGGGCAGCATGGACCCTGTCAACCTGAGACAGCCCAGGAGGGCTGCTGGGAGGGCCAGGGGCAGCTGGGACAGGCCGGGGTTGGGGGGGGGGGGTGCTCTGCAACCAATGGGCCAGCCGGGAGAAAGCCTGGGGCTGAGGGGCAAAGGCGAGGCCGATGCTGCCCTTCCCACTGTCCTCCTCCTGCCAGCAGCTCGCAGAGGTGTTGGTTTTAATTCTCACCGCTGCAGCTGTGCGTAGTAGTTAGGAAAACAAGGACACCGAAGACACTCAGCGGGGTGTCCCACCCTCTCACCATCAGCTAGCCAACAGAAGTCACTGTCTGTGTGACCCTATCCCCGCTCCTTAGTCCAGATAATAACTGTGCACGTGGGATTGTTGCCCTTTGCAGACATTGGGTCACACCCTGTCATCATTCGCAAGGTGCCTTGGTCACTAATATGTCCTGGATGTCGTTTGAAGTTAGAATCCATGGCGGGGGGCGGGGGAGAGGGGGGGGAACCTCATTCCTTTTGAGAGCTGCATACTATTCCGCACCGGACGCATCGCCATTACTCAGCCACCTCCCTACGGATGGACACGGGTCCATGCCAGTTTGTTTTTTAAATCCTCACCCAAGGATATGTTGTTTTTGAACATTGATTTTGAGAGAGAGAGAGAGAGAGAGAGAGAGATTGCTGGGATCCACCAGCTGCCTCCAGGATGCTTCCCAAGCAGGAATGGAGCCTGCAGCCTTTTGCTGTTGTATGGGCCGCTCCAATCAACTTGGCCACCCAGCCAGGGCAAGCCAATTCTTTTGATGTTAGAAAATGTGCCACAATCAAAACCCTTGCCCATGTTCTTCGGGTAGTCACCGTCATGTCTGTTTGGCTGGATGAAGTTCCAGAAGTGGGTCAAAGACAATGGAATTCTGCGATTTCAGTAGATTTCATCAGATTGCTTTCCGAACAGTGTCTTAGAGGTTCACCCTCCCTCCAGCGTCTGCTGAGGTGCCCACGACCCTGAGGCTCGGGGACTGGGAGGGGAATGCTGCCACCCGCCCTTTCTAGCTCCATGCTTAAGGCATCGCCGTTGGAAGAAAAGGTTCTACTCTGTTTTGAAGGGAAAAAGGAATAAAGATCACGGCGTTCTTATCAAATGACCATCTCATTTCACAAGGAGGCGACTGTGGGTCCGACAGGGAAGCCCGGGCCCCGGACCCAGGATAGTGGTGGTCAGAAGGAGGGAAGCAGCCCCGGAGGGCTGGTGCTGCTGCGGTCAGCTTGATGGTCCAGGGCAGGAGGAGGTGCCCAGGATGGAGGGATGGGACTCATTCCTGGTGGCTCTCCCCCAGGTCCCTGAGATCCCAGTCCCCTGCCTGTGTCCCCATCCCCAGGCATGGCGCTCTCGTGGCCTGAATCTACACCCCTCTCCAGGGGAGACGGCGCATGGGCACTAGAGTGGCTCAGCCCTCGCTGATGGAAACAGGGAATACCGGGGACTTCCCGTCCTCCAGGGGCTGCCCTGGGACCGTGACTGATGGTGGGCATAGCATGGAAGAAACCAACTTGGCACATAACTGTTAACTAAACTTCATTCAGACTTTATTTTTTAAATGTCTTTGTTGATTTTTAGAAAGCAGGCAAGCGAGAGGGATAACGAGGAACATGGATGAGAGAGGAACATCATCCATCAGCTGCAAGCCCCACGCTGGGCATCGAGCTTGCACCCGGGCATGTGCTCTGACTGGTAATTGAACCGGCAACCTCTTGGTTCATAGATTGACAGTCAGTCCTTGAGCCACACTGGCTGGGCTAGACTGCATTCAGACTTTAGCTTTCACCACCTTTTCTTTTTTTCATTTCTAGGTCTCATCTGGGGTCACACATTGCATTTACTCATCACGTCTCTTTCAGTCTCTGAATTTCCCAGTCTCTCCTTGTTGGTTTATGACCTTGACTGGTTTGAGGAGTTCTGGCCTGGCGTTTTGTGGATGTCCTTGAACTGGGGTTTGTCTGATGCTTTTCTCACGCTGAGACACCCGGGGTGATGGGTGACTGGGAGGAAGAGCACAGAGGCGAAGTGCCTTTCCCACCACGTGGTTGCTGTCCTCACAGGTGGTGGTGACCTTGACCGCCTGGACAAGGTGGTGTTAGCCCACTTTCTTCAGCCACTTTCCTCCTTTCGCACTCTCATTTGTTGGGAGGAGGGAAGAGGGGTTTATGCCCACCCCCTGGTCGGGGCCATATTTACTTGTACTGTTTGGGGTTCTTCTGCAATGAAAGCTTGTCCTCTTCCCTCATCAATTACTTTTGTAAAAAGAGAACTTCTTACATTCCACTGATGACCCATCTTTCTCCCAGAGGGTTAACGACCTGCTTGGTAACTTAAAGATCGCACCCCACATTGCGAATGCATCCAAATAGTGGTGACTGGAGTTTCCCAATGTGTGCAAGCAAGATCCCCCACATCATCGGGGTTCTTCCTCAGAGTCCTGGGGTTAGGCAGCAGGCGGAGGATTGGGTGCGTCTTAGACGTGGCTCCTCAACGGGTGGCCTGGGAGGTGGGCCGACAGGCGGAGTCCCAGTTCCCATCTGGTCCTCCTGGCTCAGACTCTGCGCTTTATAAGACGCCCCGGCGACTGGCGTGCACACGCTGTCTTAGAATCGCAGATTCCCCTGAAATGCGACTGGGGCATCAGCTCCGGGCAGGTGGTCCCATCTCGTCACGGTAGCTCCTGCTGCCGTCTGGCTCCTGCGTCTCCCTCGGTTGGAGGAGGATGAGGGAGGGCAGAAGAGAGGGTCCCAGAGGCAAGCGGGGAGGAGAGGTAGGTAGGGCAGAGAGATGGCGCAGACAAGCCCATGTTGCAGGGCTGGCGGGCTGGGGAAGGTGGGCAAGAGGCGGGCGGTAGGGGGGCCTCTTGACAGCTGCAAGGAACGAAGGGCTCGGGGTTCAAGAGTCCACTGTGGGGGGCAGCAAAGCCCGACAGCCATGAGGGAGGCTTCATAAAAGCTTACCTACCCATTTGCTCTCTTTAAAAAAGAGCAAGTGACACTAAATACATTCACAGCGTTGAGCAGCCACCACCCCATTCCTCTCCAGGACTTTGTCATCCTGCAAAACTGAAGCTCCCACCTGTTAAACATCACTCCCCACTCCCCTCTCCCTGGCCCGGGCCACCACCTTCCCCGTCTGCCTCTGCGCCGGACGTGCCATGACCCTCGTGTGCATGGGAGCACAGGGCCTCACCACCCCATTCCTCTCCAGGACTTTGTCATCCTGCAAAACTGAAACTCCCACCCATTAAACATCACTCCCCACTCCCCTCTTCCTGGCCCGGGCCACCACCTTCCCCGTCTGCCTCTGCGCCGGACGCGCCATGACCCTTGTGTGTGTGGAAGCACAGGGCCTCTGTCCTCCACGAGCTCCTTCACCTCGTGACTGCCTTCTGGGATAGAATGCCACCCCTCCCGGGGATGAGGAAAGTGACGTCAGAGATGAAAGGACCGGCCACACGGAGGAGGGGGGCCTCTCATGACCAAGGTCCCGGCTCGGAGAGGAACGAGGAGCATCCCCGCCTGTCACAGAAGACCGCTCACGTTTGTTGAGGGAATAAACCATGAAGACACTTCTTACCTCTGACAATGGATAAGTCTGTGATTGCTAACACTGTGCTGTACACTGGGAACCAAGACCAATATACTGAAAGTAAACTGTCATTAAAACACATACATACATACAAAACTCTTCTCCAGGCCCTAGGTCCTGCCCCCTAAAAAATGAATTTCCTAACTCAAGAGGGGGAATCCACTATAGGGAGCTTTGGCGATAGAAATCTGGTGAGAACACGCTGACTGTGGATTCAGAGGCATCCTGGGATTTTTTTTTTGGGGGGGGCTCCCCTTCTTGCCACCCAGCACCCTGGGCTGTCTCTGTGCGCTCACCTCGTCGATGGCAGGATGAGACGGGACGGCTCTGTGTGGCCATGTCACATCTGTCTTTGAAAGCAGAGCCCCTGAGAGGCACGGGGATGCTCCCTCCTTAGAGCTGTGCCGGGTACCCTGACCCTGGCACTGATGAATCACCCATCAGATACTTAGCGTTACAGCAGGGATGTTTAATTTCCACCGACCCCTGTCCTCCAAAAGAGCTTCAATTTATTTTAGTAACTTCCCACCAGACCAGGGGATGAAATTTTTTTCTGCGAAGGGCCAGACGGCAAACATTTTACATTTTGAGGGCCACACGGTCTCTATGACCACCACTCCACGCTGCTGCAGGGAAAGGCAGCCAGATACAAGACGCGAAGAGGGGAGCTTGGCTGAGTTCCAATAAAGCTTTATTTATGGACACAGGGTGGGCCAGCTGGGGCCATGAGCTGCAGTTTGCTGGCTCCTGCACTGGACCATGGACCAGGCTGTGTCGGCCTTTGGACCTCCAGGGCCTGCAAACCCAGAGATGTTTGTCTCGGAAGCAGTTACCGAGCTGCCCTGAAAACTTCCTGGCATGGACGACTATGGGGTGTACTCTCAGCCCCAGATCCACCTGAACCTTTGGAGAGGCTGGCCAGTGGGGACCGGTCAAGGACTCCCTTGCTCTCCGACTCCATCGGCACTCAACTGGTGATAGAGGGGGAGAGAGCTCGGGGCCTTTCCCTGCTGGGCCACTGGTCAGCCCCACCAGGAGCTGCAGCTCCGGGCAGGCAGTCCTCTCCACATAGGCTCCTCCAGGTTTTAGAAACTGCACCTCTCTCTCCTCCTGTGAGAGCCGCCATCACAAATGTCTGTTGATCATGCTACCGGTCTATGCTCTTTTCATTTTTCAGCCCTGGAGGCTGGGAAGTCTCCAGATCCAGGTGCCAGCAGATTTGGTGTCCAGGGACAAATTGATTTCTGACCATAAATGGCCATCTTCTGGCTGGGTCCTCACATGGTGGAAGGGACAAGGGAGCTCTCTGGGGTCTCTTTTATGAGGGCACTAATCCCATTCACTAGGGCCCCACCCTCATGACCTCATCATCTTCCAAAGGCCCAACCTCTAACACATCAATTTGGAGGACCCAAATGAGTCTATAGCACGCCTCTTGCCTCCTCAGGTATAGGGGGTTAACAGTATCTGTTCATGCTAGCCTCAGGGGACTTCACTGTCTCTCTTTTTTGGCCCCCTGCTCCCTTTCCATACCTTGAAGTAAGTTTCATGAAGGGACCTCATCTGAATGTGCCATCTTTGTTCTGCTGGGATCCCAAATAGACAATTAAACAGACAATCCCAGCCCCATACTGAGCACTTCACTTATATCAGCTCCTTCATTCCCACCTACGGGTTATGTAAGCCTGGCAGAGAGGTTCAGGGATGGTCCCCAAAACCTCCTGTTATCTTGCCCTTATAAAACCACCATCCCCTCGGGCATGAATGGAACCTGTGACTTGCTTCTATCCAATAGCACCTGCCAAAGGGGTGGAATGTCACTTCTGTAGTATGTTACATAAGATTATAACTTCTGTCTTGCTAGCAGACTCTCTCCCTTGCTAGCTTTGGTGAAGCATGTGGCCACGTTGAGGAGGCCTATGTGGCACAGAACCAAGGGCAGCCTCCTGCCAACAGCAGGCAAGGAAATGAGGCCGTCAGTCCTACAACCTGCAGAAAACTAGATCCTGCCAACATCACAGGAGCCTGGGAGCAGATCCTTCCCCAGTCCAGCCTTCAGATGATACTCCAGGCCCAGCCAGCACCTGGAGTGTGATCTTGTGAGACCTTGAACTAGAGGACTCAGCCAAGCAACAAACTGATTCCCCACAGAAACGGAGAAAATAAGTGCATGCTATTCTGAGTTTGTGGCAATCTGTGAACCAGGAACAGATAAACTACCCAGCATGGTAACTGCCTCTACTTCCAGGTGAGCAGAGTGAGGTTCAGGGGAGCGAGCTAAGGGACAGGCTAGGGAGCTGGCAGAGTGAGGCCTGTTGGGCCCCAGAGCTCACTGCCCCTCCTCAGTGT
Source organism: Corynorhinus townsendii (assembly GCA_026230045.1). Lineage (NCBI taxonomy): Eukaryota > Metazoa > Chordata > Mammalia > Chiroptera > Vespertilionidae > Corynorhinus > Corynorhinus townsendii. The sequence goes on along the minus strand of JAPDVU010000014.1, from coordinate 9,033,944 downwards.
GCACATATTCCCACCAAGTGGACACCCTCTCGAGTGTCACTGTCCTTGGTGAAGACTTGTCTCCGAGCCCCTTCCTGCTCTACCCAGCACCCCCCGGGCAGTAAGCAGGAGGCCAGGGTTTGTAAAACAGTGTCCAGCTGTCAACGCTGGCATTTGTCAAAGGAAGTGACTGCTCTTGGGCCCCAACACCGTTCCCAAAGTGGACACTGCTTTTGAAAAGTGCTAATGTACAAGCCTGTCAGGCCAGGCATGGGGGGTGGGGGAAAGGGCTGGAGCAGGGATCTCATGTTTGGGGACAGATAAGGGGAGCAGCTGCCTTGGAAGGCTGGGCATCTCTCGCCCTTGCCACCTCTTGTTCACAGTCAGAAGCAGCCCCTTTCTCCAGAGCACTCGTGGGCTGGGAGATGGGGACCGGGGAGCAGAAACCACCTGTCTTCAGACCTTCCTATTCTTAGGCTGATGAACCGGTGAGTAACACAGATGCCCAATCTCCAGTGGAAACCAGTGCCAAGGGAACAGAAACGGAAGACACATCTGCTCAGCACTGGTTGGAAGCTGGAGGGTCCCCTTCTGTTACAGGGCAGGGGAGGAATGGGGTGCAGGCCACAAATGGAAAGCAGTGGGTCCAGAATTTAGTGAGGATACCCTTTGGAAAGGGGACATGGGGACACCCGGCTGCCTAGTTATGAGTGAAGATATTCTCAGATCGCCCTGCCTCATGGTCCTGCTTTATGTCACTGTAATCTGTCTGTCTGCCCTTATTAAACAGGAACAGGTAATTTCAGATAAAGAATGTACACCACTGTTTCTAATCAACAAGAGGGCAGGGTCTTGCTTGCCTAGACACTGGAACAAGATACCATCTCCATTTGAAAGAATGGCTTCAACCATCTACTGAAATACATAAGCCATTATTAAGTGCCAGATACCATTCTAGACCCAAGGATACAGTGGAAACAAAAATAAAATCCTAGCACTTGGGCCCATATCCAGATGAGGGGAAGTAAATGACTGCTAACAAACATTCCCAAACTTAGTAGCCTCAAACAACACTGATTTTTTTTTCTTCATTATATCATGGGTCTGGCATTTGGATAGGGCTCAGCTGGGTGGTTCTTCTGCTTAATGGGATGGCAGCTGGAGTCATTCATGTGCTCGTGTCTACCTGGTGATTTGGATGAAATGCCAAGAGAGCCTCCATCCTCCAGGTGTCTTATCACTGAGTGGTTCAGCTTGGATATCCTTACAACATGGAGGCTGGGCTTTGAGAAATGAAGGCAGCAGCTCCAGTCCTCTTCGGGGCTCAGATGTCCCAGAAAATTCCTTCCTCCATGCTCTACTGGTTAAATCAAGTCCCAGGGCCAGCCCACACTCAAGAAGAGGAGAAAAGGACTCAATGCCTCTTACTGAAAGGAGTAGCTGGTGCATACAGGGAGGGGAGGAATTATTGGTGACCATTTTTGGAGACTATCTTTCCTGACACATAATCTCCGATAGTGACATTTTCGGCAATGGATAAACACGATGGATATTAACAACCTGGATGGTGAGTGGGAGTGAGAAATGCTCAGCCGGCATGGGTGACTTTCATGTTGTGACAGGAACTGATAATTTCAGTTGATGCATATTTAAGTTTATCTGATTATTTAATCCTTAAGTATTAAATGATGAGTGTTATCCTCCTTATGCACGTGAGAAGATTGAGGCTCGGGGGATGAAATGACTTAAGATGACACAGTGAGTGATGGGAGTGGTGGTGTCTGGACCCAGGGCCTGACTTTGCAGCCTGACTTTGCAGTCCTTTTTGCACCAATACTCCAGCTGTGAACCTGTGACTTGATTGGTGAGGTCTTCCTTTTCTCCTGAACTGACCCAAGTGGCCAAAGGGACAGACTTTTGCCACCACCTTCATATGATCCCTTTGCTACCAACTTACAGGCAAAAGTTTAACTCAACAGATGGCAGGTGGCTGTCCACCATGATAAACCAGCAGGTGACACGGTCTCCTTGCTTGGCCCCTTTCCTGTGAATACAAACACAGAGCTAAGATGCTGGTGCCCCGGAGGACCAGGAGCTCTGTGAACAGTCTCTTCAGCTCGACTGCTACTTCCTGGTGGCAAAGCCACATTGTACATCTGTCCTGAGCCGGGACCACTCAACAAATGTAACATTCTGTGGCTTCCCATTTGATTGCGGCAATCCATATCATTCACCCAGACATTCACATATACATGTGAGTATACAGGTATTCATATACATGTTCATTCATATCTATATCTATCTATATAAATATCTGTGTATGTGAATTAATGTAGGCATGGAACTAATAGATTTATAATTGTTTTGTGTAACAAGATATATGCATAAATTAATATAATATGACATATATATCATACGTATGTATTATACATACATGTGGTCCATACTCATAGGAAAAGGCAGGGGGTTGACTGCACTTGGCCACTTCCAAGTTCATTTCCAGAGGACATTCAGGAGCGTATGTCCCAGGCGGCCCTCTGGTCCATGGGCTGGAGGTGGTGTACGGGGAAGATTTGTGCACCCTGGACCTGGGGTGCGGGGAGCTGGCTCTGGGGGTCCAGGTTCTTCGGGTCTCCACTCTGTGAAAGGAGACTGCTCTGCTTTCTTTCTCTCCCAGATTTTGGGGTTGGGGTTGGTGGTAGCGGTGGAGGAATGAGGACCCCAACCAGTGCTGCCATGCCAAGGGCTGAGAGATGGGAAGCAGTGATGTAGCGCCATTAGGTTCAGGGACCGGGGTGAGTCAGTGACCTCGCGGTTACAGCCAGGGAGAGGCAGAGCCAGGCCCCAAAGCCTCTGCTTTGGCGTTTGTCCCATGGGATCACGAAGGGCCTCTACTCGCACAGCGCCGCTACGAGGCATGCACACTGCGTGGCGCCAGCCCCCTGATGTGGGAGTTGTCGATGTTCTGCAGCCAAGAGTCGGGCCGCCTCTCTCCGCTCTCTCGCTCTGTAGCCTGTGCTCCCCTCACCTGGCACCACAGGCCCCGCGTGGACCTTCCATCCACCCGGCACAGGCGCAAGGAGCTGGAAACCCCAGCACAGCCCGAAGCCCTCAGGCAAGGCCAGGGGAGCGATGGGCATCACACAGATCCCTGTGGAAGCAGCAGCCGCGGGGCCGACAGGACCCCCAGCACCATTCCTTCCCCCGCCCCCCTCCCCCTTTCCCCCACGTTGCTGCCAAGAGAGCAGATGCCCACTCTCCAGAGGGAGCACCCCTGTCTGCTGAGGAGCAGAGAGAAACACCAACATTTCCCTCGAAAGTGAGTTCTTCCAGGTGGGGTACAACCCTCCATTGTGGGCGTGTGGTGTAGTCAGGCACGTGTGCACGGCCAGCTGCGCAGACGATCCCTCCATCATCTCGCAGGCTGCTGCCTGCCGGGAGTGACGGCCTGGGCCTGCTCTCTCCAGCGCCCCAGACACCGGTTTCATGGCTCCCAAGGCTCCCCCTTCCTGCTGGCCGGCCCGCCATCTGTCACAGACAGCACAGCCAACCTCTGAGCCGGTGACCTTTCAAAGACACTGGGATTTGTTTAATTTTCAGAACTCACTTCTCTTCGGCCTTCTTATCAGAGGCAGCGAGGCCCCGGCTCGGGAGGCTGTTTTGGCATCTGTCCCTGGAGTTTGAACCAGATGGGCTGGAGACTTCTCCACCGAGTCCTTTCTCTCCATGGAGGGGATGGAGAGAATGAAGACATGGCAGCATGAGGAGTAGATGGAGGAGAGTCGCCCAGAGAAAAAGAGGGAAAAGCCAGGCGCACGTTTAATTGTAATGCCTGACTCACCATGAAAACCTTGGTTTTTTTTAATCACTGCATTTTCTCTTGAAAACATCTTCTATACACACAATCGCAACATATGTTTGCAGAGTTCTCACACAGGCTAAGCATGGTCTCATCCAATGCATTGTCTCAGCTATCATTGCAGCACCCCGAGGTCCTATTATCCCCATTTTACAGGTAAAGAAACTGAGGCATAACTAGGGAAGTCACTGCCCAAAGCCACACACTGTGTGGAGGGTCCAGGGTTTAAATCCAGCTTCCTGGCCTCCACAGTCCAGGCATGAGGCAATTCTGAGTCTTATTAAACCTCAACAGATCCTTACAATAGCCTCGGGGGAGAAATGCCTACTTCCTGATTGGATTCTGATTATTTCCCTTTAATTTTCAAGTCACACAGCCAGCCAATGTCCAGCACCAGAGGAATGCAATAACAACAAATACTGCACAGTGCCTGGCACATGGGGGTCCAAGCCCTTTACCAGCTACGAGTTGATCTAATTCCAACAGCTACACAAAACACAGTGTCCTGGTCCTGTGATTGCCATTTTACAGGCGAGAAAAAGAAGGCTTGGGGAGATGATGAAGCTATGATCAGGGTCTCAAGGTCTGGGCCATTCTTACTAACTGCTATTCTTGCTAAATGTTACAATGTTACTGTCTATTTGCTATAATCAGATGAGCCTGACCGGAAGTCAAAGGGATAACTAGCCAACTGCAGGTAAGAAATCAATGTGTAATTGATGAATAGTGTATATAAGCAATGGCTAAGCCTCCCTTCAGGGAGACGGATTTGGGTGTGAATCCAGTCTCCTTTACTTGTGGCAAATGAATAAACAACCTTGTGACAACCGTATCTTATTCTCCAATGGAACACCCCAAGGGGTGAAACCGCTGAGTTTGGTAACAGGTCCAAGTTCAAACTGCTGGTGAGTGGTAAGAACAGCTTAATTCTGACCCTGCAGCTCACTGCGTTCTCAACCACCACCCCAGCCCCTTTCCTCTGCAGACCATGGCCAGCTGGGCACCCACAGCAGGGTCTTTCTCCAGTGAAGTCACCTGGTGCTTTCTACATGAAGGATTCTATACGCTCCAACACAGCAGACACCTTGCCATCACATGCCAACTCACCGGCCTCCCTTTTCTGCCCAAAAGTCCAGACCCTCCTGCTCCAGTCTCTTTCAAACCACGGGGCATTTTCAGGACGGTGCAAACTGGTTTGGGTAGAAAACATCTCTTAAATAGGAAATCACTGTAGCAGATTACACCAGCTAAGCCCAGAAGGGAGAAAGGTTTTCCAGAAGAGAAGCTGCAATAAAACAAACAAAAAATAGGCTTGGGAATTATGGCACATGCCCATTGTTATTTACTTTTTTGATGGAGAAATATTTGCCGAGAAGCCGAGCCTGAGAGCGTGGTACCTAGGTTCCCTCCGGGAGTACAAGGTGACGACGCGAAAGGGACCTGCTCTGGTGGACGTTGGGACGAAGGCTCTTCCACGTGGCCGCTTGTTGGTTTTAGTTCACTTTGGTCGGCTAAGGTCTCCGTTTCCCAGCCTGACCGGCGTCCTCCTTCCTTCCTCCACGATGACAGCATTTACCATCTTGGCTCAGGAGGCTGCTGGGCATCTTTGTCTCATCCTGTCGCTGGACATCTCTGGTTTTCGGGGTCTCGCTGAGTAACATGGCGAGCAGGAGAAAATGCTATGCGCTGGGCCACACCCTGCAGAAGGCAGATGCTTCCCACGGGTCGTCTGGCCCACGCACCCCACCCGGGAGGGTGAGGAAGTAAACGCCAGCTGTGCTGGGGAGGTGCTCTGGCGAGGGAGTGCGGGAGCTTTGAGAGCCTACGGCTGGGGCCCTAACCCAGCCCAGGGAGTTGTTTTACACTAATTCTGTTATTTTAACCTGGCCTACTTTTATCCGTCTCTTTAATTGGGTTTATTTTATCCTTTGTTTGGAATATTATCCATTTAGAATTTTATTCTTAGTTGATGGACTAGCAGGCAGGAAACGTGGACATGGGGTGACTGTTGCAAGAACAGCCCACAGTCTTATCAAGGTGGCCCTTCAGCTGCTCCTTCCAGCAACTCTTAGCAACTCCCCCAAACACACACACACACACACATACACAGCCATGCACACACACACAGAGACACATACACAGACACGCACACACACACACATACACAGCCATGCACACACACAGAGAGACACATACACAGACACGCACACACACACACATACACAGCCATGCACACACACAGAGAGACACACAGAGACACATACACAGACACGCACACACACACACATACACAGCCATGCACACACACAGAGAGACACACAGAGACACATACACAGACACGCACACACACACACAGACACATACACAGCCATGCACACACACACAGAGACACACACAGAGACACATACACAGACACGCACACACACAGACACACACTCTTATTTCCTTCAAAATTCTGGCTGTGGGATCTCTGAGTTATAAAGAATAAAAATTGCTTGACATTTACACCTTAGCCACTGGAATTAGGTTCCTTTCTCGAACATGTGCACGCACACACACACACACACAAAGCGTAATATGCTAATTAGATCAGACAGCCGAACAACCCTCCGGACAAAGCCGGGGCTGTGAAGGCCGAGCCCCTTGCATGAATTTTGTGCATCGGGTCTCTAGTATATATATATTTGAAGAGGTGGCAGTGTCCCACATGTTGCAAAGGTCCTAGTAAAACTATCCAACATTTGCATCCTTGTCATGTGCCTGACCTCATCTAATCTTCACCATGACTATTTTCTGATGGAGGAAACTGAGGCTCAGCAAGGTCGAGAAGCTTGCCCAAGGTCACTTGTGGCTTGTTGTTAATGAAGTCAGCACTTGAACCATAGAGTCTGATTCTAAAGTGTAAACATCTTACAGCCCCCAGATGGACACCCCATCTCCCTAAGCCTGGGACTAGCTTTGTCATAGTTTGGAATCATCAAAGCCACAAAACAGACCACCTCCAACATTGAGAATTGGGTCAGATGCCTACAAGGACAGTGGCTCCCCACGGGGGAAGATGCCACCCTGCTACCCACTCTCATTCACAGCTGGGGGGACTGTGATTCTTGAAGGAGTGGCTGGCACAGAGGGAAAGGTGGAAACGAGCTATGGGTCTGCCCCTTCCGGCAGTGTGACTTGGGGTGAGCCTCAGTTTGCTTATCTGTGAAATGGGGATCCTGCCACTTCCTCCTTCAGAGAAGCAGTTTGAAGGTAAAATGAAGACCGTGAAAGGAAGGCTGGCACGGAGGTGGAGGGAGGAGCACCGGGGCGTGGGAGACGGCGGACGTGGAAGCCATCGCACAGGTAGGCAAGCACTGGCCCTCGGTGCTTGTGAGCTGCTGGTGGGAGGGTCCAGTCACTTTGGAAACCAGGTCGGCATCATTCACTGAGTCAAGTGGTTCAGCAATTTCACTCCCAGCACCAGGAGACACATCCAAGGGTGTCCGTGGTGACATTGCTCACCCTTGCCCCCCGACTGAAAACCACCACATGCCCGAAGCAGATGGAAAAGTTGTGGCTGATTCAGATTCCATTGGAACAGCACAAGTGGAGGAGCCACACCACCTAGTTCTGGAAGGGCCACACGGAGCCAACATTCCGAGGCCTGCCTGGTGAGCGCGTGGTGCCCGAGGCAGACGGGGAGGCCTCGGTAGCCCCAAGTCTGGTCAGCGACCTCCCTAATACCAAACCATAAAACCAAAGGGCTAAGGATTTAGAGGTCACATGACTTCCAGTGCCCGAATCCAGCCTCTCTTCCTCGGATGCTACCAACCACATGCTTCTCACCCCCAACCCAGGCAGCTGTGTGAGACTGAATGAGGAGAAACTCAGACTTTGCAGCAGCTCTGATGGTGAGACCCCTCTGGGCACCCCCGCCTGTGCCCATCCTTGGCTCTGAATCCCTGGACCATGGGAGAAGCTCTGGAGGAATTTCCAAGGTGGAGTTCTTCAAACACGTGATGACCTTCACCACCGCCCCAGCCTCGTCAGTCCCAGATGGAAGGCAGTGCTGCGTAACGGCTATGAGCCCCTTACATGGGGCCTGATGACTCAAGTTCAAAGTCATTTGGGGCAATTATTTAACCTTACTGAGTAGGTACTCCCATCTCCCCTCGACAGATGAAGAAATATTCTTAGAGAGGTTGTCACAGCGATGACAGTTGGGGTATGCCACTATTTAGCAAAGAATTTGGCCCAAATTTAATATGTGAGTTTTTACTACAGGGTTTCCCAGATTTGGCTGCATGTCAGAATCAACTGGGACCTTAAAACAAAACAAAATAAAACAAACCAAGCTCAGAGGCCCAGTCACACCCTGAACTAGTCAAATCCATGTCTGGGGGTGGGAGCCAAGCATCGGCACTTTTTAAAAGACCCCGCTGTGCAGCCAAGTTTGGGAACATTTGCCATCATCATCATCACTTCCTGAAGTCACCTTTTGGCTGCCTGGAGTTTGTCCCATGCGGAGTGTTCAGACACCTGCCTGGCTTCAAATCTCTCCTGCAAGATGAGCTCAGCAGCTCCACTTGGCAAATCGAACAGAAAACAGGCCGCCGTCTCCCCTCAATGCAATCGATGGCACCCCCAAAGCCCAGTTGCTCACAAACTCAGTGGCTGCCTTTGTACCAGCTCTTCTCAGTGAAGTCGGGTGCGGTCCTTCGACAATGACAAGGCCTCGTCGCTCTCTGTCAAGGAGAGTGAGAGAGCCGCTGTCCTCCTTCAAGCCCCGTCACCCCTCACTCCCCATCTGGACAGTTGCAAGCATGTGCCTGCCTCCCCGGCCTCCGCGCGAGTCCCCGCTCCCAGGCCCCAGCCGCACGGTCTTTGAGAACTTGCTTCATGCGCCCGGATGAAAACCAAACTCCTGATCCTGTCCTACAAGACTGCCACCAGCTCCTCTCGCAGCGCTCTTCCAGCCCCATCAACTTCCCAGGTGCTAAGAATTCCTTGAATACTGCAGCCCCAGGACCTTTGCATATGCTGGTCTATTCTACTTTTACCCCCACCAGCTTTCTCTGAAGCCTCCAGCTCGGTTATGGGCCTCTGTTAGCTACTCCCAGGGATCCTCACTTCTTTCTGCTGTTCACCCCACTAACGGATGACAGAAATATGCTTGGCACTCCATGACTGCTATTAAATACTTTTAGTATTAACTCATTTAATCCGCTGATGTGGGCCCTGTCACTCTATTTTATATGTGAGGAAACTGGAGCACAGAGCGGTTGAGTAGTTTGCTTACATGAATGTCACACAGCTAGTGAATTGCAGGACTGGAACTTCAACCCGGGCAGTCGGGTCCCAGAGCCTGAGACCTGGGTGCACTCTCGCCCCAATTGAGACCAGACCAAGAGCATGTCCAGGGTCCACGCTAGATTATGACCACACTCACCCCTCCATTCCTAGAGCCCGGCACGCAGTGAGTGCTGCATGGGTTTTGAATACATCACCCTCAGAGGAGGAAGGGACAGTAGAAAAGCATCCTTCTCTCTAGGCCCAGGTTGGCTCAGACACAGGAAGAGACCAGTGGACGCAGAGGCTGGCGGCCCTGGGTGGCTGGGCATGCCAGTGTCTCCGCAGCACCCTCACCGCAGCCAGGTCTTTCCTTGTTGGGAAGGAACCAGCCCGCCCTTCCCCGGCCCCTTTCCCAGCCGCCTGCTCGGGGTCTTGGAACAGAACAACCCCACCAATTCATCAGGGGACGTCAGCCTCGTGGAACGGTTGGAGGCATAAATCAAAGTACGAGGAAAGGTTTAAAAAAAGAGGTAGTGGGAGAGAAAAATCAGGGATGGGGGTGGGGAGAAAGAGCAATGGAAGGAGAATGGGGGGGGGTGTGAGATCAAAGGGAAAAATTCATCAGAGATAACGGAATTATTTATTTTTCCTGCTCTCGTTCTCCGGGCCTTTGAGGCCTCCACACTGATGTATTTGGACATCTTGGGGCCGTCTGTTACCGGAGGCCACCCCAGCCCCACCGCCTGAGCCCAGCCCCCCAAAGGCACGTCGGTTCCATCAGCAGCAGCTGCCCCCTTGGCGGCTGGGCTGCCCGAGGAGCCTTTTGAAGTGGGTCCGGGTGGTGTTTACTCGCCCTCGTGTAAGAAACGCGCGCATGGTGCTGGCAGCGGCAGCTGCCCGGGTGGGGTGGGGGTGGGTGGGAGGGAAGGGGGTGCCCTCATCACTCACGAGCCTGTTTATTTGGGAACCAGAGCGGCCCTTTCTCCGGTTATTACTCAACGTCTTCCATAGCCCGAGCCACCCTCATTCCAGAAGGTGGGGCAGGAATAACAAACACACTGCCAGGTGCCAGGCGTGCCCACCTTGCGTGGCCCCGCGGTGCACTTGGCTTTCAGGGGAGACTTGGAACTGAAGGGCCAGGGACGCTCGGCTGGGGCCCAAACGGCTGGTCTGGAGCCAGGACGCCAGGCTCCAGATTCTAGTTCTGTCTCCCGCTATGCGACACTCGCAGGCAAGAAGATTCACCTCATCCTCAAAACAACTCCCCTTCCTCTCATTACAGAGGAGGAAACTGAGGCTCGGAGACGTTAACATAGGTAGAGGGCAGAGAGGAGCGCCCTATGCTCTTCACAGATGAGCAATTGGCTACAAGCTACACCAAATTAACGTGGTTCCTCTCCCTGTATTTTGGTGAACTGGATTATAAAATAACGTTTTAGGCTGTTTTATAGGACAACTAATGGCCCAGTACATGAATTTCTGCACATTGAAAGGAAATGCTATTTACCCTTTATCTATAATAGAAGTATTTTCTTTTCATTAGACGGGAAAGCTTAGAAACTTGACCCAACTGAAAAGAAGTAAGAGCCCTAACTGGTTTGGCTCAGTGGATAGAGCGTTAGCCTGTGGACTGAAGGGTCCCAGGTTCGAATCCGGTCAAGGGCATGTACCTTGGTTGCGGGCACATCCCCAGTGTGGGGTGTGCAGGAGGCAGCTGATCGATGTTTCTCTCTCATCGGTGTTTCATAGGATTCCACTGAGTCTCCTATCTACCTACTCCAGGATTCCTGTGAGGATCAAAGGAGATGAGGCACAGGAAAACGTTTCACAGACATTTGGTTAAAGTGTGAAATGTTTGCACCTGGTTATAAAGCAAGTCGTGTTCCTGGGCTAAAGAAACTGCAAGGAGGCTAGTCGCTAGGGAGAGGAAGCCAGGCATTGCTATGTAACGTCATTACCCACACGGCCGGACACTTAGCATATTAGCCTTTTATATATATAGATAGACTGGCCAAGGAGCTGTGGACTAAAAAACACACCCGTAGTCTGAATAATAGTGTTCAGGTTGATGGATAGTGTTCCAGCAGAATACAAAAGGATCACAAGGCAAGATGGTTTTTCTTTTTCTTTTTTAAAATTTATTTTATTGATTTTTTACGGAGAGGGAGAGAGATAGAAACATCAATGAGAGAGAAACATCAATCAGCTGCCTCCTGCACGCCCCCTACTGGGGATGTGCCCGCAACCCAGGTACATGCCCTTGACTGGAATCGAACCTGGGACCCTTCAGTTCACAGGCTGATGCTCTATCCACTGAGCCAAACCAGTTTCGGCAGTTTTTCTTTTTAAAAAGTTGCCAGAACAGCGAAGGACAGTATTAAACTGGGTATGTGGGCAAAGACTAGAGTTAGACACCTGTGCCTCGGGGTTCTGAGGCTGCCTCTTGCTGGCTGTGTGACCCTTGGGCACAGAGTCCCTAAGCTTGCTTTTTTTTTTTTTTTTAAAGTACTTTATTTTGAGAGAGGGAGGAAGGTAGAGGGAAAGAGAAAGAGAAACAGTGATGTGAGAGGGAAACATCGATTGGCTGCCTTCTGCACGGCCCCTACTGGGGATCGAGCCCGCAACCTGGGCATGTGCCCTGACCAGGTACTGAACAAGTGACCTTTGGTGCACGGAGGATGCCCAAGCAGCTGAGCTTCGCTGGCCAAGGCCTAAGCTTGCTTCTTTCCTCATCAGTGAGAGGGAGACAATAGCTCCTTCCCCTGTGAGGGTTTCGTGAGGATTGTGTGGTTTTACAGAAGAATACTCTAATAGCACAATGTGCCAGGCACTGTTCTCAGTGCTCAAGAACGTCTTTGCTTATTTCAGCCTCAGAGCAAGCCTAGGAGATGGGCACTATACCCCTTTTACAGATGAGGAAATTGAGGCCCAAAGATGTGAATAAGGTTACATAGAAATCACATGGCCAGGGGCCTGTGAGAAAGAGGGGCACTTACCCTGTCGATGAAGTTTTATCTTATGTTCATGCCTGCAAAACAGTTCCTAATTGCAATACGTGGGCTGTTGCGCTCTGTAACCCCTGGCAGGACACTCCAGAGGCGCCAACGAGCCAACGGGAAGAGAGGAGTCTCTTGGAAGAGAGGGGATGCGAAGGTGCTGGGCCTGCGAGCTGCGGACTGGAGATGGGATGTAGGGCTGGGATCTCGAGTCTCCATGAGAGGAGGTGGCCTGACCTCTCACTTCTCTTGGAGAGGCAGTGACCAGCGTCCTGCTGGAGGGGCTGTGGGCCAGCCAGGTCCTGGCTGGGGGACCTCAGGTCCTATCCCATCTGGAAAGGAGGGGCTCCTCTGGGAATGAACAAGTGAGGCCTGGCTGCTCCTTGGGGAGAAGGAGAGCTAATGCTGGCTTCGGGCCCCTTGGACACCGCAGGGAAAGTGGCCCTGCAGACCCCCAGAGACTCTGCAGGCTCTTGGGGGTTGGGGTGAGTGTTGCTAGGATTTCTGGAGCTTCCTTCACACCATCCTGGTGGCTCCCAGAGGCCTTGCCTGAAATACCAGCACAACATGACCAGTTGGCATTAACCCAGCTGGGTCCAACCAGAGGTGGGGAATGCCCAGCCCGCAGGCCATATAAGGCCTGCAAGACCATTTGGTCATATAAGGCATTAGGGGGAGTTAATTAAAAATGTGACCAAATATAACAGGCTAGTTTTTAAGTTGATAATTTTGTATGGTACGCAAATGATGCTGTAAACATCCAAATGGCCCTTGGCGGAAAAAAGGTTCCCCACACTTGGCTAGGCAACTGTATAATTAGTCTCCAATAAAAAGTGGCCTCCTCACCCTTCTCTGCCAACAAGGTTCTCCCAGAAAGGTGGGAGCACATGCTGCTCAGATTTCTCTGCTTACACCTCTCCTCTGTCTGAGCTTCCCAAGATCCTGCAGAAGGAGCAGGGTCAGCCGTGGCCAGCAGCCTGCTGGCGAAGTAGGGGCATGGGTGACCCTCAGCCACTGGCCTTCCCATTCTCGCCTTCAGACAGGCGGCCGGCTTGTGCTGAGAAGGAAGCCGGAGGCGGCTCTCTGAAGGCGCTGCTTTTAGAACGTGTAGACAAAGACCCCCAGGACCCTCGACACAAAAGCTCGCAGGCCCAGGGGATGGCTGGCTTGTGCTGGTGAGGTGCTCGCTGGGTGAGAGGGGCGGTCTGCTTTTGATTAAACAGCCATCATTTACTCACATCAGGAACGATGCTCCGAAAGGCAGACGTGGTCACGTGACCATGGGCTGGTGTGGGAGCCGTCGGCCCTGCCAACCCCGAGAGTCACCGTGTACTTATGTGCGATGCTCCTGACACGGCTGGGAGACCTCATTAAACTCCCATGATGCCCTGACTGAAACAGGCATATCTATTTATCACAAGATTTCCTTCTTCCTCTCAGGAAAATACAGGTCTCCAGCCTTTCAAACTGGACAGGCTAGTCGGAAGACTTATGAACCTTCTACCTGGGAAATAGAAGATTCCAGACTTTTCCCAGGTCTGGGTTTACCATCGCTACATAATTTCTAACTTGAGCCCCCAAATAAAGTCATCAAGAGTCCTCCCTCCCCTTTTCCTAGCTCGACCAGGGAACTCTCTAGAAGAGCGTGTGGTTCAAGCCTCTCCCCCACCGGGGGGGATAACGGTGAGTGTGAGGAAACGGTAGCTGTCACGGTGTATCAGGTCTTGAGAACGGATGCTGTCATTTTAAGAACACTTAATTCTTATCCTGACGCTTTAAGAATCATCACGAGAAAACGTGGGCTCGTGAGGCAGGTATTTCTGAAAGCCTTACAGCTAGGACGCAGCAGAAATAAATGACAGAACAAGGTTTGCTGGACCCCAGAGGGCACTCTCTAAAGTGCTCTCAAGGAGGTAGCTCCATGGGGGCGGGGACCTCGCCTGTCTTCCACTCCACAGAATGGTGCCTGACACTGAAGAACTCAAACACGGGGTCTCTGGCTGTGATCTTGAAGCTCAGATCCATGAAGGGCATTCCCAAGTTCTTCATTAACATGGAAATAGTGGAAAATCTTCATTCTCTGCTGCTAGGTGGCGCTGTGAAGAGCACAGATGAAGAAATGTGGGGTCCTATGGCCAACGCCCTTTTCATAATTTGAGGTGTATTTAGAATGAGCTGAAAGGGACCTTGAAGGAGCACCAGCTTCGGTGGCCTCTTTCCAGGGAGGTGTGGCCATCAGGACAGATGTGTCTTGGGTTCTTGGCCGCATCTCTGGGTAGCCACCAGGTCTCTGCAGTATCTGGAGGCACTGGAAGGATAGGACCAGTCACCAGCAGGCACTATGGCTTCCCCTGGCACTTCCGGCTGCTTGGCAGCTTCCTCCTGTCAGCCAAGGCTCCCAAACACACTGAGCCCATGACCAGCCAAGGTTCCCGAGATGCTCCTGCTCTTTATCAGAGCAGCTGCAAGTGTCGGGCTTTTGTAAAAATCTAGACAAACCTAGCACCAAACTTATGAGAATTACTTTTGAAAATAAGTTCTATTTTGGAATGGTCTGGGGTTTACAGAGGTGTTATCAAGACAGTACAGAGAATCCCCACACGCTTACCTAGCTTTCCCTCACACTGTACGCGCCCGTGTGCATTGCCAGAGCCCAAACAAGCACTGGTATGTTCCTATCAACTCACTGCAGGCCTTGTTCGGAGCTCAGCCGTGTTTCCTTCTTCTGACCCAGGATCCAGTCCAGGGCACCACACTGCACTGAGAAGAGTATTGTTTTTTAAATGTAACAGAGGGCTAGCGTTATTTCCTGAATATGACAAATGTCACAAAATGAGGAAAAGACCTCCCATGACTCCCATCTTCTTGCCCCAAGGCCATTTGGTCTGCAGCCTTCCAGGCCTGGGCCATCCCACAGGCTACCCACTAGACAAGGAGGCAATTAATTGCCAGTGAAATGAAGTAGAAAGAGCATTTATGTCTTCCATCACACAAGCCACACTGTGAGGGCTCAGAAGAGTACGTTACAGTGCCCATGGCACCGGGCACTGCCATCATTACAGCAAGCTCTACTGGCCAGCACTGTGCTGGATCTTTCCTCTGTGTTTTCCTACATATATATTCTTAAACACACACCTCTAGTTTTTTAAAGATCAAGACCACTGCATCCCACATCACATCTTTACCTAATTTGGCTTGGAGATCGTTCCACATAGTTGCATATTATTTTTAAAATATATATATTTTTATTGATTTCAGAGAGGAAGGGAGAGGGAGAAATAGAAACATCAGTGATGAGAGAGAATCATTGATTGGCTGCCTCCTGCATGCCCCCCACTGGGCATTGAGCCCATAACCCGGGCATGTGCCACGCTGGGGAATTGAACCGTGACCGCCTGGTTTACATGTCGACACTCAACCACTGAGCCATGCTGGCTGGGCCATGTTGTTGCATACTGATCTGCCTCGCGCATTTTGGCTGCTGCAGAGTGGCCTGCAGTGTGGGTCACATTCTGTCATCCCTCCTGATGTGCACTTAGACTGTTCCCATTTTCTCCTCTTACAGTAAGGCAGCCAGGAACACTTTCCTCCTCCTGAGAGCACCCTACATGGACTTAGTAATTCAGTGTAGAGCAGAGGTTCTCAACCTTTCTAATGCCACGACCCTTTAATACAGTTCCTCATGTTGTGGTGACCCCCAACCATAAAATTATTTTCGTTGCTACTTCATAACTGTAATTTTGCTACTGTTATAAATCGTAATGTAAATATCTGTATTTTCCGATGGTCTTAGGCTCTACAGCAGCGGTTCCACAGGTTGAGAACTGCTAGCAGAGTCGCCTAAGACCATTGGAAACTGTATTAAAGGGTCGTGGCATTAGAAAGGTTGAGAACCACTGGTATAGAGTGACTTTGGCCAGTGGGATAAACATTCCCGCTGCAAAGCTCTTTCTGTATCATTAGAAATGTGCTTCGGGCCAACGCCTGTGCTCAGTGAGGCTGGACACAGGAGGGAAACTCAGCAATGCTGTGGCATGGGCAGGATGCCAGGGTCTGCCCAGAGGTCAGGGGTGTTGTAGGCCCTGGTGAGAGGTGTGAGCCAGAGCTACCATCTGGCCACTCACAGACAAAACAATGGGATAACCAGACTAGAAAACTGCATCCAACCAGTACCCAAGGGTCTGAATTATTTGGTTTGATTGGCAAATACCAACTGCATAGTAAGTCATGTCAATAGCTGGTTCTAATAAAAGTAGTTGTGTGGCACCAGTGCACAGACACTGCCACGCCATTTAATCCAGAACAGGTAGGTTCTGTTATCAGCATTTAGGGCACTTCCCCATTCTGCTTCTGCAAAAACATTCCAGCTGGTAAGTGGCGGAGCTGGGACATGAACCCCACATTGAGCCCATGGTCCTAACATGCCGGCAGCCTGCACCCCCATGTAGGCAGGCATGTAGGATACACAGAATGTTCCTGGTGTTCTTCACCCAGCTTTCCCTCATGTTGACATCTTATGTTACCATGATACTGTGCATCCTGAGAAAGAAGATACCCTATGAAGGGCACCTGGTGGCTTAACTGGGCTTAAATTACAAACAAACCAACCAACCACAAAGCCTAGCAGCTGTTTCTAAACAGGGGCCTCTCACACAAAACAGGGAGAAGCCTGCACTATGCTACCTGCCAGGACTGTTTCTGCCATCGGAGCCAGCCCTTATAAAGGAGCCCCCCATTATCTTCACTGACCAATCAGAGCAGCTCCATTCTGAAAAAAAATCGGACAGTTATTTTGTACCAATCAAACTGCAAGGATATGGAGTCCTCATTTGCATGGAGACAAACCAATCAGGGACCGGGGGCGGGGACTTCTGTCTACATAAGTCACTGCAAACTCTGACTTGGAGAGTGCACTTGCCCTCTCCTCCAGAGACTGAAGGCTGTGGCTGAAACACCAAAGACATTTCACTGGAGCGGAGCAAGGAAAGAGCTGAGTGGACCAAGGCAGCTGGAGCAGAACAGAGCTGCCTGGCCTAAGGGCCTTGCCCCAGGGCAGCATCACAGGCATGCTGTATTACCACTGAGTTGTTTTGCACTGAATAAAGTTTTGTGTGTTTTTTTCATTGCACCCATGTTGGGGATTTCTGTTGGCATGAACTGGTGTCAACAACCATTGAACTGGTGTCAACAACCAACTAAACTCTAGCCTTTATTTGGATTTCAGCAGGGTTTGCCCTCCTGTCCTCATCACTGCCCACCATAGAAGGCCAACTCACTGCTGTAGGTGTGAGTTCCTGAGCCTCTGTGCCATCCTTTCTAAAAGGGAGCTGTGTTCTCCAATCCAGACCTGTCCACAACCAGACCTTGGGCGGGGGCAGTTCACTGAGGCAGGTCGCACTGAGTTCATATTCTCCTTTGCTTATGTGATGATGTGTTCATAATTAGGAAGTGGGCAGGGCTTCTCGGCGGAGTGCAGTTAGAATTGGGCCTTAAGGAATGGGTGGAATTTGGGGTGTGGAGCATGGAAATCGTCACTGGCTTTGAGCTGAGACCTCCCATGTGCTCATGTTCCAGCCTCCCTTCCCCAGGCAGCACCGTGTTGGGCACAGAGACACTTGGTACTTAATGGCTGAGAAATCCCAGGCCTGGAGCCTTAAGACCCCCGGATCTTGGTGCTTCTGATCAAATTCAGCTGGCGATTCATCCACATGGCTTGATGCTGCGCCTGCAAAGCCTCCGGAAACGCTGCTGCTGGCTGCACGGCACGCGTGGGAGGGCCCGTCCACATCCAACACACAGGGACTCTAAGCCTGGATCTGTCTTTCGAGATAGCTGAAGGCCACGTGGCCACAGGCCCACCTGTCAGACTTCCATCCCAGGCCTCCTCAAGGTGGTTTGTCAGAGCGGAAGAGTATTGCATTGTGGTTTCAATTCTGCCCCTCATTTATCACTGAGGGCCTCTAACAATGGACTCTGGCAGAAAATGGTCTGCGAACCATGGGGGAAGGTGCCATTGGAATCCCCCAGGGTTGCTTCCAAAGCATCCAAGGCCTGGGCCCCACTCTAGCCCCCCTGAAATCACAGCCCCAGGAATGGATTTTTACAATTTGACTGAATCAAAGGCAGTTGGAGCCATGATCATGAATGCATTTTCCCCAGTGATTTTCCAGCCACCTTTCCAAGGAGCCATTTGTGAAGGCAGCACCCTGAAAGACACCGTGGGTGTGATGTGCGAACTGGGCCTCTGCCCACATTGTACCATCTGAGCCACGCCCCTCGCTTTCCTGATTGGAATGATGGAAAATGTGTCCCATCTGTTGATCAGACAAGGACAATTAAATGATGATACTTTGCAAAAGCTCTCCCACTGAAGTTAGTTTTGAGAAGCACACAGTGTGACTACTAGAGAGACACGCACACTTTGCCTTAGGTTTAGAACTGTTATGCCCTAAAACAGTGATCAGCAAACTGAGGCTCGCGAGCTGCATGTGGTTTGCCGCTTTGGTGACTAATGAGTTTGCCAACCACTGACCTAGACTCTCAATTCCAATAATTACAGGCTGTTGTTATTCCTTGTGATTAAGCCCCTATGCAGTGGTCGGCAAACTCATTAGTCAACAGAGCCGCAGTTTGCCGACAACTGCCCTAAACGAACACTGGTAGGGCTGCAGGCCAGGTTCCCAGTATTGTAAACCACAGTCCCAAATGAAGGCAATGAGCGTATAACATTTGTATACTAATAGTGTCTTCAAGAAACTTTAAAATTCAGCAAGTCCATGTAAATACTCCACCTTTAGTTTATACATTGTTTGAGGACACCTCCTTTTTGTCTCCCATTAACATATCTCACTGTCCCAAAGCAATACAAGTTCATTTTTAAAAATGAACAAGATCCCATACTTATTCTTACTCCCCAGTTATGCTATCGAAAAGAACTGCCTTTTTGCTCTTTGTCAAATAGCGGTTCTTAACTAGGAATGATTTTTTTCTGCGGACATACCTGGAAATTACTATGAGAAGGGTCAGGGATACTGCTAAACATCCTCCAATGCACAGGACAGCCCCCCACGATAAAGAATTATCCAGGCCCAAGCGTCACTAGGGCTGAGATTTCAGAACCTTGTTTGATATATGTTCAGTGCATATATGCATATATGCACATGGGCAGACTATTCTGGAGGTTGCACTTAATCTTGAGGACATGTGCATATTGCTCTGTTGTGTGCATGTACCATAGAGTGCTCGCGCATGCATGTGTGCACGCGTGTGCACACACACACAAAACTGGAAACAATCTAAGCCCAGTACCTACATCTTTGCACATTTATCCGATGAGCTTTCAGTTCCACTTGTCTGAGCTATTGCAGATGTGTCTCTTTACATTGAGGAGAGGGGACTCTGGGGGTTCCGGGAACAGACTGGCAGCTCAGGTTGGCAGAACTGTGCAGTGTGGTTGTGGCAATGCCTCCACATGTCCTCACCAAGAGACCTGTGACCCACCCAGACCCTTGGAGGACCTTCTCCCCCAAAGCCGGACCTGTGCCGAAAGCTTGCAGAAGGCGGCTGCGTTCCGGGTCCTAAGCCTTGGAGCACACATGAGTCATGGCTTTGAAATCCACCTCAGATGCCAGCTGAAAACAGAGGCTTTGCATAATCAAGTTGACAGATGAAGCCGGGCCTGCCCTGCTAGGGACAGGCTCATCCATATCCTGGGTTAAAAGAAATATTGCGTTTTTAGAGAGGAAAGAAACATATTTAAGAGATAAAGGGGGAAAAAAGAGGAGAGTTTTCTGGTCATTAATTATAATAAAACGCAGGGGGAAAAATTCACTTTAAAGGCAGGCTAAAGCCCTGTAATCTTCAAAGAGATAGAGGAGGCTCAGCTGCCTGGGAACAGAGACTGCGCCAGGAGACCGTCACTCCTAGCCAATTGCTAACAGCCAAGTTGAGGGCTGCAGTTGCTGGAGGAACACACTGGTTGGGAAGCGAGTTATGCTCCTGCCTACCTCGGGTCCACCTGAGATCAAACCACGTGCAGTGGAAGGGTACTGGTTCCCAAATCTACCTCAGGCCCGTGATGTTCAACAGCCACCACTGCACTTTTGGGGTCTCAAACTCTTGCTGCCTATGGGAACCCTGCAAGTTCTGGGCTGCCAGGAGAGAATGCAGGTCCAGTGTTACCAGACTTTGGTCAAAGGAAGCCCAAGCTCCAGGTTTTTATGTCCAATTTTCCTGTTTTCAGGAGCCAAACAACACGCCTGCAGCTGCATTGGGCCCTGCATAGCCAGTTGGCCAAATGCTGCAGAAAGCCCTAGACCAGCGGTCGCCAACCTTTTGGACTTCGGTCCGTGGACCACAGGTTGGCGACCGCTGCCCTAGACCATCTTATGGGAAGTGATGTCAATTAATGCCAGGGTATTAACGGCTTACTATGGCCTTATTTATCCAATGAACTCCTGGCTTGATTGCTTGATCTGTGGTGTCAGAAGGACCCACACATTTTATTTGGTTTAGGGAGTGTCTGTGACGGAGGTTATTGAATTAGGGAAGGACTTTGCTTTTCTTGGGATAAGCCCCAGGTGAAAACTAATTCCTGTTGAACAAGCTAATTCTCCCCACTTCCCAGGGTATTTTAAGAAAACTTAAATGGAGTACTTTTGGGGGACTAAATATACAAAGGTTTAGCAACCTGTGGGGAGCGGCTACAGTGTTTGGGCAGGTTCAAGCCTCGGACTATGAGAGGACACAGTCCTCTCATGGCCACGTGCAAGTCCCAGCCTCGAGGGCAGAGCCCTCCCAGCACCATTATAGCCAACAGCTGGAGTTGTAAGCTTGAACCTATGGTCCGAACACGTGGCCCCACGTGCCTGAGTGATGTGGACTTGATGGAGTTCAGGTGCATGTAATTGAGTAGGATCGAAACCCACGAGAATGTTGTAAACATCTTGATCACGCCCTTACTTTGCCTCGTGGCATCTGCTGTAAAATAAAGACACGGCTTGTAGTCCGTGGCGCTGTTGCTAGCTCTCCATCAGAGAGGACAGCGTCCCACCCAGACCCAGCTTTCATTCTCTTGTCTGTCTTTTCTCAATCCTTCACCGTCCCCACTCAGGATCACTGAACCTGGCTGAGCTGCCGTGGCACATAATGTGCCCTGGGGCTGAGTATACCATGGCCGTGCTAGCCCGCCTCAGCAACCATTTTAATGTTAACAACAAAAACAAAAAATACCCCACTCACCCTTCTCTCCCCACTGGCTGACTTAAATCACCTGGACAGGCAGGAGGGGTCCTTCCTCATATGCCCTCCTTCCTGCATTCAGCTGCCATTTGCTGTGCCAACCAGGACCACCCTAATGCACACATTTCAAACGCAGGTCACTTATTAGAGCCCTTAAGTCTAGAGACTTGAGATGGGCTTTTAAAAAGAGAGGAAACCAGAGTTCACTATATACAGTAAGGGCAGGTATTGCTTCACAGTAATTGTTTGTTACCTATGCACAAGGGTGAGTCTGCTGGGTTGGGGTCAGTGGTGGCCTGGCGCTTGCTTCAGCTGACCTGTAAGCCCATCTGGCACATCTCTTCCCACTTCCACATTCAATAACTTCAATGGTTTGAATTGGGTCATGGTGGGAGTATTTACACCATGGTAATTGGCAAACATACAAATGAAAACTTTTTCCCCTGGAGAACTGCTTGTTGACATGTCACTAGTGGTATGCTGGTGAACATTCAAGATGTGGGTCAAGTTCTTTCAACCCACAGTAACAAAGTCACATGTTGTAGGTGAGCTTCCCAAGATTTGCATGCAGGTGGGTTTACCAGGGAGGGTCCTCAGAAACAGCACCTGTGGAAACTGGGGGAGGAGAATTGGGCTTCCGAGAGGAACTGAACTGCAATGCAGCTGAAACAGAGGCCTCTGCTGACCCCATGGAGAGCCTCAGGACAACTCTCCAAGCCCATCCAGCTCCACAATGGAGTGAGGAGAGATGAGCTTCACACCCTTCACAGAGTAACCCAGTGGTCAGCAAACTGCGGCTCGCGAGCCACGGTTTGCCACTCTGTTTGACTAATGAGTTTGCCGACCACTGGACTAACCACTGAATGCAGGCTGCCCTCGGGAAGGAAGCATGCTGGGTGAAGTGGTTATCTTGAGCAGAGAGAAGTTCCCAGAGAGAAACTGATGGGGCGAGTCATCAGCAGCCCAAACTCACAGCGCCTGAGGAAGGAAGCTTTGGTCCAGAAAGATCTGGGTGCTACACTATGGCATCTACTACTTCCCTGTAACTAGAGTCTAAAGCAGAGTCTAAAGAGTGCAGAGAGCACGTTACCACCATGTGAGTGAACCTAAGCCAGCCTGCTAGAGGATGACAATGACCAAGCAGCCCAGCTGTCCCAGGCCAGGCCATTCTAGACCAGTCTATCCCTACCCTCACATACATGACAAAGCCCAAAGCCATCTACCCAACCTCAGCTGACTGGAGGTACACGAATGAGCCCAGCTGAAGCCAGAATACCCACCCAGCTAAATCCTAGACTCACTAACAATAATGTATGCTTATTTCTTTAAGTCACTGAGTTCTGAGTAATTTTTACACAGCAATAGCCGAGACCAGGTCCGAGATGATCCTCCTGGATCCTGAGTAGAAGTGAAAAGAAGGATGCAGCTGTCTAGTTGAACCTCTACAGCCTGTATTTGAGGCTTTTTAGAAAAAAGAATGGACTTGATCCTAAAGGCAATAATTAGCAAGTTATTGAGCAAGAGACTATCCCACCTGAAGCCATGCCCTTCTGCAATCAGAGGCTGTTCTAATCAAGACTCTTGAAACAGATCAGCCCAACTCAACCCAGCTAACAATTTAAAGGAGGGGAGAGTAGTTATTTTCAAGATGCGGAGCTCACATGGACATGAAATCTGGGCCTGCTAGGAGCCAGAAGACTGTCAATAACAGATGAGCTCTCCTGCATCCCTGAAGGTCTGTTCCATTTCGTTTCTCCTTGACTGAGAGGACAGAAGATGCCAGTCTTCAAATACATGAACACCTACTGTGTGCAAGGTTAGGACTGCTTTGGAAGTCATGACCTGTTTGCCTTTACATCAATTTCCCCCCTTCCCTCTGCTCAGCTCTGCACAGAAAGATGGCTGCTGACTGTTTCCTAGCTTCTTGCCAGCTGCCTTTGGTTTGGAGACAGACGAGAAGGAGAACCAGGCCATTTCTCCCCTTTCTCTTTATGTGTGGCTTCATCCTTACCTCCAGCTCCTGTCGCTGGTCCCCTCCTTCCCTAGTCTCCAGCTACCACTGGAAAAGTCCAAAGCCTTTCCAGATGCAACCCGATGGCTCCAACTAAAGGGGGAGGTCGTGCCGCCCCTTCCTTTTGCCCTCCATCCTCTGAGCAGAGCCTCCCAGCTGCTGCTAATCTCTGGGTTGTCTCACTTTATCCGTTTGATCTAGCAATGCTCTTGGGCCTTTGAAATGGAGTCTCTATACTATAAATTCCCTTGGTTGAATTTCCTGGCGTTTGCCTTCTGCCTGGGACCTCACTGAGGAGCCACCATATTGAGCCATACAAGGGTGTGCTACACAAACTCAGGGTACCTTTCACATAGTGCCTCCTTTGAACTGTTCAGCACCCCAGTTGCACACCAGGTATCCTTCTAGGTGCTGGGGATACAGCTGTGGACACATAACGAAATCCTGGTCCTTGAGAGGCTCACATTCCAAGCTCATACTGGAGAGACAGGTGAGCTAAACAATTTCAGTTGGTGAGAACTGCTATGGAGAAAAGTAAAGCAAGAACGTGGGCGGATGGAGGAAGGGGTGGGTGGCAATTTTAAATATGCTAGTAAGCGTCTCATGAAGAAGAAAGCATGAGTCAAGATCTGAAGGAAGCAAGCAGCAAACCGTGCTAACACCTGGGGCAAACAACTCTGAAAAGGGCATAGCAGGTATGAGGTTCTGCAGTTGGAGTCAATAAATAACCCAACATCCCTCCTCTTACACTTTGACCTCCCGATTCTGTCTCCATTGACTAAACCCAACTGGCCACCAGAAAGCAAAAACGGACAAGAAGTAAAACAGTCTGGTCCAGATAGGATGTGGGGATGCAGAAATGGAGCTTGAGAGCAGTGGTCTTATGACAGGACCTAGTGAGTATGCCCATGGGTCTCATTCAGAGGAACCGGTTTCCAGAGATGTGTGAAGATGCACCTCTCAGAGCTTTCCATTCAGCTGCAGGATTGGTTAGCTGACAAATTCAGGGTCAGCCTCAGCTTTCAAGCTGACCTTATGCTCTCCCCAGGGGCTTCCTGACAATAACTGAGCATTCCAGGGGCACTTGGGTCTGGTTATTTCTGCCCAATAACCTTCCCTTCTAGAAGCCAGTCTTTGCTTTTTGAGCTCTTGATTGGTGTGTAGGCTGAGACTCTCCTTGCCCAATTGTGCTTCTTCTCCCTCTTGTCTTTCACAGGCATTATCAGTGGTGTGCTGGAAAATGGTTAACAATTGGCTCTCTGATTTATAGCATCTGCCAATTTCTATGGTGTAAATATAGCCACCCCAACCAGCTTCAACCTTCCCAATGGGCAGTTGGAAATGATGCTGGCTCCAACATACTACTGGGAATTGCCACCCACATGTGCCCTAACCAGGCCAGGGATCAAACCTGCTAC
This sequence comes from Corynorhinus townsendii, assembly GCA_026230045.1. NCBI lineage: Eukaryota > Metazoa > Chordata > Mammalia > Chiroptera > Vespertilionidae > Corynorhinus > Corynorhinus townsendii. The sequence continues at coordinate 9,009,167 of JAPDVU010000014.1, read as the reverse complement.
CCCGGTATGTGCCCTTGATTGGGAATCAAACCCATGATCCTTCAAAGCATGGACTGACACTCTAACCACCAAGCAACACCGACCATTGCTGTACCCATATTTTTGTCTCAGTTTGAGATCTCTCAAATCAACTAAGCTGGTCCCAGTAGGAGCCTGTGTGAAGCCTCATCAATTCAAGTGTCCAATGTCACTTGGTCCCAGAATGGGTTATCTCTGGGCTGAGCGGTAGCTGGCTGCATGGACCCACCATGTCACGTGCAGCAGAGGCAGGTGTGTTCAGAAGCTCTGGAAGGTGGAAGACCACCTTGATCCACTTTGCTATGGCATTCTGGGCCCGAGATTGCAGGGCCTGCCCCCACCCCGCACGTGGAAGCCTTCAGAGGCAAGCCTGGTCCAGCAGATTTAGAAGTTACAATCTCCTGCCTTGATCCTGGGCCATTCGCTTCCCGTAGCCTCCCAGCTCTGCATTCTCTACCTGCTCTGAAGTTATTGGGGCCTGATGTGAATTTAGGAACAATAAAACCATCAAAGGGCTTGGTCCTGAGAACAATCAGTTGGGGATTTTGCAATAAAGGAGCATCCTGCCCAGGAAGGTGTGAGACTTCAAGGCAAGCTGACAGGACCCTTCTGAAAGGGCCTTTTTTTGGGGGGGGGTGGGGGGTGGGGTGGGAGGGTCTGATAGGGTCCACACCTGGGATGGCTTAAGGTGCCATCTGGCCTGGAGAGGGGTAGGTCCCTATCAGCTGCAGTGCAGGTCCCTGTCTCTCCAGGGCTCCAGGAGGACGACCATGCTGTCCTTCCCAGGACTTTCACTCCAAGTGTCAATGCACCTGGCAATGCATCAGGATGGACCATGTTTTCTACACAAGCTTCTTGACCAGGACCCTTTGGTCCTCCTAGCACATGACATCACCTTACATTTCACCACCTGGCCCTTGCTTCTTTCCAATCCCTTCACTCATGCAAGGTGAAAGCCTTGAATACAGCCAGATGTGTGTGCCGCTCAGAGGGCTGGGGGATGCTGGGAACACAGAGTAGGCAGCTTCCTATCCTGGGAAAGAGAGTGCATACCAGAAGACAGTTGAGAAGGTAGTTATTTCAGGGAGTGATGAGAGCATGGAAGTCAAGCAGGGTGAGCACAGCACACGCTGCTGTTTCAGTGAGTCAGTAGCTCAAATGTCACTTCCTGAGGCTTCCAAAACCTGCAAGTACAAAGGAAGTGAGCCATGCAGGTATCTAGGGGAAGAGGCTTGAAACAGGCATCTGCTTAGCATGGCCAAGGACAGCAATGGCACTAGTGAGTGTCTGCTCCCCGACCACTGGGATAGGGGCTTAATCACAAGGAACAACAACAGCCTGTAATTATTGGAATCGAGAGTCTAGACCAGTGATCAGCAAACTCATTAGTCAAGAGAGCTGTAGTTTGCCGACCACTGGTCTAGACATTCCCTCTCTCCCCTGGGAGCTTTCACCCAGCCAAGTCTTACTCATAGGACCTTCGCAATTCAGCTCAGAGGTCACCTCCTCCAGTTGTCACTTCCTGCCCCATCCTCAGCTCCATGTATTTCCTTGGGCTGCACCACCCTTTATAGATTATCTTAGTTATAGACAGCTGCCTAGTCAAAGTCATGCCCTTCCTTGTGTAGCCCATAGCCAGTGACATACCCATAAGGCCTGGCCAGACCTATCCTGGGACACTCTGAAGGGTTATTCTAGCTCCAGAATGATGGTTGCAAGAAGGGATAGGGGTTGGGGGACTGGGTGGAAAAGGTGAAGGGATTAGTAAGGGCACATTGATAGGCACAAAATAGTCATGGGGATGTAAAGTACAGCAGAGGGAATATAGTCAAGAATATTGTAGTAACTATGCATGGCGCCAGGTGGGAAACACTTTGTAAAGTATATGATTATCTAACCACTACACTATACACCTGAAAACTAATACAAAATAATATTTAATGTAAACTATAATTGAAAAAAATTTTAATGATGTATTCTTTTCCCAACTCTCACTATTGGGATCTCAGAGTTGGAATGCTCTTTTTATCATTGCCCAGGCTGAGTGCCTTCAGTAATCAACAATCACTGATTTTGTCCATGGTCTGGACATGGCATAGGGGGCAAGGCAGCTTCACATGGTATCCACTGGAGCAATTTGAGCATTCATGGGAGTAGATTCTTGACCCTGGCTCACATGGCTGGTGGGTTGGTGCTGGTTACTTGTTCTTTTTCAGGTGGACCTCTCCTCGGGGATGCTTGAGCTTCCTCACAGCATGGTGGTGGTTTCCAAAAATCCCAAAAGACAGAGTGCCTGGTGGAAGTTATATCACTGAGTATGATCTAGTCTCGACTGATGTGGTGACCTTTCTGCATCTTTTATCATTCAAGGCAGTCACAAGTCTGGTCCAAGTTCCAGGGGTGAGGCTGTGCATCCCTCCTCATGATTGAGTTTGGAATAAAAAATGGTAGATTATGTTTTCCAAAAAATGATCACAACACTATCAGTCACTCTGCTGCTGTCCTGAGTTCAGTTCAGCTGCCTGCATCCAGCATTTGAGTCTCTGCCTCTTTGCCTGGCACTTTCTCCACCTTGCCCAGCTTTGGATTGAGCCAGGACTCAACACAGGCCTGAAAACACTGGAGAGTTGACACTCCTATGGGCAATCTCAACCATCAGGCACCCTGAGTGTCTTCTTCCCATATTCCCTTTATGCTTTTTGGGGTCTTCAAAGCAGACACTTGGAGACATTAGGAGTCTGTTAAAGGCATAGTTCCAGACCCTTTTCTGACTTTGGCTTTGAGAAGCACTATAAAGGGGGATGCTGCTATTTATCGATGGGGCAACAAAGGCACCTCTCAAATTATCCCACCATGAGGATTGGAGACATAAAGGAGCTACAGGTAACACATTCTACAAGGCTTGGCTAACATGGGCACATTATCGAGATGCATCTACCAGATTCTCCAAAGTACTTGAGTTCTCAGAAGGGAAGTGTGGGTAGGGAAATCTTCATGTAGCAGCCTGGGGGTGCACTGCTTGGGTACCCTTCAAGAACTTGTTCAGTCATAGGGTAGCACCTTTAGGATCCATGGCACTATTCATGCCATCACTATGGTCTTTGCTTATGGCCGAGTAGAGTGGGGATCCTGGGGACCATGAATGGCTGCCCAGTATGGCACTCCTCTGATGGGCAGTCTTTGCTCTGGAGCTCCCATGGGCTCTGAGACATTGTGGGATCTGCCTCTTGACCTGAGGCCCTCCCTGCCTGCTTCTGCTTCTGCTTTTATCTCACACAGGTGTCACCCACCGTTCCCATAAGCTGCTCGCATGACTAAGTTCTGGGTCTTCCAATAAGCAGCTGCTTACCCCAGCTTATCCACTCCCCAAGGAGGAAGCAGGATGGTGGGGGCACAGTACAGAAGCGATGTGTGTGTGTGTTTCCAATACAACACCAGCAATAAACTATGCCCAGTCTTAGCACTAGTCCCCTGTTCAGCCCAGACTGCCTCCATTGGTGCCATGCCTCATCCACCTCCCACATCAGGGCAGGCCTGCTCGGGTGGCCACACTTTCCCAGGGAGGTTCCGCCCCAGTTCCTCCCCAGGGATCTTTAAAGCATAATTGCTGACCCGGGATGTGTTGGTGCTGAGTTTATCATAAAGCTAAATGCTGGCGTTCTTCCTTCAACTCGAGAGCCAAAACTAATATAAACACCCACTCCCCATTTGTTACCCTCATGCCATCAGCAATGTGAGTAGGCCTGACCCCATGAGAGGCCTCCTGATTTATGGCCTCATGAACAGACACAGCCGGCTGGGAGCTAAGCTGGGCATCTGGGTACCTAGGAGGAAGCTGGTTCAAGAGAAATGGCAGCCTCCCACGTGAGCTGGGGGGCTACCGCCTTCTGCAGGGAAGAGATTTAAGAAGTTGGGGACTTTGCTGAACGAATGGGAAATGAAAGAGGCCAAGCTATCTATTTAGGGCATAAACTGAGGGGGGAAATGAAGGGGAGGCAGAAAAGAAATGTCTAAGTCAGTTGACCTAGGCAGAGGGGGAGAAGCTGTTGCAAGCCTGGGTCAGTGGCATGAGAAGGGGTATGTGAGGTCTTACTTCCTTCACCCTTATACATCTCCCCATGCCTTGGATGAGTCCTGGATCCTATTTTAATTTTAGCAATATAATATGATAGAGTTGTGGTCTCTCAAGGTAGAGTGTTGTTCTACCCATATTCTTTGCGTCACAGTAAAATTTTATTGCACACACACACACACACACAGAAAAGTGCCAAAATCATAAGCATAGAGCAGCATGGATTTCACTCATCTCAAGCCATCATTGGCAAGGCATCCTGAGGATTGGTGGTGTTCTTTCCAAAGACTTGATTCCAGAAAGATCTACCATAGACTTCTTTCCTATGTGCAGAAAGCCTCACCTGGTCCAATTAACGTATTTTATAGTTTTTTAATTACCCGTTGGGGAAGATCTCAGCACAAGGACCTGCTGATTCCCTCTTCTTTCCCTCTGTGAGAAGTCACTTATGCACACGGCAGCCTAGAAACTCAGAAAAGTTAACATCCCTGGGAAAACTTCAGCCAATGGAAGCTAAAGAGTGCATAGATGAATGAATGGTCCAGCTTCCTGCCCTCCGACGGTCAATCTGCGGTGTACTCTACATTGTGATGCAGAGCATCCCCTCCGGATGAGCCCCAATCGCCCACAATTGTAACAGTCTCACTGTCACGCTTTTACTGTTTGTTTGTTTTTTCCTTCCCTGTCCCTCTCTCATCTTTGTTCCTGGCTTCTTGGAATCAGCTTACAAATAAACCTTCTGCCCCCCAAGTCCTCATTTGGATACAAATGAAGGCAGGGATACAAGTTAAGGTAGGCAAAGAGGAGGAAAGGTGGCCAAAGATTGCCCAGACATTTCCCCACGCTATCTGTAATTTTAAAAGTGGGGATAAGGATGCTGCATTCCAAGTATGTAGACAATGAGAAGAAACATATCACTGAAGTTCCCACAGGAAAATATTGGGGCTTCTGCTCATCACCAACCCAGTGTTCCTTGAGAAGAGATCCTGCCTCCCATGGCGAGCAAGAAGCCCAAAGGTCTGAAGATGGCCAAGGTGGGGGTCCTCTCTGAGGGTCTAATGTATACATGAGGCTTTATCTTTCTCAAGAGATTCCTCAGATCTCTCCCAGATATAGTTCAGAACATGGACGATGCGGAGGTTGCTATGACATTGACCCAAGTTCAACAACCTCATGAGACAGAAGAGGGACTGGGCTGCACATGTGGTCCAGCAGAGACGGGCTTGTGCTGAGCTATGGACTGCATCCAGTGACGGGTGCAAAGATAGCAGCCTGACATCTTGATCTGAGGCAAGATAAACTTGACAATTCTTACCCCAGAGCTCCCTTCTAGGTTGGCCAGGGCTTTGTCAGATCTGCATTGCCATGCGTTGTCCCTTAGCCCAGTCCTGCTTCATCTTCCTTTTCATAGGTGTTGATCTCTAATAATCATCAAGGGAGGTACCACCTACCAGAAACCTTGGCCTGGCCCTTACCCCAGTTTAAAGTTAACCTTCACCTTCTACACGAATTCCTAATGGTCCCAGAGATAGCCTGCTAACTGCTGGCCTAGGATGAGAATCTTAGTTGTTTGGGTGCACATGGGACTTGAACTCACAAGAAGTGGATGTCTCCATGGATGAGCATTGAACATTGAGGGGACAGTGAAAGAGAGATCAGTTCAAGCACAGTGAAAACAGATCGGTACCAGCCACAGAGGAATAAAGCCCTAGAGGTCGTCTCAGCTCAATCCCAAGCCCCCCAGAGGAGTAGGTTCTCTTAGTGTTTGGGGGGAGAAGTCCAATTGCCCAGGAAAACCAGCAGAGCCAGAAAAAGTCATCATACCTGCCCAAAAAACAGGCATTTGTCCAAACTTTTCTCTATAAACCTAGAGACAGATTCAAGGAGCAATGTATCAGCCCTGGGGTTGATATGAGCTCACACAGACCAATGAAGCCAAATGGTGACATATAACTGGAGTAGTTCTATATCCACATATTCCTGAGCTAAAGTCAGTCAAGGAAATTATGCTTTACATTTGGTTGCTTCCCCATCTGGCCTTGTTACCAAGGAGAGTCCTAACAGTCTTAGGGAGAGTTTCCACACACTTTACTGAGGAGATTGGATTATCACTGCAAAATGTTTTTGCACATTCAAAACTTGTTCCTATCCACACAAGGGGATCATGGTTGCACATTGGGGAAAGGCAGCGATGACTCAAATTCCAGCTACATTATCTAGTGTCTTTTTCTTCTGTAGCCAAGGATGGATCTGACAATGAGTCTTTCAGTGTGGGCACTTTTCCAGGTGAATACTCATTGCAACTCTTCAGTCTGGTCATCAGCTTACCTATTTTAGGTAACACTAGAGCAGGGGTGGGGAACCTTTTTTCTGCCAAGGGCCATTTGGATATTTATAACATCATTCACGGGCCACACAAAATTATCAACTTAAAAAATTACCTGCTATATTTGGTCAAACATTTCATTAACTCATCCCTAAAGCCTTGGCAGGGCCAGACCAAATTATTTCACAGGCCTTATATGGCCCATGGCTGGACACTCCCCACCCCTGCACTACAGCTTGGAATGATGACCAAACAATGCCAAGAATCCTTGGGTTAAGAGTGGCTCAAGGTTGGGGAATCTAGCTGATCAGATCTCCAGCTTCTACGAGGAGGTAGTGGGGAGAATAATGGATCTCGTTACTAGGTATCTTCCATCTTGGACTCCATGACATTTAATGGATGCTATCTGTTGGACAGGAACTGAATTTATTATGGCAAAGAAACTGGAGCACAATGACAGCCAGAGTCCTCATCATTGGCCAACAGTGCGTAAGGTTCCCCGGGAAATGACAGAAACAGATGCTTATGGGGGAACTTACAGAAGAAGTTCTTCTGGGTTGAGTTACCACTCATTAAGAATGATTATTTCTGATTTAACCAGATAGGTGTTGCTACTGTCATCACAAGTTTCACGTACTATGTGGTTTATTGAAGAAGAACAGACCCTGGGGCAACAATGTACCCAACACCCATTTAATGATTTCTAAATTTTTCCCACTAACAGGAACCATTTAGATAAAAGGCCAATTATGGGTAGGGAGTAGGGGCAGTTTAAGATGAGCATGGAAAACATGTCTTAAAGCAAGGAAGTACACAAAGAATATTGGGTAATATAAAGCATTCAGCTTGAAGGGGACTCTGACTGGACAAAAAGCATAGTCTATAACAGAAATATAAATGGATTATCAAAGTGATTAAAATAATCCTTCCTACCTGAATCCGGCTTACCTTCAAATCTATACCACAGATATGTAGAGTTGGTTCTGTATGCCAGAAACCTTGCCATCTTAAGGAGTTCTTGGTTGCAGACTATGTAAAGCATCAATGGAATAGTCCCTGTGTTTGGGGACAGGTTGGTGACAACATTGATGAAAATTCTTACTGTCAATGTCAGAAACATCCAAAGCTGTAGAGAATTTTTATAAGAGCTTATTTGAGCCAAACTGAATATGTAAACTTGAGGAGCAAGATCTCAGATGCTCCAGAAAGTAAGTTTTGCAACCTCTTCAATACATTTGAAATTAAAGAGGGAGCTAAGGGAGATTACTTGAAGTGGGAGAAAGCAAGGTGGGCATTGGATTACGGGCTAGTTAACAAGATTATGTGCTCTCTTGAAGCTTAATACTCCCCTCTAGCAAAGAGCAGAGGACCCCAAGCGATGGGGGCCACAGAATGGGCCAAGTGGATTCCTAAATGTGGTCTGCACATGCCTCCTGACCATGCATGGATAGATGGGCCTGCAAGGGGGTAAGATGTGAGTTCTATTAAGATGGAGATACCAAAATATGCCAATCACATATGCCATCTGTATCTGTGAGACAAGTCTGGAAATCAAGCTTGAGAAACAGAAATCTACAAGCAAATATGAAGAGAAAGGAACTAATATATTCATCTTCCAAGAGCAGAAGATTCCCAAGGAAGGTTTACAGTGAACCAAAATGGACCAGCCCCACCAGCTGGGCAGCTATGATCAAGTCAAAACAAGTTCATGACAAACCTTAACTTTTCCAACATCTAAGAAGAAAGCATCTGAAAGGGAGGAGAGACTGAGCCTGAGCTCCTTTCACCCAAACATGTCCCTTGGGAGAGGGACGGTAAAAAGAAGAAATGACCAGAAGGCTAGGTGCAGCTCATCAGGGGACACCTGACATCTTGATGGTCCTGGAGCTCCATGGTGGGAAAGGATATTAGCATGAGAGGGCAAGAAGAGGCTCCAGGCAGGGATCCTATGACTTGCAGCAGTACCTGGTCCTCAGGTACTCAGGCCCCTGAGAGCAGGGAGCAGATTTCGAATCTGAGACAACCTGTCATCCCAGATCAGCCTCAGAGGGACGCTCCCCTGATCTCTGCCCCTCCTCCATGTCGTTTTGAGTTTAATCCCTCCTTTCTGAGCTGATGCAGAACAAGCCGCGTGCTCCCTTTCTTCTTCAGAGATAGAGATCCCCTCTGTGCCCCCTAGCAGCAGGGAAACAGACTCTTGCTCTCCTGGGTCAGGGAGGAGACACTCAAAAGATAGCCTGCTCCCAAGGCCCGGCCTCCCCTCCTTCCTGAAGTCAGAGGCTGGAGCCACTGTCAGGTCTCATTAGAGGAGCCTAGTGTCCTTGCTTCCACTCTTAAAGGGGCAGAGATGGGGTAATCAACCCCACAGCGAGTCAGGGTGGGGGTGGGCACTCTGGACTACGTATTCATGCTCATTAAGGCCAGATCCAGGAGATGCTACTTATGCCCCTGCACTGAGCAATTATGACTAGCTTTGTTCAGGTCCTTCATCAGGGCCCGGGAACTAATTGACCCTGAACCTGAAGGCTCCATCTTCGTGAATGCAGAGGATTCATGGGAATAGAAAAAGATACACGGCATAGGAAACAAAACTAAATAAGCCTTGTAGTTTCCTTCTAGTTGTTTCTCCCAAAATATATCATTTGGGGCAAACCTCCATTTAGGGGGTAGGCCTTCATTAACTCAATGGCAACTGGCTTAGAAAAGTTTCTAAAACATCTAGTTAGTTTGGTCATTTAGAGAAGACATTCAAGACCAAAGATGCTAAGTAAAAAAGTAAGGTTAGCTGAGGGGAAGCTGGAGTTCCTTGGTTCTAGTAGCACAGTGGCCAGGAGAGGGGTGCAGAGAAGGCAGTTCCGAAACCAGTAAACATTTTCAAGAGCAGAAGATTCCAGAAGGGAGGTTCACAATGAACCAAATCCATCAGCCTCAGCAGTTGGACAGCTATAGGCCAATCAAAACAAGTTCATGACAAATGACTTCCAGTAAGAAGAAAGCACCAATGCTTCTTCCATCCCATCTCTAGACATTGATTTCTTTTGGGGGAAGGGGAGGTAGGTAAGGCACAAGCTCCATAAAACATTCCAGTGGGATTGCTTATGGCACTCTGGAGTCTCTACAGATGGTTGTTTCCTACTCAGGCAAACTCAGGTCCAAGAAGGTGAGGTTCAGAGAAAGGCAGGGGTATTGGCCAAGATGACCATTTTCTCCAGAAACCAAAAGGAGGCAAGTACACCCCAAGAGGCTGGTATAGTGGGCACGGTTACTCTAGCCCCAGAGCCATGTCAGGAGAGAGCCTCGACAGGAGCAGTCTACAGCCGCTTTCTGCTCCTGTCCCTCGAGCTCTTGACTCAGGAGCCTCGGGCTTCACATAGCGTCGGGTACCCCAAGAGCCATCTCCCTACAGGGATGGTCAGCTATGGTCAAGTCAAAACAAGTTCATGACAAACCATGATGCATTTTGGACAAGTTTGAATAACCCAATATGATGAGAGGACAATTGTTCTTATCTATAGGCAACTTTACACCCCCATACCTGAACATTCTCTGGGGAGACTCAAAGTCCAGAGGAAGGACTCCAGAGTCATAAGCACCCTCGTTGAACCATGCCTTACCCTGCAAGTAATGGCATTCAGTTTGGACTGACTTGCCCTTGAGTGGCACAAACTCCTCCCTTTAAGAGATGTGTCCCAATTGCCTTAGACCAGTGATCGGCAAACTGTGGCTCGCGAGCCACATGTGGCTCTTTGGCCCCTTGAGTGTGGCTCTTCCACAAAATACCACATGCGGGCACGCACGTACAGTGCGATTGAAACTTCATGGCCATGCACAGAAGTCGGTTTTCGGCCTGGGCGAGTCTATTTTGAAGAAGTGGCATTAGAACACTCAAGGGGCCAAAGAGCCGCATGTGGCTCACAAGCCGTGGTTTGCCGACCACTGCCTTAGACAAATCAGGAGTAACATCCCCTTAGCCACAGTGACTAGTTCACATAATCCAGACCTAAGGTATTGGCGATCAGCACTTGGCATCCATTCCCTAACCAGGGTGCTATTCAGGACTGTTGCTGGGAATTCTGTCATGTTCTCTTGCCTTCTGAATGGTACCATGAGAGTAGAGCTTATGGGGGGAATGAGGAAGGGAAAAGAGGTCTGGGGAAAACACACCTCAAGTCCCCCTGTCCACATGTACGCACGTGCACGCACACACTCAGTGGAGGGAGCAGAGAAGCAGATTTCTGGATTCTTAACTCCAGATTTTTCCAGAAAATCTACTGATGCTTTCTTTTTCTCCTCCTACCACGGATGCAACCTGCAATTGATTTCTCTGCTGTTCTAAGGTAAAAATGATTCTATATTTTACATGCAAACATCTAGAACTGGTGGTTCAAGAATTCTGCAGTGAGAAATATAGGAATAGTTCCTGAAAAAAGTCATATGGCAAACTCTGCTCTCTAATTTGCAAGATGGAGGAGAGCGCTAACTGCAAATGTACTCACTATTTATGTTACCTGCACAGGTAGGTTTTAGACCATTCCTCAAGGCAATGACAGACAAAAATGTAATACTCTGCTTACTACATGTCAGACACAGTTCTAAGCACTTTATCTGCTTTACTTCAAAGTGTTTTGAGGATTAAGTGAATTGTGCTGTTTTTATCTCAGATACATCTGAGTAAACTGGCCAAGTTACTGCATCCATGCCTCAAAGTCACAGAAAATCAGTGGTCGGGCAGGATTCTCACTTAGTGTTTGGTCCCCATCGATAACCTCAATGCTAGCTCATCCCACTTCTATCAATGATGTGAATCAAACACATTGGTAGATGTGAATGTATGTAAAATACAAAAATGTGCATAGACAAAGGGAAGTGTTCATTGCTGAACAATAGAAACTCATTTGAACAATACCTGGTCATTCTTTGTATGTTAAGGTACTTTTAAATGTTTCTTAGAACAAAGGTAAGGTTCCAACTTATTTGAGGACAATCATTCAAGTTCTTGATAGGCAAGGAAGTCTCCTTGTTTGCAGTGGCAGGGAGCAGTTGCTTCTCCTTTAAAAAAGTACTTATTGATTTTTAGAGAGAAGGGAGAGGGAGAAGAGAGAAACACTGATCAGCTGCTACCTGCACACCCCATACTGGGGATTGAGCCAGCAACCCAGGCATGTGCCCTGATCCAGAATTGAACTGGCAACCTTTCAGTGAATGGGACAACACTCAACCAACTGAGCCATACTGGCTAGGGACAAGGGGTAGTTTCTATGCTCTTCTTTTAGAGAGAAAGTAGAGCTGATGGCTATAGTGGGCAGAGTTGCCCCTGGGGTGGAGGTGGAGGTGGGGTTTGAAAGCAGGTCCCAGTCACCCTCCTAAATTTAACATTGAGGCGACCCAGTATCTCTCCAGTCACCTGAGACCTTCTAGCCAGAGACTTAAGAAGCACTTTCTATTATTAGGGTAATCAATAGGACAAGAACAGACACCTAAATAAAATGTGAGCTTCTTCCATGAAAAAATGGATATTTCTCAAATTTCTAAAGTACATCTTCTTGCCCTGACAAGGAAATTGATCAGGTGATTTTATAGGTTCTCTGCTCTAATGTTTCATGATACTGACTTGTTGTATCCAGGTTCTTTAGGGTCAGGGAGAGGGTAGCATTCAAGCCCATTGGGCAGCCATATGCAATTTCATCTTGTTTTTACAAATCAAAACAGTTCGAGAAGACAGCCTGAGTCTCACTTTACTCAGCTCAGAAACCGAATCTGAAGGTGGAGCAGCCTCCCGGAGCTTCCTCACTATCTGTAATCAACATGTGCACCTTGCAACCCCAGCAGCGCCTTCAGTCTATGCTGTAGGACCTGAGCCTTGCCGGGCCCCAGTTCATGATCAGCAGTGTCTACTGTATACAGTGGTTGAAAATGGATCCTGCAGATGTGGGACAGCTGTTTGTACTTAGCAGTTAAGTGTCCCTGTGATGCTGGCGGCCTTGAGAAAAGCATTGTTCTCTGCAAGGCATCCATCTCACAGAGGCTTCCTAAATCAGGCACAGATGTCTACATCCAACTCGCATTTCTCCATGAAGACACTTCTTTCTGGAGCAGCAGCCTTTTCACTAAGGTACATGCAGTAGAGTGTGCAAGTCAGCATGCCCGACTCTGAAGGGAAGGATCCGAGTAACAGGATCTGAGTGCTAGAACTGGAGAGACACCCCCATCAACTAAGCCAATCCTCACACACCTATAAGGTTGACAGCATGCCCATTTTACAGATATGAAAGTAGCTAACAGCAGACAAGAGCACTGGTTTTAGAACTTCATAGCCATTAACTAGAGACTTCTAGTTAGCCCCAAATACCAGCTCCTGCATTTTCCCAGTAACGAGACTTCCCATTTTTAGTTGGGTAGACCCGACGGCCCAGAACAAGACCAGTTTTTCTTGCAGCTAGGTTTGGCTATGTCAGTAAATTTCCAGCAAAATAGGATGTAGGTAGAATCCATGAGATTGGATTCCAGGCAGTGTTCTTCGAGTAAGGAGGCCCTTTGCCTTCTTCCTGTCTGGCATCCAGACAATGGCTGAAGCTCCAGCAGCCATCTAGAAGCTGTGGCAACTTTGGGAATGTGTGCCTTGAACAACAGACTGATGGAACCTGAGTCCCTGCATCATGGAACATCATGCCAACCCTACATGATTGCCTCCAGATTTTAATCGAACAACTATTTGGTAAAGCCACTATTCTCTTAGGGTTAGCAATTGTCATTAGGAAAACCTAATGCAGCCTCATCCTCAAACGCACTGACAAAAACAAGAGGGCCTGAGCAGTGGAAGTCCTCTGTGTCTGATGATCACCTTCTACCAATGCTGGGTGGAGAGGTGTCAAACGGGTGTCTAAGGATGAGATCTAAGCACCAGGTCGGGACACACAGGATTTGAAGGAGAAATAAGTTTAGCTGACAAATGATCATGTTTTGGTATGACTTGACTGGTCTCTAGTCAAATAAAAAAGAGCAGACTCAAAACCCCTGAGTTATTGTTAAAAGTATTATATATGTTCCCCTCTTTCCCCCAATTGTCTCCCTCTAGCCCATCCCCTCCCTCCATCCCAGGCCCTCACCGCCCCATTGTCTGTGTCCATGGGCCATGCATATATGCATACAAGGTCCTTGGTTGATTACCTTCTACCCTCCCCTGCCTTCCCTTTGAGATTCTGCACTCTATTCCATGCTTCCATGTCTCTGGATCCATTCCGTTCATCAGTTTGTTACTTAGATTCCACATATGAGTGAGATCATGTGATACTTGTCTTTCTCTGACTTATTTCACTTAGCATGATACTCTCCAAGCTCCTTGATGCTGTCTCAAAGGGTAAGAGATTCTTCTTTTTTACTGCTGCATAGTATTCCATGGTATAAATGTACCATAGCCTTTTTATTCACTCATCTACTGATGGGCACTTGGGCTGTTTCCAGATCTTAGCTATTGTAAATTGTGCTGCTATGAACATAGTGATGCATACATTCTTTCTGCTTGATATTTTGTGGGGTCTTTTGTTTGTTTGTTTTAGTATATATTCCTAGAAGTGGGACCACTGGGTCAAATGCAGTTCCATATTTAATTTTTTCAGGAAACTCCATTATGTTTTCCATAGTTGCTGTACCAGTCTACATTCCACCAGTACTTGTCATTTGTTGATTTGTTGATGGTAGCCATTCTGATTTTCATATGTCTCTTGGCCAGCTGTATGTCCACTTTGGAGAAGTGTCTGTTTAGGTCTTTTGCCCATTTTTCAATTGGATTGTTTGTCTTCCTTCTGTTAAGTTGTATGAGTTCCTTATATATTTTGGATATTAACCCTTTATCATATGTATCATTGCCAATTATGTTTTCCCATACAGTGGGCTCCCTTTTCATTTTGCTGTGCAGAAGCTTTTGATATTGATGTAGTCCCATTCATTTATTTTCTCTTTAATTTTCTTTGCCCTAAGACAGTGGTCGGCAAACTCATTAGTCAACAGAGCCAAATATCAACAGTACAACGATTGAAATTTCTTTTGAGAGCCAAATTTTTTAAAACTTAAACTTCTTTTAACGCCACTTCTTCAAAATAGACTCGCCCAGGCTGTGGTATTTTGTGGGAGAGCCACACTCAAGGGGCCAAAGAGCCGCATGTGGCTCACGAGCCGCAGTTTGCCGACCACTGCCCTAGGAGATGTATTCATAAACATATTGCTACAAGATATATCTGAGATTTTGCTGCCTATGGTTTCTTCTAGAAATTTTATGATTTCAGGACTTACATTTAAGTCTTCTATCCATTTTGAGTTTATTCTTGTGTATGGTGTAAGATGGTGGTCTAGTTTCATTTTTTTGCATGTATCTGTCCCATTTTTCCAACACCATTTATTGATGAGACTGTCTTTACTCCATTGTATGCTCTTGCCTCCTTTGTCAAATATTAATTGAACATAATGGCTTGGGTCAATTTCTGGGGTCTCTGTTCTGTTCCATTGGTCTATATGTCTGTACTGGTGTCAGTACCAGGTTGTTTTGATTACAGTGGCTTTGTAGTATAATTTGAAATCTGGTATTGTGATTCCTCCAACTTTGTTCTTTCTCAAGGTTGCTGCAGCTACAGGGTCCTTTTTGGTTCCATTTATATTTTTGGAGTATTTGTTCTAGATCTGTGAAATATGGTATTTTAATAGGAATTGCATTGAATCCGTAGATTGCCTTGGATAGTATGGACATTTTAATATTGTTGATTCTACCAATCCATAAACATGGTATATTCTTCCACTTGTTTATATCTTCTTTTTTTTTTTTTTCAATGTCCTGTAGTTTTTTGAATACAGGTCTTTTGCCTCCTTGGTTAAATTTATTCCTAAGTACTTTTTGTTGTTGTTGCAATGGTAAATGGGATTGCTTGTTTAGTTTCTCTTTCTGAGAATTCATTATTGGTGTATAAAAAAACCATTGATTTTTGGGTGATTTTGTATCCTGCTACATTGCCAAATCCACTTATTAAGTCTAATAGTTTTTTGGTGGAGTCTTTAGGGTTTTCTATGTACAATATCATGTCATCTGCAAATAATGAGAATTTTACTTCCTCCTTTCCAATTTGGATGCCTTTTATTTCTCCTTGTCTCACTGCTGTGGCTTGGACTTCCAGTACTATGTTAAATAAGAGTGGTGAAAGTGGACATCCTGTCTTGTTCCTATTCTTAGGGGAAATGGTTTTAGTTTTTGCCCATTGAGTATGATGTTCACTGTAGGTTTGTCATAATGGCCTTTATCATGTTAAGATATGCTCCCTCTATTCCCACCTTGATGAGTTTTTTTTTTTTAATAAAAAATGAATTCCCCTGAGTTTTTATATCTTCATTTACTTATTTATTTTTTCAGTGCCCAAACCAGGGGACAAATTTATATCTTCTTTTAGAAGCTGAATGAGTCTTGGCAGTCCTCTCTAGACTTGCAAAAGCCCTGTGATGTTGGTTTTCCAGCCAGATGAATCTGAGGCTCAGAGAAAGCCGTCACCTTGCCCAAAACCACCCAGCTCATGGCAGAGCTGGATTTCAACAACAAATTTAACTCCTAAGTTATGTTTTTTAGCCACGTCACAGTCTGTACCTAGTTCAATCCCAGCGTCACCCACCCAGTTACCGACAAAGTCCTCTGGTCTCTGGTGGTATATTTCTCCTTCTACACATCTGAGTCCTATATGGGGACAACATTCGGGCTGTATTGTTTCTGCAGCCCTTTGTCAAGGAGTCAAAGAATTGGATACAAAATGGAAGGATTTTATAGGAAGAAGGGTGGGACAAGGGAGCTATTAGAGAAGAAAAGGATTTTTCTTGGGGGATGAGAAGGAGAAGGATTTCAATTATGGAGATTGCCTCCTCTTTCTATGGGGGATAGAGAGGGTCCATTTGACATTACCTAACTAATGTCTGACAAATAAATTCCAGCCTGGATGATTAAGATTATGTTTCTGGTAGAGAATGAAATTGCAATTAGATCAGATATTAAGTCTAGGGTTGATATCATGGGCACTTAGCATAATGACACCATTTTGCACCTGAGGGTTTTTTGTTTTTGTTTTTTTTTTAATAGAAGAGAGGGATCAACTCTAAGAGGAGATTAAAAAGTCTTTAGAGTCCCTAGAATTAGGGCTATGGTGGTGCTGGCGTAGGGGGCTGGGACTGAACCTGTCCACTGGAAAAAGTCCCAGCTTCCAGTGTTCTTGCCCTTCAGCTCAAGTGCCTACTTAGATTAGTCCCTGACAGACCTCAGGGGGAAATTACAAGTAAGTGTTCAATTTCTCCTTCCACAGCGGCTCAGGGCTGGGAAATTGTTTCTCCCCTGCAGCCTTTCCACACCCACAGCTGCGGCTCTTCTCACTGTCAGTGTGTTGGCAACAGGTTGGAAATGAGTGCATTTCCTGCTGATGGCTGTCAGGGAGGACACATGTGTGCTCATGTATGCTCAGGCGCCCTTCTTTCATGGGGCTCCGACAGGCTCAGGTCAGGGCTGACACTAGGCATTGTCTGCTATCTGCCGGTCTAGGGTTTCTGATGACAACATAAGGGAGAATGAGGAGGATGGAAAATAGAGGGGAAGTCTGGCTGACCTCTGCTGAGCCCTCCTCTGCCTCATAAGGCATGGCAGGAAGTGCTGGGACCCTGGACAGGTGCGGGGGAGGGGGGGGGCAGGGGAAAGGTGGGTGGGTGTTGGGGGCGGGGAAGAGGCTAGGACCACCTGGTTTGTAGTTATCCCTTTGCCCTGAGGGTGTGTGGAGAACTCAGATAATGGCACACTTCTTGGCTGTGACATCCTACCCTGTCCAAGTTTGCTTCTGTTTCCTCTGTTCCTCCTTCTACTCCCTGCAAGGGGTAGGAGACAGTTCATCCCCAAGTTTATTCCTTTATCAAATGGTACTTCCAAAGGCTTAAGCAATTTGAAGTGAAATGATCCAGTCAACCTCTACTGGGTTCAAACAATGTGTCTCTCCTATCACATGCTTCTTTCATTCCCCTGCTTCAAATCCTACACTCGGCAAGTCTGGTTCAGACACAACTTGTCCCAGGAAGCCTTTACCAGCCTCCTGCCACTGGATTTCAGGGACCTCTTCTCGGAGCTCCCAAGACAGTTTGTTCTTGATCCCCAAAGCATTCATTGGACTATAATCCATTCATCTGGTTCCCCAGCAGATTGAACTTGGTGCTGGCGAGATCACAATGGCTGCTTAGTAGCTTACATGAGTCCTGATATACCAGGAACTGTGTAAAGGCCCTGTGGGGGTTCAGAGCTACTCACCCCAAGATGTACATGTGATTGCCAAGTGTCTGAAACTGGCCACAGTCTACCACACACCATCATCCACCTGACCCTGAAAGAGCCCTTCACTCTCATGCTGTTTACCTGGGCCCAGTGAGGGTCTGCAACTGGCTATCAGCTCTGCGCTGGGTCCAAACATTCTCTGTTCATTTGCCATCTCACGATTGCAGGCATTTAAGGGATTAGGACTCTCACCTTTAGACCTTCTCACACCCTACTAGGTGTGTCCTAATCACCATGGCAGGCCCTGGCTGTCATGCCTCATTACTTAAATATATTATCATGGCCTGGCCTCGGCCAGTATGGCAAGATTAAAGCAATAAAACTATGGACAAATGGCCAGCATTAGGACTGTTCTTGCCCAGGACTGCTGTAGGTAATGGCACACAGCTGCAGGGCCAGGCACTTGGCCTCCCGCCCCCACTTCCTCTCTGCATAGCTCCTGCCCCAGTTAGGGGCTTCTGCCCTCCATCACAAGGCTTTGGATTGGTCCAGTTCTGAGAGCTCTTAGCAACTAAGCTCCAAGATGGAGACCTGTTGCCTAGCAACATGCAAACTTGTGCTTCTGAAACTCCTTAAGGTCCTTGGGAGGGCTTACCTACTTTTATTACATTATGATAGCTACCACTTGTTCAGGCAGCATACTAATTTCTTGCTTTCATACTTGTTCATTACTAACAGCTCTGCAAGGAATATATTAATCCTACTTTTTATTTTAATTTCTTTTAGTCCTACTTTCTAAAGCTGGGCAAGGGGGGGTGGGAGTGAGGCATGGCTGAAAGGCCATGACATTCACTCCACATCACATAGCTAATAAAGGTGGAGCTAAGATTTAAACTCTGGTTTGACTGTAGCCCTTGGTCTCAGCTATCTGCCAGTCTAGGGTTTCTGATGACAATATACAGGGGATTGAGGAGGATGGAAAATAGAGGGGAAGTCTGGTTGACCTCTGCTGAGCCCCCCTCTGCCTCATAAGCCATGGCAAATACTCCAACCACGCCCACTCTTAATTAGCCTCTCAATGATGCACTGATTTGACAGTTCATGAATTCTTGCATCAGGTGAACTTCTGGCATCTGCAGATCTACTGTGCCATTTTAGGCATGAACTCCAGTGTTTTTGATGTTTAATATAGTCAGTTACTATGCAAGGAATAGCTATGGTGGCTCTTTTTAATTTTGTGGGATATTGGTACTCAGTAGAATAGTTTAGGAAAGGCATAATGGCTTTTTCTGACAAAAGCTGCCATCGATTATAGTCAGTAATAAAGCACTAGGGTGGCCAACCATCCCAGTTTGCCCAAGATGTGGACTGTTCATGGTAAATCTGGGAGAGTCCCAACAGGGATGACTGGTCACTCTATGTGGGAGAAGGGGAAAAGGAGTCAGGGCACAGAGAGAAGAAAGAATATTTCAAGCATAGGCATTTTCTGATGGCCTGGTCCATTTTTAGACTTAAACTTCTTCCTAGGTCAGAAGATAAGGTAACCTACTTATCTAAAACACTTCCATCTCTGGCCAACAAATGGACAACCTAGAAGAATTGGGTAAGTTCCTAGAAACATACAATATTCCAAGACTGAATCAAAAGTAGAAAATTTGAACAGACCAATTACTAGTAAGAAGATTTAATCAGTAACTTAAAAACTCCCTAACAACCAGGAGTCCAGGACCAGACAATGTCATTGGTGAATTTTACCAAAAATTCAGAGAATCAGTATCAGTTTGTCTCAAACTCTTCCAAAGGTTTCAAGAGGGAACATAGATGCAAAAAAATCTTCAAAATATTAGCAAACCAAATTCAACAATATATTAAAAGAATCATACACTATGATCAAGTGATTTATTCCAAGGATACAAAGATGGTTCAACATCCATAATCAGTCCAAGTGATATACCATATTAACAAAATGAAGGATAAAAAAAATCTTAGGTATAGATGCAGAAAATAGAGAATTTTGTCAAATGCTTTATGATAAAAAAAATCTCAAAATGGTATAGAGTTAGCCAACCATGAAACCCCACCACTAACATCATACTCCATAGTATAAATCTGAAAGCTTTTCCTCTAAGATCAGAAGCAAGACAAGGATGCCTACTCTCACCATTTTTATTCAACATAATATTGGAGGTTCTAGCCACAGCAATCAGACAAGAAATGGAAGGCATCCAGATTGGAAAGGAAGAAATGAAACTCATTATTTGCAGATGACATAAAACACTCCCTCTCCACATCATTTTCTGGTTAAGCTCTACCTCCATCCTTCCATTTTCAGCTCAAGTGTACATGCCCATAGTTAGTTTATGAATTTCCACATAGGTCAGATATGCTCATAAGTCCCTTAATACTGCATGCCTGTTCTTTATAAAATTTTCAAAGTTATAGCTTGGGATTTATCTGACAGATGTTCCCCACTTGTATATACGTCAAAAGGGCAAATATCTGTACCTGATGATTCTGGCACATACTAGTAGTGATGTGCAAATTAAATAAATGATTGTTATGAAAAAAGAAGATTCAAGTTCTAGTCTCTGTCACTAACATGTTTTATTTTTTTAAGTCAGGAAAGTTCCAGTCAGGAAATGGAATTGAGTATCTTCAAATATACACAACTGTGTGGTTCCAGGTAGGTTTCTCATGTCTAGGCTTTGATTTCCTACCTATAAAGAGTCTCTGATGAGAATCAACATAGAATTTCATTGTATTAGACCAGAGATTTAGGAATACCAAATACTGCCATCCACCCTACCTACTTCCACAAGGGCCCAACGAAAGTTAGGCCCTAAACAGGTGATATAAGGCAAAGCAATAAAAGCAAATTCAGTACAAATTTAATACGGAGTTGGAGCACTGAATGGCATGTAAGTCACTGTGTCTGTAACTATTTCCTTACACTAGCTTCAGACCATAGCAGCTTACTGCTATTCACAGTCTGTGGTCTTGTTCCTATTTTGATAGCTAGGATGAGCCAAGGCAAAAAAAACCTCCTTGAACTGGCAAAGATGGAACCTAAGATCTTACCAGGGAGGTTTAACATCCCCACAAAGCTTTATTTACCAGGGATGAAGGCCTGGGATCCTGGAAGTAGACTGACCGGAAGGAACAAAATGAACATCTATGAAGGAGATTCTGAGAGTAAAGAAGACCTGAGGACAAGACTGTCCTTGGAAAGGGTAACATTTCAAAAGAAGTAAGTGTTCAAACAGAGAACTGATTATGGGTACCAAAGTGTAACAATCGACAAAGGAAGAAGAGGAGTCCTGTCTGCAGATGGCTAACTTCAAGAGGTGAGTCATCAAACCTGGGCCAGCACCTGGGTCCCGGTTGTGTTCACTTGTAGGATTCAGAGTGTTCAACAAGAAGGTTGCTTGGAGCCATCCTAGCTTGGCCTCTGTCAGAACTGCTTACTGTCACGATGTAAACATTCTCACATACTTTTCCTTATCAAAGGAAGGCCCTTCACATTCCAGTACAAGGACATCTTGTTTCTCATCCCCAGGGCTGACTAGCTGGCTCATGACCTATGATTGTGATGCTTCACTAGTGTTTTCCTTATGGTTCCAGAATCCAATCTAGGACACCATGTTGCATTCATTCATCATGGTCTCCATCTTCTCCAATCTGATAGATTCTCAGTCTTTACTTGTCTCATGACTTGGCTTTTTAAAGAGTTCTCTGTTATTTCATACATTGTTACTCAGTATGGGCTTGTGTAATGTCTCACGATTGAGGTTATGCATTTGGGAGGAAAACATTCGAGAAATGATCTTGTACCCTTCTCAGTACATACCAGGAGGCACCTGACATCAGTAGGTATTGCTGGTGATGCCAACCATGAGGAGTTGGTTCAAGTGGTGTCTTCCTGGATTCTCTATGGTAAATTCCCTCTCTATAATTACTAAATATATGAGGGGAGATACTTGTATATTATCCAAATATTCTGTTTCTGCTTAAGTTTTTGCTCACTGAGTAGCTGTGTGTCAGAGGGATCACCCGACCAGTTTTCTGGGACAGGCAGTGCTCTTCTGAGAGCAGAGACTTGAGTTAGGGTAATTCTTTGTCTTTCATGTCCAATATTAAGCTACAGGATTATGCTCTTTTGATTTGGTTATCAAACTCTGATTGCCTAGCAACCAATATGGACAAAGATAAAGATAGGGCTGTAAGAATTTTTGGCTTTAATGATTTAAGCCTCTGGGTATTAACAGCTAACACAACTCTGCAGTATCATCTTTAGCTACTTATGTTTTCCTCAAGGCTAGAAATTAAAAAAAAATTTTTTTCAGAAGACTACAATTCAATAAACTTCCAAATGTCCTAGTAAGATACTAAAATGAACTCTGATGCACAGCACCGAGCAACCACATTAGCTCCTGGAAACATGAACCCCAAAATATCTTTGCCAATGAAGCAAGTTGTTCAAGTGTATTTGGATGAGGTAAATACCAGAGCATAGATTAATAGAGTCACATCCACCGGGAGAGGCATTTAGTGGAGCACACAGAAATGATATATCCTGTTCAATGTTTTATCAGTGACTTACAGACATAGGTCTAATTAATAACAGTACAGTTAATAAAGCTGAGAATACTTACATTGACAACTGTAGTCTCATTCTAGGCTGTTAGTCTTACAGTTTCACCAAGATTAACTTAAGGATATATAAACTCTGAGAAAGAAGATACCTACTGAGGAGGGCTCCTGGGATCAAACTTTAAAACAGAGCATAGCAGCCATTCCTAAAGGGGTGCCTCTCATGCAAACTTCACTTTGGGGAGAAGCCTGCACTGAACTACCTGCCTGCACTGTGTTCCTGACATCTGAGTCAGTCTTTATAAAGGGGTTTCTGGAATTGCATTTCAACCAATAGGACTGAGGCTTCCTGATCCAATTGGAGCTATATCCCCATCAGCAACTTCACTGACCAATCAGTGGCCCCATTCTGACCAATCAGGACAGTGCCTTTTGGACCAATCAAGCTGTGAGGATTTGGAGTCCTCATTTGCATGAGGACAGACCAATCAGGGATCAGGGATGAGGACTTCTGTCTATATAAGTCAGCTCCCCACATGGCTCAGAGTGTGTTCCTGCTCCCTTTCCACCAAATAGTGAAGACCACGTTTCCCCAGTTGGACTTGAACAAGATGGAATACCAAAGATATCTCAATAAACCAGAGAAAAGAGCATGAGGAGTAGGGCAGAGTGGAGCAGATTGGTACAGGGCAGAGCTGTTAACCATAGGTTAACCAATAGATCAGATTTATTTAGACCAAAAAACAAAACTTTCCTAGCATTTAGGTGGAAGAAACTTGAAACCTTTAATAACAGACATCAACCACATTATTGCCAAAGTTAGTTCAAATTTGGGCTCTCCTCACATTACTATAACTTCCAGAATGCTTGTGTTTACTTCCCTATATTGATTGTCTGATAAAAATATTGTCCCATGCAATAATTGGGACATACTCATACTAGAAGACATTTCAGAAATTTAAGCTTCACTGGGAATTCTTAATTTTTTCTAAATCTAGCAACCTTATTATCATTGAGACAGCATCCCAAGAGTGGATGTTCAGTTGCAGGTATTGTTTTAAAGACATTGTGAGTGAAGGACTTATACACAGTAGCTCTTCTCTATGCCACAGGGGAATTATGCTATGATATGGAAATGCACAGAAGTGGTCCAAGAGCCAGTGGAATGCAAGGCTTGGTTCCAGAGGCCCTCAGACTTTGCCACATAGACATCATGGTCCAATGGTTGCCTCTGTTCAATCCTGCTTCCATTTTCCCTTCATAGGTCTAACTCCTCAATACATTTCTGTACTCCTAACTCCATCTCAGTCTGTTTCCTGGAAAATCTGACCAGTACTGGAGGTAACCTGAAGCTTTAGAGGTCAAAACTAGGACCATCCAACAGAAGTCACAGACAGATCTCACGATGGAAACTGCCAGCTTTGAGAGACACTGAGCACCTCAAAGGAAGTGAGCAAAGATTCAGGTTAGCTACTTCCTTGGAAGTGATGTCTGCACTCGCTAAGAGTATCAGCCTCAACACTTGGTATGGACTAGGGGAAATCAAACTTGTTTCAACAAAACATCATGAAGTCACCTAGAAGGCATTCATTGGTTGGATTAATGTTCAATCTCAAAGCCACAGTGAGGTATGCACAGTAAGAGGAGGGTTTAACCATGACCATTACCAGCCAGGAGCAAAGCCTCACTGACTATGTCTACAGCTTTCCCTGTGACCGTGTATCCATTTCAAGCAGGCAGTTCTGCTGACATTTCAGAGCCATGGCATTTATGGCAGTCCCTTGGCAGAAAGCTTACCCAGGTGCCCTTTGGTAAAACCGGGTTAAAATTGATGTTACAGATGCCACTGAAACAAAATATAAGGCTGGCAAGAGACCATTCCTAATGTTTGTCTGGATGAATTAAGGCCAATTACACTTAAAAATAGCCCACAACTACTGGGTGATGACTGATTCATCTTCTCAGTACAACAGCCCACCAGATCAGAAGGTGAATAATTATGTTACGCACCCCCAACTCCAGCAACTCATCCATCTGAGTCTTCGTTATCTTTGTAACTTGTCTTTCCTCACTCCTTATCTGCTTACCCTAAGAGATACAGAAATTTTACTGGATTATTTTGAGTATACTCTTTGCAAGGTCCTCATGAACTACAAACAATAGCACTTTCATATAGATGCTATGATTATAAAGGCTATGGATCTGAAGTAATGGTTAGTTGTGTAGGGCATTCAAAATTTAAAAATTCAAATACCAAATAAGATGCCATTAGAACTTCCAGGTGAATATAGCAGACTGATTACATGTTTCTTTTTTCCCTCCCCAAATTCCACTCAAAAGAATTAAAGGTGTTAGTTCATAGGGACAAACAATTCAGTGGAGAATTAGAACTTTTGTAAGAAAAGTAATGGAGAAACTAATGTCTGCAAAGAAAAGACACATGCAAATAGACTGATTCACCCAATAGGGCCTGCAGCCCCAGGTCCTGGGAAGGTGGGTGTGAGGTGAGGCCAAATGGCTGAGTTTGGGCAGAGCAGTTACATACTCAGTCACCACTCCCCCAAACATAGACCTGTACCCATTGAAGATTCCAAGTCTATTCTCTAAGTGGAGTTTCCACCACATGCTAGAACTTAAGACATAGTGAAGAGGTGAATGCTGAAGCAAGAAGTTAAACTTGAACTAAACTCAGCTAGCCCTCTCCTGCCAAAACCCTCATCCAGATCACAACCTAATCTCCACCACCTAATAAATCCACTTCCTCAATCTGATAGTCAACTCTTGACTCCATGTTGACTGCAGAAACTGCCTGTGGAAGTTGGAGTTAGCTTGCACGTAGAACAGCCTTTAAACCCGAGTTTGAATCTCTCTTCCCATTAACTCACTGGTTAACCTTGTGAACCTCATATGTACCGTGGGTGGAATTCCACCACCTACCTTGAGGGCTTGAGGCAGGTTAGCTGGTTGTGTGTTAAGCACCTGGAGATGTTGCCACGGAAGTTCAATGAACCACCATCATTTCAGAAAAGGACTTAAGGTGCACAGGGTTAAGGCTGCCAACTTGAGTGATTACAGTGCCTTTTATTTCTGATACTGACTAGTGTCTAGCCTACTGTCAGTGTCAGATCCAGAATCACTGATAGATGATCCAACCCAAGACTTCAGAGCACTGGATTTCAACGCATAATGTAATTCTAAAGAACCAAAGGCAGCAATGCTCAGCTTACTCAAGGCACCAAGGCTACCTTCGTCACTAGGGGGCCTGCCATTGTTGTACTGAGAAGAAGTCTGGATAGGAAGGCAAGAAATCTGCCTGGTATTAAAATTGTGGTTAATCCATAGCCAGATAATTGCACATGGCCTATTTTAGCATAAAATGCCTCTACTATCCATAGTAGGTTGGTAGAGGATTAAAAGTGTTACACTTTGAAAGATGAGTGATACTCATGATCTATTTCCCAGTGAAAGTAAAAGCAGCAAGTTTGGACTTTTGAAGAGGGCCCCTCTTGGTATCTTTCACTGGAGCCCCTCATGCTATCTTTGCCTTTAGGTTTCCTGCCTTAATGTCTTAATCCCATTCTTCCCAAAGGTGCCTGGTAAAGCTCAGATATATTCTAAGTCTGGATTAAAAATCACAGTTCATTGGGTCAATGCTGATCTTTAGCATTGACCTCACATCTCAGATGATAAATACACACACGGCATTCAGCAAATAGCCACTGAGGGCCCTGGCTGGGTAGCCAAGTGGGTTTGAGCATCATTCTGATATGCCAAGGTTACAGATTCAATCCCTGGTCAGGGCACATACAAGAATCAAGCACTGAATGCATAAATATGTGGAACAACAAACAGATGTTTCTCTCTCTCCATCCTTCTCTCTAAAGTCCATCAATAAAAATATTTTTAAAATACTTAAAAAAAAATACCCCCTGAAAACTGGGGTCAAGAATGACCAGAAAAGGAGTTGTTCAAAGCCATACAGCAGAGGCATAAATAAGACTCAGGCTTAAGACTTAGCCCAAGACATTTATGAACAGGTAGAGAAAGAACAGCATCTTATCCCAGAGAAACACAGCCTGGTACATGGTTGGCACTCTAGTGTTGAATGGACCAATAGCTCTAGATGCCAAGCGTCTGTCGGGCACTAGAAATGTGTGATATCAATGATTTCCAGACCAATCTTCTACCCCATGGCCAAGACCCTCTGGGAGGTCTTTCAGATTAGATTGACATCTTGTTTTCTGGTCTTTACCAGCTCTCACAAAGCTGTCCATCCCCTCCTCCCCTCCAGTTCCGTTATCAGCCTTGGGTTGGGGGCTGATATTAAAAGGGCTCTGATAAAGCTCCGTAAGTGGCAGCAAGTTGTAAACATTCCCACTGATGCCATTTGATTAACCCGCTGAGAAAATGCCTGAAGAAGGTCCGGCTTGTCACCAAGAGACAGGCAAGGGTGCCACACAGAGCTGTTGAAAAGCAAGTTGGCTGGGGCCACCACCGGGGAGTTATATAAAGCACTTGGCTCCAAAACAGAGGCCTCTGCAGCACCGCAAGTGCAGTCTGCCAGGGTGGCTGTGGGTTTATGGTTTGATGGACATATGCAATGAGGATGCATTCATAGCCCAGATAAGTTAATGACCTATTAGTGGCAAGCGGAGATAGAGATAAAGTCTGGTGCAAAATCCTGTCCCACATTCCAAAGCCACAAACAATTTGGTTTAACACCCTTGTTATATCCCATCCAAATAGCTTCCCTGTTAGTAAGTTGCAGTTTCCAAATGCCCATCTATTGAAAAGGGGGATAGAGTGGGCAAAAAAATGATTAACCATTTGAACTCTTCCAGTTCAGGTGATGGCTGAAGATTCAAACTTAATGCGTCTAAGACTCAACCACATTCAGGTTCTTTCTCCTGACACAAAATGCTTATCCCAACGTTATCTTGCAAGGCATGTTGATTGGAAATAGATTTGCACATTTGTAATTTAGGAAGTATTTCTTAAAAACAATTTATTGATTTCAGAGAGGAAGGGAGAGACAGAAACATCAATGATGAGAGAGAATCATTGATCAGCTGCCTCCTGCACGCCCCCCACTGGGGATTAAGCCTGAAACCTGGGCATGTGCGCTGACCGGGAATCGAACTATAACCTCCTGGTTCATGGGTTGATGTTCAACCACTGAGCCACACTGGCTGAGCTGTTTTAGGAAGTATTTAGATGTCAGCTCAGGATAAATCAATAGGCAGGGCAGAAGGGATTGTGTTGGAACAATTAACTGAAATTTTAAGAGCTTGCCAAGGAGAAGACAGAATCGGGGTTTGAATGTTCCAGATACCTTATCAAAAGGATTCCAACTCCCTGGACACTTGCCCAGGTACATTCTGCCTTTGGCTCCCATGAAAAGACTACGATTTGCAGTGGGGTGTACACTGCCCTTTCTGCAAGTCAGTTTGGCAACAGCTAGTAAGATAATTACTTGTAACCCTCTTCAAACCAGCAGTCCCACTCGGGACTCTCTCCCATGGTGGTAAAAGCACTGGTTCACAGACATACATGCAACAGTGTTTACTCAGCATTGCTTAGTGGCCACCCCCCTGCCCGCTCCCCCCACCCCCCGCCAAACTAGGAGGAACTCCTGCTTTGGGGAATCAGTGAGTTAGTTATGGAGTATTACGCACCACTAAAGTGACCAAGTCATAAATTTGTTTTTTCACAAATTTTTGTTAAATTAGAAGAGCCACCCATCTTTTTTTTTTTTTTTTTACAGAGAGGAAGGGAGAGGGATAGAGAGTTAGAAACATCGATGAGAGAGGAACATGGATCAGCTGCCTCCTGCACACTCCCCACTGGGGATGTGCCCGCAACCAAGGTACATGCCCTTGGCCGGAATCAAACCCAGGACCCTTGAGTCTCCAGGCTGACGCTCTATCCACTGAGCCAAACCGTCTAGGACACATCTTTTTATTGTCTACAAGAAGCTACTTTAGGCCGCCAACTGCTCGATTTGAATCGCGGCACCACTAGGGGTGGCAGTGGGATAGGTGCCCTGTCATTGCCCGCTGCCTGGCAGCTTCACCTCAAGGACCACTGCGTCTCCACATTCAAGAACTA
The DNA here is from genome assembly GCA_026230045.1 of Corynorhinus townsendii. Taxonomy (NCBI): domain Eukaryota; kingdom Metazoa; phylum Chordata; class Mammalia; order Chiroptera; family Vespertilionidae; genus Corynorhinus; species Corynorhinus townsendii. Next base: position 8,980,781 of record JAPDVU010000014.1, on the reverse strand, counting down.
GCCCTTCCTGGGGGCCTGCACCTGCACCCCAGAACTGATGGCTGTGGCCGGCTTCCTGCACTGCCCCCCTGAGAATGAGCCCCACCTGGCCTCGTGTTTCTTCTGCTTCAAGGAGCTGGAAGGCTGGAAGCCAGATGATGACCCCCTAGAGCCGTGGTCGGCAAACTGCGGCTCGTGAGCCACATGCGGCTCTTTGGCCCCTTGAGTGTGGCTCTTCCACAAAATACCACGGCCTGGGCGAGTCTATTTTGAAGGAGTGGCGTTAGAAGTTTAAGTTTATAAAATTTGGCTCTCAAAAGAAATTTCTATCGTTGTACTGTTGGTATTTAGCTGTTGACTAATGAGTTTGCCGACCACTGGTCTAGAGGAACATAAGAAGCATTTGTCTGGGAACGATGTCACCAAAAGACTTTCCAGATGTCAATCCACCAGCAACTCTTGTACCGGGTTACTTCTCGCTTGTTTTGGCTATTACACTACCACGATCACAAGAGTGCATCAGAATAGCCTTGGCAAGTGCAATAACAACATTCCAGGTATCGTCATTGCCTGCATCTTTTACAACTGACCTCGAGCCCACTAGTGCTCTGAGCGCTGGCCTGTTCTACAGATGGAGTGATAACGCTTATCTTGACTTAAAGCCCAAACTTGTTGTTCCACGAAAATTTCCAAAGCAAGGAAAGACAGCTTTATCTCCAGGTGCGAGCAAACAGGCATTTTGCTCGCAATTTGAGAAAGAGTCTTACAAGCTTGACGTTATTGGTCCTGGTCCACTCGCTGGTGTGATAGGACCAAAATGACGACCTTCAGAACTGACCAAGTCCTTAAACTACCGCTCCTTGGCACAGAGGTACAGAAATCACGAGCTGTCCCCGGGAGCGTCTCTGATATGGGCAGCAGTTGGATCTACCTGGAATGCTTCAGATGATTTGATTGAGAGTGGCAAAAAACATCTCCCATGCCTGCTTCAAGACAGGGTCTTCTTAGAAACTTTAGGGGGAAAAAAAAAAGAAGAAGCATTTGTCTGGTTGTGCTTTCCTTTCTGTCAAGAAGCAATTTGAAGAACTAACCCTCACAGCATTTTTGAAATGAGACAAAGAAAGAGTCAAGAACAAAATGGCAAAGGAAGCCAACAGTAGGCACAGAGAATTTGAAGAAACCGCAAAGCAAGTCCTCTGTGCCATTGAGCCGCTGGCAGCCATGGAGTGCTGCCTCCCGCACACTCCCTGGTCCACTGCAGAGTGCGTCATTGCCAAGGCTCAGTCCCCAGTGTTACCAGCTGCTCTGTGGGGCGGTAACAGTGGCTTAGGAAAGGAGAACATCGACATTTTGAAATGAGAACATTTAAACTGCATTTCTGTTTTCTCTTGAAAGTGATGACACGCCTACTGTCTTTGCACCTGGTGATGCTGAGTACAGTGGCTGATTCTTTTTTTCCTTTGATAGCTTTTGCTTCATTGATCCTGGAGGTGCCAGGGTAGGAGGTGATAGGTTTGGTCATGTGGGCAGAGCCCTCGCACAGCACAGTGTCTGGGCTTCCTGCTGACGGCTGTTGAGTCTGAGATTTGATGTGAATGTGGTCACAGGACCAATTTAAGTGTGTGTTTTTTTTCATAATCTAAAAGACATTTATAGTGTGTATGTCTTGTGTTCCCAATACTCTGTTATTTCACCTTGACAAGTCCTTTACCTGCCAGACCTCTGGCTGTGCTGTGTGTATTAGGGGTCTCCTCACCTGGTCATCATTTTGTAATCTTCAAGGCTGCAGAGAGACAACTGCTGGCTGCCTCAGGACTGTAGGTAGAGCCCCTCCCATGGCGGGCCTGAGTGGCAGGGAGACCTGAGTAGGTGGGAGGGACTGCAAGGACTGGTGTCTTGAGTAAAGCTGGCCTCTTGCTTTGAGGTCGTTGAAGATCCTGCCCTTCCAATGGGCACAGGGCAAGGTTACAACATTTCCCCATAATAAACAAGGAACAGATACTCAATGCCAGACACGCATTTCCAGGGCCCAGCCTGGTGCTCTACCCTCTACAACTGGACCAGTGGGCTATCCCGGGGTTCCTGCCCTGCATGGCTCCATCCGGGGCAGGGTGAGGTGGGGGCGGGAGAAAAACTCATGAAAGGAGCTCCTGGCCTCATATTTCCAGTATTCTACAAACAGTTATTTCCCATTAACAATGTTGGGTAGGCAGCTGACAATTCACTGTCTTTCTAGTATGAATCTGTCTTTCTAGTATGAATCTTACTAAAGTAGGACATGGAATTTTAAAAAATTGTATTGGAAAACCTTTTGAGAAAATATTTTTAAACTTTTCCTCTTGTTTGCAATCTTATAAGATAATAAATTCAGTGATATTTATTGGCAAATGGTAAACCCTAAAAAGAAAGAACACTACTTTAATTAAAACAGATGTTTTCTCCATCCCATTATTAATCTATTATGCTGACACTGACTAGAAGAGGGAATAGCTATATTTCAAATAAAGCAAAATTTAGAGCAAGTTATCAGGGATAAAGAGGGGCTTTATATAACGAAGGGGTCACATCTAAGAACATAA